>JAKZAN010000002.1:4150789-4872455 GCA_023053545.1 Lepidurus packardi
GTGGTTCCCTGTGTGCGGTTAGGGATCGAGAACAGCCCCCTTCTGTTTCGCTTAGTTTTTTGCTACAAATTGGCTCCCGTATTAGCTCTTACTCGAAGGCGGGAGAGGGTTCGGTCATGTGGACATGTATAGTACGTTGCGTGGACTGTTTACACGTAAAAGTATGGTAACGTAATAAAAATGAGGAGCAAACAAGGCCGCATTTCCCCACGGAACTCACTAAATGGCTTAGTAGATACTCAGTTAGGGCTAAAACATCAAACGTACACATTACGGTCGATACCGTAATCAAATTGTCTCCTTTCTTCCCATTTCCCAAACCTTTCAGCACCTTACCTTGCTCCCTTTGTGTGTGTATGTGTTTGGATCCTAATAAACCCAAGCCTATATACGATCGACAATCGCACCATTTTTTTATACTGTGTCGCGGAATACTTCCTTTCCTCTGTTTGCTAGGTGCTTATTTTCTTATTTGACTACAAAAAGACCCGTTTATAGGTTGATGCCAGCAATCCCATATGGAAATTCCGAAACTATACGAGGCGCGAATAAAGGCGAGACCTGGGTTTCTTTTGTTTTTATAACAACCACGTGGTCTTTTAGCAGACGGACTTGGGAAGGCAAAAGAGAAAGAATCAAGAAATTATGATTAACCTCGCCGCAAAAGCAACACTTCTATAAAACCTCCGTCCTCTTTTGCCTTATCGGCCATCTCAGGCGCTTAATATCAGAAGAGGCGCCAAACGGGAGGGCAAAATATGCATGGTATCATAAAACGCCAGAATCAGAGGGGGCGTGTCCCTAAAGGTATGCTATCACATAACATCTATCAAAAAAGTGAGAGAAAGAAAAAAAGCTATCATTGACCATTCCAACTGTGTGATGTGATGGACCCTTTTGATAAGACCGTGTGTTCTTTTTTTCAGACCTTATTTAGGCAAAAGATATAAATTGTGGTTGCATTAAAAACAAATGAGGGATCTTTTCCAATGCAGAAATTTGGAGCCCATAACAAATTTAGCAGGATGTAAAACACCCCTTTTCATTCCTCATAAATAGACATATAGTATGGTATGGACCAACAACAACGAAGAAAAAAAAAGAAAAGAAAAAGACTAAGGTGCAAGGGGAGGAGCAAGTTCCAACTCCCCTTTTTTCTTTCTTTCCTTTCGAAGTATTTTTTCTGTTTAGGCCACGGAAGAGTGTGTGATCTTGCTCCGCGGCGCCACATCCTCAGACACTTTGCATAATAGGGCTCTTGGAATAGGTAATGACTTTCCAATAAACTGTCTTTAATAAGACAAGGCTAATGTAAAACCTGGAAGCCAAATAAGCATCGTAGGGCAGGCAGGCAGGCAGCAGCCACCACAAAACACTGCAGGAACATCTATTACCTTTTTCATTCGCTTAAAGAGACCCTATTTAGAAGCTTAGACACGCACATCTTCTTGTCAGGGACCTTTTTTGTACATTTCCCAGTTTCCTAGTCGAGGAAAGTATAAAACAGCATTCCTCTTCTAATTATTCCTCAGCAAACTTCCTTCCGCTTCTGCAGCTCTCAAACTTGTGGCGTACTGAAGAGTCCAACGGTAATTCAGGTGACGAAATGAGAAATCGCCCTTTACCTGGTCCATCCTGGGTGATCCCAATTCCAAATGATGTTTCGAACAAGAGTTGATCCAGAGTTGTGAAAAAACGAGTTGGGCTGGACTCGTGCCAAAGGTTCCTGGGTTCGCTCTTGTTGGTAAACCATAACTGCGTGAAGGTGATGGTAAAAGACTTGATAGTTCGGTCACGAACTGTATCGCTAATGCAGGATGCCAGGAGAGCAAGGTAGACACAAGGGCGAATCGATAAAAGGGCTATGGTGCGACACAAGGACTACAAACCCGTACTAACTTAACCTAGTCCTTAAGTCGGGGTTTGCCGTCCTTTTGTTGGGGTCCGTAGTCCTTTTGCCGGGTATAGCGTAGCCCTTTTGTTCAGTCGCCCTTGTGTCTGTCGCGTTGCCGCCAGGAGAGTCCGTAAAGCTCCACCGCTAGACATCTTCTCTTGCAAATATGGACAGATTCGGTGCCAGAAATCCTACACAATAGTAATAGGAATCAATACGCAAGACGTTTTAGGAGAGGTTTAGTACACTAAATAACGGTTGCAATGCAACAGGAACTAACATCCATCGATGAGAAGGAAAAATGCGGCAAAAAAGTTAATTAATTGGAAATTCTTTAGGAAAAAAGAAAATGATCGTTTTTGTTTTAAGAAAGCCGGAACGAAATGTATTAAAAGTTCTCTTGAAAAAGCATTACACTAAAATGTTAAAGAAGTCCATAGATAAGACCCAGCTATCAAAGGCCCATCATGAATGCATTAGACGAGGACGAAGGCAAGTCCACCTGGTGTATAGCATTCATTTTTATAAAAGTGGACGTCGAAAAAGGTAGAAACGAAATTTGGCTGTGTTGATGTCTACCTGTCAGTCCTTTTTGCCTTGCCTGTTATAAGCTTCCTCTCCACTTATCAACACCGACTGTGGGACATAAAAGAAGGCGAGATCAAGACAAGGATATCATCTCCTCCCTGACTTTGAAATCGCGTCGAAGGTTCATCCCAAAGGTACCAACTGGCAAAAAAAAAAAGAGAAAAAAACTCCTTCCCTCCTTCACGATCTTGATCCTTTAAAGAATCTTTTCCAACAGGTAATATTTTCCCCCCTGCAAGACAACGATAATCCTTGAGGGTAGCAGCAGTAGTAAGTTTTTATGCTCCGTCATCATCAACTGATATCCCCAAATTCCCCAAGCTTCTGCTTCATTTACATAAACCTACAATCTTCTTGTTTTCTCTTACTGTCCCAAAGAACCGAACAAAGCAGATTCACAAATATCCAAAAACATTCTCCAACACGATTCATTTGATTTGACGTTTCCCTTGGGCTGGACCCAAAGAACTATATCGAATAAAGCATGGGCCTAAAAACTATAAAGTTTAATTTCTTTTTGTGATCGTTTTTTTCCCCATCCAAAAGAGTAGAGCAGTACAGGAGAAATAAAAAGCTCCTAGTTCAAAGACTCGTATAACGCCAAAGTTGAGAGTTGTCGACATTTTGTGTGTTCTACACCACATCAGGAACAGAAATTCGAGTTGGTATAGTCGAAAAGAATTCAGGGAACTAGGATAAATGGCACCATTAACGTCAGACAAGCTTAAGGGGTTGGTGCTGATGCTGCAGCTGTTTTCTTACCCAAGAGCTCCCTTTTCCTTCCTAACTGATAACTTTGCACAGAAAAAGTTTGGGGTTATTTTTTGTCAAGTCTGTTTCAGTTCAAATCTTCCAGCCTACGGGAGAAGAATACAAAAAATAATAAAAAAGTTTAGTAAGCATAGTGAATTCCTTTTATCACCTATTTCTTTTCTACTGGGGGGCAGGAGCGGGAGGGTGTGGAGGGTAATGTGCCATTTCCGACGCTCTCGTGTGCATATTCAAATGGGTTCTCATCTTTCGCTCATGGTACTCTTCCCCCCTCGCATATGTCCTCTTTCTCTATCAGATCGTTGACTTGTAATGCCCATTATCTGCCACTTATTGCCCATTGTAGCGTAACAACACAGGGTTGTACAGGCAAGGTAATAGTACTCCAGACCGCCTGCCTGGGGAGAAAATAATAAAGGAAGTAAATCAGATCAAATTAAGATGAATCTCGTCTTGAGGTTTCCTCCCCAAACCGAAGCCATTGTTGCCCTGTAATGGGCAATAAATGAAGGGTTTGCGATGGGGTAAATAGCTTCGCCATATTGTCAAACGTCTTTTTAATGTCCTTGGGAAAATGGTAATAGGCTTGCACGGAGTAGTTGTTGAGAGAGGTTAAGTTGAAGAGGAAATGACATTTTCTTCAATGTGGGGTAGCCCCCTCAACTTGAACTATAAAACCTTTTACTCATTTCGCAGGCGGGCATAGTTACAATGCAAATGTGCCAGGCTGGGGATATAGAGAACATAGAAGCCAAAGGAAAAAATGGGGATTGAGCGCGAGGCTGCAGCAGCAGCTTCCCTTAATGACTCAATTAAGGTGGAGGGGCATGCCACAGTAGAGAAACAGCAGAAAAAGGGTACTAAAAAGAAGTTATCAAAACCACCAGGATCCTGGATCAGGCAACAAGCAAGAAAAGGGAGGGAAGTTTTCTGTTAGATTGCAGGAGCGATTACAAAGGGGGAAAATAACATACAGACCAGAAAGCGACCAAAGCCCTTTCGTTTTTTTTCGTACCTATAAGGGAAATTATAACTTGAGAAGAGCAACAGGCCATCAGTAGTAGCCCAAAAGAAAACTTCCAGTAATGAAAGAACAAGAAAGTGTCGAGCTCGAATACATAAAGTTGGTTTAGGGAGCCTTAACTTGGGATCCCGAAGCATCGTAATTGGGTTAAATGGTTTAGTAAGAAGGACGTCAGCTAAAGAAGATTCTATTAGTAGTGTACTCAGGTTAGTTTAGAAGTTAGGGCAGCTGACTGTACAGTATATTACTCGTTAGATCTTGTTTTATATTACCAACAAATTGCAATGTTTGCTACTCAGCTTGGCCTGGCTTAACCTTAAGTTCCATGTTCCCGAGCCCTCCATATGTCGCGTATATAAGGGCCGAGATCCCGGGTGCGCCCAGCCAGCTCATCAATAATTAAATGCCACGAGAAACTGTCATCTTAACTCGGCCATTCTCTCGATTGAAACATCCTCCCTTTTGGTTATCCCTGCTTGAATAGTAATTATTTCCAAAGAGAAAGAATTTAAGTCAAGAAAAGAGGAAGACTACCATAACGCACATACTACGTGGAAGCCAGGAAAACCCACATTTACAGATTCAGTTACACTTTATAAACGTAAAACTTACCGGAAAGCAAGATATGTTCGTGTGAGATTACTAGATATATAAATAATAAAGTCAAATCCTGTAGCGAATAACCCTTTTCAAGACGTTGGCCTTGGTTAATTTGCATGTTTGGGAGTAAGTGGCGGCTTCTTGGCGAAGGGCAAGGTCGGGTCAATGAAGGACCAACGTTGAAAGAAGCATAATCGCTAAAAAAGGTCGCCAAGTGGCATACAAAGACAAGCAAATGTAAAGAAAAGGCAGTCCAGTTTTGGACAGTAAAGGAAATAAAGCATTTGGAAAAGGCCAACCGCGACAATACACACCTTAAATGTAGAACAATTTGCAGGTTTGGCTTAGTTCACAACTTCGCTTGTCACAGTACTGATCAATAACAAAAGCCTTCCCAGTTTCTTCGAGGGCTGTGTTGGTTGGTCATCACGGGTCACGTGACGCAAATTTGGCGCAATAAAGCTTTTCAAAGTCTTTGAATTGTAACGGTTTAAGTACAGGCTTCGGAGCTTTTTTTTTAATGAAGAAAAAGCGGACTTTTCTCCATTTCAATTAATTCGGAATACCTCGATAAGGCTTCTTTTTAGGAAGATAAATGTAGCTTGTCAGTTTTTTATGAGATAAAACTGCGTCCAACAAAGCTGTAAATAATTGCTTAGGGCTAAAGGTAAAGAAAACAGAAAATAATGTTTGCCAAGAATACCTTGTTTGAAGCCAAAGCCCCAATTTTACGGTGAGCGGTTCCCCAAATTAAAAAATGGATAGAAAACGATGACAAGAAATATTAAAAAAAAAAATTTTGAGCCCTTAACTAAGAATATCAGAAACGCGTTCTACACCTGGTAAACGAATTTAAGCTTCAGAATCCTCAGAAAATTGGTTCGGAAAATAATAGCGGCTCTCTCAATTAAAGTTTATTCGTAGGTATTCCTCTAGGGACGCGGATACTATTACTGCCAACAACACACGGTGGCTTTTTTCTAAAAAAAAGGATGTAACTTAATGTCAAGTATGGGCAAAGTCAAGCAGACCGGCCAAAGGTGTAATATGTCATAACATATGGCACTCCAGGGAGGGCTCGCAAACGGCTCACATATCAAGTGTAATGGGGGCTTCCAACACATGCAGAAGTATATACAACCAAACAAACACAACAGCAACACACGTCCTTTCCTATTCCGTAAAGCTTCTCCCTCCGTTTGCTGCACCTCAAAAATAAAAATGCTTGGAATCTATAAAAAGGACCTCAAAGAAAAGACTTTGGCAACGTGAAGTTTGGCTGAGTCACGATCATTTTCTGACATGGGGGGATGTCTTCATTTGCGGAGGCAGCCATCATCATAATTACTATCTCCCTGTAGACCAACACCAACAATATCCGCTTCGCAGGAAGGTACTTCACCTCGCTATAATAATAATGATAATAAAAAGGCTAAGAAAAAGCTTCCCGTATACACCTCTTTGGCTACGCTATTATGTAAACAGCAAAAGGTTGCAGAGAGCTCAATCTGATAATGGTGATGCGATGGGTGCATAATCAAGCTTCCCTGTCTCGTTTTCCCCAACAAAAGGTTGCCCACCTAAATATAACGGAAGTTGGATTTCCCCAATCACATCCCATTTCCGTATGCCAAGTTATAAACTCCGAATCCTGCGGGGGTCCGCCGTCACCTGCCAGAATAAGAATGAGCATTGATGTCTTGAACATAATTAAAAAAAAAATTTAATCGGAAAGAAGAAAAACTTGTGAGTAACGTATGCGAGCAAAGAAGGGTTGGAAGAGAGTTAATCCATGCAAATGACACTGTTACCACACCTTGCTAGTTTGGTTATGGCTACGATCATCTTCCCAGCATGTCGTGGGCGTGAAACATGCTCTCCAACTCTTCTAGCTCGAATGCAAATTTATCTCTCCGTGTGCTTCGCTGTAGGGGTAGTATTCAGAATCGGCCAAGCGGTCCATAAGTGGATATGTTCGCTATGCTAAGTTGCGTGCTTAACACCCATTTCACGCACTAGGGCACACGCCAGTGACATTCATCTTTCAAAGCTTGACCACTGCAACAACCTTAAAAGTAGTTAAACACTCTTTTCATTCACTTACGGCTTGTTCGACAAATACTGTGTTTATTTATTCTTACCTAACATTAAATGTGGGATTTTTTCCTTTCCCAGGCGCCTGTAGTACATGAGTTGTACTGAGCGTGGAGACGGCACGCGGACACGCGGGGCGTTGGTCAGATAGTGCTACTCGATTATTTATTTTCCGGCAGGGCATAGATGGTCCGGTCAGGATTCTTTGACGGAAATCGAAGTGGAAATGAAGCTTGCGAAAGGGAGTCCTTGGAACTTGCAACCTTATCAATCCAGCAAGAGCTCCGGGCCTTGGCGTGAATAACGAATATATCTCAAAAGATCGTCAATTTTGAACAGCGACCGTTTAAGTGAAGGCAAAAGGATGTCTGCCTGGGTTGCTGGCTTTGCTCAATGGGGAAAGAGAAAATGTCTTTTATGTATAGATTGAAAGTGAGGGACAGATGTATGGTAAATGAGGAGTACTTTTGGAAAATAAGCGATGAGCTTAAAAAATATTCCACATATTACGCAAATCTTAAGTGACGCGAGGAAAAAGACAGAAGAGACACAAAAGGGGAGCCAAGGTGTACTTCGCTGAGGGGGGGAGGAAGTTTAAGGCCTGCATTTGCATAGAAATTGAATTCATAGGGTAAGCAGCTTGGAACGTTGTTGAATGTTGCTGGCTCACACACAAACGTAAAGCGAGTTAAAAGCACAATGTGTGTGTGTGTGTTGTTGCGTTCCACTCGTCTGCCTCAAGGAAAAGCCCACATGATACCACGAGATAGTTTCGGTTTGTCTTAAAGTCTTGTCTTGTCGGGTTGGGAGACGGCCACTCCACCCAATATGCAAATGAGGAAGATGTCTTGCTATAGAAAAGTCTTCGATCTATCCCCATCCTTGGGCGGGTGCTCCAATGCTGGCAGTGCATTTTGGGGTTTTAGTGGAGCTGAAGGTAATAAAAGGTGATCAGTAAAGTATGACAAATGAGAATCCCACGTTCTTTTGGTGTGGACTTGTCCACCATTTTGGCCCGAGTGCTGAAAGGCAATTTGTTTCCTTGGTGAGCTCGGAAGACGACGCTTGATTTGTTTGAATGTCCAAAGTTGGGGGCTGTTTAAAATGCACAGTCGCGCGTCCCCGCGTTGGGAGATTGAATACTAAGCCGTATATAGTGGCAGTATCAAAGGCTCAGCAACTATACGCCCCCCACGAGCTGGCTTCTATCCATATTTTAGTTCAAAGCCTCATCCCTGTTTTTCTACTCCTTTTTCTTACTTTACTTTGGCGCAGAGCAATCTCGAACCCCCAAAGGATGCTGAAAAACAAAGGAGAGACAATGTAACTTTGCGTTTTGCTATGCTTGTATTTCTATTGTTTGGACTACATTGGTTAATTAGTCACAGTGCAGAATAAATGATAAACCGTGTCACTTGGAGTCAAGCAAAAGTGAGAGTGAAAGTCCTCGAGAGAGACACAAAGAGCGAGCGAGAGGGGAACACTAAGGAAGACCAAGGACGAGGTCTTCTAAGAAAGCATCCGGTGTCGGAACATCTTCTAACAAGCCTGAAAGATTGAGCCAATTAGTCATTGCTAAAGAACGTGTCGGACAATAAATAGGTTACAAAGGACTTGAAACGTACCGACAACGTCGCAGAACTCGGAGAAAGAGGCGGCGGTAAGGAAATCGGATTGGTAAGCTTCCAGCAATTTATCTATGGAGCGCTGCATGGCTTCGTCGTTGTGACGGATGTAATCTGCTAATGCTATGGGCCAGTCGGTTTCATTCTGGGCCACGACACTCTACAAGTGGGAAGAAACAGTAAATCAAACTCTCGTAGACGAACCACAACGCGTCCGAGCAATGGACTCGTTTTTTTTTCCCCTTTTTTACCTTGAATATAACTTCGTAAAGCCCATTTATCAACGCAAAGAAGACGAGTGCCGGCTTATAAATCGCATAGTCTGCCACCGTTTTGCCCTTTTGAGAGCGTTGGTGAGCAAGAGCCAGCAAACGAGCCAGAAACGCTGTCCGAGTCGCCTTCCATTTGACTCCAGACTGCACCAAAACAGCCACAGCGGTCCAATAAAAGGCGTTATCTACTTCCCAGACGGCATCGGAATCCCATTCCGAGCGAGACAAGTTCAAGAACGCCGTCAGGGACTTTTCTTCACGGGCCCATGCTCGTGTCGTGTTGAAAACGTATAGAGCTACGTGGAACTGGTAAGGTAAGAAGTGAAGATTGGATTCTGGACCGCCGCCGCCCGATTCGTCACTAAAAGACCGCTCCAAAGCGAACCTCAAGAGGAGCAATTTGGTGTCATGAATAGTGGAAACATAGCCGATATCCCTGCAAATGATATTATAATTAAATTAAATTCTTAAAAAAATAATAAAAAAAATCTTTGGAAGAGAATATGGTACCTATGACCAGTGCATTCTTGCAAGTACGTATTATGGCGAGCAAGACATGACGCAAAAGAAGGCTCGGGCACGTGAGGACCCCAGAGAGGCAGCAATCCATTACATCTGGTACTTGCATTCTGCAAGGCTGCGCTTTCCCATTCGTCTCGCGCACGCGCTAACCTAACCGCCGCTAAATGGCATTCTACGTGAACTACATTGAAATGCGAGACACTGTAATAGCCGGGCATCTTCCGAGCACGTAGCGTGGGTGGACCCCCGCCGGCTTGACCAGGCGGATTCCACAGCGCATGCTCCAAGTCTTCTAACTGACAACGCTTGGAAAACGTGTAAATGGCCAAGACACGAGTAGGTTGAAACCGGTAGCCTTCCCTGCAGATGACGCAAACTAAACCAGTCTCTTCGCCAAGTCCCAAATCGACCAATTGCTGCAGCATGGGATTCTCCGCTTTAACCTGGGGGAAAATGTTCCAGATTACTGACATTTCTTGAAACAAAGATTAATGAAAGACAAAGATAAAACAAAAAAATAAGAAAATAAAGATAGATTCTCTTACTTGTCCCATGGCATTGGCTCGCATGCCGAGTTGTCCCAACTGTTTCTCACGCATGGCCATAGCTAAACGTTTCTTCTCCGCACGAGTTTCTTGACGTACTTTCTCAACCTGAGCAGCACACTCGGGGTGGCCTTTGATCGCTTCCAAGAGGTTCTCGGCTAAAGTTCCCACGTGCTCATCAGAAGACACTTGTTCCAAACGATGTATCAATGGAATACTTTGCTCAGCCACTGCCAACTACGAGAAAGCAAGAATCGTGCGTTACCACTTAATTTTTACTGACTTTTTTTATTATCTTCGTCTAATTTTGTATAAATACCTGAGTCGTGGCATGTTCTTGCGCCAAGCCAGTCAGTAAACGTAAAATTATTGTTAGCGACGGCCTGCTTATGAATTGGGTCCATTCTTCAGTCTCCCGAGCAACTGTAGACTTCACAGCCGGCGCATGCGTCTAATTATCGAAGGAAATTATACAATTTTTGAAAAAAATCCTCAAATAAGTTACCTGCAAGTACTCCAACGCTTCCTTTACAACACCTGACGCTACCATTCGATCTTTAAGTGTATTGCCCACCGCATTCCGCTCGATACCAGCTGCCAGGGAGCAAAATGACTCCAACTAAACGAAAAATAGAAAAGATATTACGATTAATTACGAAAAAAACACTTGATTAGCTGTAATCCGATTAGTTTAAAATAGTTCAGTAGTTTAGTTCATTCAGTAGTTCATTAGAGTAGGCTTACGCATGGCTTAACAAACATCAGTGCCATCTCTGATTGTTTCACACCAATAAGCTAGCGTATACGGGAACTTAAAGCACGAAAAGTGGTTACAAAAGTTAGTTCAGTAGTTTAGTTCATTAGAGTAGGCTTAAGTAAAGCTTTCGCAAAACAATAACAAACATCAGTGCCATCTGTGATTCTTTCACATCAATAAGGTAGGGCATACGGGAGCTATAAGCTCGAAAAGTAGTTAAAAGTTCATTGTTTACCTTAGCAGTCAAAGCTGGGGTATGTGACCAGTCATACTTAGTGAAATACAGTGCATCTTGGTAGAACTGGATGAGTAGGTCCACCTTCTCGTTATTCAACGTGAGGAAGGGAATTACTCGCATAAGTCGGGTCAAAAAGGAACATGCCTTGTTTTCGGACATGTCTTGCGCGTACTTCAGCAACTTCTCCAGACTTCCTCCCGAGCCGCATGGTTCGGAAAACTCGCGGTACTTATCTAGCGGCAAAGTATTGCTCGCTTCTCTCAGAATCGTTTCGAGAACTTCGAGTAGTTGCTCGGTGAAAGTTGGTGGTTGTCCACCGACTGCTAAGCATTGCTGGAAGGCGCGAAGTAGAGTCGCCGCACTTTGCATCGCCGGTTGGATCAACTGCTGTCTATTAACCCGCAACTTGACGCAAAAGTGCAACAACTTGACTAAACTCGCCATAAGCGGTTTCCCTTCATCCTCGAGTCCGTCCACGCAGGCTAATCGATCTAGAATGACTTGCAAACCATCATTCTCGGCCATAACTGCCGCCACGTGGTACATTTCCTCCTCATCCACAGGCCCTTGCTGTTTGCCATCTAAGCGTTCCACGAATTCCTCGGTGGCGTCACCCAGTAATCCTCGCATGCGGTAAATCACGCGCATGGCTTCCTGCTCGTTATTCTCGGCCAACCATACTTTCTTATAGACCTCCCGAACAGGCAAATCTAGGCTCATGATCTTGTTGCAAACTAAGAGTTCCATGCCCGTATCATCCTCTAGTAACGCAATAAGTTCGCAATCTGCGCAGATCTTGTTCTTCACGTCGCGCATTAAAGGTCCCAAACCCGGCTCGCTGCTACTGTATGGGTTTCCTTGCATTCTTCCTTGTAAGTAGTCTTCTTGCTGCGGATCCTTGTCCAAACTGAGGAAAAATTCGGCGTCGTCCTTCTCTTCGGCATGGATCAGGTCGCAGAGGCGCTCGAGTACGAAAACGGGGGTTAGGAGGTCATCCGGTTGGCAATCTCGGATGGTTTGGACGCAGACAGCCATAAATTGCTTGGCTTCTTCTTCCGTGCCGGATGTCATGTCGCCCAGTAAGTTGAGCAGCATTTCCTGTGTCTCGTCCACGAAGCGCGTGCGCTGAATAACCAAGCGCTTCAAGTTCAAGTACCCATTGAGCACGTGGCTTACCAACCGGCTTTTGTATTGCTGGCGAATCGCAGGATCAGCCATGAAAAACGCCAGGATCTCGGTCAGCGCTTTCAACGCGAATCCTTGTGACAATTCCGAGAATCGTTGGTGGTTCAAACTGCCATTTTCTAAGGCAGTTAACTGGTTGATTTCTTCACCAATCCAGGTGCTTAGTTTAGGCAAGAGTCCTTGGCACACCAAGTAATACTTGCAGTGATCCGGGCGAATCAAATTTTGGTACAACTGCACATACTCGGTGCCGCAGTAGCCTGCCGCTCCCAAGTTGGCTAGGAAGTTGGTAAGCAAGTCGACGACTTGTTGGTGTCGTTCGGGTACGCGGCTTAACCCTTCCAGGAATGCGCAAGCTGTCTGACGACTGAACCGCGAACTAGGACTGAAAAGCATGCGCTGAAGCCACGGATCAGGCGCGGTTAAGCGGAACATGTCTCTTTTCTCACGGTAAACAAACAAACGCCACCTAGCGGCATATTTCTGCATTAGGTAGAACGCACGGACTTGCGCGGGTTCCTTCAGAAATTGCGCGGGGATGGGAGTTTGTCGTAAGGGTTGTGCAGGTTTCCACGTGGCGAAACTGTGCTGCGGATCGCCATGCAACCAACGCTGTAGATTAATGCCTACCTGCGCCTTCTGCAGACGCACTTCTGCTTTACTTGAAATGGTGACCGAGGCTGGGATGGTAACGGTACTGCCTTCGACCAGGTTCTGGATCATACGCAGACAGGGCAACGCGATGATTTCTAGGACGTACGGAGACGCCAGGAATTGCGTCGATTTGAGGAAGATGAAAACTGCGCAACGCAATCGCTGCTCCCAACACGAATCCTGGCATTGGAAACTGGCTGCCAGCAATTGGATGTCGTAGCGCACTGCGTCCCAGGTTTGGAGGCCGCTAGCCATGCGACTCAACACTGATTCTACCGAGTCGATCAATCGACGATTCAGTGCGTCTACAGCTTCAGGACTCGCGTTGGTTAGCAAGCAGAGCAGATCGCGCACCTGCGCACGAGATTGAGCAGACCCTTGGCTCACGTTGTGTTGAAGTAATTCTTGCAGCAATCCCTGCTCGAACATGAGTTGGCGCAACGCAGGCTGCGTAGCCATAGCGCGTAAAAGGGTTAAGCAATGCTCTAAAGCTGCACTGACGCAGCCATAACAGTTGCCCGCAGTTTTGGCGCATTGATTGTTTCCCGAATGTAAAGCGACTCGGGCCGACTTTTTTCGCAAGCTTACGTCATAGGTAACCAATTCACGTCTGCACGCAGCAACGCGCTGCGCAATAGTGCTCAGTTCTTCGAACGCAGCTTTGCATTCCAGGCTGTATTTCTGCGCAATCTGTTGAAGAGACCTATTGACCAGACTTCCAGTCGAAGTTGGAGGAGCTACGTTGTTATTAGCCCCTCCAGCGCTAGACGCGGCTGACGCCGAGGAAGAAATTGCGTTGGTAGCATCTTCGTTAGGGGGGTCGTTGATATTTTGCAGACAGCCTTCCAACGACTCCTTCAAACCGGCTAGACGTTGCTGTACGCGCTCAGCCTTCTCCATCATACTGTTGATATTCTGCAGCGCCTTCTTGCGGTCTTCGTCGCTTTCCACCGGGTCGACCGCGCCACAAGGCCGGGCGGTAAGACTCCAGTCAAACTTCGCGTACTTGCAGAACCCGCACGCGTTACATAGAAACGGATCTTTTTCGTCGTAATTAATGGCGCGGCATTTGTGGCATTGGTAGACGTTTTCGCCACAGTTAGAGCAAACGCCCGGATGTGCCGGTACCGATGCCGAGCAGCGTGGACATTGCAGCATTTCTGAGCTGCCGTGCAGATTTTCATAGAAGGCGGCAAACTCCATTTTCAAGTTACAAGCAGTAACAGGCAAGGCTAAGTCCACTTTGATTTCGCTTTGCCCGGCCGACAGTACAATCTTCTTGGCTTTATGCCACAAAACTTTGCTCTTCAATTCAATGGCGGCTTGTACCGGTCGGTTGTTGTAGTAAATGTTGATCGTGCGCACCATTTTGCTGCGCTTGATATCGGTCATGCGCAGCGCCAGGCGGCTGATGGTATGGCTGCCGGTTAACTTAATGATTTGGGTCGTGGTCGTGAACTTGGAATCTGCTTTCAGAGTCGACAACTTAACAGTCGTGAAGGGGATCTCGGGGTTCGAGCAAACAAGGCAGGGGTCGCGTTCCAAGAAAAATCCGTCTAAATTGACCAGACCAGTCAGTGCATTGTACAAAACTGCGTTCGGATGCGATAACAAGACTCCGTTTTCCTCTTGCAAGAGTTTCAACGCGAGATCTACATAGTGATTTAACGACTCCGAGTCTAAATTAGGGGTTTGGATGGTGAAAAAGCCGAGTAAATCTACAAACTGCGCAGCTTTGCGTCCGTAGCTCGGTAAACCGGACCAAAGACTCCACAACAGATCGACCAAACCTTTCTGATCCTCCGGCGTCGAATGCTTGTAGACCGAGTGCCAGAGAGCATGGGCTTGCCAGCGTACGGCCGTCGAGTTGGACTCGAGCAGAAATCGCGTCAAAAACTTGCGCAAGAACACCTCTTGGACGGTGCGGACCAACTTTTGCGTAAACTGACCGCACAAGCAGTTAGGTGGACAGGAGAGCTCGAGATCCCACGCTAATTCTTCGGATTTGCTTTCACCCTTGTCTTTACGCGCAGGGATGGGCGGGGCTTGCGTCGGGACAGGTTTTAAGGGACACAAAGCGAACCGGAGCAACTGCAAGACGGTGCCACATACCCCTTCATCAACTACGCAACCTAAACGCAGTAAAAACGTCAGAGTCGAAGATTCTTGGAGGCAAGCCGTCTGCCAATTGCTGGTGCGCACACTGGCGACATCCAAGCATGTTTTCAAGTGCTCCATGAGCTGAACTAGATGATCATACGGCAAAACCAGGTTGTCCAACTGGGTATCCAGTTCGTCGGATACAATCTCCCGAATTTGAGTCAAGCGCGACTTTAGCGTGTGCAGATCACGCGCTTGGCGATAAGCTTCCTTGGTTCCACAATGGAACAGCAGTAATTTGCGCACATGGCGCTTTACAGCCGAAGGAGCAGCCGTAGTGAGGTACTCACACATGCAATCGACCCATTCACGGTCTAACTGAATCTGCGGCTGTACCTTCTTGACCAAATACGGCAACCGCAGCGCGATTTCTGTGAGCATCTGCGAAAAGCCATGGAAAACATCAGTAGTCATAGACTGTGCATGCAGAGTAGGGCTGGAGGTTGAGGACTGGAAGAAAGGCGACAGATCTTGGCATGCCCAAGGTGATGTGGGTTGCAACAAGGCGCCTACCACTGTTGCGTCAGCTTCTTCGGAGCTTAGACTCTTCCAGTGACGCAGAATCGCTTGTAACAAGTTCAAACAACGTTGTACCAATCCTGCGTTGACTAATATTTCTGCAGCAACACTGCAGACAGGGTACTGCGAGCTTCGGCTGCTGCCTTTGGTCTTGTGGCTGAGCAGCAAGGCGAAGAGTTTCATGATCAGTAGCTGGACTTCGTGTTGTGCGGTGCGTTCTCCAGCTACTTCCACGTCGGCCGTGCGCGATAACTGGAGCTCGACCACCGCGACCTTCAAGGCTTGCTCTAAAACAGCTCTCGAACGTGCTTGGGACGCGTTTAGGTCAGTCAAAAGCATGACAAAGGTCTGCAAGAACGGAACAGCTTGCAAACCGCGTTTCTTTTGCTTTAATTCGGGCAAATGCGCCGTTAACTTCTGCAGTAATGCCAGTCGCAAGGCAGGTAAGGCTTCTTGATGGGAAATGTCAGCTGGAGTTAATTCGTGGGTCCGATCAGCAGTTGCGGCAGCTTTGGAGCTTGTATTGCTGCCCGAACTGCGCGTCGACTTGAATATGCGCAGCAATGCGTTCTTGACTGCGTGACTGACTTGGCCATCTTCGCAGAGCAAGAGCGTGATGTAGTTCTGAATTACAGGCTCTACGAAACGCTCTTGAGTTACAGCGAAGGCATGGAAGATATCGACCAGTGATTGGACAGTAATGTCAATCTGCGTTAGGCCGGACTGGCCCACGGGGCTAAGAGCGGAACTACGCACGCGACTCGAGTGCAGTTTTTGCGCTGTAGCCAGTAAATGGATCATAAACGTGGGTTCTTCGTCGTTGAAAGTGAACTTGACCAAATTCTCCGGTCGACTGCTAGCAATAGTTCTGGCCACGCCCAGTAAATGATAAAACGCTTCAGGGTCCAAATAAATCGCCGACTGAGTGTTCTGGATTTCTTCTAGTTCGTCCAGGATATGGTGCAGTAATATGGGATCTTTGTAGTCGTGGTACGCGGCCGGAGTAGGGTGCAGTGCTGCCATTACTGCCTTGGCGCGTACCGGTACAGTGGAGCGACCCGTCCAGTGTAACGTCAGCAGAACAGTAGTCAATTTGATGATCTCTTCCTTCGAAACGGCATTCGTGGACGGTGCTGGCAAGTTCTCCGGCTTGCTAGCAAACGCCAAGTAATTTTCTATGGCTGACAAAGCCTCCGCCAGGAAATTCTCCAGTTTACTCGGCTTGGGAGTCGAAAAGTGGCTCAATGCTCCACTCAGGGCGCGTTCGTCCAGGGTACCATACGCCGGAGCCGCTGCTGAAGCTGCCGGCTGAGCCCCGCCTAATGCAGAGTTCGACTGCGGCAACGGGACTTCATCAACGTCTTCAGGCCAATTGAAAGCTTCTTTTGTCTTCCCGTAAATCTTCACCGAGTCGACCACGGTAATATCGGCCGGATCCAGCGACGGTCCGAAGGTGATCAGCAGTTTCTTGTCAGCTTGCAAGCTCTCTTCCCTCGTCAAGGGCAAGTCGAACCACCTGTGGCGAACCAAGCCCAAGGAGATCGTGCGTCCAAACAACTTGACGTACGACGGCGCTCGCTGTACGTCTTGCGTACCTACCAGTATCCTAATACCCGTCATAACCATGTTGGCGCTGTCTTGGTTCGTCGTTTCTAGCGTGAAACCCGTCGGCTTCGACGACGCAATGTAGAGACCAGTGGTGTTCAACCGATGTTTCAACTGTGCCGGGTTGTAAACGTGAAGTAGGTCGTTCCCACCAAATTCGATGTCGTTGATCGGCTGACAAGATTCAAAGAAATCCACAGAAAAGGCGGTCTGACTACCGATGGGCAGAACTTTGCTTGACTTGTCTTTACGGGCAGGTTTGACCGGAGGTGGAGCTACCGGTGGCTGGAGGCTCGGTGCCACCCAATAAGAAGTGGTCTCGGGCGCCGCTGCGAAAATCCGCAAGCTTCCATCGTCACATAACAAAACCAAGGTCGTCCGATACTCTACGGAAGTGTTGTCCCGCTTGGTGGCCAAAGAAGTGGTCGAGAAATGGCGTAACGCGACCAAATCGGTGACCTTAACCTTGGACGGCGTGGCTTTGATCTCTTGAATGGTTACCTTACCCGGTTCGAGCATCAGAACGACCGGGGTATTAGACGTCTGCGTTAACGCGTAGATCAAGCCGGGATGATTCGCGACCTCCGCCCACTGACACAGTGGTTGTTGCAAGAAATGTGAAGACACGCTGGAACTGCCCAACTTAACCCCCGATGACGCTCCGCTGGGATTTCTGGCGCTAATCTTATGCAATACAGGCCCTAACTCGAGTTTCTGCTGCACAGCCTCTTCGCGCAAGGCAGCGACAAACGACTTACCTTGGGTATAACTAAAAAATAGCATTTGCAACGCATGGGAACAATAGACAGACACGCCTCCTCCACCCAATTGCCAATTCTGCTCTTTCAAGTCGGGATGTGCAATATCCAGTACATTAGTAACATAAAATGGACCGTGTTGTGCCGCACTTTCTTCGTTCAACGCTTGCCAGTACATGTATCCCGAGGACGCCATGATGATAATGTAACGGGGTCCGTGAGACAGGCAAAAGAAGGTGACGTCGCGTATCTTCCCATTGGGTAGCAAGAAATAAAACTGCGGCGATAGCGCGTCGGTGCCCAAATCGTAGATTTTAACGAAGTCCGCGGTGACCAGACCAACTTCGGTCGCACTCGCCGGTAACCAGACTGCTTTTATAAGGAAATTGCCTGTTTCCAACTGCGGGTGCAACGCGATGTGATCGGCAACGCTGCCGGAGCCATGGAAAGTTAGTACGTGGCATTCTTTGAGACCACAAACCGCCAAAACGTCTTCATTGGCGGGGTTACTGGCCATACTAAGGACCGTAAAGGGTACCGGCGCGGAGGCCAGTCTCGTTAAGGTCAGTTTCCGCTTAGAAGCGTCGGCCTGTTTGAGTAAAGTGCCCAGCTGAAGGACGGTGATCTTGCCCTTTTCGTGACTCATGGCCAAATGCTGTCGTTTACCGTTTGGTGTCGCCATGATCACCATGGAAACGCGGCGAATCATATGAGCGGAGAGTAATTGGCGGATGGTTTGACCTTGGTCGCCCGAAAAGTTCATTTTCACGTTCTCAAACGCACCTTCCTGGGATCCTAACGTCGGGATCAGTAGGTTATCGACCAACTCGAAGGCGGCAGGTTCGTCGTGCAAGTCTTGAAGAGCTTTCTTGGCTCTTAACAGACTCCCTACGGCGGACGAGACTCGACAATGCGCTTCCACATGGGGAAGCAGGAGATTCAGCAGTTGAACGACGTCATGACTCCAACTGGACTGGATTTGGCTGATCAACCCCTCTTTGACACTTTCTAAAGACGTTGCGAGACGGTGGATACTATCTTCGGCAGTATTACCCCACGTGACGTCACTGCTGGATTCCGTGCGCTGGAAACTGTTCGCGTTAGATGGGTCAGGCGTATCGGGCAACAGTGGTCGGATTAAACGGCTGGCGGCGGATGATAACGTGTTCGGAACGGTACCGGAAGTAGCCGGGGCTGTAGTTAATTCTTCGGATTGAAAGCGACGCACCAGTGCTTCGCAAGTACCGTCTTCTTTGGCTCCGCAGTCGCAGAAGAAGCTTCCAAATTTGGCGTAGCTAAGGTCATGGCCTTTGTGACAGACTTTGGCGCAGACGGTACACACTCCGACGCCGTCATTCATGCCGCAGGTATGGCAGTGATACCAGTGTTGGTTCATGAACTCGCGTTGGGTGATGGTGAAGGTGCAGAGCTTGCTGCCCAAGGAATCTTCGTCCGAATCTTCTCCTTCGCTTTCCATGTCCTCGACGCCGAGTTCTTCCAGCCACTCCTCATCAGCCGAAGCGGTAGGTATCGACAATGCTGCAGTATCACCTGAAGACATTTCAAATGGTACGCCCAGAGCGGCGATGGCTTGATTGCCTGAAGAGGTCGTGGAGACTAGTTTTAAAGCGGTTAATACATCCGCCACGTATTGGAGCGTGACACAGAGCGAAGGTAAGGGCAAATTCAGTTCTTTTTCTTTTCCTGTTTCTTTGCTGCTCGCCAAATGCTTCCTACTATAGCAACGGAAGAACATAAAAGTTAACAAAACGTTATATAACTTAAGTGAAGAGCGTTACCAGGCTTGAATCCATTGCAAAGCTGCTGAGAAGAGTAAGAGATGACCAGAGCCTTGGGCAATGGATGCTAATTGGATTGCCACTTTTACGAGAGAACTCGACATGAGCACTGGGGGTTGCGACTGCGCAGCAACACTGGCGCATTGCAACAAGGCATCTAACAAAGTACGGGCGAATCTTTCTGCCACGGAACTGAACAATAACCATTAATAATGTTAATAAAGTAAGAATAAATCGTTTAATTTAATCTCAGTTACCTTTTCAACGTTGCGTAGTTGGTCAAACTTTGTAAAACTTGTAGTTTCCCAATAAGAGGTTCTTTGTCCGTCGTTTCTTTCGCTTCGGGTTCCTGTGATCCCTCTTCTGGGGTCAATAACGTTTTTAGCCAAGTCTTCCAAGACTTTTTGTCATCATAGTTGACTTCCAAGAGCGTGTTGCACAAAGCTTTCAATTCGGAATCGTTTGACTCCGTACCTAAACACATTTTTAATTAATTCATTTAATACGGACTTTTTTTTTACCATTTTTAAGGAGTTTATGGAAAAACTTGTTGATTGCAGGCACGTATTGCGTGGACGATGAAAGCACGCAGCTGGCAGCCCACAAAATGTCTAGTAAACGAACGTAGTTCTTTTCTGCATCATCTTTTTCGGTATAGAACCGAGACAAGGCTAGACGACTGGCTCCGCTCTGAAGCGCGTTGTCCATAACTCCAATGCATTCTTCCAACAACTTTTCTTCTAATCTAAATAAACACAGACGAATTATTGAAAAACCCTTTAATACTCAACAATTTGCATAATTCTCAATAATTCTTGATTAATTTCCAATAGTCGAAGTATGAAAAACACTTGGGAAAACTTCGTCATGTATCGATTAACTAATATATCGTGCATCGATTAACTGATATGTCGTGTATCGGCTAACTAAAAATAAGTTGGGTAATGATTAGTTTTCAATATTCGACGTTATAAACTTAAAAACTTCGTCATACATCGATTAACTAACACTAAATCGGTTAACTTAAATGTAATGTTCATTCCAGATATTATAAAGAGTTTTATGGAAGACAATGCTTTACTTGCAGTCTGGTAAGGTTAGGAGAGCGTGTATATGACGCAGATAATGATAGTAAGCAATTCCTTGGTAGTGTTCTGATTCGGGAGCTCCAATAACTCTTTCCAGCACGAGTTGTACAAAATCGACCACGTGTTCGAAGCAAGCGTCTAAAATGAGAGGCGAGAAAACATGGACGAGTTCCTTTTCACCGTCTTCCACCGATGGGAAAAACCTGCAGAAAACAGACGAAAAATAGTTTAAAAATAGTCGGGAGGAAATTTTTAACTTACAAGACAATATCATTGACTAGTCGAACCAATGCAGTTAACAGATGCCGCAAGGAAGGGGCCACAGAGAACTTTGTTTGGGCTGATAGCAACGCTACATGCGATGCTACCAAGGACGTCAAATAGTGCTCTGAAAGCAACAAATTTCCATTGCTTCCACAACGCTAAAGAAATAAAATTCCATTAACGTACTAGTGGCTCTGAGAAAACTTTACCCAGGCTTGGGAAGCGGGAAACTCCACACTTATGGAGGCGTTCCACACCTCCAGAGCTGCCTTTATGGATGAAGGCATACTTGCAGCCACATTTTGGCCCATTTGAGCCAATTTGCAGCCTCGACGTGACGAAATTGACAACAAATGTCCCAAACCAGACCCCACGTCCGCTTCTTCGCTCGCTTCTTTCAGCACACACAATCTAAAAAGCGGGAAAGTGGAATTAGGATCCAATTTCAATTTCAACTGAACAAAATTTCGGTCCCATGCAAAATTAGGAACCCAAATGTGTAAGAATTTTTTATAACCAAATGGTAAAAATGCTGTCAGCAACATCAAATTACCTGCAAGCGTTGGCTACGGTTTCTACCAAATTGCAAACGGTTGCAAAAATGTCTTTGGAGAATTTGGATGTAGGCGATGTTTTCTCCGTAGGTGAATCTAACACTCTAAACAAATAAGAAAAATAAAACAAAAATAAGAAAAAAATTTAAAACGGTTACATAATCAATTTAAAAGTACTCAAAATACCTATAGGAGTCTTGTTCTGTCTCTTTGAGGGTACACTCATCGAACATGATATGCAGCCTGGCAACTATCAAGTCCAGGAGTACAATATCGGTAAAAGCTGGCAAAACTCGAGCCTCATCTCTGCTGCTATACACATTAGCCATTCGTTGAATGAGTGACAACATGTACGTCTTGTTATTGACATGCTCAGCTGCATTCCGCACACTCACATCAGCCAGAGTTGTAGTCAGCCCTTGTCTCACCAGGCAATCCTATACAAAAGATCCCACTAAATACAAAATTGAATCCCCAAAACGCGAAATCCTACCCGAATCCACATTCCAAACGCTTCATTTACCAAGCGAGGTCCCCAAAAGATGCAAAGTAGCATTTGCGTCGTATCTGGATCGTTTAAACGGGGCAGTTGCTCAATAGCGCTGACGGCTGGAGGCAAAGATTGAATCAATCTACCAAAAAATTGCTTTTACTCGTATATTACAGCTTAACAATCCGACAGCTTTTACCTCCAGGTGATGGTAAAACAATACTGAATGGCACAAAGAGTAGTTCCTTGATTGGGGTTATGCAACCCAGGCTGTTTAATGACGCTCAGGACGCTCACTATGCGTTCATACAGTTTTCCATACTGAAACGTGTCGGACGTACCCAAAAGGAAACTGCAGGCCTACAACATCAAGAATAACTTAAGAAAATCAAGTTATTAATAGTGAACTCTTACCAAACCATCAAGTTTGGGGATTTCGGAAGGACTAGCAGTATCGGTAGAGGCCAGAATGTAAAATTTGGGTCGCATTCCCCACTCATCTGCTGCTCCACTGGCCAATTTCTTGTACGCTTCTTCCAATTCGTCACATCCGTTGTAAATTCTGGTTGTCGTGTTAAAGGCCATCTCCGAATTGGCGCTATTGTCCTTCAAGCCTACCAGACTCAACAAATTCCACTGAACCTAAGCACACAACAAGATTTTCGAATTAAATTAATTTTACGAATTCAAAGTCACGTCAGAAAACTAAAGTTTTACCTGTCCAGTAAGAAATTATATTAAATAAAATAATACAAAATAAAATAATAACAATTTTTTTTAAATTTTTTACAACAATATGTTTACCTGTTCCAATAAGAAAGAGGGCGGGTCATAGAGGTATTTAACGATATACTCAAAGAGGAGCAGAAGCCTGGCTAGTAATAAATACTGCATTTCCTGGGGCTGGCTAGTTTCGGTGGGATTGACCACAATTGGGATGACTTCCTGCAGTACTTGGGCGCAATGCAGGAGCAACGCTTTCTTCTGCATGAGTTGCAGGGTATGGAACATAAAAAGCAGTAGCTGCGCATGCTCCACATTCAGATCTGACCAAAAAAAGAAGGCAAATCACTCAATGAAGGAAAACGAGACCTTAAAAGCTTACCATCGTAATCTTGGTCTCCAGTACCAGGAGTACGAATGTGTGCGGCAAGGGTATTGAGCATTCGCATCCAAACGTTGACACAAGCAGCTTCGCTCACCCGTTTCGCTTCTTCTTTGCTCGAAATGACAGAGCCCAACACAACCTACGAAAAAAAAATTACAATTTGAACTATGTTTGGGAACTTTCTCAATGCCGACAACAGGCGCAAGCTTAAGCGGAAAAAAAAAACTTTTTCAACGTTTGGGGTCTTACTTGAGCCAGTACGGTGAGGCTTCTGGGACAGACATGTAAAGGCCAAGGTTCCTCACTGGCTCCGTATGGCGAAATTCCCAAGAAACTAAGTAACGCTTGTTGCAAACTCGCACTCAGTGACGGAGCTGGTTTGACCATCAAGTTATGCGTGTAACGGGACAAACTGAGGGAGAAATCCGAGTAGAGTTTGCCTAACGCAACTCCAAAGTACTGAGAAATGGTCCCTACACAAAAGAATGACAATTTAGCAAGTTATTTACAAGAAGGAGACACTAACATGCCTGTATCTGTACGAGCTGTTTCTCGATCCAAGTCTTTGACTATTGCGGCTAGAAGGGCCATCTGCTGCTCGGTTAAGGATGACATCAGGTATTGGTGAATTACTGAATCACTGTCAATCAATAGCCACTTGTTCATTAGGTTGAAAACTCGAGTGGCCAGAATGATAAACTGAAATTAAAACATAAAAAATTACTATAATTCATATGTATTAAGAGATTTCTTTGATTCCGCGCGATATTGGATACTTACGCCGTGTGGTTCGCCTTTATCGGGGACGACGTGACTGCTAGAAGGTTTCGCGGACGCTCTTTGGGGTGACGCAGCATTGGTGTCACGCGATTTTGGTGGCTGAGGATCAGGGGGTGTGAGAGTTTCTTCAAACCAATGCCCCAAAATAGGTTCGTTATCTTCATCTAGTCAACAAAATAGAAAAACCTCATAAAAATTGCAAAAAAAAAGAAGAGAATTACAACAAAACATTACCTTCTTCGTGGCAACTGCCTTCCGAGCAACTGAAATCATCCTCATAGTAAGTGGCTGAATCAGACAGACTAAAAGTGTCGCCGTCGGTGTAATTCTTTTGGATTCGCTTCAAGTTACAAGCCTAAAACGTTCGTAATTAACGAAAAAAATCTTCAATAATTTTAAGAAATTACTTTTCGGTATGCAACAGTAGCTAAGTAGTACAGTAAGGACGTAAAGGGTACGCTTTGCAATAGTGTCTGAACTCGTTGAGCGCTATTGCCTTGCGCTAAGATCTGCAAAGGTAGTGCAGATCCATTTCCATCGAAATCTGTCAAATTGACCAGTTCTTCCACAAGTTCTACCCCATGTGTTGCCAACGCAACTGAAAGCACTCCAAATCCTTGCTGACTGCAACAAAAATTTGAATTAAACTTTTGAAACGTTGAATTATATTTTCATATAATGTATACATATATTCATCATTTTTGTACAATTTATATGTATAGTTTATATTATATTTTTATTAACATACCATGCAATTATACTAATTATACGTGTGTAAATAACACGAAAGGAACTTACTATATATATTTATATTCTATTTTTATTAATATATCATGCAATTATACTAATTATACGTGCGTAAATAACAAAAAAAGAAGCTTACACTTTGGTTAGGTTAATGCGCCCAACTTCCTTGACTTTGCAGGGCGATTTGCCTTTATCTTCCTTGCTCTTTTCTCCACTTTGGCTGCTTTGACTCAAGGTAGCGAATTGATTCTGCAATCCAGTTAGGATCAGCCAGGCTCCAAACATTTGGTAATTCTGGTAAACCTTCAAACCCAAAACCAACATTACATTCAAGAATCCTATTTCAAAATAAACCAAGTTTACTTGTGGACCAGCGCGAGAAGAGTTCCGAATCTTTTCGCCAACATTGTTGTACAACTCAATGGCTTTCTCTACAATGCGATTGCCAGTTTGGTCCCAGTCATCTTCTTTATTGGGTGGTAAGGTTAAAGACGCTTTGTTGGTGCCCATAGGGGTGGCTTTGGTCTGAGCGGCATTCCCGATGGTCGATACGGCATGTATTGTAGCCACATTCACGGCTGCATACAAAGAAGCCATGACTAGATTCACAATACGCTCCAACTTCTCCGGAACCAAAGGTTCAAACACTGGCAAAGTCAACGCTTGTAAAGCAAGACCCATTTCCTTCGCCAAACTCGACTCACTAAACCACAAGTTCGTTAATGTAATCCATTTCCTAAAATTCTGAAGCAAAATGTAACTACTCTTGACGAAAGGCGCTGGCTTCTGTGGCATTCAAAGTTAAGGCAACGTTTTTATCCGCATCTTGCCACTTGAGTACGAAAGTCTTTAAGCGAGGCAAAGCATGGAGGTAAGTTAGGGAAACATCCCCAGCATTCAAGCTTAATAACGTCACAACGTTTTTCTGCCAAAGCAACTTCTAGAATTGGACAGTAAATAAATAAATAACTCAAGCAATTGCAAAAATTTATAGAAATAATAGAAATGTATGATTAATTACAAGACTGTTGTTTTTGTCCTCGGTTTCTTCTACAGTTGACTTGCTAGAAGGTTCGAAATTTCCGGGTATGACTGAGGTTAGTTTTTCTAACAAGTTCGATGATAAGTCGACACGTTGCTTGCGCTGGTCTTTATCGCTCGCGGTTTTGCCTTCCTCCAACGTATAAGTGCCGAAATAGTCCCTGTCCTGAACGTAATTCAACAATTTGGTCTGTTCTTCTTCCATGAGACAAGGTATGCCATTGCAAAGTGAATGTAAGGTGCGAAACACAAGATCAGGCGTGAGAGGAGAAGCAGTAGATTCGCCTTCTTTTCCTTCTCCAAAGGCATACAATGTTTTCAAAAGACAGTCTGCAACTGTTCCACATGCCGAAGCCAATGGCGATATTGCTGTTACGCTTACTAAAAAAAAATTAGAAAGTATTAGAGTGCTACCATTTGATTTTTGGTGAGGACGTGACTACTATTTTTTACCTTCGGAAGGATTGTTACGGCTCAATCCATTGACAAATAAAACACCCAGGGAACCAAAGTAGGGGCAAAATACAGTTTTGCAGTGAAGAAATTCGTTCTTACTGGAAAATCAAACGAAGAAAAATTCGTAGTTAATTTACTGTACATGTAAAAACTCCAAAAAATAATCAAACGGTAAGTTTTTTTTCTGTTTTCATATGACCCCTTACGATGACCGAGCAAAACAAAGTCGGGGTGCGGGTGCGGAAAGTTCGCTATTAATATTCGAGGCGAAAGTCTGAAACAAATGGATCAAATGTAGACTTGCTTTTTAGATATAGCTTTGGCAATGCTAAGCACGTCGACGGGACGAATTTCATCGGGTTTAGATAATAATAATGGCTTGAAAACTCCAACCCAATCAGTCACGGAACGTAACGCCATATTTTGTAGAACAGGTCTAAATTTGGAACATCGAAAGACTAACGGGGGTGGATTTTCGCGAAATACGAAACGGTAAAACGCGAAACGGGCCCGAGACAGCTCTCACCTTGGTTTACTGAAACAGCCGTTTTGCATTTTACTGACAAAGCAAGAATGGGAGTGTTTTATGTAAATTTGAGGTTGCTAAAAAATCAAAGCGGTCTTCAATTTATATTGATGAAAAATTGAAATTATAATAAATTCAAAATAAATTAAATTTGTATGTTACGTTAGGTTAGAATAACGATAAGTAAGGTCTAATTAGGTTAGGTTAACTTGGATTAGGTTAAGTTTCGAATTTGTACATTTTTGTCTTTGATAAGTATTATATAAAAGTAATCCAGACAATTCTCTCATTTCTGTTTCGTGGATTTCTTGCGCGGTTTCGCCGATCGTTTCGCGTTTCCCGTTTTATCGACATCCCTATGTGAATCGGTTTGCTTGGAAGGACTTAGGAATTTTTATATTAAAACTTAAATTCTTAATTAAGTAAGTATGAGTAATTTAATTTATTAATCGAAATATAAATGTACAATTTAGGTTCCACAATGTCTGCTCAGCTGGAACATTTTGTAAACAATGTACAGACCCTTTCTGGTCAAGGTAAAACTCAATGACAATACATTAGGAATCACAGTATAAATATACCTTTTATTTGTCTAGGAAATTGGCGCGAGTTGTGCGATTACTTGTCAAAATCTTCTGAAGTCTTGCTACGAAATGCAGTTCATTTGGACACAGTTTTGGAAACACTGGATGTTCAGCAACATAGTTTAGGAGTTTTGGCCATTCTGTGTGTTAAGTTTGCATTGTTGCAACAAAGTCCTGTAGTGGTAGGCCAAGGACAGAACGCGACCGATTTTGAAGCTCTGTTTCTCCTCTTCACCGATTTTATTGATTCCTGCAACGGCGAGCAAATCCGATACGCATCCGATACACGTAATTGTTAATTAAAAACCTAGCCGACGTTTTACCCTAAATCAAATTCAATTTCCGTAGTTGCGGAAGTTTGTCATTCACTCCGTCAAAGTCTCATCGATCGAAACGTCGCCATTCGGGGCATTGCCGTACTCCAGAAAGCGATCCGGAAAGTGCGGATTTCAGATACTCAGCTCACGTCACTACACGCGGATTTGTGCCAACTTTGCCTAGTTTCTAAATGCTTGCAGCCTGCACTTGAATTCTTGGATATCGACATCACTGATATCAGCCAAGAAGTACTTGAAATTCTCCTAAAAACGACCATAATTACTCCTAATTTATATCTTTTTCTTTCGTCAGAATGGCCACTTTGATTCCAAGCCTTTCCTGTTGTACTACTACTATGGCGGCTTGATTTACGCTGGTTTAAAACAATGGGAACGCGCGTTGTACTACTTCGAAGTCGCGGTGGCCACGCCTGCTTTGGCCGTTTCGCATATCATGTTGGAAGCGTACAAACACTACATTCTTGTCTCCCTAATTCTGCATGGCAGGGTAAACTATCAATTTCTACTTAAAAAGTGAACTTATGCCCTATCCACAGATTATGCCCTTACCTAAGTATACTTCCCAAGTAATCGTCCGCTTTATTCGGCCCCTAAGCCAGGTTTACCACGATATCACAAGTGCTTTCACAACTAACAACCCAGCACAGTTAGCCACTGTAGTAAACAAGCACCAAGACATGATTAACAGGTAACTTTTACTTTACCAAGGTTCCTAACGCACGAAACCTTATTTATTATTATTTGCAGGGATCATAATATGGGCTTGGTGAAGCAAGTACAGGCTTCCTTGTACAAGAAAATGATCCAAAGGCTAACGCAAACTTTCTTGACCCTATCGCTGGCTGATATGGCCCATCGCGTTCAATTGCCGAATGTTCAAGCAGCAGAAAAATTGGTGTTAGATATGGTAATTAGTGATTTGTAACGTAATATGCACAAGAAACCGCAAACTGCCGTTTTTAGATCGAAGAAGGAGAGATTTACGCAACCATTCATCAAAAGGATGGTATGGTGGTCTTTCACGACAGTCCAAATCATTTCGACAGTCCGTCTACCTTACAGCGCCTTGGAAAAGATGTATATTTTTGTTATTATAGATATTTTAACAATTTTATTCATATCCTGTTTTATGTTGCAGGTTAGCCATTGTATGAAGCTGGATAAACAGATCCAGAAGATGGAAGAAGAGATTCTGGTGAATCCTCAGTACGTGAAGAAAGCATCCGGAGCCCAAGACGAGGATTTACCCGCTTCAGCAGGCAACATGGCGGCAGGCAGTAGCAAAATGCCTACCTTTGCCATGTAAACCTGCGTTGGCTCCATAAAAGCCGGTCAAACTATTACCTTAACCCGTTTCCTTATTTTTGTATTGTTTTTTTTTTTCCCTGGTCAGAATTACAAAATGGCACACAAGTTTAAAGAAGGTTTAATCTAGCATTGATGTCTTGAGAAACTTTTTTAAGAAGCAGGTCTTGATCATCTTCACCATCCAGGAATGTAATTTTGGAATTCGCATCTATAGACTGCAGTTTTGCATAGTGAGTCTCATACATGGGCCAAACGCATACATCAAAGTACCCTGGTGGGTCCGGTGGGTTATAGACTCGGTTACTGCGTCTTTCTCGACAGACGTCTTTACTTAAGGTCAAAAAGTATTTCAAATCGATGAGTTCAGCAAGTGGTGGGTAATTCATGATTAAAAACCCTTCAATAATTAGCGAACAAAGTTGGTTTTCAGCACTGGATACAGAAGTAAGGCAGCGTAGGTCATTCATCATCCTATCCATATCTAACGCCTCGAAACAGTCCCAGTTGACATGGTCCAATCCAGGTGCACGAGGCATGTCAGGTGACTCTTCTTTAAAGTAATCATCTTGCGAAATGATCGCAGAAGACGGAAATTGAGCTAACAATTTACGCGTAAGCGACGTTTTGCCTCCATTAGTCACGCCCGCGATGCCAATGATCAATGGTCGCATTCTAAAAGCTTGAAGAGGCGCATTTTAGTAAAGAAATTTTTTACTCAGACTGTTACATTTTCAGCAAAGTGGCCAAATAACATGCAAGTATGCAGATGATTACAGTGGTAGTGCCTAAAGGGATGGTTAGGCCGTAAATGACATCAGGGAAAAAATTGCGGAAAAAGTGGGATTCCGGAACAAAAGGGAGTCCAACAAGCCAAAGCGAGTAGTACGTGAATGACAGAACGGTTACAGTTAAAATTATCTGTCCCAATAAAGCATCCCGACCGATTAGCAGCATAAGTCTTGAGTTTACCTCGCTTACTAGACTTTCACGAAGTATTCTTTCTCGAATTGGGCGAAATCTTCTTCAGTAAAAACGGTAGATTCGTTCTTCTTACTTTCCTTGGGTTTTAAATCTTCTGAGCGCGAGGGCAGCTTGTTCTGATGGAAACGTTCCACGATCTAAGGAAGAGAACAAACATACATAGCTCTTCAAGCATAGAAACAGCTTATCGACAGTGCAAAAATACCTTATCTAGGGAAGTTATGGCCGAGAAACTCTTATCGAAGCTGGCCAAAGCTGCAAGATTCGTTGCGGTGTGATCCTCTTTCTTGTGCTTCTTCTTATACTTGTCCAAGGCAGAGGCCACTTTCCGGTCTTTGACGGAAGCTTGATCTGCCAATATTGCAACAAAACCATAATTAACACCTTATTTACGTAATCAACACGGCGCTTTGAATAGGTAAAAATATACGATTTACTCTTAGCTGCGGCGGTGGCAGACAAAGTAGGTCGGTTTAACCGCTTTAACCCGTGTCGTTGCGTGGAAATGTTCTTTAGATTCTTCTGTGATTTTTTCCCTAAATAAAAACATAAAACAGTGTTAGATGCATTTGAGCAAACTTATTGTAATCTATAAATAACCAACCAGATGGTTTAGAACCTTCGTCAAACAATTCCAGAGCTCTCCTCACAAGTGAAGTGGACATATCAAGGTTAAGTCATGGGCTAATTTAAATTAACGTAAGGAAATGAGGTGACACGTGCTTTGAATTGTTTTCCGTCCGTTTACAATAAAGTAATTCCACTATCAGGGGGCGTGCATTATTTTCTATTCTAAAGTTGGTAAAAGTTACTACTAGATGGCAGTTAGTGTTCGAAAACAGCTCGATTCTCGTCCTTCCGTGCTTATTCAGCGCCTTAGGAAAGAGAAGTAAGGACAGAAAGGCAGGGTCAGTTTAGTCAAGATAAAAATGGCGGCTACGGGTGGCTTTGGGGCTTATGGTGCAGGAAAAGCTGGTGGAAATGTGGATCCCGTCGAGTTTGTGCAGCGGCCGCAAGTCATTCTCCGGATTGCGAGTTGGGTATGCCTATCTAAATTTCATTTCAGAAGTTTGGGAATGGGTGCGAAAAGCTGTTCTTGTCATACATGTTATGGTTGAAGCCCCTCCCCCTTTTGGGCTTTTCGCCTACGCATTGATTAGTATCACTCAACAATTGTATGGATTATGCCGGGCAACCAATGGATGTAGTCTTCCTTCCTCATAACTTTCTTTTTTTTTTTATTTGTATCACAGGTATTTGCCATTATTGTATTCGGATGTGTAGCTTCCCAAGGCTGGTATTTGGACCATTCAGGCGAGAAGCCCCAAGAAAAATGTCTATACAATGACGATCACAATGCTTGTAATTATGCCGTTGGGATTGGCGTTATTGCATTTCTGGCCGCTACTGGCCTCTTGGTTGGGGAAGTCCTGTTCCAACAAATGTCATCCATCAAGACACGCAAGCATTTCGTCCTTGGGGACTTGGGATTCTCGGGTAAGTAACTTGTTAACTTAGAACAATACCATGATAATTTGACATGCATAGCGTTTGTTTCACAGTAATAATTTTTTCTATTACCATTTTTTTTAATTGTTCTAGGTTTCTGGGCGTTCCTATATTTCGTGGGCTTCTGCTATTTGGCTAGCCAGTGGAGTTATACGAGCAGCGAGATCGCTGAAGTGAAAGCTTCCGCCAACAATTTGAGAGCGGCCATTGCCTTTTCCTTCTTCTCAATTTTCACTTGGGTACGGTTTACAATTGATGGGATGTTTACTTAGAACTGGCACTCGACAAGTTGGGATCACACTTTTTCTGGGTGTTGTTCTTTTCAGGCGGGTAGTGCGTATTTTGCCTTTCAGCGTTATCGTCAAGGTGCCGACGCAGCGTTCGGCTCCAGTTTCGAAGCGGGGGCTGACGGTACTCCTAACGTGGGTGGAATCACCACGCCGGGTACGTCAGGCTACACTTCTTTCCCGGGAGCTGCCGACCCTGTTACTGGAATGGGTGGTAGTTATCAACAGCCTCCTTTCGGTAGCAATTTGAGGGCAGGTAAAGGTTCCCCAACTTTTACAAGTTCTCTCGACCCTTTCGGTGTTTCTTTTATTCGTTCTTTTGACATCAGTCATTTCCCTGGGTCATTTCCCGTGACAGCTAGGCACAAATCAGTTAAAAGGTTGCGTAGGTGAAAGTCACATATTCTAGTTAAAATGCAGGCGCCTATTTTATCCATCTGCCAAGCGACTTCGAAAAAAGAAACACGACTTTCAGTTCTTTCATCCGAGGCAAGGTTGGCTAGTTGCGAGCTGCCCTGCATTTTTTACGAATTAACTGGCAAAGGTCGTGCCGCTTCTAACGTCGTTCTGCTCCCAAATCGAATTTGGAGAAGAAGTTCCAAGAAAGCGCCAACTTTCGCCATGGAGGCAAATAAATTTCTTAGGTTTCGCTTCTTGGGTTTGGCTATCAGTTTTTTATGACCAACCGAGATTCTGTGAAGTGCAGGATTGGATCTTTGGTGCAGCTATTAATCTAAACTAATAGACTTTCCAAGTACTCGTAAAGCCTTCATTCTCAAAGATTCTTTTTTTTATTTCGGTTTGTATTACTTATCCTGGAGTTTAAAGAAGAAGCTGACTGAGTTTTAATGCCACTAGTAAACATTTTGTAACCGATTTTCCTTATTTCGTCCGTTTCTAGGTTCCGTAGATTACCAGCCGCCTACGTATTAAGGTCCAGTAATTCCTCACCGTCGTCTGGGAGACTTGATAGGTTTGAAAGAAAGTGTCGAAGAAGGAACATTCCTTTAAAAATTAAATTCATAAATCGCGTATCAGTTCCCCATCATCGCGATCCGGAATTCTTTTTGTAAACTTTGATTGTTTTTTATTTTGTTATCATCAGTTGAATATCACGAACCCCGAATTTTGCTACGAAGTGACTTAGTTAGAATTAAATAAGATATTCGGATCTCGCTGAGTTGAAAACTTGTTCTTTCCCAACCTAAGCCTAAGTTTTTGGGGTGTTTTGTTTACTAAAGGATTCAATTTAAGGAAAAGTTACTACTCAGCTAGATTCTAGTCAGAAAGTTTCTACGCTCGACAGTCAATAGCTGGGTTGTACTTTTTTCCTTTGAAGTCTGATAGATTCCTTTTCATTTTGTTCAACAAATGAGGGGGAGTTGAAGTGTACTGTTGCTGTTTTTTCTTGTGTATTGCCTAGTACTAGTTTTGAATCTTGGAGAAGCTGTTGTGTATGCATGGCGTCGATCGCAATGTGGTTCTGTGTTGCAAACGTTTTCAACTTCACTCCTGTCGACCTTGTGTTCGGTTTCTCTCTCCTTTTCTGCCGACAAAGCCAAACGAATTTTAGTCCTCATCCCTGAGAAAAAATTCCGTGAATGTTGAAGATCGATGTCCTACGAAGACCTTCACACTATTACAACACAGCAGAAAGATGAGTGTTTTATTATCATTACCATTATTATTGGAGCAGGTGCAGTTGCGTATCAGCAGTCGTCACTGCGGTTATAGTGATTCATATCGGTTAAGGAGCTTACCCAAATTGTTTTACGAACTTTATTGGCGTGTTGTGTAATTGTAAAATGTAAATGTTAGGAACTACTATTAGAAAGAAAAACAAACCCGTTGAGAGTAAAAGAGGCCTTTTTTTGTTTCGGCTGTTGATCCAACAATGACTTTATCAAATAATTCCTTGTTGTCCCCTTCTGAGGCCTAAAAAAGCGTCAAGCTGAGATCGAAACGGAAACATGTTCACCGTTTCGGCTATCAGTTTGTTCTCCCTCTATCGGAAAAAAAGTAATAACGTTTGCAACGGAACGCATATTTAAGCAAGAATACCAAAGCAATATGTCTCCTTTTCAAGCTCTTCAAAATCAAATTTTCGTGGAATTGGATGCCAAAAAAAAACATCTTTAAGGATTGGACAGTTTCGAACAGTCACCCAAATATACCGAGCAGTAGTTTTTAACCGTTTGCAAAAAATAAAAAGCCACTATGGAGCATAACAAGTAGAAGCACGAACAAAACAATGAAATGGAAACCGCCTCAAAAAACAAGACATTGTTAGTCGGTGTTCTTTAGTGTAACTTCGATGTAAATAAAACGTGTTGTCGAGGAAACTGTCGGGCTTTGTTCTTTGTGTCAAGTATGCATGAGCTAAATTACTGATCACAGTAGCACTTTTGTCACGCAGCTTCCTATCTTGGGCGTCGTGTGACAAACGGAAGATCCTCATGATCAAGTAATCGTAATGCGAAGCGCTCTTTCCCCAGGCTTGCAGCACTCCGACTTGGATCGATCCAAGTTCATTAAATTTTCCTGGTGCAAGGTGTATATATATCAGCGAAGGTGTATATAGCTTTGAATGTAATATATGGCGTTCCTTAGCGGCAGCGTGCTGGTTCTGAAAAGCCAGGAGAATCGTAAATCGGTAGGGTTGGGTTCTCGAGAGCATAAATAAATTGGTTTGGGGGAAACCAGAAGAACCCCAAATCGGTAGGGAACACAGATAAAGTTGGCAAGAAAATCAAGTGGGAATAGTTGCAGCGTCCAGTGTAGCTGCGCAATTTTTAATATTTTTTTCTCTAGAAATAAGTACTGTGCAGCTTACTTTCTTTTCTCTGAAATGGACGTTAGAAATAGCACCAGTCTGGACTCTCAATTCAGCAGCTTAGGTTTGGCAAAGGGAAAGAAATAAAAGTGTACCTTCTAGTGCGCAGTGAGGACGTCATGTTTTTGCTCTTTTAATTCCCTGCCAGATGTTTTGGACTCTGGGTTTGTAACCTTTTCTGCGGTTGATTCGCAGCAGGGAGGATAGAGCATGTTCATGTAAACACCAGAATAATATGACGTCATGCTTCTGAATGGTGTAAGGCTAATTTGGATTCCCAACGAAAGGGAGTGAAAAAAAACTAAGTCTGGTTCCTTGGGGTTGGCGAGTACTCGGTTCGAACCAAATGACCCCTTACGAAGAAGTCCGCGCTTACGCGGTGCTAGTCTGGCAAAGGGGCATTGGGTGCGGGAAGCCCCTATTTGTAGGTATCACATACATAGGTAAGTACAGCAGCTTCCATTAATAGTTGTTCCTCACATGTATTATAAGGACGGCTGCATATATATAGTATTGTTCTCTATCAATAAAAAGATTGCTATAGATACAAGCTTTTATACTTTGGAACTTACTAAAGACTGGGACCGAAGTCTAAAGAACCCCTTTTTGCTAAAGCCAGGGCGGTTGTTTCTAAGGAGGCTTAATAGATTCTTGCTTGTCGTGCAATAGTATTGACGTCTTAGGACGTTAATGGTGTCGAGTAAGGTTTCTTAGTTTCAAATAAGCATGTCGTCAGGTACTCTAATTAGGTAATTTGCTAGGGTTACCAGGTATAGGGTTCTTAGGCGCAAAGGAATTAGCCAAGTAAGGACTAATAAAATGAAGTAAGTTGATACGCCACATCTGAACAGAATCCACGAGTCGTCAAGCTTAAACTCAACAGGTACGGATGTACGATATCTTGCCAAGAAAAGCAGCTACTAAAGTAGGTCATCACTGCGACTTTTCGTTAGTGCGGTTGTTCACCTGCGATTACCAGATGATAACGAACATAAGGGAATATATGTACAATAGTTCTGGATATAATGTTGTTTCGAAAGCCAGGAACTGGATGTGTTTCATTGTCTGGGGCATACTTTCGATGGTAGTCGTTTAATAAATCTTGTCAGATTGCCGAACCAGTCCCGTTCAGTCCGTTCAGTACTGTTGAATACGTATAGGTATAGGTTGTTGCTGGCAATATTTTAAAGATTGTGTCAAGCAGCCTACTTATAAAAAGGTTGAGTCGGTTAGGAAACAATCTTATACAATAAATAAAAAAGCTTTTATTCATGGCCTATCTTAAATAGAAATTTTTCATTTCATTTTTTGTTCCGTAGAATTTATTCGAAATCCATAGTTTGTTTGTCTCGCGCGACCCTATTTGGCATTTGAGTTTGAAACAGTTGTCAAGAATATAAAAGTGGAAATCGTTTAACACGAAACCATAGGGACTGAAATATGTTTTCATGTTAAAAAAAATTAATGTTAGAAGATGTACATAGTATTATGTCAGGACCAGAATAATTTTGTGTTAACCGATGTGCCATGTTAAGCGTTTCCGTGTTAAGCGATTTCCATGTAAGGTTCCTGTGAAGTTCCAAGTTCACTATCAAATTCCGGCAACCACGCTCGTTGTTCGTTTATTATTATCTAGACGCATCCATCCTTTCAGAGTTTCAGTGCTTGTTTACCACGTTACTAGTGTCTCTTGCCATGGCGAACAAAAAGTTGTGACTTTTAATGAAAACGTGCATCGTTTCATAGTCTCGAAAATAGACAGTGTAAACTACATGTACACGTGTATACACTGATATGGTTTATTTTAATAATACTTTGAAGTGAGACAAACGTTCTTTAGGCATGCAAGTGTAGTGAGGCAAGTGTAGGCGTACAGACCAAACTTTTTATGGGCATACTTTATGACTACAGGAACGGGGAAGTCATGGAAATAAACCTGCAACGTTTACAGAATTAAGTGAAAATAAACTGACGTCCACGCGTGCGCAGACTGTCCGAGTGACATGTCCGCCTATGTCTGTTCACTTAGCCAGTACACTTGCCGAGGTCAAGCAATAACAGTGTAGTCAAGGACGTTCCCTAAGGTACCACTCCTCTGATCTGGAGCAAGTTCCATTTACCCCCGCATTGATTAGAGCTTAAATCCATAAAGAGCAAACAGGTAATGTATCGCATATAATATGCGTACAGCTTTTTATATCGTCAGGAGATAGACCATACAGGGAGATATTTTACCTTGTTACCTAGGAGATTCCTGACGGAAACTGTCATTCAACTACACCCCTGTTTGAAATGGGCTTGATTGCTATTCTGTGCATGAACACAGCCGCCCTACACAATTCTAGTAAGAATTCAAGCTGCTTAGTATCTATGCAACCACCATGATGTGAACTTAACGTTGCTTTGGCCTTAGCAGGTCCCCAGTTTCGTCTTCACATTTATGAAAACGCGTCGTATAGTAGCAAACGTGAACGTGGTTCCCAATGCCTAAGATAGCGTTAGGAAAGTCAAGTCCACAGTCCCAAGCCAATGAAACGTGAATCTGAAGCGTAACCTATGCTAGCAATTCAAAGCCAAAAGCTTTGTAGGATCAATAAGAAGCTTTAGCTTAATTAATCAAGCACCCTATGTAGCTATCTGACGTCTATGGCATAACCATAAAGACCCATTGTGCTGCTCAATTGCTTTATCACATACAGTTAACCTAGTTACAGTCATATTCATTTCGACGTTCTGTCATATTTGTAGGGGAGAGAAGTAAAATCATTAAACTACCCAGGGCAAGATCCTATGAAAAGACATCCTTAACACACATATACACATCCTTAACATATATGTATACACACAAAGAGGAAAAAAATTGTTTGTGGGCCGATTACGCTCTCTTTCTGTCTATCTCTCTCGTTTTTTGCCTCATTTCATCAGTAGATGTATACTCCTCTCTCTTCCAGAAAGTATCTTATATCTTACAGCTGGCTGGGTTCCATCGTGAGGCGTCAAACGTGTTTCCAAGATTTAATGCACCTACGTTGGAAGCTCTTTTGTTTGTCTGGCATCATTTAGGTCTTCTGCCTGCCCTGTCTAATTCCACATTTCAGGTTTTTTTCTATGCCGCTGCACCTGAGTTTTCGCCTCGTCGCCCTGTTTCATTTCTCTGCATGTACGGACAAACTAAACTTCTGTATATATTTCCCTCCCAGAACCCGTGATGTGTTTTTGGTTATAAGAGTGCCTAATTCAGCAGGCAGCTGGTGGCGTTATCAGCCCGAAGGGAAACTCAACTGAAGTTTTGATACACCGTTCATTGTGTTTTCTATATTACACAAACACGAACCATTTCAAGTTCTGTATATTTAAATGGCTCTGTTTCCAGGGAAGTTTAAATGCAGTCCGAAAGTTTGGAGTTAGTAAGTATTTTAATCGACTGGTGGAATACAACTATACAATAGCGTAATCCTTCTCGTTCCTGTGGGATTTGGTGCACCCAAAGTTTGATAAGAGATGCTGTTGAATGTATAGCTTATTGGGGAGCGTTTTGCTAAACTTAATATTCCGTTGCACGTCGCAGAATGTAAAGCTTACCATGTTCAAGGAGCGAAAAGTGTTTTCATCCGTATAAGTTATTAAGGAACTTGAAAATTCACAACCTCTTTCGAATCTTATAAACGTTACAGATTTACGCAGTATTGCATTCAGGAGTGCCGGATCTTTGGGATCTTCCAAAGGTTTTTTGGACCTTACAGAGTACATTATGAAACACCTTACGGAGTACCTAAAGGGCAAAGTTCGACTGTCAAGGTTAGCCTCAAAACGTAGACCAATTCTATGGTGGAGCATGATATCTGGGTACAACGCAGCCTATTCCGGTTTCTGCCTAGGCTAAACAAATGAAGAAAAAATTGAGACAGAGAACCTGTTAGCGTTTGGGCAGGTTTCCGTACCGTAATATGTTTTAGCCGCCATTACACGGCCCCTTCTACATAGGAATCGTCTGCCCAGTGGATAGGGGCTACTGCCCACAAGCGTAATAGAAAGGAGCTTCAGTAGTGCTACTTGTTTACTATGTTGTATTGCTCTTGGTGGCAGCCATGCAGTTTATTTTTTCCTGTACGTGGTTCCTCTACATAAACGTCTTGTGTCGGAAGATTTGTACGCTGTTTAAGCAAATGTTTACGGTGCACACCTTGTTGTACAACACGTACTGTATTTTACTGTGGGAGAAACCAGGTTCTTTCTTTTTTGTTTACTTTTCATCACTACAACTACAAACCCAATGTCTTGTAAGTAGTCGATTGCAAGTCAGTTTTACTCGTATATACAGTATACATTGTAATTTATATCACTTTGTGAATATGAGAAGAGATTAGTTTAAGAAGAGTCGATAATTTTAGCACTAGTCAATAGAATTTACAAATCTTAAAGCGACTGGATCGTGCCAAATGACTTTCAAAGGAAGCCTTTCATTGCGATATCTGATAGCAGGACTCCTGAAAAGTCCCACCCAGCTCTTATCTGAACTGAGCAAACTGCGTAGCTTAACTTGCCACGTGATATTTGCAAACTCGTTAGGGTACACTTTGCATAAGAGCTTTGGACAACTTGTGTGGTTGGTTCCAAAACTCCTTTCCAACTAGCCTTGGCATTCTAACTTAACAAACGTCCTTCCTTTAAACGACAGTTAAGTATATTTTTATTTTATTTTTTCCATTAGGTTTCCGCTACTGTACCATACAAGGAAACCGACTTCAAGAAGCATTGTTGACACGTCGCAACAAAACGGAATAATCTGGCCAAAAAGCGAATGGAGCTAGTAAAAAGTGGACCTTGGCATCGAAGCTTGGGAGTTTGGCAGACAGCTTGTAAACTCCGCCCCTTCTCTGTTGGGGCTGTTACTATCTAATACGCTTCTTTGGACTCCGAGCACCGAAGCTACGCTACGCGCATTACTCTGCCAAAGTGAAGTTGTAGTACTGAAGTGCTGGCAGAGTTCGGGCTGCTTGCCATGCTCCATTTCTGTCCACAACCGTGACAGAAACAGTAGGAACTGAAGCCAGGACAGGACGCATTTAGTTGGAGAGGAAAAGCCACCAGGATTGGAGCTTGTGTTGATTTCACCTACACCCACCCCAGCCATGGGTACGCTAACCGCTCCTGTCTAATGGCGGACGTTTTCTCGGAGTCGCCCAGGTAAAAAAAGAAAAAAAACCTCGAACCTTTAATCAGTGCAGTGATCGAGTGCTTCCAGTCCTTAATTGGGAGGCATTTACCTACTCAAAAAGTGCACCTGCGTTTCCTTCGGCGTCTAAAGTTTCGTCCTTTCCCACAATCTGGATAAAATACATACCTTTACTGATACGGTAAGTCTCAATGACCCATGCCCATGAATTTTTTTCTGTTTTTCTTTTTGTATGAAAGGACGAAAGTCATTCACCCTTGCCTATAATTACTCTAATAAAAGGTAAACGGGAAAAATACAGATTTTTTTGGCTTTCAAGTAGCTAAGTCTAGCCAGGATTTTTTAATTTAAATTCTTTCAATTAAATTTAGGTCTTTGTTGCATAACTTCTCATTTGTCTGCAATGATCTATGCTCATGACTCCTTTAATAAAAGGTAAACAAGAAAAAATAAAGATTTGTTGTGGCTTTGAAGAAGCTAAGTAACTTCCTTCTGTGGACAAGAAGCAAGTTTTTTAAGACGTTTTTTATTGAGCGAACTAAATGTTCCTGGAAAAAAGTTGGGCCGTACAGTACGTGTGTCCCTTTTGTAGTCGAGCAGATACTTTGAAAAGGTGTCTGGTAACTATGAATATGTCGCTGTCGCAGCTACACGAATAAATGCATATTAAGAGACATGTTTTTGGCCTTGCCTCGTATATGGCTTAGGCATGCACTGATGAAATAGATAAACTGTCGAGCTTCTGTTTGTAGGGTATAGGCTGTAGCATGGGGGCTTAATGTTTGTGGCGTGTAATTAACGTAACGAAGGTATACACAATACACAGCAGCCTGGGTGACAACCGCTTTCAGGAATTGTTCGTGTTTTGTCTGTCAGTCAAGCAAGCAGCATCCTTATATTGTATCAGGGTATGGATAGAAGAAGAGGGATAAGAATGTATTGATTAGGTGCAGTATAAGAGAACTGAAAGATGCCTGATAATCATGCCCACGCACAATATACTGCGTTTTTTTTCCTTCCTCATTGTTTCAGTTGCCTGAGTATTTTTCTCGAATATTGTGCCCTGTGCCAAATCCTTCAGTGCAGAGAGTATGCCGGTATGGCAGCTTCGTCGTGCTTCCAAGGGGGTCAGAAGATCAGAAAAGATTATATTAAATGACTCGAGAGAAAGTAAGAGGTTTGCGTATCTTTGATGTTGGCGAGATGTCTCGATTGGCTGTGCTTCAAAGAGTCACGCTTTTCATAAGCAAAGGAGAGTGAAAAGTTCAAGGCCTTTTTTTCCTGTTTTGACGCATACACATACACGCACACACATATATACGCATAGGCAAGATCACATTAGTTCGAATTAATGTATAATTTGGTGGGTGCATAGTGTTAGTCTCTTAACATCCTTGTAGTCAGTCGGTGTATAGGAAATTGTTCGGAAGTTGGTAGGGTGTAAAGGGGAAATTTACGCTTAATTGGAAATTGGGGTGGATTAGCTTAATGCCTTAGAAGCTTTCACATTGAACGAGTCTTGCGAGACTACTAGACAACTAGATGGTACATGTATGTACGTGTAATTTCCTAACTTCCGTCTAAATCTAGATAAAAAAAAACTGCAGAGAGGGGCACTAGGGAGCTTTTATACTCTTATAAAGCATAAATTTATAGTAAAGGCCTCTTGCACCTCACCAGCGAGGATTAGAAACGTAAAAAGAACCTCCAAGTTTCCATGGAAAACCCAAAACCTTTGAGAAACTCCGCCGTGTGGACATGTGAGAGATTAAAAAGACAACGTTTTGACGGGGGATCAGGATAGAGAAAAACGGTCAGAAGAAAATCGTCAAACAAGCTTTGGTACGGTGTGATCTTTGGGAAGCTTTACTATTTCAGTTTTCTCATGTCAAAAATAGGCTATTTTTAGAGCAATGGGTCATATGAAAGTGCAAGCGCATTTTGGGACAGTTTTGGGATCTCAAATCTACCACTCGACTTTTGGCGCGTATTTTTTTCGTACAGGGATTTTGGCCATGCAGTACGTCGAGAACGTTTAGCAGAGACGCAGCGTAGGTGCCGTTATGGGCTAATAAAAGCGGTGCTATTAACATTGCTCGCTAAAATTTCTAGCCCGAAGAACGTGCACGCTATATTATACGATCAGCAAATTGATTAGTGCGAAAGGCTACATGTGACAGGGTGTGTTTTTGTGTGTTATACACTCCACCTTCATAGACTATTAAGATTAGTAGCAGAGCGTGGAGTAGCAGCAACTTTCGGCATTCGTTGGGTTTCTTTGTTGATTTGCCATGGGTGATAACAATGAAAACATTGAACAAGAACTCAAGTGCGGAAATGGAGGGAGAAAAAGCCCATCTTTGCCCTGTAGCCATACTTTGGCACCTTTTAAATTCAGGTCCGGGTGCTAGTGATGTGAAATTGTTTTTGTAATCAGGAAGTTCTGTTTACGCCGTGGCGCGCTTTGAACTTGCGTTAACTCCAACACGTTCTCCGGGAAAGAATGACAAACGGGTGTCAAATAAACCATGTAGTGACACTGGTGTGTCATTTTTCGATCAAGCACAAGTTTTAACGATTCTTATCAATCATAACCTACAACAACCTAAGCGAATCTGGCCTAATTCATTTCCAATCCCACTACCAATTTTCAACTCGAATTTTCAACTAAGGTTCTCCGGTAAAAACCACCAGCGCGGTATATGACAGCTGTTTGTCACTTTTGTTCCGGAGAACGTGTAGCAAGTTAGATGACGTGACGTGCGCGTCGAGTAAAACCTTAAACGCATGCCAACAACGTCCACAAAATTAAGATTTCTTGTTTGAATAGCGTGCTTAATTGAAATTTAGGAGTTTTAATTATCCTTTTGTAGGATGGAAAAAAAGTAACTTTGTGTCCTTTTATCCTTTTATACCATAAATAAGGAAGGATAATGCTGCTTTTAGTTTTGGGCGGGATAAACAAGTCCCTCTATTAACTGACTTATCAACTTTTAGCCTCTGGTTACGGCATTTGAAAGACTTGTGATCAATTTTGTTACTTCTTTATAAGTGGGCAACAAATACGTCGTTCCTTGGCGTCAGGTTTCTCTATTAGATTAATCTGTTTTCCCCTCTCTCTTTCTGTATGTCTCTACCAACTTTACTTGCTTACTTGTTATCTTTTAAAGGGAATAATTAGAGAGCGCATAGCAACAGCTTTTCTTGGATTTAGGGCAAGGTAACGCGATAAAAAGTTAAACTTCGTGACAAAGAAACCAGAAGTGTGGCTTCCTTAAAAAAAAGTAAGGTATTTCAGCGCATTATTTCCTCTCGGTATCTACAAGTAGTGATAATGACGCGTAGTGCGCGGAATGGCGGATAAGAATAGGGTGCAGACGCTATTGTTGGCAAAATGAGTGAGATCGCTCGCAGACTTGACTAGTCACGTAGAACGTTAATTTGACAGCGACCGACAAAGAAAGAACAGTAGCCTTTGTTTTTATGCCACTTAAATCTCTTTTTCCTATTTTCGTGCTTCAAAAGACAAGGAATCGGATTGAGTCGAAGGAAATTAAATGTCCATATCTCATGTCTTTCTCAGAAGCGTTATGGCGCGGAGGTTTATGAGCATGCCTCCGGAACGGCCTTCGTCGACGCCAGTGCCTTCTGGCGGAACGCCCTTCCAATGTTGGCGGAATCCGGCACCTGACTCGAGCGTCGACGGATTCGACTCCGGCGCGACCTCTCCTCCATTTCATACGGGACATCAGACACCCACTCTTGGAACCACTACTGCCACGCCAGGCTCTTTGTATAACTCCCTGCATGGTTTGCCGCCCCCTCATCAGGCCCTCTTCTTGGATGATTCGTCGCGAAGCTCAAGTTCCACCGTTACCGCCATTTCGCCGTGCATGCCCCACGGCAGAACCGGCAGCACCACGACGAGCAGCAGTGGGGGCAGCTCTTGTGGTCCGGGAGGGAAAAACTGCGGCGTTTGTGGGGACCGGGCCAAATCGTTTCACTTTGGAGGACTCTGCTGTGACAGCTGCAAAGCCTTTTTTCGACGCTCGGTCCAGAATGATGCGTACAAAAACTTCCACTGTTCCTATGAAGGCCGGTGTGTAATAAACATGTCCACCCGGAAATCTTGCCAGTACTGCCGTCTGCAACGCTGCCTGGCTATAGGCATGGAGAAAGGATGGATCATGACCGAGCAAGAGCGAATGCTCATGATGAAACAGCGAGCCGAGAAAAAACGGAAACAGGAAGAAGAGCAAGAGGCGAGACGACTCCAGCAAACTCAGCAAATTCAGCAAAACGAACAGCCAACGTTTTCACAGCCAATGCCATCCCAACCTTCACCCTCCGCAGCTCCACCCATGCAGGTAAACTATCCTTTTCCTTTTTGTCCAGACGTCCATTCTTTCGACAATCATTAAAGGAAAAAAAGAACAAGTAGATATCCGTGTCTTTTTTATTCAAACATCCGTCCCAGACGTTCTTGCGACGTTTTTGTGAAGGAAAAAAAGGTGTAACGTAGTAAAAAGATAGTAAGTCATAGTAAAGATAGCAAGTAAATATCCGTCTACTCTTTTAGTACTAATTTCCGGGAATACTTCAGCAGTGCGAGACGGTTGCGGCGACAAGTTCAATTTTTCAGAATCAAAACAAGCGTAGAAACTTTGCCGGCAATTAGCTATGGATTTATTTTTTTCACTTTCTACGCAAGGCTTCGGCAAAACAATAATAAACATCAGTTACATCTGTGACTGTTTCGCATCAGTAAGCTAACGTATACGGGAGCCTTAAGTAGGTTACTTTAAACCACACTACAAAGTTACACTACAATCTTGAACTTTATATGAAATATAAAAAGTAGCCAAAAGTATGGCTTTGTTTCCCGAAGGTACGATCAAGGTAGCCATACATACATATTTTTGAATACTCCGAGCGATTTTGTAAATTTCTATTTCATTAGTAGAGTTAGTAGTAGGTTTGTAGGTTATTTTCAATGGTAGTTTAGATAGTAAGAAGGTTTGTTATTTTCGACCACATACTAAAAATGTGTCCTAAACTTTACATAAAATATAAAAAGTTCCCGAAAGTATGGCTTTGTTCTTCGAAGATACGGTCAATGTATTTTCGTTTGCGTCGAGCGTTTTTTTTTTTTACATTTTTATTTTATTGCAAACCGGTTTGTTCTCCCACGATAGGACTTGGTTTCTGTATTGGAAAGTTAAAATTTCATCAGCCTGCCCCTTTACTGGCGAGGGGATATTTATGCAGATCCTGACCTGCACAACTTGCACTAAGATTTATCACGTAGACTTCTGATGGGTGTCCTAGAAAGAACTTAACAGCGTTAAAGTGGTCCGAGCCCTGGAGTTTTAGTTGGCCCCGTAGCACAAAAAGACCAAGGGTTTTTATGTACTTTGGATGTAAAGATACGCAATAGCGAGGTAACGCAAATGTAGTGTTAAAAGGTTGTCATAACAGGTAAAAAAAGCATAAGAGTCGCTCTAGGGAATGCATTTGGATATTAAGTTTATTATAACTTGATTTGCGGCTGTTTATTTATTTTTTTCCGTCGGCACGTAGAGGGCGAGTTGAGTTCTCGGAAAGTAACTTTGGGTTTTCTTTCCTTTTTTGTCTTTGTATAGCAACAACAAACACAGTCGCCAATCCCAGGGGTGTGTCCTATGGAGCCACTGACGTATGAGCCCGATTTGTCCCGAATGTTGGAATTCTTGGACCAAACTGAAGTGGATGAAATCGAAACTCTTGTGAAAAACTACGCATTGGCCTATGTACAGGTGCCTTATGAAGAAGGGCTCAAATGCATGGACGTCCAGCGACCCGGTGTTCAAATCATTAATATGTTCACAACCTTAATTCGACGCTTGGCCTCATACGCCGTCATGCTTCCGGATTTCAAAGCCCTGCCGCCCTTGGACCAGACCACATTGCTCCGCGGAGGAACGCTGGAAATGTGCTTACTGCGAGGGGCATTGGCGTTCGATCCTCGGAATCATCGGTGGCCGAATTCAGCCATGGAAATGTACCGGAACGCCCCCACGCTGCACGTCATGGACGTGAAGAAGCTCGTGTCAAATGACTTGTTCGATAAACACATGAAGTTCATTGGCGACGTTCAGAAATTGCAGCCGGATGAACCCACCGTTATGCTGCTCCTGCTCATCGTCCTTTTCACTCCTGAGCGAGCCCAGTTGCAACCTCAAGTCGCTGCCAGCGTTCAGTGCCAACAGGATCATTACTCGGTTTTGCTGAAAAAATACATGAACTGGAGATACGGTCCTCACCGTGCCAAAGCCATGTACTCGCATTTGCTCACGAAACTCTGCGACCTGCGCGAGCTCAGCGACACCCATAACCAATTCCACCTGTATTTCGCTAATACTGAGGTCTCGGAAATCCAAAAACACTTGAGTGTCATGAACCTCAACCCGTATCCAACGTGGAACGTATTGACCTCCGCACCTATCGCGACGGCGACGACCTTGTCTCCCAATTCGGGTTCCACCTCGGCTTCAGCGCTGTCCTTGGCTTTTACAACGACTGCTGGGGCCACCGGCCGCGGATCGGAGGAGAATAGTCCGGTATTCTCTTCCCATTCGGCTCGTGACTCACCTGATTCGCTGGTATGGGATGGGAGCCAAGCCGGGATGTCACAATCGGATATGATCACAAGACATGGGCCTTCACCCTCCTTTGGAGATTCCCCGATTCTAGGGGCGATTCCCAGAAACTTTTTCCAAGACTCGGGTCATAGCCTCAATTTAACACCCACGAGTCCAACTAGTTCCTGGGTCTCCACGAGTACTTACGGCGTCATGAGGAATTCCAGTTCAGATACTGCCACGTCCTCGAGGTTGTTTCAGGAAGACTGGCGGAAAGTGTCGGCGTTCGATTGGCCCGAATCTGGGCCTCTGGCGTTGATGGGAGGAGCCAATGCGACCACGGGTCTCACTGATGCTTTTAATGCTCAACAATTGGAGCAGTTTCGGATCATGTTGGAACAGTTAACGCAGTGTAAAGATGCGCAACAATTAGAGCAAATTAAGCATGTTTTGGGACCCGAGTTGGTTACACAGTTCCAGCAGAAAATGCTTGGATCGCCTGTCGGAGCCACGAGTACGGATGAAGAAGCGCAGGACGTGCTGCAAGTGGCAGCAGAATCGTTTTATCCGACTGAATTCATGTCTGGCGATAGAAATTACGGCGTGGGGTCAGATGTGGCAGTGGCGCTTCCAAGTAGTGGCCAGAATCTCCAGTTTGGAGGCCACCACCACCATGCTCACCAAAAGCATAATCATCAACATCATAAGTGCAGAAGAGCGTTATTGGCATCGGTGTCTTCGTCTTCGTCGTCTTCGTCGTCTCCGTCACCACCGGTTGCTGGACGTGTGTTGCAGCATTCTGTCTATGAAGGCAAATTAAACTTGGAGGCTGACTTGTACTTTCCGCTTTTTGGAACCGAGACGGGTGAAAATAAAGAGGGAGAGACATTAGGGGCATCTAGCGTTCAAGTGAACCAGCATTCGTAACGTAAACAAAACATGCCGATGGCGTCCATCAACTTCCGCTCAAGAAATCCATGCGCGGAAAACTTAGCCCTGTGCTGTCTGTCTTTGCTCAATATGTAGTTCTTGTGTGTATCAATTTCGAAACTTAAACTGTTCTGTAAGTTTTATTTTTTTTCTTGCTCGAGTTTGCTTTAAGGAATCTATTGTTAATTATACATTTAGAGAATTTACAGGACAGAAGCGGGTGGTCAGGCTTAAGCTTAAAAGATAAAGGAAGTGGGGTTAGGGAATTAACTATCTAAGACGGCTGTGATATCCAAAAGCCAGAGAATTATGGAACTGGTATCTGTTACCGGTCAAGTTATAGGGTAGCAACTACTGTGAGCAGAAAAGCATGGGGTTATGGAATTTTTCTTGTGAGCGGAATATCAATCATAATTTTTTATAGATGAGCAGGGATTTGTTTTTGTGCATTTTTTGGCTTTATGTAGAGGTTTGTTACGGTTAAAGAAAGGCTCGGCATTCCTAGAATGTCTCCTTAGATGGAAAGTTTGTATCTAATGGTTTTGGACATTATTGACGAAACACATTTTTCAACTACGGTACAAGTGTTCATGTTAGCGAGGCTCTAGTCCTAACAACTTGTTTAAAAATGCGGAAAAGTGCTAAGTTTGCGATCTTAAGACGCGTGTTAAGTTTTCATAGCTACAGTGAAGTGCTTAGATATTCTAAACTAAAATGATGGCATTTGTTTCTTTCTCTAATACCTTATTTTCCAACTTTTTATGCCGAGTACAACCTTTCATTTGTCAATACAAAAATGGTCCTGAGACCAAAACTAATTTCCCTATACATTTCCACAGAAACAACTCATGCTTCGCATTTGTTTGCTCTCAAAGGGAACGTGACTAACTATATTTGTGTATAGACATCGCATAATATTGGTTTCCGAGTTGACATTAGATGCACCTGCAGCCATAGGTTTGAATTCCGGGAAATTTAGGACAATCAAAGGGAGTATCACGTGAAACTGTGTTTTCGTTTTGCATTGATTCATGTTAATTAAAACCTTTTATAGCTTTTTGCACTATGCTGAGCTTATAGCCTTTTTTGCCCTTCTTTGAGTAATAAAAGCAAAGAGAAAAGTATTACATGCCAATTAAATGCAACTGCTTTTGGAGTGACCCGCATCCCTAAGCTCTGAATTGTCAGCCAATCAGTTACAAAGCAGTCAATCCAATCAACCAATCAAAGCCAATCAGTTATAAAGGTTTGCTAGGATATTCGCGAGAAAAAGTAAACAAAATAAAAGGTGCTTTCAGGAAAATATGCATCAACAGTAATAGTACTTTCCAAAAATACAGCATGATAAGTTTTGATTCGAAAATTGTAATCACAGTATAAAGGTTTACACAGTATGGTAACAGGGGTATCTTCCAATGTTAAGGTTTTCTGACGACCTTCTCGGTCCCCAGAGTAATATTCAGGTAAAAGGCCAGAAAATGAAAGGGTACATTCGCAAACCTCTAAGTGCAGTTCAAAAAAGGTCACGACGGTTTACAAAGCGCGTAATTTAGATCGCGTAATTGCTTTGAACTATGAAGCTTAAAATAAAAGCTTTAAGCTTAAAATAAAAGATGAATGAACTAGGACAAAGCACAACACGTATACACATTATAGGCTATTTCGCGTTACCCAGGTTGCACCACGAGGAGGCAGTCTATTTTGCAACCCATACATAGGTGTTTTATAGTATACAGGTTTAACTCCATATACTATAAAATACCCATGTATATTAATGTCTATATGTGTTGTTATGACTATTTATGTCTATATACGAGTTATCCATTACATTGGTACTTTGCAACTGTTCCTAAATGTTACTAACTTTTGCAAGTTTAGTATTTTTCTTAACACTTTCAAATGCGCGCGTTGCCGGTAGGACCCTACGTCAGCCCAAAACTCTCTAGAGTGCCCGAGAGAAAGGTCACCAGTCCCCCGTTTTCTGAATGTTTTCTTCTCTTCTCGAACCCTTTTTCTAGTAGATTTGGAATGCCTACTTCTGGGGTAGGATGGGCAAGTCTGTGAATCCATCCCTCCTATGTTCCTTGTTACCCCCACATCCTCTTGAGACAGAGAAAATCGTCTTAATCCCTTTACATTGGAAGATACGGCCCCTGTTACCATACTGTGTAAACCTTTATACTGTGATTGTAATTCTGATTGTAATATTGTGACAGTAATGCATGGGAGGTATAAGTCTAGAGAAAGGTCTGTGTCTTTTTTAATATTTTTTTAGTACTTTTTTTAGTGTCCCAAGTTTTGAAAAATTGTAAATAAATCATATATCGAAGTAAATCGCAGACAGTTCCCTAGGTTTTATTATTAAGATATTTATAACAAAATAACTTTTTAAATGATCTCTTTCTGTTTATTTCAAAAATAGTTTTGAAGTTTGTGAAATTAGGATGAGAAATTGTGCTGCCACTCAGGAAATAACGGTCAGGCATGAAACTGCATAGCTTGTGTACATTTGACGTACATTTGTTGTGTAAATTTGGTGTACATTTTGCCGCATCCTCATGATAAAGGAATTAGTGCCATCTTTTGACGAAAAATTATACCGAAGCTGACTGCGACCGTTTCTTTGAGCTATTGGTCGAGCCAACCCACTTTGAGGATAAGGGAGCCAGGAAAAAGCCAACCTAAGACCGCAACCTGCAAGTAGAGTCACCGAGTCCGAGTTGGGGAATGAACGTTTTCTCTGGGTCCATAGTCAACTACTTGCAGTTCACCTTGGCCTTAAGCCGTTTATTGATTCTAATCGTGTGCAGATATATGACGCAACATTTTAAGATACCGTAAGCAATGAAGTGCAGGGAACTGCGGAAATCATTCAACAAGTATGCAACTAGTGTTCACATTGAAAGTTTCGAATTCTGGTAGGAAACAAACCTTTACCAATCAATAATTCATTGAAATAATAAAAACTGCTTCTCCAATCGAATCGGTACGTGACATATATAAGCAAATACTATGAAAGAATACAAGTTAGAAAGAGTAACAGTTTTTTAAAAATCCTATGTACTGCACAGTGCATAAATATATTATACATAGAATAATTAGGCGGATTTCCACACACCGCTTGTACGAAAAAGCCATCTACCTCAACTTATTAACACAACTTAAAGTAATCAAAGTTCGTTGACATCAAAACGACTTAGCGAATATTCTTACGACTCGGACATTAAAGCGAAAGTAAACAGAAGAATCCACTAAAGGAAAACGAAACTTAACCCAGCACGTGTTCCTTTGCTCGACATCTCGTTATAGTTTTCGCTTTCGAAATTTAGATTTTTCAGTATCACAATATTGTTTACACTGTATGAAATTATTCTAAAACGCCTGGCGCCCGTTTCGTACTTTGAAAAATTTGAAAATGTGTTAAAAAAATACGAAATATCCAGTAAAATCTAAAATTCTAAAATTCACGTAATTATTTCTGACGTATTTGTAAGGGTTTGCAAATAGGAAGCTTTTGTTCGTAATAAGTCTTTTGTATTTTCCGTGTGGATTTTCAGAACGTCAACAAAATGTACACTGAAATGTGATAAGTGCGTATGTAATGATCTAAACAGATGTCATTTGTTTCTTTCTCCAGTACTTCTTTATCCAACTTCTAATGCCAACTACATCCTTTTATCTTTCAGTAGCAATTTGATCCCGAGTTTGAAGATCAACTAATTTCCTTTATACATTTCTTCCGAAATACTCTTTATTTGAAACATTTGTATTCTGTAATAAAAATGTAAGCAATCACATGATCACAGGTGCGTTGGATTCGAAGAGTTCTCGTACACATGGAGAATCTGGGAAATTGGGACCGCCGAAGCAGTCACGTGGCACATGCCCACCTGTTGAATTGGATCATGTCAATTGAAGGTCCTTATCGTTTATTATGGTAAGATTTACACTCAGAAAAGCAGGAGCCGTTCTAGGTTGTGAGCTTAATTCATCTTAAAGATGTTTTTTTTTATATATAAAAGTAATAAAAGAGAATATTAAATGCAAGTATAACTTAGGACGTCGCACGTTTCCTTCCAACTCCTCAACAGCTTGGAGTTTTCAATTCGGCACTGAAAGAAAAGAAAAAAGTTGCCTGCTTTTATGTAAAACGTGGAAAAGCTTACCTCAAGCGAACGCTGTTATCTGAGCAAAATCGTAAAGCCCGTTTCCAGCTTTTACAAAAGCGAGCGTATACGGAGTGGAAGGAGCATGTGCTGTTGAAATCTCATCTCATCACAGGATCCGCTCTATGCTAGGCTGCCTAGGAGAGCTTTACAGTGCACTCGAGCATTGCAAAGTGATCGGTTTATTGCAACTCTTCGTCATGCTGATACTGTCATAGTCTGACATCTTTGGAGCCTTTTTCTGTGAGTTCTAGTAAGTATACAAATGCTTCTTTCCCAGTGGTTATGCTTCGTTCAACTAACACACCGACGTTTGTACTAAACAACCTGATTTTGCAAAGCTTTTTGTGAATTTGATTTCCTTGTTGCATAAAAAGCTACTAAGTCCGTCGCCAGGAGACTTTAATTACGACGTTCAGTGCAATTGGATCATGTCGCACCTTTGGAAGGATAAGTGTCTAGGTGGAGTCTCCCCTTTACCGCCCCTACACTCGGTTTGGGATCGTTTGAAACAGTGGCAGGAAACCTGGACTAAAGCGCGGGCAGGATCCAAGGAAGAGACCGAGCAACATGTCCAATATGCTCAGGCCCCGGAACTTCATTTGCACCTTCCATCTCCGGCTAACTTCATTAGGTATGGCTCCTTTACTTCGTCTTTTTCTTTTCTGTCTCTTTACCTTTCCGCTCCGCAGTCGGGAGCTTTTAACGTTTAATTGAAACCCTAAAGGCTTTTTCTGCTTTTGTTGATTTGTGCCTACGGCTTATTAGAAAGAAAGGGAAATGGGGATATCGCTTTTTTGTCCTTTCTGTCAGGTGCCAGCTGTCTGGGTTAATAAGCTTTCATAAAAGGAGAGAGCAGACAGACAGTGGATCCCGATCTTCATCCCGAATTGCAGAAATCACTAGCGAAGGACTCTTTCTTTTCTGGTCATGAGCGGCGGCTTAAAGCTTTTAAGGAACTTAAACGAGCTTAGACTCAAGATTAAGAAGAGCGGCAAGGATCTTTTCTTCTTTGAGATGTAATATTAGCTCAACATCAGCGACTTTACCAGGAAAGAAGGGAGGGGGGTATTGATACGGGATTGAAGACATCTCCGAGGCTTAACCGCTCGTGTGTACAGCACTATGATGTTCAGTCCGTTGACAACCTCTTTTTTTTCTTTCTTTTAACCAGTCTTGCATTATCTTTTTTCTTACGGGATATAACCCTGCCTGTTCAACTTCTTTGCGTCTTGCTTGTTTAGTCAACATGCTTGCGGGCCCGATGAAATCTCTTCCGCTCCGAAGTAGTTTTGTTGTCAATTTTTTTGGTCCCATGAGGTCTGTTTCTCCCAGCTATGTATATATAACAATAGAAAAGCAGATGTTGCTATGTACGCTAACAAGTTGGTTTGCATCCTTGCAAGACTTCAAGTTTACTTTTCATTTCGACTCTGAACTCATTATAAGTTGCGGTTATATACAAAAAGTACTGCGCGGTAACCAATCTGTCTGCCGCCTGGACCATGAAGTTCTAAAACTGCCGCTAGATGGCGAGTCAAGGTTTGCCAGGAGTGTTATTTACTCGCCTGGCGGAATTCTCTTCTCCGTTCTACGTTTGCTCCCTGATGAGCATTTTGTGCTTCGTACCTGCCCGTATATTCTTGCCCACACCTGGATGGGTAGTTCAGGTCGTGTGCCGGTAGTCTTCTCAGTCGTTGCTCAGACTTGCACTTGTTCGGAAGAACTTTCTTGAACGCCATTTGCAGTTCACACTCAAATTTATTTAGTATTTTATATCTTCTAACAATTGCTAACACAGAACTCCCACATTTTGAACGTGATGGCAGTTGAGAAAAAGCAGGGAGTCTATAACTACGTTGTTTGGTAGTGAGATTTTTCAAATTTCTGCGTGGTATTAGCCAGCATGAGTTTTTTTAGCAATCTGCAACAATACGTGAGTAATTCAGTCGCTAATTTCTCCCCGAAACGTTTCTCCCTAAGCGGACGTGGTGATAGCATACCCAATGTCTCCAATCCCAATGCAGGAAACTTGCTGACCGCAGCTTCCACGGGAAATTTGGATGATCATGGGGGGCTGATAAGTGTGAGTAGTATCTCGAGCCGACCGCCTGCTAACCCGACGTTGCGTTCGGGCAGTATGTCCAGCAGTTCTGGCGTAGGCAGCGGTAGTTGCAGTCGTCCCTTGGGTCCGAAAAGTGTACCTCCTGTACTCAACGAACGTTCCAAGTCATTACGCGTAGTTACTTTGCACACCGGAGGAGTAACCAGCCCGCTCACACCAGTTTCGCAGCGCAAAACCAATTCCACGTCGCGTGCATCCTCCTGGAAAGAATTACCCATGCCGCGAGATCTACCCCACGAGAAAAACTCGGCGACGGTGGCTGCAGGCCTGAAGTTAAAAAACTCACTGGATCAAGACATGGTTTTCTGGAAACTACGGCCCGCTTTCTGCATCCACGGAGCCAGCGAAGGACGGCGCACTTCCTGGCCGCAATTTGCCATCACTGGATCAGGGTAAACAAAAACGACGCACAACTCACACATAAAAATGCGATTAGATTGAAAACGCCGGTTCTGCATATTAAACATGTTTGGTATTGCCAGGCAGGGAAAGAAATGTGTTATTTTTTGCGGTGCTTTTGTCGAGGGAAAAAGGAAATATATTTCTGAGAGGTTACGGGGGGGGGGGGGGAGTAAAGTGATTGGTTCGCTTGCTTTCCTGGGATGGAAAGGGGGGAGGTGGCGTTCGCTTAGAAACGGAAAGCTGCTTAGGGCTTCATTTAAATTCAGGAGCGTTAAAGTGACAAAAACAAGGGTAGGACAGCTGTTATTTTCCTCATGCCCCCGGGGAGTTAGTGATTGCGTTATTACTACTTAGAGCTTTTAACAATTAATTTTTCTTCCTCAAACGCTTGTTGCATCGATGTGGCAAAGTATCGGTGTGTACACGCTGTTAGGAGTAATCTGGGGTGTTGTGGTAGATATAGCGTGACGTCTCGTTGGAAACGAGCTTGGTTCGTTTCCGATTTGGGTGTGTTTATCAAGATTTGTGATTCGAAGACCTCTGATCACAAAGCTTTTACAAAGCGCAAGATTGGTGTCTTGTTTGGAGGGATCATATTTTTGCTTTCTTGGAGGCTTTTGATTGCCGCATGGTGATTAGGCTATTGATTGCCCAGGCCAGTCTTTTGGTACTGTAGGATCAGTTGCGAGATAACTGCGTTTGTTAGCGATTGAAAAGGAGGCGAGTTCTTGTTTTGTAGAGCTCTCGTGAGCCATAATTGCTGTCCATTATTACTACTTTCGGGCGTCAGTCTGTATAAATCCCAGGTTTGGTCCCCTTACCGCTCATCTTCGTGTCTTGCTACTTTTTTCTTCATTCTGTCGAAGGATGAGATCGTTTAAAAAGTACTCCTCGAGTTGTAATGACGTCATTACTATTTTAACTGCGATTCTTAACTTTTCCTGAACTTTTTAACATCCTTGAGCTGTTTTTAAACGGAAACTTTCCGTGTAATTTTCCGAGATGGGATTTCTGTATGAAAGCATAGGTTCGATTTCCCAGGGAACTATTTTTGCACCGTAAATTTTAACCGAACTTAGCCCATCGTGTCTGCTCAATAAAAGCTGGCCAGCAATGGCTCCGGAATTGCAAAGTTGTGTCGCCAACTTTATTGAATGTTTGGATGCCGTATTAGAGCCTGATATCCGGCATTTCCAAACTTTGAGGGGGGGGGGGATTGGAAGCGAAAGTAAGCAGACTTGAGCTGTTCCCTTTTGTTTTCCACCCTATAAGACGCAGAGATTGCAAGAAGTTTAAAGCTGGTACGCTAAGTAGCCATGTTGAAGCATTGAATTCAGTTTCTGTGCACTAACGCTGTAACTAATAATCCGAGTTCGGCGTCTACTTTGCGAATCCTAGAAGGAGGCAGCGTTGTAGGAGGAAAGTGCAGAGCTTGGTTGGAGTAAGTGCATAGTAATAGATTTAAGACGCACCCCCCGGATCTTGTCTTCCAAGTCTTCGAAATTTCTCATAGGAATCGGTTTGGTTTGATTTTTTATCGACAAAGATAGAATAGCGGGAGGAAAAAGAATTATGGTACATCAAAGTTGACTTCACTTGTCCCTGGAGAGACTAAGAGCCTTAGGAAGTCGCCTAGCTTGGGGTCATAGCAAGAGCCACAGCGAGTGCCCGAACTTTTTTGCCGCCCTCGGACATCCAGCTGGGGTAGTAGCAATTATGGAAATGGAATTTCTAGGCTATGTAGTGCAAAGGTTGCGAAATAACGTTAGGGGAATCCATTGTTTGTGGAGCTACGCCTGCGATACGATTCCTTCCTAATCGAATGATTTGATTTAAGTGTTGGGGTCTGGTCCACGAGGGTGAGGTTTGTCTTGCAAACCGCAGCTGAACATGTGATTGAGTTCAACAGATTTGTTGACCGAAACTCTGGTTGAATCAAAACATCGGAAAAATAGCTTTTTTTTAAAAAAAAGAAAAAAAAAAAAAGGAGGCAAAAGGCTGTCTTCCGGAATTTAATTTTGGCTCTATTGTGTGCAGTTTGTCAGGCTCCCAGGAGACCTTAGTGTGCTCTTTGAAAAGCCTTGCTTTTTGTGTATTTTTCCTTGCAATCTTACGCGAACATCGTAATTTCTATTCATCGTGTTCGAAGAGATAACCTTTGCTGCGTCAAGATAACTTGCAGTAGCCCTTGGAATGGATTTGATGGTATCTGCTGCCATATCTGTATGGCTTCCCTTGCGGCATTGTATCCCGCATGGTTCATTGCTGCGGATTATAGACGTAACTTGCATTACTGCTGCCCCGATAACATCCTTTTGATTTTCAATAGACCTACAAAGGATTTAGCTCTATTTGAAGACAAAAGATCATTTTTCGCAGCCCAACAGACAAAATTCTGGAGAGTTTAGGACACAAAACACTCGTAGTTTAAAGAGCTTCGCTTTTCGACGCCCTTGGAAGTTATGAGATGTCACTCTTCTTAAATGTCAAGCATTTTTGTCTCACGGTAATAGAACAAAGAAAAAAACAAGTTTGACACGAATTGCTAGTCCATGAAAATAAACAACGAATGCTAACATTTCTGTCCTTAGCTAACATTAGGTATGCTAGTAAAAGTGCTAAGAATCCATATTGCTTGGACAGTTTATGGTCTTAAGGAACCCTTATGACGCTCCAGCATGGCAAAAGGGATTCGAAGATTCTTGTTCCCTATGCAATATAACCAAGTTGTAGTGTGACAATAATGCAGGGATGTAAGAATATATTGCATAACGGAGGTCTATTTTAATATCTTCTTCCATAAATTTGTTGCGTAGTATTACAAGTTTTGAAAATCTTAAATAAATCATCATCCAAATGACAAACTCGCACTACACTAGATTTTCTTATTACGATATTTTTTTAAATAATTTTTCAATTATATCGTTAACTTTCTTTTAAATTTGTGTTTCAAGTTTTGTTTTCTTTGCATTTTCATGATATAGGGGTATGGCATCAGCGCCATCTTTTGACAAAAATGATCAACTACTTGCAGTTCACCGTATCCTTAATGAGAAAGCTTTATGTCCTTGATGCGAGTAGACATAATCTCTTTGCCTAATTTGTTATAATAATCATAAGTCTTTCATAATATCTAACGGAAGTATACTTTGTATACCATTCTGTTATAGATACCATTCTGATATCGATATGTACATCAGACACCATTGCTTTGCTGTCTTTTCCGTTTTCGATCTTTATTGCCTGAACTTAGTAACTATTTTTGCCCAAACACTAACGTTTTGAACTGTAAACTGCAGGGTGCAAGAAGCAGATGGCTCCTTTTTCGAAAGTTTCACGGCTCTGGGCTGGAAACAAGAAAATCGGCGCTTACAAGCCTTACGTGAAGAAGAACAGAACCGTCCTGCCATCGTAAACATGGTTGCAAGCGTAGACCACGGCACACCTATTCATGCGTTCCCGCCCTTGTCGCAGCAACACTCGACCATCACTCCAAAGGAGGTGCTTCTGTACATTAGAATAATGAAGATTGTATCAAAGTTTTTCCTGTCTGACGCTTTTGCATTAATCTGATTGTTTTTCTTACGTTTAAACTAGTTGGAGCAGATGTACGTTGAAGTACTTTACACTGTACGTCACAAAATTGGTGCCCATAGTGCACAATACCCGCATCATTACCAAGAAGATTTATTCCTGTATGCCCAATCTGCATTTAACATGGCGGCAGAAGACCATAGACGCTGTCTAGCCATTGCTAGTGAAGAGAAGGTAAGTTTTTCGCGTTTTTTTTTTCAACATTTTCTTTTCCTTTGGTCGTTCCGGTTTCATCTTCCCGACTCTTCTCGTTATCTTTTTAATGTTTTCACAAATGTTCTTAGAATTTAATCATTTCTGTCATAAGGAGAGAGAGAGAGAGAAATTAAGGGACTAAGAGCCACCGACCTGCTCTCATTTTCTTCATTTTGGAGTGGAGCGAAACTCATTTAATCCAAAAATTCGCTCGAGCAAGACAAACTTTTGAGGGAAGAAAATAGTTTAATGGTTCAAAAGCTACACAACGGTATGGAGAATAAGGAAGACACCTATTGCGTACAGGCAGTGTAGTGCACGAGCTGTTTCTCAATGTAATTAACTTCAAGTCCCTTTACTAGCAAACAGCTTTTAGCTTTACCTTTTTCCTCGCAGCTACGCTGCACTCAACAGGGTTAGGAAACCAGAGTATGTTATAGTTCAGAAAATCGATAAATGCTTTTTTTTTTTTATGTGTATTACCTTCGCCCTTGTCATGCTTTCTAGAAAAGGATCAATCCACAAAATCGGAAATGTTCTAATCTCTCAATTCGACCTGTGACTTTTCGGTTGGTCAAACTAATGCTGATCAAAATGACCATCAGTGTATCTTTCGACCCTCTCATCCTCCCCTTTTGGAATCCCTTTCGAGTAAGACACAATTTGCTTTGCGAAACCATAGAAAGGTCCCCGGCTTGAAATTACACGTTGGTGCTTAGGATCCATACTCGGATTCCACTTGATGAATTGCCCTCTTTCGTCAGGAAATTAGGGGATCGAATAGACCTGCAAGGAAGCAAAAGTTAAAAGGTGTACAGTGTACGTAATGTACATGCACTTCGTAATGAAGGATCATGATGACTTTTTGTGGCATGTGACGACACTTACCTGGCTTTATTAGCGCAATCCACAGCACCTGACCCAGTTCTCACTGACCAATGTTATGCATATACTAATCTTATGGTAAAAATATAAGTATTGAGCTAGATGCGTTATCTGCTTATACGGCTCTTTCGTTTGGCGAAAGTACACCACTTTCGATGTCTCCACCCAAAAGCCGCCGTTCGTTTTGTACGCGTACAGATAGTGCAAACCCTTAGTGCAGTAATTTCGGAAAGCGTTGTCGTTTTCGCCTGGGGTGGTGGTGGTAAAATGTACCAATGGAAATTGGTACTGTTCGTATTTCGATTATTCGATAAGAGACTCAATAGCGCGTTAGGCTATTTACGCTGGCAAGGCAATTCCGTTATTTATTATTGTATTTTTTTTTATGCTGGGAATTTGAACATGGCAGGTTGGCAAGCCTTAAATTAAAGGGAAATTACTCTTCCTTGTTCAAGTTGGCGTTTTGCCGCAGCTCGACAGGAATTATTTCGGTCTAGCTTTGAGCCAATTGAATAGAGTTTTAATTGGTTAAAACGACACAAAGAGGAAAAATGGCTTCCAAAAGTTAAACAAGTATACATACATAAACTTTGTTGAGAGAATTGGCAGTACAGTCAATTGCATTTGGGAGGAATTTAGGAGGAGTTTGGACATTAGTTTGAGACGAGTTGTGGGTTTCCGCTAGGTTAATTTAGGCAACTTCGGCGAAAGTATTGGGAACTACTGCCTGATAGGCAAAGACATTTAAAGACGGATGTTCATTGGAAAGTAAATAGGTCGATACACACCGTAAAGGCGTGGGAGAGGTGAGTTTGTAGGGTGTAGATAAAGAGTACTGCATTTCCTAGTACAAAAGTATCGGTCGATGCCACAGAACAAAAGAGCTTACGCAAGGGAGGTCCCAAGAGGTGTTGGTCTTAGTTGGGAATCGAAAATTCCCTAGATAAGAATTTTTCTCAAGAAAAGAGTAAAATATGGAACAGAGAACACACACATATATAGTATAATGGTTCAAATATGAATGATGAGATGAAACCGGGCAAAGGCCCTTGAAGCCCTACGACGAGGCCATTTTATTACTACCAGATTTCTATAATTTCTGTAGCTAGACCCCCCTGCTTTCCGCCAGCTTTGGAAAATGTTCCGCCTCTCATCACTTTTATCCTACTTGGAAACTCCTTAGTTTTGTGCGTTCTAAAAGAAGGTGAGGCACAAGGGGCGTAGTACAGCGAAGAACGTAGTCGATATTTCTGCCGTACTTTGCCTTTATATTACCAAGGTGAATGTCTCGCACAGTCTTGAGTTTCATACTCCGTACACGCCATTCAATAATTCAGGGGCTGCGTATGCTTGTCCATAGAGTAACTTTTGTGTTGTAAATGGTCACCATAAACTTGTTTCTTGCTCTTTTTTACAGGGTAAACCTTACCGTTGGACTGGGCGAAGATTTTTTTTTTTGTATTTCGGGAGTTTTTTCACGGAATTACTCGTGTAATTTGCCTTTTTACGACTGTAAGAGTACTTTGTGTGCCTCTGCCTGTTGTTCTCAGGGTAAGGTAGTGTACAGGGCCGTAGCACCGTAGTTCCAACAGTGAAAAAACCTTTGAGCTAATTAGCATTTGTTTACCTTTCTTGTGAATCATCTCGTCGTTTAGACCCAGAGCTGAGATAGCGCTCTCAATTCATACTTATTATTTGTATTATATGTTAGCAGTAAAATGAGAAGTGGACGTCAAGTCTGTAGTGGAGCACAGTAAGTAATTACTGCAGCTAAAGACAATGCCAACCTTATCCTCCCCCCAAGTTTACTCCACGCATTACATTGCTCTAAACGTTCTCAGTTTGGATCAAACCGTTCGCATGAGTAGCTGGAGAGCTGCAAGATTCTTGAACTTGATGATGCAAAAGAAAAAAAGTAAATTCAATTTGAAGGGAAGTAAGATACCTCCCCACCTACTGAATTGAGGGCTTCCAATAAGGCATTTTCGGGCTCTCTAGGCGCAGTTCAGAAAGCTAATATATGGATCATGGGAACATTTTGTCCAAGCATTTCGAGCATATATTTCTTGGTATATTATTGTAGTCCAAGTTTCCTAGGTAACGAAAAATGTCACACCTGGATCTGGCGTGGCATGTCGGTTCACTTCGTTTCTCCGTGCCAAGCTTCCGTTTCATCCTTTTCGTCACGACTCTTTTTTGTTTTCTCTAAGCTTTAGTGTGTACAATTCGATGGCAAGCTGCCTGTTTTCTTAATTTTACCCGAACTCTGCTAGAAATGTTTTAGTAGCTCTAGGGCACTTTCGACCTTTCACAGGGCGTCAGATCTTGGCCCATTTTTGTATGTATGGTGTGTGTCTTATGTAGGAATAATAAAATACGCAAAAAATAGACCTCTTAACGTAATTAACCCCTCCCATGCAACAAGATTAGGACATTTGGTCCCTAAGAGAATTTTCTCAATACTGCAGAAGGTCCATGTACGGTGGCCCTTTTAGTCGCCAAATTAGAGGGCATGTATTGATCTTAAAAGTTCATTACCGGGCAGAAATAGTGTGGGGATGATGGGAGCGTGCCCAGGAACTGCGGCAACTTGTAAGCAATGCAATTTTGGCACCAATTTTGCTCTTTAGGCAGGTAGGACACGTACTTCGAGCCTCCAACGGGCGACAATCTGTCAATGGCATGATAATAAGGTTGCCCCTCCCTTGACCGGGATAGCTTCCTCTTGTTTTCTCTATACGTTTCGACTCACGAGTCGTCTAGACCAAACTTCCTTTCAGAATTGCTGTACAAATTCAAATGAATGTTCTCCTTCAGTATCGATTTTGTTTTTTTCTCTCGTTTCCAGCCACCTATTGTCGTACTGAACGTGGTTGTAATCGAAGCCGAAGGTTTGGAAGCCAAGGATCCAAATGGTTTGTATAGATCTTTCTTTCGAGTGCCTCTTTCTCCTGTTTGCAATCAACACTAATGGGTTAAGTAAACTAAAACAAAGAATTGAGTGTATTTACACCGCAATGGACTTGTCGTGGCGAGGGGAAGAGGGACAAATCTGTATGAAAAGAATCAATGCGTGACACTACAGGAGACGGTGGTAGAAGACAGCGTAATGAGTAGGGAGAAAGGTCACGGTAATTGGGATTTTGTATCTCATCGATCGTGTTTTCATCACCAAAGTAAACTGACGACACGAACAGCAATTTTCTTACTGTTTGGGATGGAAAGAGTGTCGGAATGTGGCAATATTGATTGCAAAGAGTGCGTTCTGTTGCATAGGTTTCAGTGATCCTTATTGCATGCTGGGAATCCAGCCCGGAAACGCGACAACTTCCACGACACCTTGTCTTTCGACGTCAAGTCGCGACACACCTCCTGAATCGCCACTACCGGGCGGAGGCAATTCCGCCCAGAGGTGTGATGACGATGCATTTCTGGTGAGCGACGACCGTCCCATGCTTACCAGTGAACGCCGGGGTTCTTTAGTATCCTTACCCCAATTGGAGAAATTGAAGAAACATCACAGGTAACCCCTAAAACTGTCCCAAGACTGCTTCGTTTTTATGTCTTTATTTGATTTTCGGGTCGCTTAATCGATTTCAATTTGTGAAGTTTTCGGTTAAGCTTTAAACGCAAAGAGCCTAGTCATGCCCGCAAGGACAGGGAGCAGCGCGATAGTTTGAATTCGGCTTTACCAGCCAAATTCATTCGCGCTACTTCGGTGAAGCCGCAAACCTTGAATCCCAAGTGGATTGAGAAATTCAGATTGTAAGTACCTTGTATAGTACAGTACTCGAATACCTAACTCGCACGCTAACATCTTGACACGTACTTTCGTCTCTTTTTTTGCAGTGATATTGACGACGTGACCTCGGACAACCTCCATTTGGACATTTGGTAAGATTTTCTTTTTCGGGTTTTCACTTTTTTTATGTTTTAGAAGAACCGTGTCGAAAATCGACAAGAATTTCATTATGAGCATTCCTGTTTGGACTCGTTGTGATAAGGCATGCCAAACATGGGCTATGACCATCAAACAAGTAAATTTAGACTTTTGGAACATCAACAATGTCCTTCGATCTTCGTAAAGAGCATGCAAACACGACACTCAGACCTCAAATCCAGGTCAAACTTTCCGTGAAGATAAATAAAGAGTGAAAAAAACATGCTATCATAACTAGGCGAGAATATGCCAGGGAGTCAAAACATGAGTACATAAAAGCCCAAGGCGAAATCTCACAGCAAGCCGTGTATCTGTATTTATTTATTTATGTTTTTCGAATGAAGGTACCCGTATGTTACTGGAAGACCAGAAAAAACACTACAAGAAATCCTTCAACTTGTGTTTTATGTTGTCAGCTTCCATGACAGAATACGTTTCCCTTGTCCCTTTTTTGTTTTGTTATCTCCTAGAGTGCACCTGGACCGATATCTGTAATGCAAATCAGATGCAGCATTTTGCTTACGGACGAATTATTATCTTTCTACGGTCCCATGTGGGTTCTTTAGCGGCTTCATGTAGATGCATAATGAGTTGCTTTATGAATTACGTTTTCGTGCACTGGCGCTAAAAGTGGTTCTATTACATGCATTTATGCAGGGACCATGACGACGAGTACAGCGTACTAGACGCGGTCAGCAAACTGAATGAAGTCCGCGGCGTCAAAGGCTTGGGCCGCTTCTTCAAACAAATCGCCCAATCAGCCCGTTCAGGAAACCAAGATGACTTTCTGGGCTGTGTCAACATCCCCGTTCAGGTCAGTTCACCTTATAATGAGTCCCTTTTCATTGATGCAGCGCTCGGAAACGAGAATAGCACACATTCTATACTCTAATATTCTTTTTTCCGAAAGCGTCTCTTCACTTTGAAAGCAATAAATGCGTTAGTCGCACTCATACTAATGTAGTTTACTTTATCCTCTATATACAGTCTTACGCTTACAAGGAGTGAGTTTGTTTACGTTGTTATTATTGAGCACTAGCGCCAGTGATATTTTCCTTTCTATGTGTTCTTAAGTCTGACACGAATTTGCATGTTGGTGTGAACAAAAGCATCTGCTAACACGAACACCAGTCCTTATAACAAAGCCGTATGGAGTTAATTTTGAGAGCAGGGTGAGTTAGTAGTTTCGATCAAGAGCCTAAAAAGTGCTTTCCTGAGCTGAAGCCCTCATGGGCGGTAGGTTTCGGTACTACACAGTAAGTCATATTCTGGGGGGAAACTATGATTTGTTCTGTGAGCAAAAGAGGAGGGGGAAATATAAGGACAGGGTTAATTTTGAGTGCAGGGTGAGTTAGTAGTTTCGATTAAGAGCCTAAAAAAGTTGAAATGCTTTCCTGCGATGAAGTCGTCGTGGAAGGTAGGTGTAGGCACTACGCAGTAAGTCATATTCTGGGTGGAAACTACGATCTGTTCTGTGAGCGGAAAATGAGGGGGAACCAGATGGGCAACAGCATACAGGGAACAAAAGCACCCCCTGATGGGCAAATACTCTGTCCTGGATATATGCTATGCTACATATATTGTAAAACTTAACGAAGGGTAAAATGGCGTAGCAAGCTATCCTCTTTTCATGGTTCAACTAATAAAGTATATGTCGTTTTAATGAAGAAGCTTTTTGCTACCCTTGGCAACGGTGCACAGGGTATTGCTATATTCAATATAGGTTTTGTATGCTCCGGGCATCTGCACACACTATGTATGTCGTGCACTTGTGTTTACTAAGGTTGCCTAAACCCGAACTACGAACCAAAATATCCTTACTTCTCAACGACCTATTCTTGCGTATAAAGCGCAACTCATTACCCATGTTATGTATCATCTTTCTTAGGATGGTTTTATTGATTTTTTATGTATTTTCTTTTTTAAAGAAACAAGAAACCTTTTTGTTTCTAGGATATTCCCTCGACAGGTATGGAATGCTGGTACAAGCTGGAAGGAAGATCCCAGCGCTCCACTATCCAGGGTCGGATTCGCCTCAAGTTATTTTTGTCCACAAGAGAAGATTTCGGGACTTCTGAAGAGGACAACTGGACCGAGTTGAAGCAACAAGAGCAACTCTATAGTATCTTCACCGACTATGAGCTGTCACGGCAAAAGGTAACAGGTTTTTTGTACAGTACAGTACATGACATTAAAGTACAGTACATGCGTTTTGCCGCTGACTATCCCGCAAGGTCTCTATAGTTTATACCTGGCTCTGTAAACAACAAACACTAGCCTGTTGTTAAGCGTAAAAGTGGTCCAGTTTTGCTAAGGACGGGCAAAGATACAAGCACAAGTCTCAGAACGAGGCAGCTGCCTCTTAAAATTTTCACGTGTCTTGTACCTGCCCATTGGGTACACAAACGACGACGCGGACAAACTTCCGTCGCTGGAGTTTCTGTTATGCCTAAAAGACGACAGCGGAACTTAGGAGCTTAAAGCGTTTACCTCTAAATCCAAGCTCCGACCAACGGAGTGAAGTGCATAGCAAAACACACAAAAAACGAAAGTTTTATAAAAAAAAAAAAAAGAACACACGCACTTTTTAGTACCCTGATGACTATAGCACGTCAAACACATGAAAAATTACTTATGAGTGATATTTAATTGGAAAAAAACTGCATAAACCTATCGATGCAGACATGAGAATTGCAGGCTTAAAATTACGAGGGCATAGATGTAATAGCTAAGGGTTTAAATGAGGGGTCGTAAACCATATTCCTGTCGGTATTCGCGACTGTGAAACCGATTTGAGCAAGTTATATATGCTGCTTCATCATGCTGTTTTTTGCTGCTCTATAACTTCCAAATTGGGAACAGTGTTCTGTTTTCCCTACCCGTTTTTTTAAAAATTATTATCGATATTCTTCAGTACAGGATGTAGGAGTAATACGTTCGGGTACGGCGCAGGACTATAAATCTCTTATTTCTGCAAAATTATAGGGAGGTGCTTCCCAATGGTCCGGTGAGTTACCGCCATTAGCACAGACCATTCTTCATCAGCATGCCATTCAGGGCGACGTAACGATTTTACAATCTGCGGTCGTGCGCTGGATTGCTTATGCGCGCAAATTACTGCAACAACCTCTCCATTACAGTTTTTTGCATAGTCTTTTACAAGCATTGGACTCTAAATGGTCTACCGAGTCTCTTTCTCGGGAAGAGGTGAGTAAGATCCATACAAATCCTACAATTCCATATGCGGATTGATTTCTCTATTGTTTTTAATTTTTTTTTTTAATTTTTGGGTTAAATATTTATCCTTTTTCTTATTTAGGAGGAAGCTTTGGCTGAATCGTTTAATATGTTCGTGGATCATTCTTTAACTTTATTGCGCAAAGTTCGGCAAGAATTCTCTCCCAGTAACAAAAGTACTGTTGGCAGACTGGAACATTTGCTCAAGTAAGCAAAAAGCAAGATTAGAAAGTTGAATGGGGCGAGTTTTCCGAGCTTTTCCTTTGTTAATGTTGCAGGTCTTTGGTTTATTTGTCCAACATGAAAGCTTTCTGGAAGTGTTGCCCCTTTAATAAAGAAATCCGTGGAGAAATTATCACCGCAATCCGAAAAGGGACCATGGAGTGGTACAGCGAGCAATTTCACAAGTAATTTCAAGTTGTAGAATTAAAACGCAAAGTGGCTAGTTTTAAGACCCGTTCATTTAACTTTTTTTAATAGATGGACACAATTGCCCGTAATAGGTGTTTTGACGTCTGCTCAATCCCGAGATGCTTTGATTCAAGGATTGATCCATCTCACCAATACGCTCTATGTGGATTTTCAATGGGCTTTGCAAGTCTATGAGCCCTTGTTCCAAAAGTAAAAAAACAAAAAACTTCAATATCTCTTCCTGGCTTGTTAAAAGAAATGAAAAACTTTTTGCTCCATCTTTTTTAGGATTGCGGGTGTTCCATTTTTTCTGATTGTGTACAAACAAATGGATAAAATGGTATAATCCGAACAAACAAAAAAAAGAAAATGCTTTAGTTTTTTTTTTTTTATAAATGCGCATTCTCTTGAATTAGATTGGGCAAGATTTTGGTCCCCGAATCGAAGATCTGTGTCGTAATATAGCTTCGGAGGACACTACGGAAGACGGAAATAAAGACCGGATTACGATGGCAACGCCCATTTTCGAGCTGTACATCGCCCTCCAAGATTTGCTGAAGTAAGCCGCCTTTGCATTATTATGAACACCTAGCAATTAAACCCAGCCTAGTAACAGCTCGCTAATTGTGCTTTTTTCGGAAAATAGGTTTCAGGATCACGTTCCCATGGAAGATCGGCGGTCCTTGCAACCTACGCAGTATCATGAATGGTTCACCTTGGCCATTAATCGTTGGCTAGCTGTTGCCTATAATAAGGTAAAACGTCTATTTATATTTCCTTTTGGTGTCCATCAAATTCGATCAGGAAATTTTCTCGTCTTTCTGCCATAGGCGTATTACCGTATCCAAAAAGGGCTCGATTTGGACGCCGTGACCAACGTGGAACCTTATATGAAGCTCACAACTTCGGCTATCGACACAACTTCCTGCTTTTACCAAGTAAATATAAGGAAAATAAACCCTAATAACCCGTTTTTCTCCCTTTTCGAGCCTTTTATGTGTGTATCCTACACTTCTTTTTCTATCTTCTTGTCCTTGTGTACTTTCTTGGATATTTCTATTTCTATGGTATTTTTTCTCGTGAACAAGAAAAAAACATGTGCTACATTAAAAGAAGCGCATAGGAAGGAACAAAACCTGTGTAGTTGAAAGGAGTGATGGAAGCAAAGACAGTTAAAAGACAGAACTAATGGGGCCGGCGTCTTATTATATAGGTGAGAGAATTTTGGAAGCAATTAGCTTGGCCGGATCCCTTCACGGCGTATCCTTTGTTGTTCAAGATCGTCGAGATCATCGCAGTTGGTGCAAGTCAATACGCCGAGAATGTCCATGCGCGTCTGCTGCTGGAAGGTTTCTATGAAGAAGGCAAATTGGCACCCTTTTCTGAAGAAGTATTTATATATAATATATGTTATCGAGAAAAATGAATCAAAAGAAGGTGATGGGGTTCTTTTGTCCGTTGTTTTTGCCTTTAGGCTTACGTGGCTTTGAACAATCTGGAGCATGTACGACATGCCTTGGAAACGCTACCTGATGATTTGCAACTCGAACAAGTCCTAAGCGTCGTGGAAATGGCAGTGAATGGCTATCCGATGAACTCCAATGCCTACACAAGTCTAGGGACGGATATGCGTAACCTCAAGTCTGTTTACCTTTTAGTGTCTCTTCGTGTACTAATGATTGCTACGTTATTGTTACAGTGTCAGCGAACAAACACGTTCCCCTCCCGCAATTGGAGCTATTACATACGACACTGGAGCCCGGCAAGCTTTATCTTCATTACTCGAAGGAGCTTTGTGCGAGTGCGACTCGAGAACCTTGAGGATCCTGGGTCACATTGCGGAGAAGGTAAACAAGAGGATTACTTTAGCTGTTGTTCGCTTATTAAGTTGTGTTTGGTTGATTTTTCTACATTTAATCATTTTGTGTGTGTGGGGGGTTTCTCATTTTGAACGTAATTTTGGACTTGGAAAAGGTACGACCCGAGTTGAAGAAATCGGTTTTCCATTTGGCCTGGTCGCCGGATTCATTGCCTGCCGAAGAAGCTATTGCGCCTTTATTGGATACGTTGGACGTCCACTTGACAGCCCTCCATAACAATTTGTTACGAATGGCATTCCATAAAGCGCTTTTAGCCCTCTGGGAAGTTATTGTCCTGGAGCTTTGGGCGCAAGCAGAGGCTTCGACGGGCGTAAGTAGCTTCTTTTGTTAACGCGACCCAAAGTTTTGAAAGGTGATTCGATCTACTCACAGGAGAAATTGAATATTTTCTACGAACGGCTGCATAAATCTCTGGAAATTTTATTGGATTTCCTTCATGCGGACGGCAAAGGCTTGCCTGTTGAGAGCTTACGAACGGTGACGTACGCCAGGGTCTCGGAAATGATTGCCTTTCACAAGACAACCACCGAACAGCTCTTCAATCTGTATTATCTGGGACGTCTGGAGGAGCAACAACATGTAGAGCTGGCGGAATTTGGAGTTTTGAGCGTTCGCTCCTATTTCAACCATGACAGTCTCTGTGTCGAAGTCCTTTGTGCTAGAGACGTAATTCCGCTCGATCCCAACGGTATATTCGCCCTCATTACCAGACTTTTCACTTTCTAATTGACATTTAATTGTAATTAATTCACATTTTCTTGACTCTATTGGTACCCGTTAGGTTTCAGCGATCCTTTCGTGATAGTTGAACTCTTGCCTCGCCGCGTTTTTATCCATTGCAGTGAACAACAAACTAGCGTGCAGAAGAAAACGCTGAACCCTCTATTCGACGAGTGCTTTGAATTGTAAGTGCTGAAAACTCCCAAACGTCACTTATCCTCGTTTTTATTGTCCTGGGCCTACAAACTCAATACGTGTTACTTTTTTGTCTTTCTTTTCCTTTTAAGAAAAGCTTTTGTACTAATTTATATTTTTTTTTTTTATTTAGCCCGGTAACTCTGGAGCAATGTCGTGCAGAAGGAGCCATGATTTTATTCACCGTAATGGATTATGATGTGCTTACAGCGAACGATTTCGCCGGCGAAGCGTTTCTTTCCCTTAATTCTATTCCTGGGGTGGCGGGGAACGCTACTGCGGATAATTTTCATGGTTTGAAGCCCGTAGATCTTGTCCTGATGCACCAAAAACAAAAAAGTATAGGAAATTGTACACGCACGTGTGGACATAAATTCAGTATTTTTGTTTCTTCTTTATTTATGTTTTCTTCATTCCATAGATCATCCCATTTTGGTTGTTCTTGAGACCAGAGCGTGGGATAAACAAGCTCAAGAGTTTGTCAAGAAACAGAAAGAACGATGTGTTTGAAACTAATAAGAATCGATACCAAAAGGAGCGAGCCACACGATAGACAACAATGCAAGTGGAAAGTTGGTAAAACTTCTCTTATACCCAATTTCAATTCCCTTCTGACAATCCTCTTATCCATCTCTTGGCTTTGAAACCTTGGACCTTCCAATCAATTCTTGTTACTAAACTTTAACTTTGCCCTTTACAAGTTACGTGGTGACCAAAAAGATTTTATAGCGCATTTTTTTGCGGTATTAGCGTACTTATTTAAAGGACCTTTTTCTAAATCATATCCTAATTCACCCTGCTCCACTTTCCAAAATATCTATTTTTGACACTGCTAAATCATAAAGTGAGGATCCTTTATATTGTAGATTAGCTTTTAGCTTGTCAAATTCAGTGCAAGGGGGACGGCCATATTGGAATTATGTTTTATTTTAATTTATTTTGCGTTTCTGGTGACAAATGAGCTAGTCTATTCAGATCTAGTCATGAAAAGAATACGACCATATCAAACCTTATTATTCCGCATGGTTATACTACTTGCATTTAAAAAACAATCTTTCTCCTTTTTGATCTCTTCCTTTTCGCTACTTGCACACATTTCTATATAACTTATAAGTCCTAATTGGTGAATTCGAATTCGTGATTTTTTTTTGTGAGTCACCAGGGTTTCCGTAGATCGTAAGATTTGTGGGGAGCAGTGCACAATCCAAGTCCTTCTCAAACGTACCTTTTTGTGATCTTCCCCACATTCGTGACTAAGGTTTAAAAAAAAACAGGATTTCAAAACAAAGCAAATTGCGAAATAATATAATTCCAGGATTTAGATTTACTTATTTCAAATCTTTCAACGATCATACAAGTTTCAGATTCGGGTAAAAAAGAGATTTTTCGCAAGATTAACGAGTGGGATGAATCCGAGAAAAAGATAGTGCAAGATTTCAACTTATGGCGATTATTACGGAGCCTCCTCTAAGGCATAATTTGCAAAGAAAAATTAAAGTGAATTACGAAACGATTCATTTCTTAGGAGTGATTAGTGGCAAGATTTCAACTTATGGCGATTATTACGGAACATCCTCTAAGGCATAATTTGCAAAGAAAAATTAAAGTGAATTACGAAACGATTCATTTCTTAGGAGCTTGCGATCTGCGTGACATCACATGAGTTGGCCCGACAGGGGCTTCTATACGACGGCGCTTGCAATTAGGACCAGCACTTGCGGTTGAAGTGGATGATTGGTTGGCTGCGCTCGCTTTACGTTTGGTGGCTAGACTAGTTCCAGGTTGGGATTCGACCACCGATTCCGAAGGCTGATTCAAGTGCTTTTCCAATGCACTCAAACGTTTAGAGTATTCTTGAATCAATCCTTCTTGCTCTTGCAAACGACGTCCTTGAGCTGACATTTCACGCTGATATCGCGAAACCTAAAAGTGAATAGGAATGGATATTAATGGAGTTAAATTTTGTAGGGAAAAAAGCAAGCTCTTTTACTCTTGATTGGAGAACTTTTAGTTCGAGCTGCATCGTTTGAACTTGAGTGGGGGACAGAGACGCGATAGTTGACGAAGCTGGGCTGCAAGGAGCACTCGTGAAACAAGACATCCATGAATTGGACATAGGAGTGGTGGATTTATCATGATAACTCGTAGAAGGGACAACCATTTTGTTTGTAGTCGGCGTAGAAAAACTTGATATGAGTTTGTTGGCATATCCTGCAAAGAGCTTTTAATTAAGGTGAGTTTAAAAGAAAAGCAACTAGTACTGGTAGAGCCGGACAGCATTGTCAGAGAATTCTTGACTACAATATGCTCGTCAAAATGTTCCATTGCCATAGATGACATGTCTCGCAATTCAGAGAGCAATTCTGAGCTGCTGGGTATCTTGGTCTCTTTCATTACGACACGCATAACGCGTCTGAATTCATCCAAAATCTAAAAAAATTGTGAAAGAGTACAATTAGCAGGAGTTAAATGGGATCTGTTGGAAGTAGGTTTACTTTACCTTCCCAGGTATGAAGCAGTGCCTTCCATTTTCTATATACTTCATGTAAGTCATACCGAGAAGTGAAAGTCTAGTTTCTATGCTGGAAAGAATATCAGCGCGTCCAGACAGTGGGTGTTCTCGCCGTTCTGATTCCCGGCGTGGCAGTTTCGACTTTATCTCTTTAGTGCATTCGGCATGGTAACGTCTAGCTGCAAAATAGCCTTTGTTAAGGCATACCTTACTCATTTCGTTAAACCTGTTGCAAACCTGAAATGGGTACGTAGAATTTAAAACTCGACAGTCAAATTATGAAAGAAACCTAAATGTCTGGTTCTGATTTCCTTTCTTACCACACGATTTTTTGCCACTTCATCAAAAGTAAGGTAGTAGAAAATTCGTTCAATAACTATATCAGGCAAGTTCACAAAATGAACATCTTCTTGACTCGAGCACATCTTATAAGCAAGAAGAAAATCCTCGTGCAAAACATCAGGTCGTTCACTTTGATTACATTTGCCAAGATGTCATTGCTGAAAGTTGTTACAGCCATTCAGAGATGGCGTTTAGACTTGAAAGTTGTATGTCGTACACAAAACCAGTTACAGCTAATACCGAACGCGTAGTCGTAGCGCACTACGAGAAGCCAGTAGCCAGGAAGATCTAGAATGGTGCCGACATTCTATATGACAGTCTAAAGCCAATTTCAACACTAGCGCCTACCTTTTTCAGGCCCCGAACTTCCCAGAAGAAACGCAAAATTTAAGCGTTTGAAAATTGTTCGCCCCATAAATAAACTTGAATTCTACAAATATATTTGTTATTAAAATAAATAATTCCTTTGAAATTAAGGAATTTTGTTAATTAGCTAGCGACGCGTTCGACGAAGAGCTTACAAGCGATAAAAGTTATGTAGGGTGATTTATTTTAAGACTTGGCAGAGGTTTCATGCAAAAAAATGCCCTTGAAACAAATCTATTGGACGCGAAACAAACACACTTTTGGAAATAAGAGCGAAAATTTTGGAAATTTTTACGAAACTTTTCAAACAATCCGCTAAAAGGGGTGTGTCCTCTACAAAAAGAAAAAATCCTATTGGAGGATTGGTGCAAATAATGGGCGTGGTCTCTTTTCAGGCTGGAAAAGCGTTTTCTGTGCTTTTTTCCATAAGGAATAATGCTGTATCAAGGGGGTCCCCTTCAGAAATCGTCAAAAATTGAGAGCCTCGCCCCTTTTCCCTGTTCCCAACTCCCCTGCTTGGTTTCCTATCCCCGATATTCGAGCTCATGTTGCCGAAGCTACACAATTTCGAATATAGGAATAGGATCATTGCCGGGATGGCATAAGGTACAGAGAAAGGGAGCCATTTAATATTTCGCTTTTTTGACGAAATAAATTGCCTCGACTGGGTTTCGAACCGACGACCTTCCGATCACAAGGCTTGCGTCTTATCCGCTCGGTCATATGCTTATGTTTCGATAGCGTTAAAACGTCTGCGTATGGTGTGTGAGGGTAGCATCCATCTTTTGCTCGATTTATGAAAATATGACCGTTTGTATTTGATCGCTTATATTTATGGTGCGTTGAGACTTATGTAAGTGCAACTCATCTTGAACAATTTTTTATACTTCCGAAACACAAGACTCCCGAAGATTTCTGTTCTTAGATCTCGTTTAACCTTTCCCGTAGTAAACTTACCTGATCCTATAACTCACTTTAGTGAACCTTTCATCCACTTTCGATTACATTTTTTACTAAAATCATTTATTATAATTCCTTCAACTTTCCTACAAGCAAACTTCTTTCAGTGTAAAATGCGATGTAATAAAATCCCTCTGTTATAGCTGACCCGAGTCTAAACAAAAGCTATACAAACACCGCCAATCACGTGCCTCTGAACTCTTCACAATATAAATGTGTCATAATAACATTACAAATGGCAGAAAGCACCCCTTTAACATAATCCTAGTTCCTGTTCAAATTATCAGCACAGGCATACAAATATGATAAACTTAAGACTTAATTATTCTGTTTCCATTTATCGGCAGCTTGACGTCTCGCATCAGGCTGTAAATGACTTTGGACTCCTCCCAGTACAGACACCGTCGCCTCCGTGGCCAATATGATAGGTTTAACTACAGTTGATGGGATTTGCCGCAAAACTCCTCCGACAGCTCCCGTCATTCCTTTCTGTTCTGCCTCTTCAGTAGCCACACGAATCAGTGTGTGCGCCGTCTCACCCAGTCCCTGAAATACCAACCATTACTCTCAATTCGATTCTAATTTCGTAAATAAAACAAAAAATCTACCTCCCGGACAACGTTAACGGCTTGCGCCAGACCATCGCGCAAATCAGATGGCACAGGCTGCCTAGTTCGTTTCCCACGACCTTTGGACCAAGGTCGATGACGTCTAACGCTGGGCCCAGGCGAAACAACGTCGTACGCCGTTTCTGCTGCACTCTACTCAAAAAAATTGTAAAAATAATGTACAGTTTTCCTTAAAGAAACGGCGGTTGTGGAGTTTACCAGCCACATGCTAAGCAATAACCCAGGAACCTGCATATTATAGCGGGTTTCGTGTACGTTTCGTACCTTAATCGCGACTCATAGCATGCGAACCACTTATGGGGTGCTGACAAAAAACTAAAATAACACCATCTTTTTAATTTCATAATAAGTCAATCACACACCATGCCACCTAACACTCTCCAAAATGCATTGTACAGATTCACGCACGAAAAGCTCCGTAATATAAATTCCACGCCTACTGCCCATTCCCGGGTTAGTATTTAGCATGTGGGGGATAAACTCCACAAGAACCAAAAAACCTACTTGTAGGGTTTCCACTAATCGGGAAGTCAACTCCACAGCCGCCAAAGCTGCTGAAGTGGTAAACGCATGTGCTCCTTTCTGCAATCCTCGAACAATTCTACCGTCTTTCTGGTATTGCTCAATAGGCAGCCAAAACAGGTCTTTTATACCCTGAACTAGGAAAAAAACACAATAAATAAGTATAAAAATGCTGAAAAAGTGATCAAATACTCACTTAATTGTACCACCGAATGCATAGGACCAATGCCGCCCAACAGATTAGGCAATTGGTGTTTCTTGATATCAAAAAGCCATTCACTGACCGCGTACGCCACAAGTCGATCCGTGCCAAGCAATCCGTGCTTATGATGCAGTCGTTTAAGTGTCAATTCTGAGCAATGCAGCTGACCCAAGCCGACCAATAACCCCGCCAAGGATCCTTGGCTTAAATCCACCCTCTTGCCATGATAATCCAAACGAATGGGAACATCCGGACCAAACGAGAAAGACCTAAACGAAAACAGTCCCTCTTAGAAATTTCAAAAGCAAATTTTGATAGAAAAACGCACCTAAAATAGATAGGAGGAGCAACAACTTCTGTTTCTTCTTGAATACTGTTCTCCGAAGGTGTTCGCCGTGGTGAAGAGGAGGAAGTAAACGAACTTGCTGAAGCTGATTTCTTTACCGTACCGTCACTCGAAGCTACGGTCATAATTGGAGCTGCTGATGTCGGTCGTGGTGACACGTTATTCTCCTCTTCTACACCCCACAAATAAAACAATAATAAACATAATTTTTAAAAAATCTATTGATTCCAGTTAGGCCATTATTGAGTTACCATTTTCTCCTTTCCCGCCCGAAATATCGGAAAAGAATTGAGTAAGGAACGCCAGTGCATCCTGGTCCACATGCAGTCGTAAAGGTAACACCGAAACCTTCAGAGAACATTCCTGCGCGGTTAACGTGGGGTCTGGTCGAATATGCAGCGCTTTAACCACAACCTACAGTCCAAAATTAACAAATTAGAGCTTAAAATGTTAAAAATGAAAAAATTAGAAACTGGAAGGATCAGAAGGACTCTACCATATTGGCATGACTTTGTCGAGGACGTGCTTCAAAGGAATCCATTGACAAAAACTTGTTAAGCCCCGAAGCTGCAAGTCGGTCCCTGATTTCCACATCGCCGATTATTAGCACTTGTCGGGAACTCTGGCCTGTGTTTTCTGGATAGAGTTCATGCTGAAACCGCACCTAAATCACCCCACCAAAAGCGTTAATTACACTCACAAATGAATAACTTAACTTTCCATACTTTGGTTAGTTGCAATTCCATTAATACATCTGCTAATCGTCCATTTCCTCCTTGCTGCTTCTTGCTCGTAACAAAACCTGCTTCGCAATGAGCTCGCTGAGGATCTGACTTGGAAAACGTCACTGTAGAAACTCGCTTCTCCCTAAATACGGAATCATTCAAATAATAAAAATTGAAATTGATTAAAAAAATAAATATAATACAAAATTGAATACAAAATGAAAAATTAAATAGAAATAATAAAAAGTGAATAAAAATAAATAAGAAGAATTGAATAAAAAATAAATTAAAATAATAAAAAAAAATTAAGACTTTCATTGAAATGTACCCCTCTTTCTTAGCTGTCTGCTTAGCGCCTTTCTCAGGGAAGTCATGGCCGCCATACATTTGCCAAATGAGTGTCATATCGCGCAACGTATACCGTACAACCGCTGTAGGGAAATGCCGAGGTGATTTAAGCTCGTCGCTTTTGCCAATGGGTATCGCAAAATGGTTTTCAATAATGCGCACTGGGCTTTCGGATAATACTCGCACTGCTGGCTCTCCGCTTCGTGGCTACGACGCACACATAAATATATTAAAAAAAAAAGAAAAAAGAAAGATAGAACAGAAAGGGAAAAGAGGGAATCTACCCGAACGCCAACCCCAGGATCGTTTTCTAAGAGACAGAATTCTTCTTCTTCTTCGCTACAGGCTGCAGCTTCTAACAAATCTGCTAGCGTATCATCATTCCATCTGGTTTCAAACTTCTCTTCCATGGGCTCAAACACCATTTTCGTGTTTCTTCCTTCTGTAGGGTCCTTGCGTGAGCTAAGATACGTTTCATCAGGAAAGAAGAAGACTTCTGTGGGTTTTGCTGTGCTATTAGGCGTCACTCGTAGACATTTCTCTTCATCGGCAAGGTCGTTCTGGTTCCTCGCTGGACTACTATCTTGCATCGCTTCAGCCATCAAATCATGAACTTGCGTTTCCACGTCTAGCTCGTTGTCTAGATGCTCTTCCTTCTCTTCCAATACGCTGGCTGGCCGTTGTAGGGGCGGTTGAGTGACTCCAGCTTCACTGGAATCCTCTGAAAGAGCCACGTGATCGTCCATGAGATCTCCATCATTCGCCAAGTAAGTCAAAAATTCGAGCAAAAGATGACAGGAATCCGCACAGGTTCGAACATGGAGTTTATGCAAGGAAGCTTGCAAATCCACTTGGGGCTTCTCCTTTGTCTCGCTGGTATCTTGAGCAGCTTGAGTCCTTAGCCAAAGCTCCAATAGATCCAGTTCTAGTACGCAAACATAGTCCTTGCGAAGATGCAAAGGCCCAAAACTGACGCGATTGGAGAGATGTAAAGCAGCGTCTTCTACGACGAAGCGCAATAAAGAGCTGCGAGTCTGGGCCACCAAATTGGATGAGAGACTGAATGTACCTAGGGTCATCAAAGCTCTTCCGGACAAATAAAGTGGCCTAAACGAAGTCAATGCAAATAAGTCAATCCGAGCACGATTCGAAAGAATAAGGAAGTTGAGCACACAGTGAGAATTTAAACGCTGTGGGTGAACGAAAATCTACCTGTAATCAATCGCGCAGTTGCCCAAATGAAGATGCAACTCAGTTACGATGGTAGGAGGCTTGTAGCCTGCAACGGGATGGTCGATAACGTCCAGGAATTCCATTATTTGCGATAGCCAACTATGCAACGAAGGCTGCATTCGGTGTCTTAACGTCATATTGCGTAGCCCCACAGCTAATTTCAGTGTCTATTATAATAAACAAAAAATATATAAACAAAAAGTATATAAGCAAAAAGTATATAAACAAAAAGTATTCAAACAAAAAATTTATAAACAAAAAATAATAAACCGACACCAAGGTACTAAACGATTAGGAAGACAAAGTTGACGTTTACTTTCACATGGTAGCGCTCATCCACATGAAGCTTCAAAGCCACAGCTAATCTAGGTTCATTTTGATCACCGCCAATTTCGGCAGGCGAGGGATACAAAACAGAGTCCAATCGCCTCGTATTCTGTCCCGATTCATTAATTTGTACTAAAGGATCATCCAATTCAATAAAACCTTAAAACATCTGTAATTAGTATACAAAATTATGTTAAACTCGTAATATTGTATGTGTTACCTTGGTGGTTTAGACAAGCTTTTTGGGATTGGAGGTACAGGTAACTCAAGTTCGCATTGCCTTGGAAGCCAGCCACTGAAAATAGTGTGGCATCTTGTAAAATGACTTGGGCTTCACCGCGGTGAGTTAAAGAGTAGCCAATCACGTCCTGCATAACATAAGATACAACAAAATCTAGTAACAGCTTCTAAACATGGTACATGACCTTTAAAACCATTAATTGCAAAGAAAAACTGAATAAAAAGCGCAAAAAGGTGCGAAAACGGTGCAAATTATTACCCTTATGGGAGTTGAAATGGTGCAGGTGCCCTTTCCGATATTTAGCGTAATACAGAGTTTGCTAGGGGCTTCAGAACGTTTGGAAGATGGTTTAGTCCCAAACCGGGATTGATAAACAGTGTTTACACTGTCCAGATCATCCGAATCCGTGTCAGAATCTGCGAGCCATAATTGAAAGTAAAGAAAAAGTTGAAGTTCCCAAAACAAAAGTACCATAAATGCCAGATTTGCACATCATAAACATGCCAGTTGTGGAAAGAGGTGATCCGACTGAAAAAGCAGGCCTGAAGGGAGGCAGTGGAGGCTGTAACTTATTTGGTGACGTCATATTTGGATAGGAAGGAGCTGAAGGCTCCCACAAGCACAAATCCGTTGATAACCTAAGTAAAACCAACACTCACGAAGATTAGACCTTTTTTCTTTTCTTTTTTTTAAAAGCTGACCTATTATAAATCTGTTCATAAAACTGCTTGGACGGAAAATGCATTTCCGCTTGGGGCAATGAAATTTCGATATGGCGTATACAATGTCTCAATGCTTCTTCCCTGAATTCCGATAATTCTTGTGGGTTCCCTGGCACTACGAGTTCGTCAGTCTCATCTGCTTGTGAGATTAAAGTGAGATTAAAATGATTATTTAACATTCCAATTAATTAAATTTACACTTTTAAGTTAGACTTACCGTCATCCTTACGATGTTGCCCTTTATGGATTAGCCTTTTCTTGCCGAAAGGCGAAGGTTCAGAAAGGGTCATTTTCAACAAGGCTTCACCCGTAGACATAGTCATGAGATCTGGCTTCGCGTCGAATTGATAACTCATGGAATCATCCGAGTCTGCATCAATTTCCTGATGGATCGTTAAACCTGGCCCCGACTCGGAGTGGATTAGAGTGAAAGTTACTCTGGGTATATCCAAGTTGCCAGCCGATTCGGACATATCTACTGTTCCACCTTCGGGCGCTGAGCACCGCAAGAAAGATACCCATTCCGCAAACTGGTTTTCCTAAACATAACAAAACATAAGCCCCATTCGTTTTGTTCGCCTTAAACTTAAGACTAGCCGAACTTCCTTGACTTACGCTTATAAGTGTTCGGTTCAGCCTAACCTTTGAATGTTTACGGGAAGTCTCGAATCCAAAACGAACTCTTATAAGCATAAGTTTACAACTGCTCCACCAATGGGGCGGTGCTTTTCGAAAATAAACAATATACGAAGTGTTCGTTTTTTGAGAATGGATATCAATATCAAATTATTGTTCTGTTCTGTGGGGCAGTTAATTTCTTCCATTCTTGAGTAAGCTTTTAGTACTATCCGGACAATTGAAGATGTGGCTGAGGAAAATGTTGATAAATGTCTCCAATTGGTTTTTTGCAATTAACGCTCGTGCGTCTTGTCCCAAAATTCAATACTTCGATGAAAAAATCGTTGATTGCAAATAAAATAATGAAAAAAACTCATCAAAATATATTAAAAGTAGCGTATTCTTGAAAAAACACGCAATTTCTCGGCATGCTCGTATTAAGCAAAGGAAATAAATAAAAAAGGGGAGGGGTGAAATTTGAATCTGGCACACGAGTACTCGTTATAGACTTGCCTGACTTGAGACTAAAACTGAAAGTCTAAGTCGACTAGCTAAATAAAACGCTCATATGCCCGAAGTCTACCCATCTCGAACGCTTCTAGCGCAAGTCTTTGGTAGACTTTTAAGCCGACTTAAATTCTCGTCAAAATGAACGCGGCTATAATGTACTTAACGTAAAAATACGCTTTAATTCACGTTTAGAGACCAAATAATGCCACGCAATGAAAATCCAGGGAAAAAACTTGGTTCTTACTTGATAAAGAGCTTTGAGTGAGTTACAAACCAGATGAATGGTCTGCGACTCATCAGCAGGCTTGATTTCTGCGTTAAAGACTGGTTTATTAAGTTGCAAACGTAGAACGTCCTCTCGTAAACATCTTCTCCACCAAGGAATCCGGTTTAGTTCATGAATAGGTCGCAAATCAGGAATAGGAAACCTAATTAGGAAAGCTTATATATAAGCCCATTCTGTTAAGCAGCTAGTGTTTTTACCAACCTCAAATTGAGGACCAGCTCCGGGGCGGATAACTGTACATGCGTAGTAGCAGCACCCGCTTCCAAAACTTTCTCTAACGTACTTCCCGATTCAAAGGACAAAGATTTGACTAAGACAGGGAATAAGGGATGACTTTGAAGCAGAGCGGTTATGCGATCCATTATGGAACAATCCAGCTCGCTCTCACAAACTGCCAATGTAATCCTTGAAAAGAACGCCGAATTATAGGGCAACTACGCTAATTTCTATTATTTAACACTTATATGTATTATATAAACACTTAATTATTTATTTCTATTATTTAAACACTTATTTATATTCTTACCTAACTTGCCACGCTAAATTAGAGCTGAGGCGTTTCGAAGCTTCAGCATTGGTCAATTTAACGGTACAATGCGGTCCAGTACTCGAATTAGCAACGGCAAAACGCAACAACTAGAACGCAACGCAATTTCTTATAATTTAGAATAATGGTTTAATGTACGCTTTACTGGACTTGTTTCGTATTGTAGTTTATCTTGAACTTTCTCTACAATAACTTCTGTCACATCGAGATGACCCATCGTGGCCACAACATCCTGGATTGCGCAGCTTTGTGAAACGTTTTCATGTCCTTGGATTGTCACAGGCGCCGCCAAAATCCTACAAGTAAGTGCAAAAAATGCTAACAATATAAAAAAAATCGATTTTATGGTTTAGTTTACTTTAGATGACTTTTGGGACAGGCGTTATTTAACTCCCGTATCACAGTCTCAAAACCTTGGGTCCAATTTAGTATTCCCACGCTCTGGAACAGTTTGTCTGCTGTTTGCTTCATGATTTTGAAGCTGGAAGGCGCAACAAAGCCTCCTGACGTGGTCGATGAAGCAAGGAGGTCTTCATGAAGTAATATTACAGCAATGCTGCCTAATTTCAAGCTAAACCGCGTTCGGCGGATAAGTAATCCATTGGTTCGGGGTTTGGGACTTCTAACCGTCCCCGCCTTGAGCCCATTTTTGTTTAACTCCTTTTCTTCAAAGTGCTGACCAGCCTCCTGGACTCCAAACGGCTGGAATTCATCGTCGCTATCCTCTACAAGACATCGCATAAATATCATATTAATATGGCAGTTCTTTTTCGTAAATCTAGCAGAACTACCAACGTTAGCTGAAGACCAGCCTCTCTTATTCAGTGCATTCGAGTGGAATACGTCTCCCAAAGCAGCTTGCTGCAGCTGCTGTTGCAAATCCAGTTCAATCCGGCGAAAATCTGACGCATGCATGGGTTTATTGATCTTAGCTCTCCGATTTGGTTCCCTAGATATGAATCATCATTGAAAAAAGTTCCAGTAAGTTCACGAATTACGTAGCAGTCTTTGTTAAGCTTTCAACCAAAACTATGAAGGCGTGGAATTGCCGAGGGGACATAAAGATGAGTCCTGCTCCGAAGAGAACATCAATTTCCACCTAATCAAAGGAGAATTAATCACTGCTCATAAAAGCATATGGGAGAATTACATCTGGACCAAGCGCTCCTTCATTTTGCTTCAGTTTCAAAGAGATTTCATGGCGCCCGTTAAGGCGAGCGATAGGAATGCATTCTTCTTCAGCTTTTAAACCTGCATCGCCATTAATCGAAGTTGACAACGTACTTTGCTGTGACGAAAATTCGCCTAATGCAAACGTGAGGCCCTCGAGAAAAAACTTTTTGACTGTGAATGCACTCTCATAGTACACTTCGCCATTGCAAGTTTCAGTTCCAGCGACATCAAAGTAGTCCAATCTAACAAAAGTTTTGCCTCTTGCTAGCTCGGAACTTACATCAAGTGTCTCAAATTACCGTTTGATGAGGATTTCTAATGCTACGCCAGCTATTCCATGGATAGGAACATGCTCCAGTCTCACTACAGTGTCGATGAAGCGGACTTTGACTCGTGCCAGGACTAAAATTATACAATATTATAAAAGGAAGACGGAATTTTATGAGGAATTGGCACCTGCGTCGATGGCTTGAGCAAAGAGTTCGAGACCTTCAAATGTTTGGGGTTGAGCTTCAGCTTCTTCTTCTTCTTCTGGAGCTTTTTGTTTCAGACATTCCTCAGCCAATTGCATACTGGAGCTCATGGAGCTGAACATGGACTCGAACATGAAACCCGAGTTTTTCCATTGCTTTGGTTGGACAGTGACGTGCAGACCAGTGATCTCCACGAAACTGCTTTCACTTAATAAAGCGGACCAAGGGATTGAGACCGAGATCTGGGAGATATACCCCGACACGAAGGCTATGGGGAATCCTTGTTGCTCTGCTACTTCATTTAGGGCCTAATATAGATTATTAAGATAAATTGTTAAACACACGATTTCCCCAAAAAAGAAGGATAAGTGATGTTATAAAATGGAATGGGGTTTACTTACGTCAACATCCAGGTTCACATTCGTAACCGATCCAGTTCCATTGTAGAGATCTATGCTAAGCTGGTCAAGCCCAAGCTTAGAATCTAAAAATTGTCCCAAATAACGCTGCAAGAGATATCGGCAGGCTCTTTTCTTCAAGGAGTCCGAACCAGGAAAATACCAAGGCATCTCTACAATTGCTTCTTCTGGTTCTGCGTTGTGATGGAAACTGAACGTATTTTCGTCATTTGTTTGACTAACTTGACTCTTGCCACCAAGGCGCAATTCCAATAACTATACTAATTTCTATGACTCAGTTTGTATCTGTATATTAATAAAGAACTCTTGCCACCCCCTTCCAGTTGCAAAACATGAATGTCACTGCGTAGAATGTGGTCTTTGTTTTGAAAGCATTCACTGATTGGTACAAGTTCTGAACGTAAGGTGGCGAATGTCACCAGAAAGGCGCAGCTTTTTCATTTCGAACTAATATTTTGTCAATATTACAATCTTGTTAATACATTACAACCAAACATGGTATGCTAGCAATACGCTATCACTAATAAACCTTAGAAAGATTCGTAGCTAATATAAAAACCGGTCAGAGTTATTGCAGCTTATCCCTGAAGACTAGAGATTGAACCAAGTTTTTCGTTAGTAGCGATAAGAAATAGAGAGCTAACAACGCCGAAACTAGAAGAAACCCTACTTAAGTATTACAAGCCACTTTGCAGTATCAGTTTAAGTCAACAACACTAGGAAACTGGAGTGTTGGGAGCGCTAAGATTACTAACAGAAGACTTTCCTTTGGCAGAATACATAAACGCATGACCATCCTTTGTCGCATTTGCATCTTTGACCATTTCAGCTTCGTTCGAACGTCTAGAGCGCTCTCTCCTCCCATTAGGAACGCCTCTTTTAACAGGACTGCTGCCATTGGAAGAGCTTGGAGATGCAAGACTCTTTTCAAAGCTCTCTTTGTTTTTCGTAGGCGAAAATTTCTCCCGACGGCTTTCCGCACTTCGTTGCTTGTCAGGTATTGGGGGTTTCCCACTCGCAGCATCATATACTCTAGGCTGAATAACTGTTGCAGACCGCAGCGGATGGTTCTGACCTATACTACATGCTTCCCGCAGTAAATTCAAAGTGCGGTGAGGACTAGCTCCTCCCATAACGTTCGCTATAGGCTGAGCTTCCCTTCGAGCTCCACTTCGGCCCAAAAATAAATATGGAAAGGGCGAGATCCTCGTTTGCAAGCATAATACTTCCTCCAAGTCCCTTTCACTAAAGAACAGCAAAAATTTTTTTTTTTTTTTTTTAAATACCCAATTTAAATATGAACATTAACCTAAGTTAATAGTCTTACTTGGCAGTTTCGAGGAAGTCAGACACTGTTTGAGAAGGTATTAGTTTTTCTTGCAATTGAGGGATGTCCATGGCAAGCAGAGCGAGCGTTTCTTTATCATATTTATCGATAAACTCAAAGAGTTGATTCGATAAGATCGCTAAACGGTCTTTGTTCGGCAGTTTTTTAACAGGTGATTTGGCCGGTGAAGGTGTTCGCTGGTTCCTGAGGGTCATTCGTTGTAAAAATCGTTCGATCAAGTCTAGTTGCGAGGTGGATTCGTTGTGAGATTCTTGCTGATCCAATTCTGGCAGTCGGTTGAGCACGCAACGCAAGTATTTGGCAAATGCTTGTCTCGCTTGTGGTTGGCTACAACATAAACCATAAAGCATCAATACAGACACCATATTTCTGAGCCATAACTCGATTTGGCGTTGAATTATTATTACCTGAATAGCTGACCCTCCTCCAGACATTCCACAGTTCGCAGTTTCTTCTGAGCTATGCTTTTGAGATAAAGTTCCTTGTCAGTGAAGGTTTTGTCAGCAGTAGGAGCTGCTATATAGCCTCTGCCAAAAGTTTGCTCGTACACAGAAGTCATGGGTTCCTCCACGGAATGGGACTGAGATCCGGCTAGATTCGCTGTTACTGTCGATGCTTGAGATGAGTTTGCCCCTCTTTTCCGCCCTTTATGGCTGGAACTCATCCGCGGCTGGGCCGAACGAGTGCGGTTTTTAAAGTTTCTATTCGAGGGAACGATTTGGAGAGCTACAGGGGTCACCACAGGAGGAAACAAGTGCTCATGGACGACTTGGTTGAATGTTGAGAACGTATAAGAAGTGCCTTGGAAAGGTGTGGCTTGTAAGTATTCGCCATATTGTCCCCAGGTATCAGGCGTAGGGAAAACTCGGACGAAATCGCCTTTGCGGAGGTACTCATCACGAATCTGAGCGATAATTCGTTGTTCCTCAGCCGTCAAGGTGGGAGTGATAGTCCCGTTCTTCTGGTTGGGTTTATTCTGAGGGCGTTGTCGATGAGCGTCCGCAGACTGAGCTCTTCTATACGGCTATAAGGGACATAAAACGCTACTAAAGTATTCTGACGCTAAAACTCTACTTGGGATGAAAAGTCTACTTGGGATTTGTCCGTAGTTCGAGATCGGCCTTGACGTTGAGTGGTTGGAGGGTTCTTAGGGTCTACCGCAGGCACTCCAACGAGAGTTAGTAGATCTGCTAACATGGCTGACTTTATACGCAAGTCTAATGGAGACTCGCAACCCAAAGAAGGAGACAAATTGACTTCAAGAAGCCAAGGTTTCAAATCGGCGTCCAATAAGACATCAAAACCGTACAATTCTAAGCGTGAAAAGAGCGAAAAAAAATGAAAAAATCGTTCAATTAAAAAATTTATAATTGATACATAGTAGTAAATAATTAGTAATAAGAGATAAATTACCAAAACAAGTGTTTCTATGAGGGACAAACATCTTGCAAGCAGCAGCTACAGGAGCTGCCACGGATAATATGGATTTGATCACCAAATCCTCAATTCTGCGCATCAATGCAGCTATGTCACTCCCCTGGGTTCTTAACCAACGTAATAAACCGCTTAGCGAGCGTTTATGGCCGACATCTTCAGCTGAAGGATCTTGGGATCTGAAACAGATAAACTCAGGTTATACGATAATGGTCGATTTTACGATTTTGTGAGCTTACATCACAAAGTCGGAATGATATTTGTTGATACTATAATTGCATAAATGGATGCAAGGATTATCCAAACTCTCTCCGGAAGAATTGTACTTGACAGCTGCAAAACGGACCAATCCTTCCCGATACAAATAGATAACTAATGGGTCGTAGGACGTGACAGCGACATATAATCGTAAGTCGCACTTATGGCCGTCTACCAAAAGAGGATTGTCCAAATACTTTGAAACCAAAACGGGCTCTTCCAAAGGAACTTCTTCGGGCTAGACAAAGGGTACAAAGGGTAGACAAATGGAAAGATTGGCTGCGAGATAAACGGAAAAGGGTTTATGTTTTACTTTGCTAACAATGTAAATCCCCCGACCACGAGAGGAAGCGACAGGCTTGACAATCCACGGTCCATGGAGTCTGTGATGGGCGGACCAGAATTCCCGATACTCGGCAGGCATGACAAAACTGGCAGGTATGAAATCAAAGTGGCGTTGACCTTTGCTGTGTTGCATCCGTTCCACATTCTTGTAAAGACGGTCTTTCCTGGTGATTTCATAGGATCTTGGGAAGTGGTTAACGCGCTGGTAAGCGGCCAAGCTGGAGAAAGTATGAGGACGGGGATGCGAGCCAGTCCAGAGCAAATTAAATTCGCTGCATTGATGCGATACTTCAGTGAAGCCGTGCGTGTTGAGTAAGGATGATATTAGCCAGGTTTCGGCTTGGGAAGTTCGGTAAGTTAGGTTGAAGTACTTGCCGATCCTTAGCGGGGATTGGGAAGCTAACATACTCGACTTGAAACGCACGACTGGGAACCGACGATTGGATTCTGAGCGTAAAAGCCAAAAATCGAGGGACTCGGGGTCTTCCCCGCCTCTATTTTCAATAAAAACGCTAATTAAACATTTACATAATAAGATGAAGTTGAAGAATAATAAGATGTGTTTTGTACGGTTTTTCTCTGGCTTGAGTTTCTTCGTCTCCGCTTTCAGTGTCATTTTCGCGATCTCCCAAATTAAGCCTGACCGCTCGCGGGCGCGAATCTTTAATACACGATTTCATGACTGGATATCAAAAGACTAGTTTTTTGTTCGCTTTAAGCCGCAGTGCCGTTACTCTGCCACCTTTGCTTGAAAGAAAGAAAACCCGACAGACATATATTACAGTCGTGTAGCTGTATAGCTATAACACGGACAAGATTAGTTTTTTTTTTTACTATTTATAGTACCTTGGAATATTGATGTTCTTTTCACTTTTCAGAAAAAGGATTTTAACAGCCCATTGGTCCTTCCTCGGAATAGACGATCTTGCACGCATGCAAATATCGTCATTTATTCAGGATTTTCACTGTTGTTCACTTGTCAACTTCCCCTTGCGCCCCGCTGCACCAGACTGCAGAAGAATGTAGGCGGGGCATAACAATACTCGCTTTGCCAAGCAACGAAACACGCGAAGCTTAGGCTCCACCTCTTTACATCAATTTCCAATAAGCCAATAATGCGAACTACGAAAGTAAATTAAGGCTGTATTAACACGCCCGAATCCATCTCATTCATTTTCTTGCCTTTCTTTAATAGTATGGGATACAGACATTTTTAATTTAGGAAGGAAAACAAGAATCCGGGATACAAATTATAGCTTTTTAATTCCTCACTTTCGCTCGCACGATTGGGAACGAACAATCGAGCAATCACCTAATGTCAATGCGCTCTAAACCAAATAGTAATATCTACCAAACGTGGAAAAATAGGGAAATACAGGAGGTGGATCCAGGATTGCTTGGTTGCTTTGGGAATTTTTTTTAATATTCCTGAGACTGTTGTTTGCCCTTGGTAGAGCTTTTCCCAGTGGAGCCCGAAGTTTCAGCTTTCTTGGGCAATAGTACAGCTTGGATGTTGGGCAGGACACCACCTTGAGCTATAGTAACGCCTGACAGCAGTTTATTCAATTCTTCGTCGTTACGAATGGCTAATTGCAAATGTCTGGGAATGATACGCGTCTTCTTATTATCCCGAGCTGCGTTTCCAGCCAACTCCAAAACTTCAGCGGCCAGATATTCCATTACGGCAGCTAAATAAACAGGAGCACCTGCTCCCACGCGTTCCGCATAGTTGCCTTTGCGTAATAAACGATGAATACGACCCACAGGGAACTGCAAACCAGCGCGGCTAGAACGGCTTTTTGCCTTGGCCTTAACCTTTCCTACAATGGCAAAAAGTCGATATATGAAAACCTGCCAATCCAGTAGCCAACATCGTTTTCCTTAATTACTTTTGTCTTTTATACCATAAAATTCTAATGAGGATAAAAGACTAAAACAACAGGACGTGCGTGTAAAGAAACAAAAGCGTTTGTTTAAGAGTAGTTGAAGTCTTTTTCTTTGGCACTACAATTAACTGCATGCCAACATGACCAAGTTAAACGTACAAGCATGTTGATTGAAAGCATGGCCGTTTGTCCAAGTTTTATGGCCACGGAATTTAGTCAAAATTTATTAAATAATCAACGTGCAAACGATCCTTTGTAAAAGTTAGTCACCAATTTAACTGCTTCTTACCTCCTTTTCCGCGACCAGACATTCTGTATTTGGCTAGGCGGGAATCGGGAAATTCACTCAATCCTCAAAGCCGATAAGAATTTGTCGAGTGTGCTCCACCAAAGTTCTTCCAAACACTTTCACGGAAGTGACGTCAGCGCCGATGTAAACAGTGAATGGCGGGAAATCCCTTATTGCGTGATGGCCAATGTTTGTTTTTTTTTTTATTAAAAAATGTAAGTGCTTTTATCTTGTATAATTTGTATTAATAAACCAAGCACAATCAAATGTTTAAGTCTTCTTTATTTTCTTCGCACCTGCTTTGATAGAACTGACTAATCGAGACAATTCCCTCTGCGTTTTGAGATGCTTTGAAGCCGGCTCCTGAATTATTCATGAGCGACATTTAGAAAAAAATATATATTATTATGCTAACTGCCACAGAGAATACTTACATCAATCGGATCTGCTGCTCTTCGCTTTTGCTTCTCGCTTAAAATCCGTTCCATGCCTTTCGTCTTCTTAAAATTAGGGTCAGACGGATCCACGTTGTAAAGATGCGAGGTAAATAAAGCTGAAAAACGCGGATCCTTCACTTCCATCTAAATTGAATTCGCAAATCGTTAATGAAAAGCAAAGGATGTTAATCAATCCTACCTCAAAGTTATCGTCTTTGTCAGTAGAGGTACTTTCTTCTTTGGCTGTCTTCTTTTTCCCTTTTTTGTCAGTTTCAATCAAGTTTTTCAGATTAAAATGCTTCTTATTGCCTTCTTCATCGTCCATCAAGAGCAATTCCATTTCGGCTCGCTTTTTCTCATTAGTTTCTTCATCAATGTCTTCTCTAAGTTTAGACTTTTTCGTTTTTCCCTTCTCTGGCTTTTTAGATTTAAAGTCGAGATTATTAAGTTCTTCTTTGAAGTACGGATCATTTAGGTCAATATCGGAAGGAATGTCCTCATCTTCTTCTTCGTCTTCCTCTTCATCTTCCTCGTCATCACCTGCCAACTTTTTTTTCTCCAATTTCTTTAAACGGTATTTCTCTTTGCGTTTATGCAACCGCTCTTCCCACGGAGTCAACTTATCCACTCCAGCCAGTTTCTTTTGCACTATTTCTTCCGCTTTTTCTTTCAACCCAACTCCCCACGTGATCTCCATCTCCATATCGACGTCGCCTTTCTTTTTCTTCTTAGTGTCTTGCTCTTCCAAATTGGCCAACAAAGACCTATACTTGTTAATCTGCGATTTCTCGTCCGTGGCCAAAGTGCCATCATCGGTCCCAAGCCCCTCATCTTCTTCCGATTCTGTAATAGAAAAGAACAGCATTTTGAATCACATTACACTAAGTTAAAAAAAGAAACTCAAAACTCACCTTCTTCTTCACTAGAGGTTGCCAAGAACGTCTTCAAATCATAGTCTTTAACAGCTTCTGCTGAGCCTTTCCCTTTCTTGGGATTGGTAAACAATTTATCTAACGCAACTTTTCGGTCTGGGTCAGTTTCGTCCCACGTGAGTTTCACATCTGCTTGCTGCAACGCTGACGTCATGAAATGCCGCGGTTGATACTGCGTAGGGTCTGGCATGCTTGCACACACGTCTTTAGGTTCCTTTCAACACCAAAAACGATTACGATTACAATCAAGACAAGCCTGAATTGCACAAAGCTGACTAGACAACGCTTACTTGATCAAACGACATGTCATCGGGGATAAATCTAAGGTCTAAACGAGCTGCACTGCTTTCGAATTCCATTCGATCACATTCCTGGTAGACTCGGGCAGAGGTAGTAGCCGAGTCACAGACGGCGACAGCGTAGTAATACTTTAGCCGACTCAGCTGGTACTGCCGTAATCGCTCCATGTGATAGGAATCCTCCTGAAATAACAGCATATATTTAGATAAAAATCCCCAATGAAACTTGACTGGTTATACTTTATCCACGTCTTCGTCTTCTGGCAATGTCGTTTTAGTGAGCTCGGGTGGGCCATGGAGTTCTTCTTCTTGCATGCGCTGTAAACCATACTCGGATGGATAAATCTGCACAAAGTTCAGAAAGCACATGGTAAAAATTGGTGGATACATCGAAAAGAGAGAATCTAAACTTACTTGGACTGATTTAACGGTGCCACCAGGAGGAGCGAAGGACTGGAGTAGGACAAATAAATCTATTGCCTTGATCCGATCCCAATCCATGTGACAAACCGCTAAACGAGCCGTGGCGTTTTCGGTTCTTTCAGCATCTCTATCTAACTCCCCCCAATCGTGGACCAAATCTTCCTCCTCCTCATCTTCTCCCGAAGATTCGTCGTCACTAGAAGAACTATCCGACAAAAGGCGACCTTCTCCTCTCGCGTAGTCCACATGCAAGTCTTGAAGCTTGTCGGTGATGCTTTGAGCTGGTTTGGATTCGTCCTCTTCGCTTTGTTCACCTTCAACGTCGTCCTCTTCGCTTTCTTCATCTTCGTCTTCGCTTTCTGCCTCGTCTTCGCTTTCATCAGAATCTTCGGTATGGCGAGAAGCTTTCGTATATGGTATGGTGTCCTGCGTTTTCTTACACACAACCTTTGACTTGCGATTCGTACTACGATCTTCCTTAACAGTCGATTCATTAGCATCTGTAACTTTCCATTTTCCAGAGATGGATGGCTTCTTTTCCTTACTAAGTCGTTCAGTTTTTTCTGAACTCTTTTCTGACGGGCTGGTTAAAGACGTACGTTTTCGGACAGATTTGACTTCCGGCTCTGAAATTTTGTCTTGCTTGGTCTCTTCTTCTTCGTTAGAATCATCGCTCCCCGAGCCCAGATCGTAAAATCGTCGAAGATTATCGCTGGTGGAGAAATTAGCCGGTCTCCCTCGTTTGTCGACTGTGTATTTGAGCTTAAACTTCTTGTCGTCAAACATGCCTTTGAAGCGTTTATCGATTTTAACTTTCTGCTCGAATTTTGGAATTCTCCTGAACCTGGGATCTTTCCCAATGTGCTTGAAACGCTCGTCATTTTCCATTCCAACTCTAAGAACATTAAATTAATGTATATTATATTCTGATATTTGACAATTTACTTTACCTAGATTAAACTTTGAGAACGTACGAAAAAAGGCCCCAAAAAGTCGTCTTTATACACACGTGTTTTCTTCAGGAAATTATTCAGCCACTGAGCACCTTTGACAATCTAGCGTTCAAATAACTAACTAATAATTGTCGGTAATACGCAACCCCTATTGAGAAATAAAGGAACCCGTTCTAATATCGCGCCATTAGAAAAAAATTTTGACGCGTCTTTTTCGATTTGGTATAATCCGAGACTGCAAACGTAAATTTCCACCCTAACCCAAGTAAATAGTCATACAAAAGCTTAAGTATTTGAAGTAAACGTTGTTATTAATTTAACCAGGAATTACAGATGCGTTCTGTCTTATAATGGCAGAAAGTGAACCGAACATAGCCACTAGCAGCAGTCCAACAACAGAAAGAGATATACCGTCGTTAGCAAGTAACACAAGTTTTTATTTATTAACGTAATCTAACCATTGATCAAACATAGGCTTCGACCAAAGCCTGTTAAGTATGGAAAAGCTGGATAGGGCCTCTCCGGATCTATGGCCTGAACAAAGTAAATGTAATTTTCATAGCCTCTTTGAAATCGCTTTTAAAAGTTTATTTCCTTGATTGACATTATTATTTTCCTTTAATAGTGCCCGGAGTGAACGATTTCGCCGTCGATGAAGACGCCCCAGATTCAACACCGCCTTCCCCAAAGAATAGTACAGCTCCCAAAGATCTGGACCCTGAAGATTACAGCATGCTAATTAGTAAGTACATTCACTTGCGGTTTTTCGAATTACACGCTAAGGTTTACATTTAGAATATTCCCTGCTCTCGGGTCCTAATTTAATAGCTGAAGTGAAACGCCTCCAGAACCTGGCTTACCAGCTGGGCTTAGAAGAAGCTAAAGAGATGACCCGGGGCAAATATCTGAACATCTTATCCCGCAGAAGACGGTAAATAACCACAATGTATCATCGTTCTATCCGATTTTTCCTAGCTCGTTAATCCCCTATTATGAAGTGTTTATATTTGCCGTGGCTTATAACCCCAATACAGTCTTATCTCTAATTCCATTTTTGTACATGTCTTTTTTATCATCTTGACACATAACTATTCGTAATAAGGGTGATTTCAAGTGTGCCATTAAAATCGACATTACTACGAAGAACTTCTCCTTTCCACAAAACGAGAAATAAAAATGGGAGGAACCCACGTTATACATTGTTTATGCTATCTAAATTCCGCAAACGGGAAAAAAAAGCTTATTTGGGAGTAGAGCGGATTGGTTACTACGACATTACGACAGAGAACGCAGTGTCCCAAGTCCCTTGAGAAAATGGTGTGATCATACGAACTTCACATTTGGGCTGAAGTAAATATAGACCCTCTGGGAGAAAAGCAAGTCGAACTTAATTAAGATGGAACCCTTTTTCTCGGGTAGCCGCTAACAATCTTTCCCGCATAATTTCTTCACTGTCATAGTCGGGGAGTTTCAGATAATGCACACAAGTATTAACGGAGGGATAACTGCCGTTGCCTGCTGCGTCCACTTTGCGGACTACTGTCAAGCGAGGATAGAGGTTTGCGAGACCACCTATACAAAATACAATTTTAAAAAATAAATAAAATATGCACAAAACTATGTTATTGCTAAAGAAGTAATAATCTATTTACCGGGCGGCAAGGAGGAACAGCCGGTAGTGAACTGAAGGAACGATTTTCTTTCTTCAGGAGTCATTCCAACTAAAACGTTGACAAATCTCTGGAAACCAGGACTGAAACAAGGGAAAAAATTAAAGAATTAATGTCGAGAAATTCGATTATACGAGAAAAAGAAGTAAATGATCCGGTACCTGTCTCGGGTGTATCCCAACTTGGGTTCTGTGTAACTAATAAGGTCTTCTCGGGTCCAATTAGGGCTTTGGTCTCCACAAAGGAGCAATCTTAGCTCATTGGGACTAAAAGCTGCCAAACGTGACATGGGAAAAACTCGGTCGAATCCCTTCCTTAGGGCTTCAACTTGGCGCCGAATACCTCGCTCCAAACAGAACTCGGTCATCATATCCACGTAATCTTCTACGGTTTCTAAAGTGACTTCCAAATCGGCGCCGCCGGGTCGCAGTTCAACGTCCGTGAATCCAAACACGCGAGAGGAGGGAGCGTACTGGAAACTGAGGCCCAAATCTTCGATTCGGATGGGGGAACCTGCTGCTTGGATCGTGGAAACGAAACGACCAGGTTGGCTGTTCAAGGTTAGGTTTTCTGCTTGTCGACATTTGTCTTCGGGACTTAGGGTGTGATCGGACAAAATTTGACGTCTTTGGTGAGCTAGCTGTCGCATTTGGGAGAGGAAACGGCCTCGGACGGGGTCCACGACGACAAGATCTTCATGGGACAAGATTCCGCTAAACCTAAATAGGAAACAAGTCAATTAAACTTTTAAAAAAGTTAGGAAAACTAATAATTTACCAAGGCTGCTGGTCTCTAACAGATTTGCTTAAAGCTACAATGTCTCCATCTTGGGAGAAACAGGAGGAAGTCATCAAATCTTCTTCTCCAGCAAACGCTCCTTGACTAGCATAGTTTTTCCTTCAAAATAAATACAAATTAGTTATAATAATAATCTTCCCCTACCCGATCTTAAATTTACGTTTTAATAATAAACTTTGGCAACAGGCTTATGCCAATACGCAAAAAAAGATATAATATAATACTATAATAATAATAATAATAGTCTATTTTTTAAAGTAATTTTCCAGTTTTTACTTGTCTCTTATTGGACAGCCAATATCGCCGTGACAAAGGAGCTTCAAGAAGGGCGTCGATAGGGGTAAGTCCACCAAACGTCCATCCTGTAGTGCCTTGGCCAAGAACACGCCCATAAACCAGAACAATTCTTCTGCTCGCTCGCAATCAAGACTATCTTGCGGCAATGGGGCAGGGAATAGTCCCGCTGGACGAGATACGTAGAAGCCAGGTGGTTTGGCCCCATCACTGGACGGCAAAGAAGGGGAGGAGCTAGTTTTCTGGCCCAAGTCATCATCGTCACACAGCCATAACGCCAAATCGCGCCGCTGGATTTCTGCTGCCACTAATGCGTAGAATTCTAACGTGGGACCCAAGCCAGTTCCTTCTTCATCTTGAAATTCCACCTAAAATAAGACGAAAATAATCTTCAACATTTCAAATAATACCAAAAAAATACTTCTAAGATAGCTTTGCGATCTGCATGGACTTTCATGACTTGCACAGCCCAGTCTAGTAGGCGATCTCCTCGAGGCACTCGAACGCGTTCGTGTTTGAGTCTTCCAATACGGAATTCTTGCGGATCATCACGACGAGGGGAAGGACCAGGTCCTCGGCTTCGATCTTGCGTCGAATCCCGTTGGCTCTGGAGCCAAACAATGGAGCGAGAAGTGCCAAAGGCGGTCGCGTTGAAGTACGCTTGCCTGGTATCAAACGGGAGCAACATGGGGTAAGACGTAAGCAAGAGATCGGCCCAGGAAGGTAAAGCGCCGGCTGATAGGACCAAAGGATCCGCCAGTTGTTGAGACATTTTGTTGGTGATTTTTTTGCTGCAAAATTCGTCACCAAGGATATGCAAGCCGCCTCGCTGCAATCCAGCATTATCTACTTCACCTAATGTTTTCGAAAATTGTTATTAAGAGCGCAATATTTGGAGAAAATATATTTCGAAGTGAAGTGTTAGTTAATACCTGAATGAGTGGAGCTTTCGCTGAGAACAAAAAGCTGCCGTAATAAAAGAAGAACATCACCAGCAGTGCAAGCACCAGGACTTTCAACCCAACCATTACTAGCATGGATAGTGACAGGGAAAACCTCATCTGACTTCATATGATCGTCCATTTGCGCAGGCGCAACAGCTTCATCTTTGGCTTCCTTGTAAATGATACTGCAGTAAAACAAGTAAGCATATGCGGATTAAAAAATAAGTAATTCATGTTATTATAATAGCTTAATTACTATAAACTAACACGTGAATTAACTAAAAACCTTAATCTATAATTCCAATATGATAATCATATCACTACAATAACATCACTATCAAATATCAATATCGATAATAATAACAACAATACAATAATATTGACAGTTTAAAAAAAATAATATAAAAATATACTATACTATAATAATATAGAAATGCATTATAACATCATAATATATAACAATACAAAATAAGAAATAAACAAAATAATGATTAGTTATGAACATTTCTTTAGTTCTTACGTGTAAGTAGGTTCCCACAAACGCCGCATTTTTTCTTGGCGTGTGCCAATAGCTGAGATTTGCATCAACTGTTGCACGGCTCGGAAGATGGTTCCAGTTGGATCCGTCAAATCAATTTCCACGTCACTGACCTATAATACAAGATAATTATGATCAGTACGTAAGAATCGTGCCATCAATAACTAAATGTTTGAAAATTCTTCCTTCGCTATCTTCTGAAGATTAAATGCAGAGAGAATAAATACGAAACTAGGCGAAGAAAGATAAAAAAGACGAAAAAATAAAAAAAGCTTACGCCAGTGAGTCCAGGACCGCGTAGTGTCAAATGCAATTTAGGTTGAGGTACAGCGCTATCCAAAGCGGAATCCGAAGCTGCAGATACTTCTTCGCATTCGCTTACAGTGGCTAAAGCAACCTGGGCATGGTCTTCGGAGACCGGTGGTGAAATATCCAAATCTGTGGTTTGGTTTACGTTCGTTCTGCCAGGACGGGGATCAAACGCTGGGATCAGAGCCGAAAACTGTCGTTTCAGCACAAACTCATCGTCCCAACTTCTCCTTTTACTATTCCTCGACTCTAAACCTTCTTCCTCCTACGGCAAACACAAATACGAATTAATTCCCACTCAATTTAACTACGAATTCTGCATTTCGGGGTACCATAACTTCCTCGTAATCATCGTCGTCTTCATTTTCATCATCATCTTCATTGTCATCGTCATCAGGCTCAGGTAACTCGTCGTCGTCCTCCAATTCGGCTAACAACGTGGTCGCTCGACAGCTTTCCAAGAAATCCTACCCAAAACAAGAGTACAATTTTTAACAAATTTTTAAAAAAATATTTAAATTTTACTTTTTAATTCATAAATTTTTTTATTTAAAATTTAAATTTATTTATCTTGCTATTTTTTAATAAAAAAAATATCCAAAAATAATTACAAAAAAAAAAATCCTACCTCGAGACTAACTTGCTCGGAATCGCTTGATGACGTCAAACTCATAGTCAACGCCTGTCCCAAGCCGGAAGGAACTCCTGCATTGCTGCCGGATCCTGAAATACTGCTCAGGGTATTACTCAAGCTCGGGTAGCTTTGCGCGGTACTGAGAATTCCACCAGGGAAATTGCTGGACAACGCTAACCGAACCAGACTGGACACCGCATTGGGTCCTCGTCCGAACAAAGATGCCGCAGTGGACGCGTTTGTGGATCCACCATGACTGTCGGTTTTGGCATTTGAATGAAAACTAGCTGGGTTGGAAGAACTGCTTCCACCGGCGTTGCTTCCCGAGCTGGTATTTCCAACGCCACCACTATTGGTGCTACCACTCCCATTCAGATTGGTAGTCCCTGCTAGGTGGCGTCTGCGCGCGCAGGCGAAGGTTTCTAGGAACGAAACGGGGGTCGAAGGATCGCGATCCGCTTCGGAGCTCGAAACGCATAAATTCGGTACTGAGACGCTCATAGTAGACGAAGTGCGTACAGATGAGGTTATAGGAGGCGTGGGGGTAGTTTCGGTGGTCGCAGTAGTGGCTAAGACGGATTGGCCAAACAAGATCTGAACTTCTTCAGTCAAATCCACCAGCTCAGAGGCCAAATTCGTGCTGTCATCCGAGGATTGGCTGGTGTCACGTAGCGAAAGAGACTGCTCCGCTGCAGTGGCTGTGGCGGCACTATTGGCGGCCAGTTCTTCGGACGGAATTGAGGACACGCTAATGGTCACGTTAGGCATGGGCGTTAAAGGGGACGTTGTAGATGAGAACGAAGAGAGGAACGCTGAAGCGGAGGAGGAAGGAGTACTACCAGAAGCAGGCATGGAGCCCATTAGAATGCTGTTTTTGGCGTTTTTGTGGCTGTCGGAGGACGTGGTAGCAACGGCTAAGCCCGAAACTTCGGATTCGCTCGCGTCTTCCAAAGCAACGGACGTGAACCCAGTGCTGCTGACCGAATCGGAAGCGGCAGTCACGGTTTTAGGTGACAGGGAGGAAAAGGTCGAGCTGGAAGTTGATTCAGAGAGCGCTGAACGTTGCAGAGCTTCCATCATTGCCGCCAGGCGTTTACTTCCCTTCTTATCCTTGCAGGGACTGCTGGAAGTCACATCGTCGCCACTGAAAGATACTAGTGCTTCAGCGCTCGCCATGGACAACACGTTTTCCGCTACAGAAGCAGCGGTCTGGAAGTGAAGGAGAAAAATACGTAAATTAAAGAAAACCAAAAATAAAAAATAATTTACAAACAAAACAATATTAGTTCTTTAATTAATATTGTTTTGATATTCAATTCTAATTCTTCTCTTTCATCTTAAGCTGAAGCAATATTTTACGGTTATTACTATTAAGCACAGTATAAAGGTTTCACAGTATGGTAACTGGGGGTATCTTCCAATGTAAAGGGATTAACACGATTTTCTCGGTCCCAAGAGGATGTGAGGGTACGAAGGCTTATATGGGGGATGGATTCCCAGACTGTGCCATGTACCCCCATGTAGGCATTCCTAATCTACTAGAAAAAGGGTTCGAGATGAGAACAAAACATTCACAAAACGGGGGACTGGTGACCTTTCTCTCGGGCACTCTAGGGAGTTTTGGGCTGACGTAGGGTCCTACCGGCAACGCGCGCATTTGAAAGTGTTTTTGGAAAAAAACGGTTGATTTCCAGTTGATTATTTTTTAAATTTGTTCGTTCGAGTTAGGATTTACTATACACTTAAAGAAGAAAATGTAGCTGTAGCAGAAAGAGCCGTAGTGAAATGTGTTAAGAAAAATACTAAACTTACAAAAGTTAGTAACATTTAGGAATAGTTGTAAAGTACCAATGTAATGGATAACTCGTATATAGACATAAATAGTCATAACAACACATATAGACATTAATATACATGGGTATTTTATAGTATATGGGGTTAAACCTGTATACTATAAAACACCTATGTATGGGTTCCAAAATAGACTGCCTCCTCGTGGTGCAACCTGGGTAACGCGAAATAGTCTATAATGTGTATACGTGTTGTGCTTTGACCTAGTTAATTCATCTTTTATTTTAAGCTCACATAGTTTAAAGCAATAGATTTAAATTACGCGCTTTGTAAACCGTCGTGACCTTTTTTGAACTGCACTGGGAGGTTTGCGAATGTACCCTTTCATTTTCTGGCCTTTTACCTGAATATTACTCGGGGGACCGAGAAGGTCGTCAGAAAACCTTAACATTCGAAGATAGCCCTGTTAGCATACTGTGAAACCTCTATACTGTGCTATTAAGCTACTACGGTTATACATAACAAGTAATAACAGTAAAAAATGGTCTGGAAGAAGAAAAATGCTTAACTTTTTCTAAAAAGAAAATCAAACCAGAAAAATAAAATAAAAAAGGACAAAAAAAAGTTATTTACAACCAAAACAATACTAATCCTTGAATTAATATTAGTATTGTTTTGGTACTTCAATACTTTTCTTGATTCACTACACCCACTATTGTTTTTTTCGTAACGATTTTTCAACAATTTTGATAGAGTTGATTGAAGAATTCCTAACTTAACGGCCGCTTCCCTATGTGGCAAATCTTTTAAATTTAACTAGTCATTAGTTTTCAATGAGCCGCAAGTTCTCTGGTGCTTTTAATTCATCTTTTTTCTTGTTCGTCGTCATTTTTATATAACCACACGTCCAAAATACAACTAACGCTGCACCTTTGAAGCCTACTCCTACGCTAAGGTACGGTTCTCAACATAAAATCACGTCTAATTTTCCAAGTCAATTAAGGGAACCGTCATTCAATTGAATAACCTGCTCATTTAATTGATTGGAGAGTTTAGAAGGATTTTTTTCTCTAAATGTAGTAGTACGCTGGAAATGACAGGATTGGTCAAAACGACGTAAAAGCAATTTCGTTGGTCAATATGCAAAATCCATGTAGCAATCTATACTGTAGTTTGGTTATTGTACTGTGAAGATTCTTTTGACATCGATTCTAATATCTGAAAGTGTGATTATAATAACCGATTGAACTGCTATGAATTTTATCACTTTGAATCGGTCTTTTAAAATTTGATCCTATAAAGCAGCTTACTCTAGCAACACGTGATCACAATAAGCGGCTTCTACTGTAATAATAATTAATAGAAAAAAATGAGAAATAAGCAGTAAGGTCAAACTTTGCGAAATATTAACTAGTTATATGCAGCTAAGTAAATTAAAGAAAGTAAGAACGAAATACTACCTTTGTGGTCAGATTATCGACAGATGTAGCTTGTTCTGTGGATGCAACAGACCCTTTGGCACGACTATCAGTTACTTCAGGTAAACTTGGGGTGGAACTAGACTTTCGGCTGGTCAAAACACTGGTAGTAGCGCTGCTACTGCCGCTTTTGCCACCGCATTTTTCCACGTTAACAGGCTTCAGTGACTTGGCTGCAGCTAAACATAGAACATCGTCTATAACCGCTTAAATAAGCTTCAACATTTCAACCGTAGAACTTACTGAAAAGGGAGGTTTTGGTATTGATAGTTGTTACGTGGGACTCTGGGTCGTAGTTAAGACTCAATTTCAGATCATATTTGCCTTCGGCGCCCATACGGTAGGAATTGGAACCACCATGATCCCAAGTAACGTCAATCCAACCTTTAAAATAAGATTTTTAGATGTCCAAGATTAGGAGGATTCCCAAGATTAACAGGATGGCATTGAGTCTTTTTTACCATTGTGGAGTTCTCCGGTGATGGTACCTTCGCCAGGCGGGTTACCGTCCTGGTCTCGCCACTTCCAATCAATGCCGCGTATGACACGAGCACCGACTACCATGTGTTTGAGAACTTGGGAACGGAGCAAACGGCGTTGTTTGCGCAAATTGGCTTCTGCTTCGCGTGCAGCACGTCCCAAATCCTCACAAACGCCTGTGACGCGGCCATAAATCTCGAAACCGGACAAACTCAAGTAGTGCGTTTGTCCGGACGCATTTTTGCCCGTTTGTTGCAAGCGAATATGGCGCCACCCTTGCGTTTCTTCAGCAGCGGGCTCCAACGGCCATGTGGCGGTACTGCCGGGATCGTTTAGCGAGCAATCATCCACGTGAGTGTACAACGTAGTCCATATAACTCCGTCCTTCGAGACCTAAATGCAAAGGAACAATTTACAATTTAGTCAATACAGTTTACACATTCATCCGCTACGTTAATTTGTTATGTTGCTATTGGAATTAATTAAATTATACAAGTGCTAATCTTAATTATAATATTTGGAAAAACAGGGAAAGGCAACTCGTATCTTAAAAAAAGAAGAAGAAAAAATCTCGCAGTCGGTAGGATTCGAACCTACGCTCCCAGAGGGAATCTGATTTCTAGTCAGACGCCTTAACCACTCGGCCACGACTGCTTTGAACACAATAAGCAACAGTACTTAGAGTTTCAGAGCCACTCGCGTTTCTCACTTTTCGTGCTGAATGTTATTCCTTTTTCAAAACAAACCACGTGTAACTTTGTTGTAAAGTTTTGATAACCTACAACTATCTAACGGAATTAGAACTAAACCAACTTGTAGCAGAATTCAGGTAATCAAACAAAGAATGGCCAACTATTGCAAAAGCTAAGATTAAAAAGACTGAAATTAAAGAGTAAAATGAGCATAAAATACGAAACACAGTATTTACTTTATAACTAAAGTGTAAAAAAAGTTATGAAATCAAATTATCAATAAATAGACTGGCAATAGGCTATTGCCTACGCCGGTTAATGAATAAAAAAAAGACGAAAATTAAAGCGTAAAATGAGCACAAAATACAAAATTTACTTTGCAATTGAAGAGTAACTTTCGACAACTACAACTGACTAACTGAATTAGAACTATGCCAACTAATAAAACCAGGTAATCATGCAACGAATGGTCAACTATTGCAAACGTTAAGATTAAAAAGACGGAAATTCAAGTGATTGAAGTGTGGAATGAGCTCTAAAATGTAACAAAAACAACAGTAAAAAACTACCTCGAGTTCTTAAAAAAAGGGACTTCATCCAATTCATTCTTCACTCATAAAACAGACTAGGACAAGTTGTACGCAATTAAGAGTCCGTGGCAATAACAAGCTCCATAACAAGATCCCTTTGTTATTCACAAGAAAATCGTGCAACCCTCATTTACCTGGAAAGACCAATTACGAAGTGCTGATTTGCCATATCCACGAGCATGGCGTAAAGTATACGCTGAAGGAACAACCCAGACTCCCAAATCAATGGCAAACCAGGCGCGTTTATCGTCGTTAGTATGGCAATTTAACGCAGCTGAATCTCTACTCAAAATATCTTCCAGACGCCCATACGGTAAATTGCGCCCTTCAGAGCATGTAACTAACACTAATCCCACTTGTGCAGGATTCACCCACTCAGGTACAGTCCTACAAACACACCAAACAAACCAAAAATAAAAACTGATCCTTAAAAATTCGTATCTAGATATTTACTTTGCATTCGTGCCAATCCAGAACATTAATCCGCTCTCATCAAAGTCTCTTGAATGCCTGAAGTTGAATTTCTGTCCATCTTTCAACTTCCGAACGAACGCCAAGGTGGATCGGTCATAATCATACCACTGTCTAGCCACCATTTTCAGCAGGTAACGTTCTAACTGAGCTACGGTGGTCAATGGCTCCATTTTCAGCGTTCGGCCAGTGCGATCCGTCAATCCCGTTTCGCCAGTGCTTCTTTCCAAGCGAAACCGGAACCTCTTTGTCAAAATCTAACCAAAAATACAAATATTAGTGCTGTCTATCTTAAATCAAATCAAAAGTAACTTTTACTTGTAAACCGCTAGTGGAGCTCAAGGTATCGTACAAGTAAACAGGGAGCTTTTCGATCGATTCAAGGACCGAAACCAATTTCCGTACCAAACTGACACCCGGTGACATGTGCACATCCCCAGTCTTGGCCTAAACAAAGAAAATCTACACTTAATAACGTTTTCTTTAGTCAGGGCAAACTTTTCTCACTTGAAAGCATTGTTTGAAGATGCTAATCCGTTCTTTCATCATCCGTTTGCCTGCACGAGTGCCTTGGTAAGCTTCGCCAAGTCCTGCCGAGGACAAAAGTCTCAACAAAGCTTGCACCAATCCACTACTTTGCAGCTCAAAAGCAGACAAGGTGCCGTCTTCTTCCAGCAGATTACGGAGATCATTCAAAGCTGCTCGTAGCATGTCTTGCCAGGGACCTAGCGCTTGATTCGCTTCTTTATTATTTTCCTTTTAAGAAAAATAAAAAAAATAATGAATCAGAAATTTCTCGGAAATAATTTACATTTTTTAAAAAACACTTTTAGAAATGTTTAGAATTTTTTTGATTTCTAACTTACTTGAGACTGACAGGCGCGTTCGACCTGGACTACAATGCCCGCCAAACGTGCCACAATGCCACGAGGCTGAGCTTGGGCTGCTTGGAAGTATCGTTGGTAGATTTCCCTGGCTTGAGTCTTCACTTTCTGTTTCGTAGCTTCGGCTTGGGATTTAAAGCGTTTGCCTCTGCGTACGGTCCATCCGGCGGCTAACTCGGGGCCTAAGGCAGTCTCCGCCGTAAAGGTATGTTTGGTTCCACGATTGGACTCGAAAATGAAACCAGGCAGATCTTCTTTCAAGACTGTAGCTTGCTGCGAGGAAGACTGATGTGTAAACAAATTAGTTATAATTAAGTTAATTAAGTCATTTTCATCACGTCAGCAATATTTACATACTTGTTGCCCATCAGAGTTGTGAATCGTTAATTCGCCTTCCTTATTGCAACCCAGAGACCAGTTTCCCGCTGCTAATTGTGTCGCATTAGGGCTGGATAAAATCGGCTGACTACGCATGCCTGGTTTCACTTGGGACCTGACACGCTGCAATTTGTCCATAAACTCGCCTCGGTTTTCTGCAAATCATCACATTAGCACCTTCTGCATGCAGATCAGGAAGTTTATATAAAAAAAAAATTGTACCTGAACTATCTGTACCACCCTCTGGACTCCCTGAGGAATACATGGTGGCTAACTTCCCATCAAGAATAAACCGGAACCAGCCGTTTGAACCGTTCGATAATTCCAGAGCTGCTGCGTCGCTCCAAATGTAAAGGCAATCCCTGCCGCGTGCCACACACCAATCCTTCCAATGATACGCTTTCCCTACTTGGATCTCATTTGCATCCTCAATGTCCTCCTAGAGCAAAAAGATGCATTAAAAATAAAATTAAAAACTGACCTCTATCAATAGCAACATACAAATAAAATAGTAAAAAATAATAATAAAACAATAAAAACTTACTTCTTCTTTAGATCCAGCTTTGGTGATGGTTAAAAGACTCGGTTCATCCTCATCTTCATCTTCTCGAGCCAAAGTTCGTACTTTAGCAAAGATCCCCAAACGAGCCAAATGCTCCAAAAAACTCGAAGGTGACTTTTTCATTAGATCTGTCAGGACCTGAAGGCAAACCAGATGTCCGTCTTCATCCTCCTATGAAAAACGCCCCAAAAAGCAAGATTACAACTTCGGTAATCATTCATTTTTTAAATAAATTTTTTAGAAATACTGAAGCATTTCTTTTCTTATAAATAAGCGCAAATGGGGATTACCTCGTTGTCAAAAACGTTGGCAATCACTTCTACGAGAGTGGACACGAGCGTATTGACCTCTGCTTGGGTTAATGCGGCGAGAAAAGCCGGCTGCATGTAGTGAACCATTTTCTTGAGCAAACTCAAGCTCGCCCGCCTTGAAAATAACCATAAATTGACCACATTACCCTGCAAAACTACCCCAAATCGTTACCTGATGGAAGGGACCATGCTGCTCTGGAAAGTGTGGCAGAAAACGGGCAGAAGACGCCGCAAATACACGGGAGCCATTTCAGGGTCGCCTTTAGGTTCACTCGACTCCAAATCCGTTTCAGGAGCTTCGGATTTTTTCTCTTTATTTTCTTGGGGTAACGTCCATTCGCCTAGAAAAGAAAATTCCGGATACTATATGCTTCCGAACTTTTTCTTTATAAAAAAAATGAAAGTTTTTTCCTACCTGGAGATTGCAAAATGGTTGCTACCTCACGGTGCCCTTCATCATTCCTTTCACGGGCTTTATCCAGCGGCGTTTTTCCATCTTCGTCCCTCAAATCCGGATTAGCTCCATGGCGCAATAGCACTTTGGCAATGGCTGGTCGTCCAAAACAGGCAGCGTAATGCAAGGAAGAAGATCGCTGACCTGCACGAACCCTTAAAATGAGTCTTGCTCCCCGTAAAGGGCATCAAATTACCTTTATTAACGTCTGCACCACGTTCGCAAAGAAACTCGACCATTTCCTGCGTCCCAAACGCAGACGCCCAGTTCAATAAGGTTTGGCCCACGTCGTCCATAAAGTTAACCTCAATTCCTGCATGAGAGAAGATCATTAGCATTTCAATCAGGAGACACATATGAATTTTAAATTTTAAAAAAGAAGAAAAAGAATATGCAAAACAGGGTTCACCTCCGGTATCGATGGCGTCAATTAACGCATCCGTATCTTTGCTCCGTATACAGTCGATGAGCTGTCGGTGCATTTTTTCACCTGCGCTATCCAAACGCCGCAACCCGGGCATGCGGGTCGCACTTCCGGTACTTCCGTTGCTGTTCCCACCACTGCTGCCTGTAATGGTGGCGCCGACTTTGGGCAACGCTTTCCGGCCTTCGAACACCAAAACGAGAATCAGGTCGACTAAACGCATGGTATCCAAGACACAGCGTTCATCGCCTTGTAACGCACGTTCCAAAGCTTCTGGCAACTCAGAGCGCAGCAAAGACTGGAAATAAATGACGCAAAAATTAGTTCAAGACGAACCCAATCTACGTAATTATATACATAGGTAATGCCCGGAGATCCTCGACATAAAGTGGACAGCAAACTAATGACAGTTGAAACTGAAGGGGACGATTTGCTTTCAGCGGGAACAGGGATTGATCCGGCTCCTGGAGTTCCTTCAAAAATACATAGTTAGTCGAAATGCAAACAAATAAAATGAATCATAAATACAAATTAATGTAAAAAATAATTTCAAAATAAACAATCTAAATATAAAACAATATAAGCCCGTAAAAAAATATACAAAAAATCGAGTAACATTCAAATTAAATAAACAATAAACTCTTTTAAAAAATCACGAAAAAAATACTAAGAAAATAACTAATACAAATAAACAATAGGCAAGTTAAGTTAATTTAAGTCTTTACTTATAAGATTGAAAATTCAAAGAATGGAAGAGAAATTGAGAAAAAATAGTAAAGTTCAAGGAAACCATTGATAGTATCGCATATTTAAATTGGGAGAAAGTGATCAAAATTCAAGGTTTTACCGGCGGAAGTGGGTCCGGGTCCGGAATTGGCACCTGCAGCGCTGGATAAACGCGATAAGAGGGCCGACACCAAGCCATGTTCAGCCAAAGGTCCTGGGTCAATACCCCGTCTTGTGAACCTATCCGCTAAAGATGCAAAGCAGCGCAACGCACCATCCGAGACCTAAAGGCCAAAAAAAAAAAAAACCTGTTAATTTGGTCAATTCTGAAACGCAGTTGTTTGAAATAAATGAAGGTTCTCTGCCCCAAAAAACCGTTAGTGGGTTTGAACAGGCGAACACCTGTCACACTTACATGAGCGTCTTCATGGCGCAGTAAGGTTGACAAGGCATCTACAGTCGCGGGTAAGCTGGCATCTTGTGGTTCTACTTTGGAGCACAATCTGGAGACGACGGCCATTGCGGAGTGTAAGGTATCTTTATGGACGAGGGATCCGGAATCTTTGATAAACGAGAGCACGCAATTCAAGCCACCTGCTTCGAAAACTGCTCCTGCTTCTCGTGTGCAAATCAGCTCCAAAACCTAAGCCAAAATCCATGTTAATATCTTAGAATAATCTTGGAGAATCCGCATTTACTTTGACGCACTGCTCAGCCAAATCACGCGATGTGCGAGCTGTCAGATCTGCCATGACCAAGCGAGAACATAGAGCTTTCACAGCACCTTCCACCGCCACAATCCGACGAGTACATTCCGCCGAAACATCCAGGTAATAAGTAATGGCCCTCGCTGTGACCTCCAGCACGCTATCAGGTGCGGAATCGTCGAGTAATATACGGCACAAGGCTGGCAAAAACGTGCGGGGAGGACAACTATTTAAACGAGAAATAAGTGCTTTTAGAGCAAGCAAATTTTGGAGCCATTTTTCACCTTTCGAAGCAGCGATCAACGTTGTCGGACATGAGAAGAAGCATGCACAGTTGTTCTAGTGCCACCAACTGCATATCTCTCTCGGAAGGGTCGGCTTGACCCAATCCCATCGTCAGCCATTCCAAAAGGGTTTCTGGGTCCACATCAGCCATGTTTTTTGGTTTGTTTTTCTAGGTATTTGGTATTGCCAGGTTGAGGGTCGTCAACTGAGGAAAGAAATAACATCAGTAATGAAAAGGGCTATTAGCCAGTTTGAATAGACCACTAACTACCATCACAACAGTAACGCAAACGAACATGTGACAGTCCTAATTATGTCAAGGAAAGAAACCGCGGTCATCGACCGTTTCTCTAAGTTTCGGGAGCGTAAAAGTATTCCTTTTTATAACAAGTGAAGTTCCCTTGATTGGCCAAACGCTAATAAGCCCCTCCACAAACTTGCGAAACGTATCGTATCTTGCGAACTGTAGAAAGTGTAACTTTCCGGCTCTTATCTCACGTAAAACACACAAAGCGTTTGAAAGCTTCCAAATTTATAAACTTTGGAAGCTTTTCAACGGAATTGTATGTGTAATGCTATGCTAATGAGTAAGGAACCTTTTTCCACGGATTCCCAGAGGGACAAAAAAAGGAACAGAAGGTGGCTCAGGGTCAGTGCAAAGCTTTGTCATTGTGGCCTACATTCCGGTCTTTAATCTTTGCATTGCCAAGTTCGCAAACAGCAAAAGCGCAGTTTTTAAGAGTTCAAGTTGAATCGCAGTTAGTCTATACCGCTAAGCTAACCAAACCCAAGGAACCCTCGACCAAATACCAAAAATAAACAGGCGGAATGCCAAATGCGAAGCTTGGGACGCTTAGATTCTTCTAAAAGTATATAAAAAAAGAAGTTATATAAGGCACGTTTCTCAAATGACGAGAAAATACTAGAAAGAAGAAAGTCAGTTCGTTTCTCACATCGTTAAGTTCCAACCGAGGATTCTCAGTATAAGAAAAATGAATTCAGAGTGATTAGTCAAGGATGCCAGGCTATCTTTGTCATGAAAGGAGGCCAAACGCACATTTACATGCACAGCTAAAACTCACCAATATCCAGAATCACATAAATTGGTCAAAACAATCGAAAATAAGAAAAGGAAGCCTTAAAAGAAGACGTACCTTTAAAAAAAAGCCACCCAAGGCTTTCTTTTCTCCAGTTAGACTTGAAGGGAACTTCTTCCTTGATGATTCTAGTTTAACTGTGTTACTGACACAAAGGGAAGGGATAACTAGTATAATATCGCAAGACCTTGGTTAAAAGAAGTCACTAAACACGCATACATGAAAAGTCAAGATCGTGGAGGAAATGGAGCCGAATGCCCTTGTTCCTTGTCAAAACAGTCCAGGGTCCCCCTGGGAACAAAAGCTGTGTTTTTGTTATGTGGGGGGCACTATCCAATCCAGTTGGGAATTTAGCAAACTAATCGGCTAATGAAGCCCATAGAACATGGGTGAAGAAGCACACAGTTAACCCAAGATGCAAGGTATTAAGAGAGCGTCATGGACGTTAAAAGTTAAGTACACATTCTCCGTGGAAAAGGTGAAGAAATCGAGGACACTTCTCACAGTTCTTGCACCAGCAACGCCATTTGTCAATCATCTGATCCGGTTTCCATTGCGGTTCCGAGAACTTCCCCTAGATGTCATATGCCCCCAAGAAAGCTGCCTTTTCAAGCGGAATTTCGAATTTGTGCATCCTCGGAAATATTCAATTGTACCAACGAAGGCTTACGGATTAGCTGATTAACTGCATTTATAAAGGCGCGATATTCATGTTTATTCCAATGCAAAGAAGACACTTAAGTTTGCCCTTACAATAATATTCATTGCATACAACAGTATCAAACTAAATGAAATAGGAATGAATGAAGAAACGCAAATGCAGGACACCGTGAAAATTAATTTATCGACAAAAGGATGGAATGCTGGAGCTCTCACCACGCTGCTTTTTGCGCGCTTCCATTTGTCCGAAAAACTCCCGAATATCCTCTTCTCGAACAACCTTTTTGTTCTCGGCAAATTTTTTCAGATATTCCTTCAACTCGCTGGTTAACGTGTTATACTCTAAAATGAAGAAAAGAAAGGATAGGTTAGTTCAGGGATGAGACGACTATTTAAGAAAAAAAAATCCAGACCATGTAAAGCTTCAATTTGCTGAACGCGACCTAAAGATGACAAGGCTTTCATGCCTCTCTCATATTGAGTCCCTCGAGCTTCATGAGCTGCTTTACCATGCTCTTCGTAAGCTTGCACTGTATCTTCCGTATCGGTTAAAAAAGTGATACTTTCAGCTGCATACATAGCCTGAGTAAAAAGTAGAAATTATTTTCTGCTCAGTCTTGAAAGAGTGGAATTATTACCAGGCATTTTTCACAATTGCATAACCGATTCCGCCAATCTTGCGACCAAAAGGTAGCTCCTTTAAAAATACCATCTGGCTTTGACCAGTTGGCAAGTTTGCAAATTTTAACTTTCTCATCTTTTCCATTTTGTTCTGATTTATCAACGTTCAAATATGCTCGCAGGAATGGATGGACATTGATGCACTGTTGACAGATCATTTCAGCGTATTGTTGTTCAGATGGAACATCGGCTCCCAAATGCTAATCAGACAGTCATCCAACTATTTCAACAAATTAAACCAAAATTACCCTTCCATGGTACCAATCCTCGCATAAGATGCACTGAATCATATCGTCAGCAACTTCGTCTTCGGGATCAGGGTAAGGGCGGTTGCAAATACAGTACAATCCACGGAAATTATGGTTATAATAATTAGATTCGTTCACAGGGGACTTGTCCTATACATAAAGGTGTAACCGTATGCAATAAAATATTCAAATGTACTGTTTGAAGGGTGCATTTTTGTTTGGGGAACTTAGAGTTGCCACAATCACAGCGAAAATTCCTTTTTGTATATAGCTCCACCAAATCATGGCCTTCATGACAGTTATAACTGCAAGCTAAGCAAACGCCGGCCAAATCTGTTTTATTCTCGGCTGTAGTACCTGGAATGCATGTCCGGCAGGCATAAAGAGCTTGACGTTTCACGGAACCCTATAAATGACAGAAAATGAGAAGATGGGATATTATTAAAATGTCCATAATATGAATAAGGATAAGGATGCTTCTATACTTTGCTGTAGGTACAGTTTTGGTCATCAGATCCTCCCAGTACGGCGTACGCGTTCTCCTCTAGCTGATCTTCTTCTTCGAGAACATCTAACATCGTAATACCGCTGTCTTCTTCTTCCATTTTCGGTCCGTTGTCACTGAGTTCGGATAAATTTGCTGGACTTTCCTCACTGGCATCTGAAAAGGGTGGCAGAACTGCTTCTTCGTCGATTTCGGCGAAGACTTTGTTGCTATCATTGTTTGCCATTCTTGATTTTATTATTCTACAAAACAGAAGCGAAAGTTTACAAATCTATATTATAGCTATCATAAGGACTATATTATTATTGTTGTTTAAGTACTTAGTGATATTATCCAAGCTGGCAAAATTAAAAAATACTTTTTTCTCTTCGTCGTTTTCACTCTTTGTTGTCGCGACACTGACCAACCTTACGTTGGCGCCAAATCAGCTGGATAGGCTTTAGCCGGTTTTCTGGAACATGAACATTCGGAAACCTCCTTCATAGAAAACGAATAGAAAAGCTAGCCTCTTATCGAATGCGACTCTCCCCCGGTGGTTTTCTCGTCGTCCCGCCCTGTTTATGATAACAAAACTGAGAAATTATTTTGGAAAAAAGGAAACCGCCCCGGAAATCAGGAACTTATTAGAACTTTATTCCTTTTAAACTTGCAAAACTTATCTGGTATGGATAGTCAAGGAAGGAAAGTCATCGTATGCGACAATGGAACGGGGGTAAGTTTAAATTAATTAAAATGACTCGTGTTCGTGTCACCTAAATCTAAAAGGCTAAATGAAAACTTAATTTGGTTTACACTTAGTTTGTCAAATGCGGATATGCCGGATCAAATTTCCCAGCTCATATCTTCCCATCTTTGGTGGGAAGACCAATTATCAGAGCTGCCAATAAAATTGGGGACATAGAAGTCAAAGTAAGAGAAATCATCTACTTGTATTTTCTTTAACTATTTAATTTATTATAAACATTGATGAATTACAGTAAAAAAGGGTTCCAATTTTTAGGGTTTAACTGTCAGGGTAAGATCTTGAACCTCCGAATCATAAGGCCAGATTTTTTTTTTTTCGATTTTCACCCTTCCTTCTGTAGTTTGTTCTAATAGTTGAAATTTTACTAATCAGTACTTATGGTTTGGGCATCTGTAGGATTACCCTAACACGTGTGTAAGTAATGTATTTTGACTTAACTGTCTTTTTCCGGCGTTTTGTACTTTTGTACGCATTGTGCTAGAAAACTCAGTATTTGAATGGCCTCCATAAGGTTGTTAGCATGCCTTATAAATAGAAGAATAAACACAGATCCATTTCTTATGCATGACTCTCATGACGTTCCAGGACTTGATGGTGGGCGACGAAGCTAGCAAGTTAAGATCCATGTTGGAAGTAAATTATCCCATGGAAAATGGCATCGTACGGAACTGGGATGACATGTGTCATGTTTGGGACTACACCTTTGGTCCGGATAAGATGAATGTCAATCCGCGTGAATGCAAAGTCATGCTCACCGAGCCTCCTATGAACCCTACCAAGAATCGTGAAAAAATGATTGAAGTACGTCTGCCCCATAGCCAAAAAATTCTTGTATTATACGATCGCTTTTTAGATGATGTTTGAAAAGTACGAATTTGCCGGTACATACGTTGCCATTCAAGCCGTATTGACGTTATACGCGCAAGGTCTTTTGACTGGAGTTGTGGTAGATTCTGGGGATGGTGTAACCCACATTTGTCCTGTTTATGAAGGGTTTGCTATGCCCCATTTAACAAGACGTTTGGATATTGCGGGTCGCGATATAACACGTTATTTAATCAAGGTACATTTCGAAACCTGAATTGCTTGCCGGAATGGATAGATTATGGGTAATTTTCTTACAGTTGTTACTTCTACGTGGTTACGCCTTTAATCACACCGCTGATTTCGAAACCGTACGTCAGTTGAAAGAGAAGTTATGTTATATTGGATACAACATAGAAACCGAGCAAAGGTTGGCCCTAGAAACCACTGTTTTGGTGGAAACTTACACGGTAGGGCAATATCTGTCAAGTTGTCTTTCTAGGTTCTGATTTTTTTTACAGTTGCCTGATGGACGCATAATCAAAGTTGGCGGAGAAAGGTTTGAAGCCCCTGAAGCGTTATTCCAGCCACATTTGATTAATGTGGAAGGCCAAGGCATAGCTGAGTTGGTTTTCAGTACAATCCAAGCTGGAGACATGGATATCCGTCCAGAATTATACAAGCATATCGTCCTATCAGGAGGTTCGACTATGTACCCTGGGTTACCGAGTCGTTTGGAAAGAGAAATCAAGCAATTGTACCTTGAACGAGTGCTCAAAGGAGACACAGAGAAATTGGGCGTAAGTATTTCTTCAGTTCTCAATTGAGGGTCTTAAAGATGGTTGGAGTGCTCATGCTACGGTAAAATGTTGCAGAAATTCAAGATTCGGATTGAAGATCCTCCTCGGCGTAAGGACATGGTGTTCATTGGAGGAGCTGTACTGGCGGACGTTATGAAAGACAAGGATTCTTTCTGGATGTCTAGAGAAGAATACCAAGAACAAGGGTTGCGCGTGTTGAACAAATTGGGTGCCCGGGCTGCTTCTTAGATGGTTGCAGTGCCAAAAAAGAAAGGAAAAGAATTTGACAAATTATAAGAAACTTTCACATCTTTCTACGTCAAAATAAGAATAAGCTGGTGGAAAATCCTGCTTGTAATTCTAAGGTCTTCTGCCCAACCAAATCTTGTTAATCGTTTTTGCTTCCGATTTTCTTGTATGTTGAATGAATGAGAGAAAAAGCTTTGCCCAGCCCTTGATTCCATGCAATAAAACCAAGTTCCAAAGTTACTATCCAGCCAACATCCGTTTAGCTATCAGGGCAAATGGTTGCACAACGTCACGTTGTCACTGAATGGTGTCTTTATAAGCAAAAGGTTTACTTTTCCACCTTCACACATGTTAGTCCCACGCTGCTAAAGGTGTTTCGGTATACGTAAAGGGTGGACGAAACATAATACAGCCTGAGCGCATTCCCGCTTAGTTTTCTGATGCGTCACATACCAAGTAATTTGGCTACCTGCAAAGTATACAAATGCTATACAGCTGTGTAGTTCACACGTGGAAGTTTTTTCGTAGCTCTTATCAATAAACACACCTTCCTACCTCATATTTAATAAGTATAAAAGCCATATTATACAACTACGAGTTGTCCAGTACCCGGTATAGCTTTGTATTCTTACAAGTTCCAATTTCACAACGGAAAGAAATCATGAAGATATCCTGCAGCATTCCATTGCTGCTGCTCGTCGCATTCGTGGCGACAAACGGTAAATAATTATCTAAATTCTTAACCTTGACCTTTAGTTTCTCTTTTATTAAATGCATCATTTCTACTTGGAATGGTGACGCATCATAAACTCGTAATCGATGGATGACATAGTACTAGGTAATCATTTAATAAAGAAACAAAAACTACATTCAAATCAGCTAATTCTTCTCTACTACGTAGAGGTTCATGAAAATTAATTTGTCTAATTTGTGTCATGTTGCCTCATTTGCTTAATGTGCTTAATATGTTGTGCATTTGGATGCAGAAGTTTCCGCTTTGCGCCTGAAAGCCAGCGATTCTTGCGAAGCGAAATGCGGTAATACAGTGGACCCTACTGCAGTTTGCCAATGCAATGCGTCCTGTGAAAACTACGGAGACTGTTGTGCCGATTTTGACGCTCTTTGCGGTTCGCAATGCGCTGAACGTTGCGGCTCTGCGTACGATCCTCTCTGGGCGTGCCAATGTAACTCGGAATGTGCTGCCCACGGCAATTGCTGCGCGGATTCCGAAACATGCGGGGGATCAGGGGGTAGGACAAACTTTAATAAAAGTTGTAATGCTGAAAAAGCCCATTAACTAATTTGCTGTTCAATTCTAGGTGCAGTTACGGACGCTGACTTGTCCGCACTCTCGGAACAACTTTTCTCGTTGGACGTGAACTCAGGAGCCAGCTCGATAATCTTCAATTTGCAAGCTAAAACCACTTCGGGTAGCACTGTTGACAACTCACCTTTACCGTAACAATTAATAGAATATACGCCCCGCTACCTTTACTAAAATGCATATGTCCCGATAGATTGTTTACAAGCGTTGATGAGACGATTTTTGAGCGTGATACGTACGTCAAGTTGTTGGCCCTTTACGACAACTATAACCCGGATGTTAACGTAGCTGAAGTCGCCACGTCCGAAGAAACCGCTGAAGATGAAGCCTTCTTAGATGCTATCTTGGCTACAGACGTCATGAAAACCACCCATCAGTTCTTAGCCGATAAGGGTAAAACCCCCAAAACATGAATTGAACTGAATCTTAAGAACGGAATGATCTAACTCTGGGAACTAGGTCAAGCCAACTCGGATATTTCTGTCTTTAGACAGTATCTCAAGTCCATTTGGATCGATTTTTACTCACGTGGATCTGCTGTTGGTTCTTCCGGTTTGGAACACGTGTTCTTAGGCGAGTTGAAAAATGGAATTTCGGGTTTCCATAACTGGGTGCGGTACTACACTGAAGAAAAAGCTGGAAAAATGAACTACTTTGGCTACATCAATCTCGTACCCCTCGCTGAAGTAAAATACTCCATTATTTGATCAGGTATTGAACTTTGATCATCGTTCTTTTGTTCTAGGATACCGTAATCGAAATGCCTTTGAAATGGAATGGTGTTTACAAGTCGATCAGCTCCATTTTCATTGGAAGTAGCCCTGAATTGGACTTGGCTTTGTTGACTACTTGCTTTCTTACTCGCCCAGACTCATTGTGTCGCCTGACTTCCGGTGGCAACGTTTTCCACGCTCAAACTTACACGCTGAGCTACAGCGGCAAGGTTTACGTGGGTAGTGCCTATTTCACTGTCTAAGTTCCGACAACTTTTTCTCTAGTCATGCTTTTGCATTATCTGCCATAACGAAACATGTCTACAACGATGGAATTCGAAATTTCAATAAAAGAAACTAAATTGAAGTGTGCTGATTGTATAGTAAATATAAAATGCTTTTTACAGTGCACTTTGCGCAGCTTATCACATACGGAATACATAATTAGAGGTTTATGCTAAGATATATGTCATAAAAAAATAACGTAATGAAAGAGATCACTTCATTCAAATCCGTCTCCCAGTCCCAAAGTGCTCTACTCTTACATCAGTATCGAAATTGAAACTTCGTAACCGTTAAATAGCTAAAACATGAACAAATACTGCCAATTGGGCTTGGCCGGAAAATTCCCGTGACAAGTATTCTTAATTCATTAAAATGAATCGTTTCCAAGAGTCCGCCATTGTACGGAGGGCAACGGCAATTGAATAGAGCACCGAAATTTTTGGCATTTCTACCCCGATTCCTACCATAAAGGGCACTTGGTAACAGGATTCAGGCGACTGCCTTCAGGGCATTGAAAAATTCGACTGTAGTCTGGTAGATTCATTAGGAATCCGTTTACCCTAAAGAGAAATTAACGAAATTAATACTCCGGTTTATATAAATTTCTTACTACCTTTCGGGGTGGGGTGTGTGCTCGTCCAATCCCAGTAAAATAGCATACGCCGTAGGTGTAATAATTGAACAGTATGCCTAAGGAACGTTGGCTTAGCAACAAGCATAACTAGATATAAGCTTCTTAGTTTACCTGTGCGGCATTAATAATCATTAATTGTTCTTGAGTGTAATTTAACGCAGGCAAGAGAGGTTCTTTTAGGGCTAATTTTTTGTAAGCATCGACTACGGCAGCAATTGCACCAACATCTGCTAAATTTTCGTTTAAAGTCAGATCTCCGTCCACCTTAAAAATATACACATTAAAGGATTAAGAGTAAAAAATGAGCGTGTTTACTTGTAGGATGAGGGAAGATCCATTATGAGGTATAGCGGTACGGAATGATGTAGAATACTGGTTGACTAAACATTGTGTTTTGGCATCGAACTTGGTTTTCGAAGCAGGCGATAACCAACTGTTCAGCACCCCATGACGGTCAAATAAAACGCCTTTTAAATCAATCCCATTAGAATAAAAAAAAAATCCACCAGAGCGAAAGCACCTGTTCGATCGAACGCATGCATGATTTCATGGGCCATAATAAATCCTAATGTTCCCACACTCAGATACTTCGGTCCATCCATGGAGAACATAGGATCAGATAATAAAGCCAAAGGAATTACTGCAAAAGTCAGTCATTATTGTATAAACACAAATGTTAATTTAACTAACAAAGTTACCCATGCTATTAAAGTGCTGTAAATAAAATGCATTAGCCACAGTGGGGTATGACAATAGTTGCCATGTGACTACATCTTCATCAACTGGAAGGCGAAACAGACTGAAAAAGTCTTTTCGGAACAGGCGATACAACATAAGTGTCGATTCAGCAAAATCCATGCCCTTCAAGCTTACCTACAAATACGAGTCATGATATGAAAGCGTAAACTATGCAAATGCAAATTGGTGCAATTACGTTTGCTACACTTCCTTCTAAGAAAGTTACGTTGTAGAAAATCGTAGGAGTAACAAAGTTGGTCTTGATGTTACTCGCTTTTTCCACCGCTAAAGCTTTGCTACGGGCATCGAGCCAATCCGCTTGGCTTAAACCGGCAATCACGGACGATTTCACAACCTGGAACAACTCTTCCGCCTTACCAAAGAAGGTTAACCAAGGACTTAATTAAAATGAATGGGTCTTAGTATGAGTCTATTGTGGACTCACATCCCGCTTCATTGTGTCGAGTTTTTCGCGCGGATGGTCCCAAACATAAAGTCCACTGAGAGCGTCACCAAAAGCACCACTTGCTGCCTGAACGCAAAACTGGTACCTCTCCAGTCCCATAGGAGGAGTCATAATTTCCGAACCCATGTCTCTCAGGTACAACATAAGCAGGGTGTTGTGCAACAGCCTAAGAGAAATCGTAAATCCACACAAATTGCCTATCTAAACAATTCTACCTTGTATCAAAAGTGCCGCCTAAGAAAAGCGTAAGTTTTTCCATCGTTTCGGGGAACAGGATGTTTACTGAATCGTCGGCGAAGACCTCGGACCCCACAATATTCTCGAAAAATCGTTTCCAGTTAATCTAACGACCATACAAAATCTTGTTAGCTTCAAAGAAATCCTTAGTGGATCCATTTTTACGAACTTACGAAGCCAAACTTGCGTTGCATGTCGCTGACTGTAAATTGATGAAAAATTTCATTGTTTTGCTGTAAGGTTTTCTTTTCTTTGTCTGAGGGATAAATATGGTCTAGGAATGACATCATATGCAACTGAGCGCTGATTTCGGCTTCCCGTTCATCGTCAGTATAGTTGGCCCACATCCCCATTTCGTGTACTAGCTGCAAGGTCGCATTCAACTTCTGCATCTTCATTCCCTCCTAAAGGAAGTATTTTACCATAAATGATAGATTAAAAATTATATAAGAGTGTGACACATCCTGGGTGCTTTTGCTTGTAAGGCTAAAAGAGAAAGACACTCGTGTTTTTAGCTTACCTGCAACGCAAATAGAAAGTTAGGACTGGCAAAGCTTTCATTAGATTCCACATGACTGCCATCCATAAAGGACAGCATCCCATCGAGGGTTTGTTCGTGGGCGCCGTCTAACACGTGGTCTCCAAATTCCACTACGTTCCGCTTTTGACGACTTCTGTGACCATCCTTATTCAAGAGAGGCACGGCTTCCAACAACTCCTACTCAAATCAGCGAACAAAAATAAAAACCGTTTACCCAATAATTGCAGCATAAAAAATAAATTAAGTTTACGTATGGGAAACGGGAATAGAACTGAGGCATAATTCCGCTTTGCCGAGGAGGACCCAATGCCAGAATATACTTGGAAGCATTATTGATGTCGACTTGAAGCATGACATCAAAGAGGGGTGCTCCATTAACGTTAAATATCTCGGTTAGGTAGTCTGCTAAGTCGAAACCGACTCCATCCCATTTGCTTGGCTTAGGGAATCCACCAAAGTCTTCCGTCAGCTTTTTGACTATACGAAGGAATATAATGTATACATGCTGTACGAATGTTTTATGCCCGTACTAGCTTCTTTTCTTGCTGGTTCTTCTTCGGCATCCATGCATGATTGATAGTACTCTCGTACAATCCTAAAAGCTTTCAAATCATCCTTTCGAGATGGTCGGTCCAACAAATCTAATGGGAAATGCATAAGGTTTCGGCTTTCTTCTTGAGAAACCACCCACTTTTCAGTTCTTGGTCGATCCGTTGCTGCATGTTGTCGAGATTTATCGTAGCATAAGAACGGTCCGTAGGGACAACCTGCTTCTTTGCCCATCCACCGCAAGCGAATTGTGAAATGTCTTGACAAGGATCACTATTTCCGTCCATGGATGAAATGATTCGGGCAGCAATCTCGATGCAGTGCGGGCTTAAACATACGCCAGGGCCATCTTCTCCTTTGACGGTCGCCTAAAGGTCACACACAATAGGCACTTACATGTCTGTCATACAAACAAAGATCCAAAACAGCAAAGGAAGCTCACGGACATGTCAACTCATGGTTAACAATAATTCCGTGCGCATCCACCTTGCCTTGAGTCTCTTTATAGAGATGTATTTTTATGTACTATAGTACATAAAAAAATACATCCGACTCTTATTAAATTGAACATGACTAAGCTTTCAACCTTCTTTGAACATGTACGTTCATACAATGTTCACATTTAGTAAATAGTATTAAGAAAGCGTCGTTACAAGTTATGCCCTCAAATTCTTCCTTTCTCAAAGTATGCAACTTCGATTCACATGCCGACTGTATAAACGTCACATGTACTTGCTGGCAAAACATGCAACCCTAAAATGAAAAGGACAGAGCTAATTTAACAGATTCTAGGACAGGAAATTTACCTGAATACCGTGGGATTTGCAATCATCGGTGCTTTCCTGTTGTTGCAGCCGCAGACGTTGGTCCAACCGCAAATACACGTCGATGAGTACCGAGACTCCAATAATAAAGCCCAGAATTGCGACAATACAAGTTATGAAAGCGATCTTGCTCATGAGACTTTTCTTTTTCCAATAGTTCTTGCTACGGGTTATGGAAGAATTTGACGAAACCGAGGTAGAAGCGGACGGGGTCATTGAAGAAGGCCAATTACTTTCTACGCTTTCGCTTTTACCTATCTTGTTTTCATCCGGCATTCTTTGTTGACCTACTGTGAAAATTTTGAGTCATGAGAACTAACCAGTACCATTTCCCCTACTAGGTTTAAGTTCAGCTCTACGATCGGGGAGAGGTTTTTGACTTTTAGAAAGGGAAAAGGGATAAGTTGTCCAGCAGTTAGCTCGTCAGAGTTTGGCAATGCGAAATGCAGATGAGCGAAATTATAGGAAAGGAGGTCAATGTGGGCACCACGGACAAAAAGCACTTTAACTTACTGTAGGTAAAAGTGAAGTTGTTTGACAATTTTGTTGGTTTACTTAGAATTCGAGTATTGTGTCACTTAATCACAAACGAGCAGCGAATATTTAAAACAAATGTTAGCTAAAGTTGTAAGACGAGAGATATGTTACTAAGATCACTTGCTGAAGGAAACTGTCGGTAGTTCGATGTGGAACTTAGCGGTTATACACCCGATCTGGGGCACAAACTTTCTCCGTAAGCGAGAAAGCACTTTCTTCTGCCTCGCTTCGGCAACAGCGAAGAAACCTAAAATCCCTTCATATCTCTCGAATCCCTTTTTGGGGGATGCGGTTATTGTTGCTTGGCTTTTCCCAAATTCTACTTCCTGCGTTTCCATTTTTCTAACTTGTTTTGCTGTAAGAGCTTGAAACTGTTTACGAACGTGACCAAAGCATGAAAAGCAAACAAAATTAATTTTCGAGAAACACAAAGACCGGTGTCTTTGCTATTGGCTCCGCTTTCTTAAAAGTGGACTAAAAAGTGGACAATACAAGCCTCATGTACCTTTTCTTTGATGTGAATTCAATTAAGGGGGTTGCGGTCTTGCTTCTCAATTGTTACACATGGACACAGTTGCCAGAGTAGAAAAGCGGTGTCACTTGGCAAGCGAAGTTCTCGAGCAAGACTGAACTTTCTCCTTTACGCCAACTTTGTTTTCTTACGTCTCAAAGAAGCTCCAACGGATCAAGGCGGATGACTTCCACTGCAGATAAGTCCTTCAGAAAAAAAGACAAAAGAATAACAGCTCGTGTCTTCAAACGCATGAAGCCTTGCAATGTTATGATTATGAGTTTGCTAGCCAGTGAATTGCCAAACATCTCTTCATATTATCATGACATGTACCCGCCTTCTCTGGATCAAATACCAGAGAGATTTACAATTATTTTTTTGTAGAATGGCATTATGTCCCGACCGGGATCCAATAGGTTTAAGTTTCGATTAGGCCAGCCAGCTTTTATATCTTTATTTAATACCTTTGAAATCACCCGTCAAACATTGCTACAGTGTAGAGCAAATCATTGCTGAAGTAATAACTCATAACAACTTATAACTTTTTAATGGTTACAATTGATCCATCAATCCGAATCCGTTATTTTCGCATTTATATTGTATTTTTATACACAGAGAAATGTTGGTTCATTAAAAACTTGGCTTGGTGTACGACATAGAATCACTGAACCGCAGAACAGCAGAAACGCCTGTCTACAAAAAAGTAAAATGAAAAATGAAAAAAAATCTCGAACATCCGGAACTCCCGTCAGGAATCCCCGACTTTTTATTCGAAACCTGCTTCCGTTTTCCACTAACAGTGCCAATTCAGGTCACGCTATAAGGACGACCAAGGATTCATAGTAACCAAGTAATGCCAAGTTCATTAAGACTGTCGCGAATGAAAAAAAAAATGAACCGGACCGAAATTATGATGTCTTGCTGACAAGCTTTATCGCTGCGCAAAAACGCTGGAGGGGAAAAGGGAGGAGGAGGCCCTTGACAGATAATTTGGTGCATATGGTCTCCGTCAGTAAACAAACAACCGGATTTTGTTGCTCTGTTCCCTTAAGTCTGACAGCTTCTTGACTTTTAAAGCTGTTTCTTTTCGGTGTGATCGTTACAGTGAAGTTTAAGGTCCCTAAGCAGGAGCTATGCTGACGAAAGAACAGCTCGAGTTCTACGACAGAAACGGGTACATTTTGCTCGACAACATTTTCTCTGAAGAGGATATCGAGACTTGCAGTAAGGAATATGACGCCTTGTTTCAGCTGAAAATGGATCAACAGTTTAACTTGGAAGCTACTTGGCAAGGAAATTGGGATCTGCGGAGCGCTTTACTGCAACAACCTGTTAATACTTCGGTAAGTTATTATTGCAGAAATGAGAAAATAAATCTTAACTTCTGAATTCTTGCTGGGAACATACATAGAATGCTTATTTTATTAGGTTCTATCGATACACAGTCTTCAAAACCACTCTGCAATATTTGGAAAAATGTTATTTAACCCTGCAATGTTGGAAGCCGTCTCTGAATTAACTCAAACAGAGAATATTCTGCTACATCATACCAAAGCCCACTCAAAGCCGCCAGGCAGAGGCTCTCCCTTTCCTATGCATCAAGTTAGTTCCTTAGCAATGCTGTGTATTGCATTATATATTTCCACCGGTTAACATTGAGAATATAAATCAGGACTATCACTACTTTCCTTTCGAGAAACACTCAATGGTAGCCATATTTATTCATTTGGATGAAAGCAATAGCGACAATGGAGGCCTGGCCGTCTACGCAGGATCTCACAATCTCGGTCCTCAAGAAGATGTGAGTGATGTAGAGGGATGGCATTACGTAAGCCAAGTATGTTGCCGAAACCGGAAGCTTCCCTTTAAGTCAGTTTATTACAGTACTGCTCTTATAGGAGAAATTCCCTATAGAACATGCCCTTCCTTTAATTGCAAAGAAGGGACAAGTTGCAATTTTCTCATATTTGTTAATCCATGGCAGTTACCCAAATACGTCAACTCGTAATCGTCGCATGCTTCTCTTCCAAGTAGGAAATACGAAACAAACACTTATCTTATATCATATCTCTACAGTACAAACAAGCCATCATTGTAATCAAAACTTGCTATCTCGCTTAAAATGTAGTTGATGGGGGCAGACGACAAACCTTTGAAGGAGACGCATCTTTCCCCAGGCCAAGGTATGGTTTTGAAAGGTCGAAACGTAAACTGCGATGCGAATATACGCAAGCGCCACATGTAACTTCCGGTCATCAAAAGTCACCTGCCTACATGAATAGTCCAAGGCTTTGAGTTTTCGGCCCCAGGAAGTTTCTTAACCTATAATACACAGTACATGTGAAAAGCTACATAAAAGAACACAAAATCATGTTTGAGTAACTTTTATGGTTAAGTGATCCTTGCAAGCTACGCGAATTCGTTCTGCGGTAGCGGGACTGCCTAATGAAAAAAACTGCTGATCACCCACATCGGAACGTGCCGAATCAATTGCGTTGCGCAAAGCGATAAACACCGACGCTGCCAAGAACAATGGCGGTTCTCCCACCGCCTTGTGGGATAAGGATACATAATGAAAGTTAGGGGATAGTGATAACGGATTTTGAATTACTTTTGACGAGTAAACTGCTCTCAAGTTTGAAGAGTCACGCAGTAAAGCTACGTTAAATTCTCGAGGAATGTCTCCCACCCCTGGGATTTTGTAAGTCCCTGGTCCTCTTGTCAGCAAAGCTCCCGTAGGCGAATACTGCAGTTGTTCTAACACATACAAACCGTAACCTTGCACAAAGGCACCTTCGATTTGCCCAGTATCAATGGCAGGATTAAGGCTCTCACCGACGTCCATCACGATATCCACTCTTAGTACCTATAAAAAAAAAAAAAAAAAAAAAATACGCCTTAGAAGTATAGACCATACAATAAAAGAGCTGCTAGTATTGAGTACTTCATGGTCTCCTGTCAGGCAGTCAATTTCTACTTCCGAACAAGCTACCCCAAACGAAAAATAATTCACAGATCGAAGCTTGCCAGTAGCTGGATTCCATCCCAGATCCGGAGTTCTAAGTTTACACAGATCAATACGGATCCAGGGCATTCTAGTTTTTTCACTTTTTCTTACTTGTAAAAGCCAGTAGCTGATAAACTAACTCGGTCCATATAAGCCGCTTCAATCCATTCCTTCCAACAACCGTCTGGGCGAGCAGCTTTATACGGCGTTAAACGTTCGTTCAGTATTTGGCAAGCATTCTAGAAAGACAGGAAAAATAATGCCTTAGTAGCTAAAACGAATGTCCTAGGAGCTGAAACGAATATCCTAGTGATCTAGTTGCCTTGGATTAACAAAATCCGTATAATTTACAATCAGGGCAGCTCCATTGAGATCCGAACTGCAGCTCGCGGCGGTAGGAGAAGCATTGGGTACTTGATTAGTAGATGCTTCCGAGATGTGAACCTTTCCGATGCTAACTCCCAATGCTCGACTCACGACTTGCATCATCTTCACGTGAAGGCCTTGGCCTGTACAGTGCAAGGCACACTAATGAAAATTGCTTATAATAGTGAAAAAATATAATATTACCCATTTCGGTACCGCCATGGCTAACAAGTACAGATCCGTCCCGATAAACCAGAACTAAAGCCCCAGCTTGGTTCATGAATAGCGCTCCAAAAGACACTCCGAATTTGGAAGGTACAATTGCTAGACCTCGCTTTCTCCAACGATTTTGCCTATTGACCCAATGTTTTATACCATAGTTTGTATAGTCTCTTAGGACTTACTGGTTAAACATTAGCATTTGCTTTTGTCGATCCTCATAGTTACTACTACGCAATACTTCATCCCAGCACCGCTGCAGAGTGCAGTCCGTAATTTCCTGTCCGCATCCAGCAATATCACCCTCTTGGCTCAGGTTTATTTCCCGGATCTACCAACATGCTCGTTACTACAACCATTTTTTAAAAAAAGTTCATAAATAACGAAACTGTTTTGGCTGGAATGTCCAAAGCTTTAGCCAAGTGTTCGATCCAAACTTCGGTGGCTAACATGGATTGTGGACGGCCAAAGCATCGGAAAGCTGTGTTTGAAGGTAAATTGGTCTTGCAGGCTTTGCCTTCAATCAGTAAATTTGGTATACGGTAGGCATTCTCAGAATGTAGGACAGCGACGCCAACGACCTGGAATGTAGCACTTATATGAACGGAAAAACACAGAAATTAATACCGATGCAGAGAGGTCCAGGCAGTAACCCCCATTTGCGTAAAGCTGAGCTTCTAAGGCCAAAATACGTCCTGTTTTCGAAGCCCCGACTTTGTACCGAATCCAAAATGGGTGCCTACCGCCAGTCATTTGCATATCTTCGTCTCTATCTAATGAACATCGTACTGGTCGCTGCAATCTACAAAGTTAAAGAGTTAAACAGGAAACCGAAAGTTTTACGAAACTGTACTTGTGTGCAGCAATAGCAACTGGTAATGTCACCATCAAAGATCTCGTTTCTTTCCCACCGAATCCTCCTCCCAAGCGTTTTACACGCACTAGAATTCGATTAGCCGGAACACCAAGCGCGTGAGCGATGAGTTCCTGATGGAAGTTTTAGTATGGGAAGTATCGGGAAGTTTGGATTTATTACTTGAGCTTCACATTGGCTTTGAGTGGCAGTAAAAACCTCCATTTCTCCTTGTTCTCCTTTAGGCACAGCTACGGTGACTTGGGTCTCCAAATAAAAATGTTCTTGACCTTCAATACTAAAGTCACCCTCGATTACAACATCCGCTTCTTTAAACGCCTTTTCTACGTCACCGCATTTCAATTGCTTAAAAGATTCCTCAAAATAAGAACTCGATTCAATAGCCTCCTTTAAGGTCAGGATGGGCTTCAATTCTTCGTAAGTGACGAGAACTAGCTTTGCAGCTTCTTGAGCTAGCCGGTAGTTGTCAGCCACGACGGCTGCAATAATTTGTCCTACACAGGAGACCTACAACGGGGAATTCAAAACCTTTCTAGCACGACGACAGGGGCTTACTTTTTGGGATGCAAAAACCTCGTCATCCTTAACTACTGAGCCTGTTTTATTCCGAATTACATCGAGATCTTTTGAGGTGAAAACGGTTTGGATACCAGGCAACTGTAAAGCTTTCGAAGCGTCAATCCCTTTAATGTAAGCGTGAGCCTTGGTACTCGTAACGAAGGCGAGATGCAGCTCATTCTCGTAAAGCGGAATGTCGTTACTGTACACTGCCTCGCCTGTTGCGTGCTCATACGCCGTGTGATGCACTAATGGTCTACCAATAGGATCCGATACGGGTTGGTTTCTAGGAATCTGCAGTAAACACAACTTAGCTAAACAACAGACTTAAAGTTTTATGAAGCTTTGTCTACCGAAAATAGCTGCGATCCAACAATAGGTTTGTACCGGGTCCTGAATAAAGCAGAACGATACGACTCTGGGAAATTCGTTCCAGCTAAGCCTTCCTGGTTCAGCTCGTTTTGTACATGGATAAAGAACTTGAAAAAGAAACTGAAACCAAGGAAAAAGGTCATTAGTGTCCCTTTTTCACCCGTAATTCAAAGAAAATGAAGTACCTCAACGCTAACGACTGCCGGTAAAGCGACATTCCTCCTGGTACATTGGAACTTAGCTGCAATTCTTGAGCCAATTCATCGAGTACGGGAGACAGGAAATCTTCATTCCACTCTTTGTTTATCATCAAAGCAGCGCTTTTTTTAGCAAATCGGATAGTGGGACCCATACCACCGAACACCAAATTGCAGTGTACGATGCGAGTGGAATTCGGCGCAAATTCCAAGCTGAAGCCTGCATTGACTATGGCAATATCGTCTTCGCGACGTCTAGCTTGTTTAAAACCCTTAAAGTGCTGTCCCTACGTAATACAGTGGTCAGCTGCGAAATATAATGAATGCAAATTAACCTTTCTGGAACAAGGAATAAAAATGCTTGTGAGGATCTCCGATGAATTTACAATATTCTGCCTGTAGCCAGTGTAAAATGACTCGGTAAATTCAACGTACCGAGAGTCATCTAGGTATTTGCAATTGTAAGTCAATGAAAACTAAAGAAGTAATGCTTATGTTACTTTGAGAAGTTAAAGTTAGAATAGCACCAGCAGCCATTAGTAGTGGGTTAAGGTCCGATATGGGACTCCCGGTCATAATATTTCCTCCAATGCTCTACAACGGACGTAAGAAATGTCTTCCGAGTAGGTACTAATAACTTACGGCGAAGTTTCTAATAGCTGGGCCAGCAAACCAGTTTAGCATTTCCAAGAACTCGACACAAATACAGCATGTTTTTGACCGTTCCCGGAAAACGCTTTCGAGTTTCGTTAATGTAACTGCTGCCCCCACTTCAATCCCGTTGTCTTGAAACGTGACCGCTTGAAACTCAGGAATGCAAACTAAATGCACCAACTTTTCGTAGATCTGGCCTTTGAACTTCATTTCAATACCTAGAAGAAGCCGTAGACGAAATCGTAGATTCTGCAATAGTCTTGTGAGGAATTTATACCAATTTCTGTATTCCCCACAATCATCTTGGCCTCCGGGTACTGATTCTTAATACTCAATACTTCTTGCAAGTTTACCGGTCGATACCAGGTCACACGAGGTCCATGAAACAACAAAGTTCGTAGAGGTTGCTTTGCGAGTGCAATCTGTTTTCGCAATAATATGCCAATAAACATATAAATGAAGATGTACAGCAAATGTACCTTTAGTTCCGGCGGGAAGATTAGATCTTGCCTGGGATTATACGGGATTAGGTTATCTACTTCGGTCAGCCTGTCTTTAACCTTATCTGGTTCCTTTTTCATATTGCAGTTTGCAGTTGAGTTGGATCTTTGACAGCAATTTAGAGCTTCACAGCTCGATGTCTTTTCAGCAAAGGTATAAAACGCTTCCAAAATCGGACGGTAACCAGTACAACGACACAGATTTCCTAACAGCTCCAAATATGCACTTTATGCGAGCTAAAGTTTAAAGAACCTCACCTTGTAAGGCAGTTTCTATTTCGTGAAATGAAGGATTCGGATTATTTCGCAACAACGCTGCCATACTCATAACAAAACCAGGCGTACAAAACCCACATTGAGTACCATGAAACTTCGCGATGCGTTCCTGGATAGCATGAACTCGAGTTTTGGTAGAACCCAGTCCTTCCACGGTAGTAATGGCCATACCGTGCACCGCAGGAAGAGGAACCAAACATGATGTCGCCGCCCAATGCCTGTTTAAGTACTATCGCATAGCGGATATAAACCTTATGAAAATGCAACAATTACCGAAACTTATCTTCCGACGGGGACCACGAGGAAATGAGCACCGCACAAGCTGAGCAACCTCCTTCTCCACATCCTAATTTAGACCCCTTTAACCGAACTAGAAGAAAGTAACTTAAGTTTGAAAGCGCTTCATTGTTTAAACCGTAGAATCACTTTACGTTTTATACGTAAATAATCCAACAAGTTGCACTCCGGATCCACATTATCTTCCAATACCTAAATTAAATCGGATCACGTAGTTGGTTAAAACTTCTAACACTAAAAGAAAATACTTTAACTCCATTCACGAAGAACATGAGGGGTTCCATTCTGCTAGACCTTCTCTCAAAAGTGTATTCTCAACCTAAACACAATTTCCGTAACAAGTTATAGAAATTTGCTCAAATTTGGAAGGGTGTAGTACGTGTGAACGGTACGTTACGACCTTGCGCTCTTACTGTAAGTTATGCTTGTCACTTGTCTTCGTTGTTTATCCACCGACTTTTGACTTTTATCCCTTTCGTACTTTATGCCCAGTTAACTACAATTTAAAGAACAAATACTGTCGCTCTGTAGAGTTCTTACTTACGCGGACTATTACTTATCTCCTTCTGTAGACTCTGTGATAGAATAAATATGATCAAGTATCTCTTTTCAGCCAGTACGCACCATAGCACACTCTCACCTTCCCTCACGTCTATTTTTAAACTGAACCAAGAACTGTCAAAACATTAAGTTAATAAAGGACCTCAAAAACCAGTTAATCCGATTAAACCAGATAAGCGAAAACACTAAATTGAAGGCTGGCATGTATTAAGCTTCATTTTACATGTGGTTATCTCATAACGACTCCTTCAAGAGCATCATTTTAATAACGATTGCTAAAACTTTCTGTATTCAAAGCATTTCTTCATCCGGTGCAGGTGTTTCCGAGCTCATCACACTTTCATCCTCAATCGGCTTGTCCTCGGCCAGTTTACCATCTGGTCGTGCAGCCTCTGTTGGCGTAACCTGTCAATCCAATGCATTCGATATAGTCTTTCCTTTTCCGTTAGAACCAAATAAAGCTTTGCTACCTGTTCTTCTTTCTTGGACTCTTCGGCAGGAACAGGATGTGCTACGCCCAATAATACATCCATGATCGATTTGGGAATGTGCGACCGCTGGCTATCCGTATACGCCATAACGTGTCCTAACAAAGGTTCTCGAAGATCAGGGCAGGTCACGAGCACTTCATGTAGCTGAGCGGGCGGTAATTGCAAAAGCACGGAGAAACTTTGTGGTTTGGTTCGCTGACAGCACTTGATGAAACCTTCCCATACTTTCTTTTGCTTCCAAACCTGAACAGATGAGAAAGCTGTAATCAAACTCTTGTAAACATTTGCATTTTTACCTGTTTCAAGATCAATCTCTGGAGAATGTTCATGGTGAACCCTAGCAATCGAGGATATAGGCTAAGTGACTGCAAAACAGTTCGCATCAATAGGGTCGGTAACGGCGTTTGCTCCATCAATTGCTGCATGACCACAGCCAAGACTTCTTGCGTGTAAATATGACGTTCGCCAAAGCATAAGGAAGTGGCTTTCATGATAGTTTTCATATCACATTTGGTAGTGTCAATGTTATGCAATGCGATTAATAATTCGGCAGGCGTTAAAGGGGAGTGACTTGATCCTTCCACATGGGTTCCCAATAAGCGATTAAAAACCTGAGATGAATTCATTAAAAAAATAAGAAATACAAGCCAAAGCTTACCTCTTTAACGACTATAGGATTCAGCTTGATTAACTTGGGTAGGGCGGCTATTACTTCCTTCTTGGTGAGGCCGTGCAACACAGGAATCAAGAAACGCACATCCGGAACTCGTTTTTGGTACAGATCGCGTACTCTGGATACCAACTCCGCACTCGGGGAAACTATGACAAAGAACTCATTAAAGGGGAAAAATTTTACCAAATATACCTTTATCTGTTAGGATATGGATTATGCGTGTCACCAATGTTTCTGCGCCTTTAGGACAGTTTTCTACCAAACGCAAAAGTTCGGGCGAATCCATACCCATACCTTTGACAGGTCCTTCGGCCAATCTCAAAATGGCGCGCTTAACGTCTGCTGACGTTTGAACATATACCGCGGCCAACCTTAACAACAAAACACAATTTAATTCAAGAAAAAATGATGAAATTTTTGAAATACTCGTGAATAAGTTTATGATTCTCGGGCAATAGACCTAAAACCAGGTAAAGGCAGATCCGGGCCGTTTCCTCACTCCACGCGGTTGGGATAGCCTGAACTAATCTGCCTCGTTCTTCGCCAAAAAGCATTTCAGGAGGACTGGGTTTTAACAAAAACCGTAAATACAGTGTAGCATAGTCTTCAATAGTATGACGGAGCTCTCCTCTCTCATACAACTTCAATAGCGTGCCAATGGCTTTGCTTCGAATCTAAGAAGAATACCGAAATCCGTCATGAGAAGCTTTACGAGCATAAAAACGGAAGCCTCTGGATTACCTCTGGATTTTCGTGGGAAAACAAGTCAAGGAGACCGTTTAAGAACGTAAGCTGCTTGGTAGGCCGTTGCAGGGCCAATTGACGGAACAAATCCACTGCTACGACCACCGTTGCTGGATCCATGGACACTTTCCGTAGCAGATCTACGCCAGCATCCGGAATACAAGGCGCTTCCAAGTATAAACGTGACAGGAGTCTGAAAATTCAGTTAGAGAATGAAAAACTTGTCGAAAAATAATATGGGAAGTAGATACAAGGACGAATCGACAAAAGAACTCCGTGTACTCGACGCACGGACGCCGGGCCCCGACAGAAGGTTGCCGAGCCCCGACGCAAGTAACGTAACTACACGTAACCTAACCTAACCGAACTTAATCTAACCTTGTGGTTATATGTTTTAATACGGTTTAAGCACTTTCTAATCTCGTTGGCTCTTAACCAATGAATAGAGATTTCTATAGGTCCCTTAAAAGATTATGAACCTGGCGCCTTCTGTCGGGGCCCGGCGTCCTTATGTCAGGTACAAGGAGTCTTTTTGTCGAGTCGTCTTGCGTCGTGTTGCCAATAATATTACAATTACAAAAAAATATAACTAATACCGCTTATTTTTAAACATGTATAAGAGTAATAAAACTCGTCGAATGACTAAACTTACAAGTCTTTCTCCTTGACGTCAGGCTTATCCTTAAGCCCACATACTAAACTGCAGAAAACCTTCGAGTAAGCTTCAGGGTTCTTCGATTCTTGCACGCCAGGTTGGAAACCCATATACTTTCCATATTCTTGGTACAGCCAAGCCAAGGCCAAATCAATCCGACTTTTAAAGTCTTCCAATAAGAAATCCAGCAAGGCTGAAAAAAAAAATCATTTGCTAATTCACGGAGCAACTAAATGACCTACGTTGTCTTAACTCCGCTGGCAACTGGGAGGCAACATTGGCAATAATCTTGCTTCTTACAGACCCCACACCTCCATTCACAGCGTTTTTCTCGGCTTTGAGAATGCGCTGAATAGCTAAAAGCATCATTCTATTCTTTGCGTCCGCTGATAGAGGTTTTGAAATCTCGGACAACTTCAACGTTCTCGGCTTGGACCGAGGAGTGGCTGGAAGAGTTTGTTTCTTATCAGCTACCAGTTCTGGTTTGGGTCTTAGTCCCACAGGAGCAGCAACTCGCTCTTCTTCGTCTTCATCATCCAAACCCAAGTCCATTAGAGTCGCAGGCAACGGCCCGTATCGCTCTACTCCTGGACCGATTCCAGCTGAAACGAATTGGGGGGCTAACAAACGCGTAATTTGCCGGACTTGGTGATGTACGCCTGGAGCTTGAATAGGGACATGGGCGGAGTAAAATGAAGATGGCATAGTAGAGGGTAAACGTCGTAGGTTCATCAGAACAAGACTGGTAGCCACTTCAGAGTTCATGCGCTCAGTAATGAATTTTTCCGTTAATTCCAAAGCTGCGTTCATAGAGGTTTGGCCTGTAGAGGAAGTTTTGGGATCCTCGTAACGCGCTTTCTTGGCGGGAGGCTCAACACGGTCTGATCGCTTGTATTTCCGGACTTGTTCCAAATTTGGCATAGCTTTCGCGATCTATAACAACCCATGAGTAATTAAACTAAGTATTTGGAAGAGTTTAATTTACGTCTTGGGGAGAAGCTCCGAGTTCAGCTAAAACGGCGGACATAGTGGCGCTGAATTCGTACGATGCAGGCACGTGTAATACGGCTAGCAACTGGGACTTCAGGTGTTTCCTGACGGAACACACCTGCGATTTAGCTAAGGTTGGTGGCAAGTTGGCTAAAGTCAATAGATAGGGCTTATTAGAGATACTCGCAAAGGTTTTGGAATCTTACCATGAAGCATATCAAAAGCTTTGACAATTTTAGGTACAAACTGTGGTCTGCCTTTGGCAATAGCGGTTAATGTACTTAAACAAGCCATTAAATTAGCGCTGGTGATATGCGCAGAGCCATGGAACTTCAATAGAGCATCTAACATGGATCTCGCTTCCTCTTCGAGTTTTCTGGGGCGAGCTATTTTCAAAGTAAGGGGAACGTCGTCCAACGAGAACTCATGTTCGCGTTTAACACTGTCAGGTTCCAGGTACGTTTGCGTAAGGATTAGCGTTTCATAAAACTTGACTGTCAGAGAACGTACTCTGATGGGAAAAAACAAGTTAATTTAATAAGGAATGGAAAGATTCCATGCAATTTACCCGTCATTGTCATGATCAATCATTTTAGCCAATTCGTTCTTGATCTCGGTTATAGAATACCACGTTGCTTCTATAGCATCAGTAACTGCTTCTATAGTACTAAGCCATGCCAAAGCTAGTTTATGCAAATGAGTCCAGGCTTGGATAACTCGCTTCTGGACTGCGACTACGGGGTCTTGAAGTAGTAACTGTAGGCTTGAAACTACTCTGGGTAGATAGTCCATTTTCCGTTTACTAGAAATAAAGAAAAAAATACATTAAAAGTGTCCTTATTATATTGATATATTTAAGGAAACGGAGCTTACCAAACTTCTTCTACGAAGCCTACCACGCATTTTCGAACGTCGCCCTTTCGGTCAACCTGAAAGGCCAGAAATTCATCCAAAAATTCATCCAGCAAGGCTGGTTCCTTCCGGAGGATCAGCTCTTGCAGTTGTAATAAAGCTTCGACTTTTTTATTCTCGAAAACTTCCACTGCAGCTTCATTAAGCAAGGTGACCACCTACATAAAAGTCGACAAATTAGAAAAATAAAATGAAAATAACTGCAACTCCTTAGGCAATATGGCGGAAAATTAGTTTACCCTATCATGTGATGACTGATCCATGCTAGTAATTTAATAGTATCTTAACATTAAGAAAGCAAACCAGCCAATATCAGACTTAAGTTGCCATAGTAATTAAACGCGACTAATATATGAATCAACAATGCTTTGGCCCCGGCTCTTGCTTGTCGTAGTACAAATAACCTCCGAAAGAGTTGCCAAAATCGGGTCAAAGAAAAGCAAAAAGAGGCGGTGCTTAAAGGCAGCTGAGTGGCTAATGTTTGGCGCGCATTTGTGTTGTCATCCTTGTTTCTTGTGTAGATTTTGAGGGATTCTGCATTCCTAAGTGTTTAACTTTGCCTAATTTGTCCGTGATTAGCACCAACATGGTTAATAAGTTCGTGGAAGGATGGGACATTGTGCAGGTCCTGGGGGAAGGGGCATTTGGCGAGTAAGTTTGACCTCCTTATTTAATTGTTGTCATAGATGAGTGCAACCTGGGAGTAATACCAACGTTCAGCCTGTTCAAGATGTTCAAGTCTTGTTTTCTTTTTATTATTATAGGGTGAAATTGGTAGTCAATCACGATACAAATGAAGCCGTGGCAATGAAGGTCATTGACAAAGAGAAGCATCCAGAAGCTGCCGAGAATGTCAAGAAAGAAATTTGCGTTCACCGTATGCTCAAAGACCCCCACATCATTCGATTTTACGGCCACAGAACTGAAGAACCCATGGAATATATCTTCTTAGAATATGCAGCTGGGGGAGAACTTTTTGATAGAATTGGTACCCAAATGAGCTACTGACCCAGTTTTGTATCTTATAAACTAATATTAACGTTTACTTTTTAATTTTCATTCAGAGCCTGACGTGGGCATGCCACAGTATGAAGCCCAAAAATTTTTCAAACAGCTTATAGCTGGAGTTGTAAGTTTCGCCTTACGATAAGCCTAACGATTTTCTAAGGAATTACGCTCCTTTAGGAATATCTTCATAGCATTGGAGTAGCTCACAGAGATATTAAACCTGAAAACCTTCTACTTGACTCAAATGACAACTTGAAAATATCCGATTTTGGCATGGCTACTGTATTTAGACATAAAGGACAGGTAAGTCAGTTTGAATAATAACAATAGCAGTTCATCCCTAATGTTTTATCCTATAGGATAATGTTTTATAAATGTTTAATTATGTTAATAATGTTTTATCCTATAGGAAAGAAATTTGGACAAAAAATGTGGTACATTGCCCTACGTCGCCCCAGAAGTCCTTGTCAAACCTTACCGCGCAGAACCAGCCGATTTGTGGTCATGTGGGGTCGTCCTAGTTGCAATGCTAGCTGGAGGTAACGTGGACACTAAATCTGACAACTGCGTAACAAGGATTATTACATTTAGAATTGCCTTGGGATGAACCCAAATCTGATTGTCAAGATTACCTTGCCTGGAAAGACTGCCAAATAACCAAGTTACCCTGGAGTAAACTAGATAATCTGGCGCTGGCATTGTTGAGGCGATTACTGAATCCTATGCCCAGTCGACGCTACACTGTACCCGAGATCAAGAAACACCAGTGGTTCAACAAAAACTTCAAGTTAGATTGTAAGTTCTTCCAAATTCCAGACTTTTGGGCTGATAGCTTTCCTAGGCGGTTCACCTATATTTGAGGCCAATGGCTTTAAGAAATCACGATGTGAAAGCACGCAGATCTTTTCCGATGAGCATGATGGCTGTACGCGGTATGCTTTATCCCAACCTGAACCTGGTTATATGCCTCCTACGCCTACGAAGACTAAACAGCTTTGCGGTAGTAGCAAAGATGCCGATAGACAAGCTTGTGTACCTGTAATGTTCAGTTTCTCCCAGCCTGCCCACCCTGAACACATGCTTTTGAGCACGCAAGTGCAAAATACCCAAGGCTCTTCGTCCAGCCAGGTAAATTTCTGGTTTTGTTATTAGATAAATTACATAGTTTGCTAAATATATTCCTTCTAGACTCCATTCCAACGCCTAGTCAAGCGTATGACACGCTTTTTTGTCGAATCTTCGCTTGAAGAGACTATTACCGAGCTCATCCACCAGTTGGAAAAACTTGGCTACACTTGGAAAATGCATTCACCGGGAATCGTAAGCGAGTTATTGTTTCTTCATTCTATTCGTGGCCTAATGCATTTATGTACGTTATTAAGGTTACGATTTCCACAATGGACCGCAGAAAAGTCCACCTAGTTTTCAAAGCTTCGATTATTGAACTGCCTCACGATTCAGTATTACTGGATTTCCGTTTGTCCCGTGGTTGCGGAATAGAATTTAAGCGACATTTTGAGAAGATCAAGCGTTACATGGCCAAGCATATCGTTAAAGGACCGATTACGTGGTCGCTTGCGACAGCTACCAACACTTTGCCTTAAAAATAAGACCTTTGTGAATTACACTACAGATATAATTTTGGATACTCTCAATCATCAAGCTCCACAATAGGGGCCTGTACAACCGCATGTGCACTATGGGGAGTAATACAATGTGCCTTTTTAAAACCAAAATTTCAATTTACATTAAATTTTCAATGGTATTATTAGAAAAAAAAATATTAATTTGAAAAAATTGATAGCCTGAAACGTTGGAAAACAAATCGGCGCGCTTAGTAAAGTATCGATTATGACACTGGGACTGGTAGTCGATAGTACGTAGACGCATATGGCGGACGTTTGTGGGGAAAAGTGAGAATGGCCAATTTGCCGTGGAATTTTTTGACAGAAGGTTCATTACGTTTGAAGGACTCGATTCACCAGATTATTTATCATAAGTCATTAAATGTGGTTGTGGTCATTACCCAAGATGGAACCAGCATCGTTATTGACGTGAACAGTGGCTCAGCTTTGCACAGAACTTCTTTGGTTCCCCCTGACCAAGGAAAACCCAGCCCAGGTTTGCCTCTTAATTGCATTAAAATAAAGATTCAGTGTGAAAAATTGTGTATCATAGAATGGGCTGGAAAGTTAACATGCTTGGCACTGCCAGAGCATTCTGCATTGCTAATAAGCAGCAATCAAGCGGTAGGATTACGTCAAGATTTGGGACAAGTTTTGCTACTCGAGTCCATTCTTCAAGTACCTGTCTCATTCCAAGATGCTGTAATCCGAATAGAAATGCCCGGTGCAGAAGTAAATAAACCTTATTAATAATACAAATCTCGTCAGTTATTTATTTTTCTTGATTTGCGTTAGGCCATGCAACTTCTGCAGTGCCTGCAAAGTTTGGACTTGTCAGGAGAACCAGATTTGGTAGCCCATAGAGAGCAAGTTGCCGACCTTCTTACCCAACAAATACGCCAATCCTTTTCTCAGTCAAAAGCCAAATTGAAAACCTCTTCTGTAATATCACAACTACATTAAAAGAGTTATGGATTCATTAATTGTCTTGTTTCAGTGGGCTATTATATATTTGGAGCTCCCATTGTACTCCCTAAGAACGGTTTGTCTACACGCTGTTCAGGATATGCGTAGACATAACCGACACGTCCCCGCCTTACCAATTGCATCAGCCCTGGCCATCCGGACGGCTGTATTACTCAAAGACAACCATCCTACTAGCCTGAGCTCGGTAGTACAGCCCGGTGGAGCTATTGGAAGCAACAAGGAGCTCAAAACCAAAGCTCCGACCCCTGCGTGGAAGATCGCCTGGGAAAAAGTTGGCGAAGGTGAAGGATCTATCCCAAGTCCTTTATCTTCCACGTTAACTAACGGCCCCAGCCACAGCTGGATGGTGAGCGAAGCAGCCCGCAGAGAGACCTTTTACCGCTGGCCTCATATGAAGTACAAGTAAGGTCTTGTGTATTCAGTTTTGTGGCTAACAAACTTCTCTTTCTTTCCATGGCGGATTCTAGATGGGCATTGCCGGAGCAAATGGCTGAAGCTGGCTTCTACCATCAACCCAATACGCCAGAAAGCGATCGAGCTGTTTGTTTCCAGTGTAATGTTTGCCTCATATGCTGGGAACCTAACGACGAACCATGGTAACGACTTCTTTCACTATATAGAGAATGGGAACGTTTCCATAGTTTACTTGTATTATGAGTCGCGCTAGGTTATACGCCGAAAGTGTCCAAATTGCAGAGTATTTTGCATTATTACAATTTCAATTTCGGTTGAAATGTAAAATACTTAAAAATTTTATTGCTCTGTTGCATGTTTACAAGGTTTCTTTTACTTCCGAATTTGTTTTTGTGATTTGGAAGAAAATAGATGGTAACCATATCCTTTTTAGGTCTGAACATGAACGCCACGCCCCACTTTGCCAGTTTGTCAAAGGCGAATACACACAAAACGTCCCAATTGAAACAACACTAGCCACGTACCCGGCATTAACCCATTCTGAGCGAGGGGAGAGCATAGCTTGCTTAAGTACCACCTCCTGTTCTGACTACGTCGCTACCGCGACACAAACTGGTTCAGTCGTCCTTTGGAACACCTCATGCGTCCTAAAAGTAAAATTCAGCATGAACAAAAACGTTCCTAATTGTTAATTTGTATTTTATTTTTTACCTTTTTTTCTGTAGCGCGATGTAACTTTCTCGATTGACTGCCAAGCAATATTAACATTTAATGCTCCTTCGTCAGCCATCCACACAAGTTTAAACGTCGAAGCCATGTCAGTGCTCGGCTCCCAGAAATCTGGCGTTCCCGTATCTAGAACGAGAGACAAAGAAGCCTCCAAGCCTCGGCCTTGCCTCGTAGTCGGCGTTTCTGTCAAGTCCGTACATTTGGAACGGGACGACCAGGGTTCCGCCTTGCAGCCAGACGAAAAGGGTCAGGTTGAAGTGTTGAATGACGTCAACAGCCGTCATAAAGGCCTGGACATTATGGAAGTCGACAGAGATGATTCCGAGCTGAGTTGTGCGACGCATCTCACTTCTAATTGGGCCGCAGACTTGTACTTGCTAGTTTACGACGTTTGCCAGCGAAAAACGTCCCCACCAACACCGCCCATCAACAAAGACGAGCAAGAAGGAGGCCCGATTGGTTCCCAACCTTCATCCTCGACTGGGAGCGTGAAAAAAGGCAGTTTGGGCGGCACGACCAAGAAACCTGGCACGGGAACAACCTCTTCCGGCACTCAACAAGAATGCAGCCTCTACAATCAGAACCGAGACATGTTTTACAGCGTCTACGATGACCCTTTGGTGGACGACATGATGGCTTTTGCAGAAGAATCGGCCGCTGGCTCTTCCTTACAATCCAAATTGAAGAAAGTGGCGTCGTTTTCGTACGAATTGGGACAAGCTGGCTCGGCGTTTACCAATCCCGTGTCCATGAAAGTCAGTCCCCCTCTTATTGACGGGTTTCCTTACAGTTTGAGCAAGAAAGAAATCCATGACGGGACGACCACGCCCAACGTGACGCCAACATTGGTCCAGAAAATCGACTTGAAACCGTTTCTGCAAAACAACCAAGTCAATCATGCCTTTGTTCTCTCGCTGACGCCGAGTTACGACGGGAAATTCCTACTCGTGGCAGTCGGACCCAAGCCGGAGCCCGTCGTGGTCAAGCAGAAACACGAAGCTTCGTTTCCGACGCTATTGTCAGACATCAACGATACAACGCCGTCGTTAATGAGCGACGAGAGCCAAGAAGCGCAGCTGAGAGCGCTCTGGAGCCCCATGCAAGAAGAAAACGTTTCCATGGTCAGAAATTTCTCGTCGCCAGGCGCCAGCCAAGCAACCGGAAGCTTAATCTTGCTCGCCGTTAATTCAGAGAAAGAGATGATGACGGTTCAAGAAGAACCTTTAATGGTCCAACATATTTCAAATGGAGAGTCCCCGCGTGCTGTTGTTATGTTACCAACGACTTCAGACGACGCTGCAATGGTTCTGGTTGGACAAGATGGCAAATTGAGGCTCTATCATTTACTCAACTTGGAATTGAAGGCTGAAATGAGCCATCAAGATGGATTTGTCTCGGCGACGTATTGCACGAGTAAGTTGGTTCTTTCATTAATTTTATGTAATATTTATTAATGTCATTGGTTATCTTATTGAACATTCAAATTTTGATTATTAAGGCTTACCTTAGCTCGATATAGGCATTTAGCATGAGGAAATTCGGAACAACATTTGAGAAAATCAGTACATTTTATGAAAAAATTCTTCGATAGTAATCTTAAGCTAGTATCAAGTAATGCACAATTAAAGCAAATTTGTTTCCAGTGATTAATAAATTAGCAATATGCAAATAAAATTTGCAACAATACGAACTACGTTGCCTAGAAATCAGTAATTTAGTTGTGCACTTGCTGTTAAAAAAGGAAACTTTTGTTTTAGATTACTTTTAAATCTGACAAGCCTTTGTTGAGAAGTCTTGTTCCCAAAGTTCGACAAGTGGCTACAACACACTGTGGTGACAAATGGTACTTTTTAGAATCAAAACAAGCGTTGAAACATGCTACAATTAGCGATCAATTTTTTTTTTTACTTTCTTACGCAAGGCTTTCTCAAAACAATAATAAACAGTCCCGTCTGTGACCGTTTTATATTTATACTTGTGATCGATTATTTTATTAGTTGTTGTAATCTAATTATTGTTTGATTAATAAGTTCATAATTAGTTTGTTTACAATTTGTTATTGTCTGCATTTTTGTTTATTTTACCTATTTATCCTTAATCATTGTTGGTTTTTCATACTTTTCTGTGTTTCTTTGTTCTGTAGATATGGAACGGTTATGTGCGGCTACGAAGGAGGGAGTTTTGTGTTTTTACCGCATTAATTCGAACACTGGTACATCACAAGACGAGGATTTCGTGGATGGAAGTGTGGGTTTCAGCAAAATGGAGTTGGATTTGGCAGAAGAGAACATTAAAGGCAAAGGGAAGGGAAAAGCACCTGTGAAATTGCTTATCAATCAACCTTTAACGCAAGAAAACTTGCTCCAGCTTCATGCGTTAACTGAGTGCGAGAACATTCCACAAGGATTTAGCGCAGTGGTGCCTTCTTGTTGGTTAGAACTGCCCCAAGCTCAGAAACTACGTAGACAACCTCAGCCATTGCAGGCAGTCGGGGAAGAAGCACACCATACTCGAACGTGGCGTTTGCAACCAGACGGATCAACATGGGATGAGCATTTGCTGGAAATCTCCTTGGCCCAAACATGGACCCTCGGACATATCGATATACGTTTCACGCTGGTAGCTGGCTGTACCCATGTTCCACAAGTCCAGTTCTCATTATTAGAACATCGTTCTTCCAATGCACCCTTGGGAATGAGCAAAGCATGGGGTGATGAAGAAATCGCAGTCGAAGTTGATCAAGGACTGGAATTTACACCCTTAGGAGGTGAGAAACCTGTCCATTGTGCTTGTTTTTCTTTTAATTATAGAATCTTTTTTAGGAAGTATTAGCAATCCTGTGCTAACTACCGAGTTCTTGGAGACACATGATGCAACGTTGTTATGCGGGCCAATTGCTCTCGATACCTGCTTGGATTCTACGGGGCAAAGCGGTACCATTACCTTAGCTAGTCCCTTGTTGTTGGCCGCCCATAGCCGGCATTATCTTATTCATCTCAAATATATCCCGCAGGTAAAATTGCTTTAAAGAAACTTAAACGAATCATTTGTTGGTGTATTATTGTTCGCGTAGGGAGATTCAGCGATGGAACAAGATTCGGTGCTAATGCAGTGGCCTTTTCGCAACAGTGGCAGCAAAAGTGTCCTCGATCGCCTGCCTTTGAATTCGACGAAAAGACCCGCCAAAGGTTGTGATGTGCTGCAGGAAATCAGCGTTAGTTTAAGGAAAACTAAGTCTACCACCATTCCTCGAGACAAGTAAGTTCTTGTCATAATAATTCAAGTAACAATAAAATAGTAATGATATAAAGAAATAAAATGCTAATGATATAAAAATATATTTGTACAAAATATATTAATAAATGAAATAAATCCTATAAAATAAAAATAAATATATAGGATGCAAACTATAACTGTATAAAAATAAAATATTCGTGATAATAGTGATAATAATGATAGTAAAATAATAAAAGAATTATGTAAAATGACAGCATAATTTTCGCATTTCTTTTCGATCGTTTTACTTAGATTGCAGAGATGCATGATGCTTAACAATGCGAGTTTCGTGGGTAAATTGCGCGACGAGATTATCCGCGAACCTGTGGTACGCCTTAACCAGAATTTAGCTTTGGATATCGCGATTTGGGTGGCGACAGTTTGTACTGGAATGCCAGGTAAAAACTCAAAACTTTCCCTTTTTATTTTTTATTACGAATGAATTTCTATATTAGTAGATACCGCCGAGAAAAATGGGAAAACTGGAAGCGTCATTCTGGAGGAGTTGTCGAAAAACCTACTGCCTTTGGTCCACCGCGTTTGGATCCGGGGGTACCGAACTTCTGCAGAGAAAATGGCCAAATTAGTCCTCGCTTGTTTACAGTAGGTTTCCGAATCATTATTAAGATTTTTAACTTTTATTTCACAAATTTGAATTGATTTTTGTTTAATATAATCTATTCAGGTTAGAGAAAGACTGTGGAGGAAGTAAAGTGTTTCAGAAAGGCTTGCTAGAAGCTCAACAAGAGGCGTTACCTCAGTTGGTTTCGTGTGATTCGCCGTCTGCCATGTATTGGTTCACTGCAATACTCAGTCGACTCGTCAGTTTGGATCCTCAGGCAGTCAGCGACGCAGCATGGGCCTTACTCAATCGCGTGAGCCAAGTGTACCAATCCCAGACTCACCCATTGCATCTTTTGCTTCAAACGAGGTAAAAAAATAAAATCCTAAAAATGGAAGAAGAAAGTATTGAAGGGAAATATTCGTCAGGTTTGGCTTATATGGGAAGCCTTTTGAGTCAGTTTTGTTCACCTTACCCTCTCCCGGAGGTCTCAACATGGGTGGTTTCTCCGGACCAGCTTCAGTCAACTGGGGACCCTCTGTAAACAGCAAAAGTACTGGCAGTACGAACGCTGGAACTTCTGGGGCTGCTATGGCAGGTCGAATGGCATTGGATAGCAAGTTTGCATTGTCTGCAGCTGCTTTGGCCTTAGGAGGCGAAGGAAAGGATGTGAAAGATATTCTGAAGCGCGGTTATGGCAACCATCAACTCTTGATCAAGGATTTGACTGAAGTCGAGCCTCTGGCCGTCACTTTGTGCCAAGCAAGTGATGGAACGCGCTTGGAGAAACTGGATGCAGGTAATACATCGACAAAATAGACAATAAGAAGTATTTATTTTATTTTATTTTTTAAATTGCATATTTTTTTAATTTTAAAGGTCCTGGCTTGTTTGGTACAACGTCCTCGGCTGGGTTCTTGCAAACGAGCTCGAATTCCGCAGCAGGAGTTTCAAGCTCTGCGGGAGAAAAGGCCAAGCCGTTTTTGTGGCAGCATTTACTATTGGCTCCCCATTTGTACGCCTGGTACCTCGAACGCCTGCATTCTGGGGCCAGGAGGTTCCTCACACTTGATTTGGGTCAGCCGGTGCTACTTACGGATATCTGCATTCCTTCCTGTCCCGAATTTGTGTGCCTAGCGGTTGATGTTTGGCTCAAGAAGGAAGAAGCGGACGGTTGTCGGCTGGCATTAGCTACGGATATTGCCAGCAAGCCTATTATGCTCCTGGATTTGCAGCCTCCTCCTCTCTGCCGATACATTAAGGTGAAATTCAATCAAACGTATATGGAACGTATCAAATTTTGACGTGAAATATGCTTTATAACGGAATAAGTTATCATTTTCAACTAAATCTTATTCCTGTTTACAGTTAACGATCGTGGGGAGGTACGGGATGTCTACTACCTCTGTAAAAACGCCATTGGGGTACTTTTATGGCCATACTGTCCTTGTTCCTAATGAATCTAGAGTAAATGATCAAGTGCCGTTGAAAACGGAAGAAATTCAAGTAAATCTGAAGGAAATCTGACTCGTCCGGTGCTGATTCAGTGTTTTAATTAGGCGGAATTGGAGGTGATAGAAGGATTAGCGGATCAAGTGACGTGCCATTACCATTTGGCCACTTCCAAGCTGCAGACCCTTTTATGGCCTTTGTTGGATTCGCGCCGCTGCAATCCAGTTATTTCCCATGTCCAACACTACCTGAAATGTCAACTGGAGAGCCAAAGGAGCTTTAGCACCGCATTCAAAGGGCAAGTCAGTGAATCGGACAAAGTTTGCAGCGTTTACGAGGTATTTTGGTCGTACACAGCGTTCGTTTTTTTTTTTTTTTTTTTTTTTTAAATTAATTTTTTGTTGTTTTTTAAAAAATTTTGAAGGAGTGCTTGAGATTGCAGCTGCAATGGAATACGTTAAAAGGCGTGGCTAAACGATTGCGTCGCGCCTTGGTGGAATTGGGAGTCCTGGAAAGCGAACCTCAAGAAACTGATAATGAAGAAGCTTTGAAAGAAGCCGGGTCCGATAAACTGCAGTTTCTGGCCCATTCTCTAGTCAACCTGCTATTGAGTATCAATTCTTTTCAAGAAAATACGAGTCAAGTATGTTTCCTTTCAGTGACTCACTAACTACCAACACGGTTTATTTTTTTTCTTTTCCTTATAGCAATCGACGACTGAAATAGCTTGTCAAACGTTGTTTGAACGCCTTTTGGTCACTGCACCGCCGCCATTACAACTAGGAGGAGCTTCGCTCTTAGCCCATCGCTGCGGTACGGAACTTTGGTGGGGTAATTTCATTGCGAACATGGTCAAGAACCATCTTGCCTCTCGACAAGAATATCCTTGGCCCCAAGACAGGTATTTTTTTTTTTACTGTGTATAATAGCTTGAGCTATGCTAAGTTTGTATGTAGGATTCTCACTTTCTTCACACAAAAAAATCTTCTAAAACCCTGGCAAAATTTTGTTTTCAGTTAGATTGTTGGCGAAATTTGAGCAAATGAGTGCAAACAAAGCGTTATTGACATCATAATTGACGTAATTTGGATATTTTGGCAGAGTTTTTTTGGCTTTAACCTTCATGGCCCACAAGACAATGGCCATCTCAGCTTCCAAAGTACTGGACGCCTTAAGTCAAAGCTTGTGTCAAAGCCTGGACGTTCTGGACTCTTGCCAGTCGACAGTCTTACCGGCCATGTTATGCCGCGTCGACTTACCATTCATTCACTGGCACTTGCTCTTCATGACCTACCTTTTGGACCGTCTCTCTTGCGTTCCAACAGACACAGAAGACGAAGAAGGCAAGGAAAACGGTGCTGCTAGCTCTTCGAAAAGCAACAATAGTCACAACCTTCCCGGCACGAGTACTGGGAGCGGGTCACGTTGGGAATTCCTGCAAGGAGAGTCGTCTTTGCACAAGGTCAACCCCTTAGCCTCTTCTCGCAGCTCTGCTGGCCGACTTTTCCGGCGCAAACTGCAGAAACGCTTATTCCACCATAAACAACAATGGGAGGAGCTGGAGCTGAAAAAGATCTTCAAAGACCCCGCCCCCGAGTTGACTTCCTTGGCTGGCAGCGCGAAGAAAGTTGTAGGTGGCTACCGCACATCCTCGAACCCCTTATCCAAGGCTGGAAACAGCAACAATAACCTGAATTCCGGAGGGGGGGCGGGGCCTATCCGCAGAGGGGATGGGAACGCTACCAGCAGTAACAGCACGGAAGAACGACCCCGGGAAGAACGAAGGATTATTGGCTGGCGCCACGCAGTACTTTTGGTGCGCAGATTGGTCCAATTGTTGCTCTTAATCGGGGACAATCATCAGTCCGATACTTTCTTACTGATCGCGAAGGTACTGGGCAAGATCGCCAACATCGTACGCCCAATACTTCATCTAGGGGACGTCATGACCACTGATCAGTTGGTGGAATTACTCCAAAAAGCGGTGAAACCCTGCATCATTGCTGGGGATGCCATCGCCCATCAATGGATGAACCACGCCATTACTTGCCTCCTTCAAGACTTTCTGGCCCAGTCGAAGAAATCAAGTCCAGCGACGCGCTTTTACAACGCGTCGGGCAGTAATACGTTTACGTCAGTTAACCCAGCGAATGTGGAGGAAAACAAGGATAGTAATGCGAGTGGGATCAAAACCGATGATGCGGCGGTCATGAGCGAGTACATGGAAGGCGTGGAAGAAGAATCGGTAGATGCATTGCAGAATTTACCACCGAAAGAGGCGAGTTCTTCATCAGCAAAGGCAGTTGGAGGAACCCAAAGTAGTTTGGCGCAAGACGCGACTGATATTGACTTGTTGGTTAGTGGATTGATGGAAGGAGCGAATGACTTTGCGCTCAGTGATGAAATGTACGGGCACCTGCTAAAAGCGCCCAAGAATTCCAAGCCAATTCACGTCCCGCCGCCGACGTCTACGGCGGCGACTTTAGGGGCTCAGAATGGGCCGTTTACACTTAACGAATTGGAACCGCTGCCCATATCGCCGGAACATCTTCCTTTCTTGTCTCCCGCCAGTCCGACGACACCTGTTATGACGCATAATTACCCGGGTGCCAACCAAATGAGTAAACACAAAGCAAATGGTGTGGAAACGTTCATATCGAAGTTGCTGGATAATTATCCACCAGATAATTACCCCAAGCCGCCTGTTTGTTCAAGGTAAACCTGAAAATCAGTTAATATTAGTAGTAATATTGACAGAAGTAATTAGTAAAATTTTAATATGATGTATTAAATGATTTGTTTGCTTGGTTAGGGTTGTAAGAGTGTTCCCCTCGAAGGAAGAAAAGCTGAAAGAAGAAGCGTCCTTGTCTAATATATCCTCCGCAAGCGATAGCCGAATGGAAACGCGGGTCGAAGGGGGTTTGGGACAGAAATTGGAGCTATTTTGCTTACTGCATGAAGAATCAGTACATCAAGTCATGGTGAACCCAATTGCGGTAAGTACGTTTTTCTTGTTAGTGATGTTCTATGTTGCTCTGTATTGTTCTGTCACTTTCTATGTTTCTTGTTCTGTGAATTTGTTCAATGATTAGATGTATTGTTTATATTGAATGGATATCCCTAAAGGGACGCTACCAGTATGGGTACTCCCACTACTGATCCGTCCCTACTCATTTTTAAAAGTTTTTTTCATTTTTGAAAAGAATTTTTAAAAGTTCTATTAATTGTATAATTTTTGTAGTTTAGTTAATTGTTAATTTATTAATTACTTTTTTGTTAATTATTTTCAGGCTGAAGTTCCTGCCGCTAGAATTGAAATAACGGTTGTTGAAGATTCTCTACCTTCATTGTGTACAGGGACCAATATTAGCATGCTCTCTACTGCGTTTAACCAGATATTCACTCAGCAAATCAATACGGTAAATGATTGCTTCAGGATTTTCGTAGAGTTTCGTTATTTAAGTACATTAATTGGCGTTTGTTTCTTTCAAAGATGGGAGTGGAAGCTGTTTCTGCCTTGAGGTTATGGATGCAGGTTAACCTGGAAGTTTCCGAGAGCCCCACCCAAGGAGTTTACGAAGCAGCGACGGTTCCTGCCATAGTTCTTAGTCTGGAAGCTATTAGGAATCTCTTAGCCGTACTTTCAAGGTATAAAAATCCTCTACTTCACATGAAAAGCGCTTTAGCTTTAGCGAGTTTAATTTAGACAACCACAATTGGATGTTGGAGCCTGGTGCACATTATTCCAAGCCTTGTCTTGGTTATGCAACTTGCGTTGTACTTCTCCTCCTCGCGCAGCAGGAACAGATGCTCCGCCCCCTATGTTAGCCAGTACTGGAGTTTACGACTCGGTTTTAGAGGAATTGGCAGGCATATTTTTAGCAGGAGGAATCTTGAGAGACCCCGCTTTAGTACCACTGTTGTACAACTTCCTCTCCGGTAATGCGTTACCCCCTAATATGGCCGGCGATAGATGCTGGGTAAGTATTCAGGATACTAATTTTCATTCATAGCGTTCTTTCTTATTAGAATTTTTTTAATGCATTTTGTTGTTATTTTTGTAATTTCTAGGTTGGCCCAAGTGTAACGTCAGCCTTGTCAGATCTGCTGATGCGGTTACGTCTGTGGTGCAGTATTTCGGCAGTCGGAAGTCGCTTAGGAACAGAGCTTCGTCGTGCTCTCTTGGGCCTGGCCTTACAGCTCTGCCAACCAGGTGGTTCTTTCGCTTCTGGGCGTGGTCCTCTCGACGCCCAATCCCTTTTATTGGACTCGATGTTGAAATTAGTATACGATGGCGCGGACACTCCTACCTGCATTGCGTTAGTAGAAGCCATCGCCTGTTTAGTCCACAGTAAAATGGAAGGCTGTGAGCAAGTGACGTCATCCAATTCAGTATCCCACGTGGTCAACCCGTTTCTCTGCTTCGGGGGGCTGGTCTTGGCCCATGCCAACAAGGAAATGGCGGGAAGCCACGCCTTAGCCACTTCGGACCATATCTTCTCGAGTTTGCTGCAGCTCGCAGCCAAATTAGCTAGCGCACCATTAGCTCCACCTCTCCCCACCCCTTCTGTCGCTTCCTCTTCCTCTACCTCACCATCTGTGGTCTTTTGCGAGGAATCCCTGACGGATTCCAGCAAGATCGAGCAAGCTGAGAGCCTGGAATCCGATTCCCAGACTGACGAACGCAAAGTGGAGCAACAAAACGAGCGCGCGAGTCATATTCGCCCCGAAAACAAACCCCCCTGCTATGCTGACGTCATGCTGCAGAATCCATCGATTGTCTTAGCATTACTTTCTAGCTTAACTAAATGCCAAGCGTCGTTACTAGCATTAACTTTAGGTCCCGCCACTTTAAGCGGGGGGAAATTCCCATTCGGCGATCCGTCTTCCTTGGGGGATCACGTGATCCACTTGTTACTCACTTTACTGAACAAAACGACCAGTCCGAATCTAATTATCGCGCCGTTGTGCAGATTCCTGGCAGACACTCAAAACACGACCGGTTTATCCGATCCTTTGCTCTGGTTTGTATTGCACGTCTTGAATACTTCCAAGTTGGTGCAGGATTTCCACTCCGCGTCGGGCGTCTTCCTCGTCGCCAACCACGTGGTCCGCAGTCACGTGGCGCTCTCCAACAACCAGCTCGGGTTAGTCTCAAACATCATCAGGTACATGAGCTTAGCCGTTAGCCACGCCTCCATGGCGGGAACTTCAGGTGGAGGATCGATGGTTGGACCCGGCGGATCTTCGAGTGCCGCGGGTACCAAAATGGGCACAAGTCTGGGGACGGGAATTCTGGTAGGGTCCGCGCCAGCTACAGTCTCGGCAGGCGGGACGGTAGCGGTATCGGCCCGTAAATCACCGGCCGCTGCGTTAGAGAGCGTAGAAGGACTCCTGAACTTCGCGCCGCTCGGTTCTATTGCATCGAGCAATCCCAGTGCGCAGCCGGCGGACGCGTTACTGCTCTCCGTCCCGCCGCATCGTCGCGCCAGGACGCCGGCCTGGTCGCATCATTTCTACCCGGCGGAGCACTGGGTCGAACTCACCGTAACCCTCCCATGTGCGGTTCTCCTGCACGAGATCCAGTTGCAGCCGCATTTGACGTCGCTGGCCACCTGTCCGGCGGCTGTCGCGCTAGAAGTGTCGGCCGAAGGTCCCGCGTCGCTTAGTCCAGTTTCCGGACCGGTCAATACCACTGGATTAGCGTTTATCGCCCTGAAATTACCGCGTCCCAAGATCGCCAACGTGGTCCTCATTCGGCTGTACAAACCTCGCGATTCCTCCAACGTAGGCCTTGCGCAGCTGCGTCTTTTGGGGTCTCTAGCGATTCCCACGGGTTCCGGTAACGGTCCGCTGGCCAACTCTGCTACGCTAAGTAAGACACCTGGTGTCCACGCAAGTTGGATCCATTTGCTGCACCATTGCGTTGAGACGGTGACGGGTGATGCGCAAAACGCGCTGCTATCCGCGTTGAGTGGTTTGCCGAGGTTGGTTGAGGGTTGTTGCGCACATTTCGTGACGCTGAGCAGTACAGGCAGTATTAGCTGTAGCCAGAAGGGGGACCTGAAGGCCAAACTCCATTCGATCATTCTGCGCGTCGGAAGGTTGGATTGCGCGGTCGGATTGCAGTGTCTGCAATGGTTCTTGGACGCCGAAAGTGGTGGCGAAGCCGTAGCGCACCTAATATACGAGTTGTGCTTGACGCGAGATGAACACGTATCCCAACGGTTACAGTGCCTATTAGAATGGCTCCAAAGCGTCGTCCAGGGACAGCAAACGGCGACTCTTGCCCAAACGGGTATTCTCATCCACTGCGCGGCCGCAGTACTCTGGGCTTGGCAGGAAACAACTGACGTTGCTGTGTTAGTCGCTCCGTTTGCGTTGGGCAGACTGGCGCAGTGTATTTATGCGTGGGTTTTAAGGGTAAGTTTATTGTTACCTGTGGACGGGACCAGTCAAGGGAACGAAGGTTTGGAAAACGGAGACAATAGTTTGAAAAAGGCGTTGGATTCAGCCTTATGTGCGTTAGCTTACGTCGACGCAGGGATCATGGACCAGGTCTTGAACTGGACGCGCATGACCTCTTTTAAGGACGATTTGGCGGGGTCGAGTCTGACCGACGATTCTAAGGGAACCGCGTCGACTTCCGCGCCTTCCACCAGCGCTACATCGTCGCCTACTTCTTTCTTATTCGGGTTGAGCCCTGGACAGTTGACAACCATTGCGCGAACTGCACAGTCGCCCTTGGCTTCTCGTAAATTCTTTGATTGTTTACTGGTTAAAAAGCTAGCCCAAATGGTAACGGACTACTGTCGAAACGCGCAAGAAGCGCCGGATCAGAACGTGAATCCGGTCGCGTCGACCTCGAGGTCATTGACGGATTCCGATAAGGAGCAGTGGCGTCATCATTTCCCGCGTCAGCGAGCACAAGCCGTAACGCAAGTGCTGCGTTTTTTCACGCATTTGTGTGCGGAAGGCGGGTTCCGCAATGCGTTAATCGAGAAGTTGGAACCGGATTTCATGTCAATCCTCATATCCACGTTCTGTAGTCCCGGTGGCGTTGCTAAAACACACGCGCGATCAAACGACCTGGAAGCCGCGGTGGTGCGCTTCTTGCAAGTGTTCTGCTGTGCGCATCGAGAGAACCAACGCAGATTAGCGCATGCGCTTTACGCCGTTCTGGAAGCGGGCCAAAACTCAGGCTCCACACAACATATCCAACCCGTTTTGACCGGTTTTACGCGGAGACTACTATTCCAACTCCTCCTAGAAACGGAAAAACTGTACCTGTTCGTCCAATCGCCGGAAGTTCTACCCGGTAGCATTTTGGCTGTCGAAATACTCGAACCCAGACACCCCAAGTATGGCGTCGGACCTCAGCGTAGGCTAATCCAAGTCGGCGCCAACTGTACCGTGGACCAAGTATTGGATTGGCTCACCAATGGAAGCCCACCTCGCGGGAGTGGTGCGTTACTCAAGTCGCCTTCCGAAGCGGTGGCTGCTGCCACAGCCGCCGCAGCGGCAGCTACAAGTGGTACCAGTACCGGAGCTAAAGGGGGTACTAGCGATCCCGTCAACCAGAAGCTCATCAACGGGTACTTGTCCTTCAGCGACCAACTAAGCTTCGTTTTGGGCACTTTGAATCAAGAAAAGCGGGCCAAAAGTGGTATGAGTCGGAGCGGGTTAGGTTCGAATACCAGCAAGTTGGAAGCTGGCCTGAATCCATTTTCGAAAGCGTCGATTGCGCAATCCCTGCGCTCGGGTCTTCAGTTCGTCGTTTCTAACCCTACGTTACACCTCAGCGAGTGGCCGGGTGCCATCCCTGGTCACGTGACCTTCTCCCAGTTGTACACGTGGTTAGAACGCAAGGGTAAGAACCTTGACCCACCGTGTATTCACTTGAATATCAGCTTTAGTCATGAACGATCGGAAAGAATGGATATTTTAGAACGTACCGACCCCTTTCCTACGATTCTGCAGGATTTCGCAGCCATCGGGGGGTTAGCACTGCTGGCGCATTACCTACCACTGGTAACTTCCGATGTACCGCTAGTAAGGAGTCCGGTGTTGGCAGCAGGGAGCTCAGGCGCTGGAAGTAGTGGACCCGGGGCCATTTCGGGCAACGAACCCCTGGATGTTTGGGTTAAGATCGAGGAAAACGAGGATTTGGATGACGACATCGAAGAGATTATAATGTCGGGTTCCATGGGACCTGGAGGCTCGAACAGTGCACTGAAGAAACTCAAGGCGAGTTTGCCCTTGACACTCCCGCAACACAGTCTAGCGGCGTTCAGTCTATTCCTGCGCATTCCACTCTACGCAGACGCATTACTTCGTGATCGCCAGAGGGCTCAAATGCTGCTGCGTTTAGCACTGGGAGTCTGCGATGACGGAGAAGGTGGGGATATCCTAGCGAGTCCTGAAAGTGCGTCCTTACCAACACTTCCCTTTGCATTACTGAAACAATTACTCATTACACAACCACCTTCGACCGACGACGGACTCATGCTGCGCAAAAAAGCGTTGGAAGTGGGAGCTGTGCAGCTTTTGTTAGCTTGTTTGGCCGTTTTTACCCAACAGTTACCCTCCGCGGCGGTTTTGATACCGGGGTTAGGACGGCAGTTGGTTATTACTGCGCCAACTACGTCGCCTGCGGGTACGCATGCGCAAGGAGGAGCCGGGAATCCCAACTTTGCCGTCTCCGTTCCTAATAAAGCGAGCTATTATAAGGAGTTTATGCCCTCGGATGAAGATGATACCATGCCCTTGCCAGTAGTGGACGGATTAACCCAGACTTCGACGGCCAATATTGCGAACAATGTGGCGGGTACTGCTAACGTGAGCCAGGTGCCACAGTACTGGGCAAAAGGCACGGGTTTTGGGACAGGATCGACTGCGCAGTCGTGGGACGTGGAAGAAGCGTTGTTAAGACAGAGAGCGCAGGAAGAACAAGCTACTTGCTTGGTATTGACCTTAGCGGCTTATGTGCGACCTGAAGTGGGCGAGCCCATGGAGGAAGATGAACTGGGGAGTAGGCAAGAAAGAGATGGCCTGCCTGAGGGCTTGTTGAACGTACTGAAGGAATCGTGTTTAGTTCAAGCCATTTGTTCCTACCTTCGTAACGATTCTGGTAAGGACTACGCTATTTATACTTCATTTTTGTTTTATTTATTTTGTTTATATTCTTTGTTTTGTTTATATTTATTGTTTACATTCACGCATGTTATTCTTTTGTGTTTGTATTTATGTTTATTGTGTCTTGTTGTTTTGCTGCGAGTAAAGAACTCGTTTATAAATTTGAGTTTAATTATATTTTTATTATTAACAGTAAAGTTTTATTATTAACTTTTGATGTTACTTCCAAACTCGCAATTATGTTTATTCATTAATTTAGATAACGATAGTCACTTATTGATACTTTTGCAAATATTTGTGAGCGTTCAGTTTTTTATGTCTAATATTTGAATGCGTTTAATTTCACAGTGATGGATATGGCGCGGCATGTACCCTTGTATAAAGCTTTGTTACAGTTGGTACGGGCATTGGCATTGAGTTCCTCGTTGTCTACTTTGTTGTGTTCTCCTCATAATAAAAAAGACCTGGAAGAAATGTCAATTTTCAACTTGCTAGGCAAGATGAAGGATTATGTCAGCACGTATGCCGCTCGTATCGCGTAAGTACTCGTTATCTTATTGCTCTAGTCATAATTTAGTTTCGTGTTCCTCTATTTTTACCACGATTTATGTACTTTTCTTTGTATTGAGTTGTACGTTTTTTTACGATTTTCCTAGTGCCACGCATAGTCAAACCGAAGATACGGATGCTGACGGTGGATTGGCAGACTTGATTGCGGATATCACTAGTACCTGGCCTGTGGTTCAGGTAAATTTCCTCTCTTCTTTCTTAAATTAGAAGAGTGTACTAACTTATCAGCAATCAGTCTTGTACTAAATTATCAGCGACTAATTTTCTTAAATTAGATGAGTGTCATTTAATAGATACTTTGTATGTTCTAGAAGGCGATTCAACAAATTGTGGGCTCAGATACTATGGACACTATCAGCGATTCAGGTTCACTCCTCCTGGATGTATGCCATGGCCCCAAGCTGCCGAGTTTAACACCAGAGCAGTGTTACATGGAAGTTATGCGCAAACTCCAATTTGGTAACATCTACTACTAAGGATAATAATCACTTCAAGAAAACGTCGAGTACTGTGAGGTGCTAATGGCGCTTTTGATGTTTTTGTCTGTCAGAATCTTTCGAAATGTTGGTGGAAAGTGAAGGAGGTGGTTACAAGTTCACAGTTCCTTTCCATTTTGAGGGAGCCGTACGTCTTGCAGGGGAACGGAGTCACCCTACACGTATGAAACGATTGGCACAAGAAGCAGCCACGTTGTTAACATCTTTGCCGCTCTCCGCATCTTCCTCCGTCTTTGTCCGATGTGATACAGACCGACTAGACGTCATGAAAGTAAGTTTGAATCCTAAAGTCTTCGTCACGTTGAAGAGATCGCTTATATTTCTTTAATTTTCCGGACACAGGTTTTAATTACCGGACCAGCTGACACACCGTATGCAAATGGGTGTTATGAGTTCGACGTCTACTTCCCTGTGGACTACCCTCAATCGCCCATGCAGATCCACCTGTGTACGACCGGAAGACAGACGATCCGTTTTAACCCAAATTTGTACAATGACGGCAAGGTTTGCCTCTCGGTGCTCAATACTTGGCACGGCCGACCAGAAGAGAAGTGGAATTCGAGCACTTCTAGCTTTCTTCAAGTTCTAGTGTCTATCCAATCGCTTATCCTCGTCTCAGAACCCTATTTTAACGAGCCAGGCTATGAACGGTCACGTGGTACACCCTCTGGCACTCAAAATTCGAGGGATTATGATGCCAATATCAGACAAGCCAGCGTACGATGGGCCATGCTCGAGCAACTGCGAAATCCTTCAACCTGTTTTAAAGATGTAATACTGTCTTGTGAAACGCTGCACAACTCTGGCTAACTTGCGTCTCCTTGATTTAGGTCCTCCAAGCACACTTTTGGCTCAAACGCGAAGAAATTGAACAGCAAATCGAAGGTTGGCTTGAAGAAATGGAGTCTCAAGTAGCCCAAGATCCTACAGCTGCCAGAGCTGTTTCGGTTAGCCTGCTTGCTCTTGAGGTATTTAGTTAGTTTTAGAATCTGTTTTGAGATCACGAAGTTTCACGAAGTAATTTTGATATTTGCAGAGACATTACACGCAACTAAAGGAAGAGTTGTCTCGGTTATCGCCACCAGGTGGCGTGGAAGGTAACGCAGAAGGGAAAAACAACAGTCAGTGTAAGCCTGAGAAAGACGAAAACGCGGAGGAAACTCGTGAAAGAGAACCATCAGGAAATCAAGAAGAAGAAGCTAGTGGTCAAGAAGGAGAAGCGATAGCTATGGAAACGAGTCCAAGTAGTCAAGTGCCTGGTGCAGAAGAAGAGAAAAGTCACCAAGAAGCCAGCAATGGACAGATATGGACTCAGGACTTTGGAGAAATACCTTCGCCATCATGGAAACTGGACAGTGATGAGGACAGCGACGAGTTTGATAGCTTCATTTCCCAATTTATTGTTTGAGAAGTTTGAAAGGAAGTGAAAAGGTGAGAATTAAGATAAAGGAACAGGGACATATTAGGTACCCTATTATTCAAGGAAAAAGGGGGAAAATTTGGCTATGTGGTAAAAATTTAGTGTTTTGTTGACGAAGGAGTGGACATCTATGATCTATGAATTGTGGCATTGGACCCGAGTTTAAACTTATAAACTGGTTAATCCTAATTCCTATCGTGGCGTTATTCTCTTTCTAAAGCAGGCCAAGTTGTCTTTCAGTTGCTCCAGAATTCCTATCCTTGCTAGTAACAGTTACATTCTCGTTAACTTCAGATTTTAACTTGAGGAAGTAACGTTTTTTTACTCTTGGTGTGAATGGGGAGAAGGAACCGACAACACATCTTCCATGGCAAGTAACTCTAGGATGGGTTTCATGACCACGCTATTTTTGGTAAACCCACTGGTTTCCTGTGAGTACAGAAATGAATTATTTTACGAGAATTCATTTGGAAAAATTTGGAAAACAGAAATGTTTCAGAAAGTTTCGGAAATGTTACTTGAAGTAAGCTCTCTAGGACTGTTTTAGCTTGAATTATGAAGGTGACGTGTTTGGCACGAACTTGCTGAGTTTCGTCGAGTAACTGCACCCATTTGCGCTCGCTTTGGCGCAGAAAAGTTATCTCCTTCTCTTGTTCTGTAGCTGAAATTGTTAGCTCCGTTAGTTCTTGTTTGCACCGATCAAACTCCTCGGAGAAGTTTGCATGCCGCTTCATTTGATGCTTGATGTTAGATAGCTCTCGATGCAGCGTGTCCTTTTCTCTGTTGACCTTATTGTGCACCTGCGAAAAATTAGTGACTTTATAGGTCTTTTGTAGGTCCTATTGGTTTAAAACGTATACTTTCTTCAAGTGTTTGAGTTGGACTTCGGAATTCTCCAACTGCTTCTCAAGGTGGTGGACTAAGACTTGAGAGCCTTGAATTTTTCGCCGAGCTGCATCTGTTTCCGTTGTAAGGCAAACGACTCGTTTGGCCAAAGTTTGAATCTAACATAGTCTTTCCATGTGTGCTTTCGTTAAATGTGTATGTTCAAACCTGACCAAGAAGAGTAGAGTTCTCTTCTAGGGCTTTGCGGCTTGTGACGGATAGCTTAGAAAAGGCCAGTTTTTCAAGTTCTTTGGACAGAACTTTCATTCGATCTTCGTGTTCCTCTTTTAAGCTAAGCCAAACCGTTATTAAGTTAGGCTTCTTCTTAGCAAAAGAAGTAGCTTACTTTTGCATTCGCAAGATTGATTGTCGCTCAAGCTCTTCCGTAGCTTCGCGGTGAATTTCGTCTTTGTCCCGTAGTTGCTGTTCAAGAGACGCAAAACGCTGGTTTAGCTCCTCCTGCTGGAGGCGAAATTCCTCTAAAGAGGTCAGTTTTCCCTCTAATTAACAAAATAATTATAACACTCTTATTACAAGTGTAAGATTCTTACGCAGAAGTTTGTTCTCCGAAGTGAGTTGCTGGTCTAAGCTGGCGTAGTTTGCTTTCAGTTCCGAAATTTGAGACTCGTAGCACTGTTTTTCCGCTTCCCGGGTCTATTGAACCAACGCCACATAGTACTTATATTACGATGCAAAACATTTCGGTACTTTTCGCAGCCCCGCTAGTCGTTCTTCTAACTCCAGAATCTGGTCCTGGCGGTTTTGTAACGAACGTTGAAAGAATTGGGCGATATCGTTTTTGTCTTCTAATGCCTGGGATAACTGATCTCGTATAGTTATGGCTTCGTCGCGAACAACCTTGTTTTCTTGCTTAGCTCTAAAGTTATTTGCACATGATACATGGACGAATGTAGAGTTTGCTTATTTGGTACCTTTCTAACTTGGCTTCTAAATCGCGAATTCGTATGTGGAACCATTCACGGTCAACTTCGCTTAACTGGTTTTGCGGGGCTTCGATTTCAGCATTGAGCTCTTCTTTGGAAGCTTCATTGGCACCGCGTTTTGTTCCCGGAGTATTTTTCCGACTTGAAGAAAAAGGCTTTGATCCTTTTCTTTCCCGGGCACTTCCTAAGGAACCAGGTCGGCTTAACTGCTTCATGTTTACTACATTTGTATAACACTTCCGGCTGAACTGCGGAGATATTTTCTGAATTAGCTTACAGTTTAGTAGTCTTATTGATCAAACTTACCGTTTAACGAGCGGTAACTACGGCTCGATTGAGTTTGCGTATGCTGGCATGGTTTAAAGTATATTCGGAACGTGGCGCGCTTTTTGCACGGATCGATATTTCTGTATTATCGATTTCAGTCCAAGTTCAACATTAACACGTGGAAGATGCGCTTGCAATTGTGATTGATTCGTGTCCATGCAGTCTGTGTTTTTAAGCTAAAATGTCCAAAACGACTAAAAGGAAATATGTTAGCAAAGAAGTCACTGATAACTTCATACTTCCTACCTCAGATCACAGCATTGTTAAGGTAAACTATTGATTTGCTAAATAATTTTCGTTTTAAGAATTCCTATTTTCGCATTTTTATTTTCTGTATATTTCCCAAATTATACGAATGAATTGAATAGATTCTATAGTATAGTCTGTGTATTTTTTATCGTAGGTATTGGGTGGCAGAGGCAACAATTTGCACGAAGTTCAAGCTCCTAATGGAGAAACGTACCTGGTTTCAATGCCAACCAAATTTCGAAGAAACATTTGGATTAAACGTGGCGATTTCGTCATGGTCCATCCCATTGAAGAGGGCGAAAAGGTGAAAGCAGAGATTCTCGCTATCCTTTACAAGGAACAAATTAGATACATTCAACAGGAAGGGAAATGGTAAGGAATTTGACAATCTTTTGCCATCTCAGTCGCAATAATTAAAGCTCCTGTCTGAGCAGGCCGGAAGCGTTCAATCTAGCGAAGTTAGAAGAACCTTTACCAGCTCAGGGCGCTGAAAACTCATATTCTACATCCGAAGGCTCTGAATCAGACGACGAAGACGATTTAACTCCTAATCCCAACAGAGCTTTCCAAACTTACCGACAGGACACTTCCAGTAGCTCATCAGACGCATCTTCAGCAGAAGAAGATGAAAGCAAAGGCCAATGATAAGAACGATTGTGTGAACGACTCCTTTGGCCACCCTTGCATACTGACTTATGACCTGGATAAATTAGACCACTGCTGACTGAACGTGGGAATGTCCTTTTGACGCCTAGTCGCTTGATTGGAAAAGTGGTAACTGGTCTGGGTGGACTCGTAATGGAGTGCGGTGTGGTTTTCGCAACTTATAAAAAGGGGTTTTACTTTTGGTAAATTTTGGAAGAAAAAAACGCCCGACTTGTGTTCTTCTGTGGCTGCCATGGATTTCAACCAACTCGGTAAACATCGTTGAAAGTTTGGATCGCCTTACTTCTTCTGGAACTGGCTTCAGGTGGAACTCCTTGGTTTCTTGCATGTTCGACCTGTTGCAGAAGGAAAGCTCTAGAATCCTGCATGGTGCATCTAGTTTCCATTGGCAGTTTTGTGCTAAAACGTTCCTGAAGGCAGAGGGGAGCGTTACTTACGCTAACCAAACCTTGGATGCATACAGTACGTGAATTCAATCGTGTTTTCCAAACGTTTCTCACTGCTCAGCATTTCCGTGATGTTTGTTACGATCAGAAACAAGGTGGAGTTCTGTATCTCTGCTTGAAGCACATATTGTGAGCCATTGATGATTGCCTCTTTAATGTTATAGTAGTACGAAAAAGTTGTAGACATTATTCGCTTCGAATCTGGGTTGGACAACAGTCAACAACTCACGCCCCTTGCCATCTCGAACTTACAACTGCAATGCTGCGCTGCCATACTGTTGGATTCATTGATGGATGTTTCAGAAAAGATCAGACCAAACGGTCGGATCGGATCGAAATTTTCAGGAAATTTACCGATCCAAAGTCAGGCCATCTAGTGGTCATGGTTGAACTTTTTCTACTCCGTTTCTAACAGCGAGGGGATTTGGCAAACGAGGTTTCGGGTAACAAACGCGTTTTTCGTTTTCAATTCACGTTTGTTAAGCATAATAGTACTTAACTTTATGATTACTATTGTTTATAATGATCTGATATTTAATCGGATCTACGACGCTGATCGAAAATTACCTAAGATCCGACAAAAAGCCAAGATCCGGTGCACTGCTTAACTTACATCTGTAATTAGCTTTTGCTTAAAATATCAGAACGCATATCATTGAAATTATAGAAACGAAAGCCCGAGTATTTCAAGTACTATGCAACTCGAACCCACGAGGATGTCAGAGAGTACCGATTTCATTTACACTGAAAATGATCGCATACTTGATGACCTCAAGATAACGTATATGCCTATTACTTTCTGTAAATACCGTAAGTAACGCATTAATTCCTGTGCTGCGTCTCGAAGAACATTGTAACACTAAAAAATGTTCTTCGGTTTGACATATTTATCGTGCGTGAGTATTTTTCTGACAGGGGAAAGTGTTCTCTGTGCGCCATGTGACGCCGAGAATCTAATTCCCTTGCAATTGTACATCCCGCGAGGAGAAGTAAAGCATATAATCCAATAAACGATAGCTTCGATTCTGAGCAACGTCAATGGAAATGGAAACTTCTAGAATCTACTCCCAAATGTTAGCACTGCTCCAGGAGTAAAAACGGAAAGTCTGGTGAACTAATTAACCCGACTGGTCTTAAAACTCGGCCAGTCTTGGACTTTACGCGTAATTGAAATGTATATCTATATGCAGCTCTACAGGCAGTACTTTGTGTCAACTGTATATAAGTCAATTTATGCATGGAGTAAGTTGTGCAGATATCATAGTTAATCAAAACGCTACGAAGTCGGGCCTCTACTTGGTTCATCCGACTAATTTGGTTGAGGGACCGCGGAAAGTGTTTTGCGATATGGGAACTGAAGGCGGTGGTTGGACAGTTTTCAGACAAGATACAATGTCGAACTTCTCGAAAATTTCACTAGTACTTTCAAAGAATATGAGGTATTTGCCATCAGTGTTAAAGTTTTCGGAAACTTTTAAAATTTGGTGTTTGAAAACTAGCTGGGTTTTGGGGATATTGATCGCTAATTCTGGATGGGAATGGATTGCTTTAGGCTCTCACATACGATGATAGTGGAGGATCGGTATTCAGGATTGCTCTCATTTCCAGCTTTTATAAGCTGTCATCGTAGGGTGGTTGGTGGTACTATAGTTGCCATACCTCAAACCTTAATGGCAAGTATTTACGAGGCCCTCATGACAGTTATGCGGATGGGATCAATTGGTAAAAATGTTCACATTAGAAGTTTGAATTCAATTAAGTTATGTTAGGCTCGACTTTAAAGGGTATTACTATTCATTAAAGAAAACCGTTATGCGATTCAGGCCTCAAAATTTTGATGCTGTGGCCGTCGACAATCCACCAGAGTTTCAGACCAAGAAGAGCGTTGCTGACTTGATTAAGGACGGTGTTACGTTAACGAAACCTTAACGATATTGCAACGTTATCGCAAGTTCGTAGTGGCATATTTAGTTTATTAAAATTATCGCTCAACGCAATTTTTGTTTCGCTGGGAATTCGTGATCATATTTACGTAGTTGCGTAACAAAATAATACAGGGTTAAGGAGGGGTGGGCATGCTACCAAGAATTTGAAACGCAGCCTTTTCTAAACTTTCGCGGTGGTCAGGATGCGCAATTCGAGTTAATTCGTACGAACGACGAAGGAGAGGAAGTCCAAACAGATTGCAAATGCCATATTCCGTTACAACCCAATGTACGTGAGCTCTTGTGGTAACCACACCAGCCCCTATACGATGTCATTTACAGGAATGAATAGCAAAAGTCGACCAATAAATAATAACTAATTAACTCACCTTGTTTTAGGAAAGGTACAATTCGCGACTCGCCTTTACCAGTTGTAGAGTGTAGAGCCACAACTGCTTTTCCGTTCTGACTTAGGGAAGCACCTCGAATAAAGTCGACTTGTCCGCCAACTCCGGAATAAATGTATGTTCCAATGGAATCCGAAACAGCCTGGCCAGTAATATCCATTTCTATGCAAGAGTTGACGCCAACGACATTGGGATTCTTAGCAATGATATTAACATCGTTAACCCAGTCAGCATCTCCGAAATCTAATTTCACATGAAAAAGTAAGTGAAATTCCTAACAAAGGTTGCATTCCTGCATTTCGTACAGATATTTGGGTTGTCATTCACGTAGTCGTATAGTTGCTGCGATCCGAGGCAAAACGTGGTTACTGTTTTGCCACGCATTACTTTTTTATGCGCGTTGGTAATGCATCCAGATTCGATTAAATCCATAGCCCCATCGCTGATCATCTCTGTATGAATGCCCATATCTTTGCGGTCCTTTAGAAGACTCGTTACAGCGTCCGGAATATTCCCAATACCTTCAAATGAAAAAAAAAACATTCGTTGCATATTCAGAATGACTTGCAAATGATATTAACCGAATTGTAAGGTAGCGCCATCTTGTACTAAATTATCAGCGACCAATTTTCCAATTTTCCAGTCGTTTTCATCTGGCTCAAATTTGGGCAAACAGACCAACTCGTAGTCATCTTCAACGATGCAATCAAAGTGTGACATGTGGATTAAGCCGCTGCCGAATGTCCTCGGCATCTGAGGGTTAACCAATCCTATATCATTGTAGCAATATAATTATGCTTTAGCTTGGTAAATCATTTCATTACAGATTACCTATGAGATATTTGGCGCTCTTGACTACAGACATGTTGGCATCTACGGAAATCCCCAAGGTACAGAATCCGTGTTTATCAGGGGGAGATACCTTTTATAAATTAAGCACCGTACTACATATGGTAGGAAAGATAAACCAATTAGATTGTACCTGGACCATAGCCACATCGATGTTGACATAGGACGTAAAATACTTCGGAACATCGGACAACATAATAGGCAAGTAGTCGCCTTTACCTTCTTTGATGGCTTGCCTTCCGAATGGTCCGATAAAAGTAGAACCAAGCCGAAAATGAGCTTAAACAAGAAAGATAAATTCTATCCTCAAATATACCACTAGGAAATTTAATTGGTACCTTCAAAGTCGGAGTCTAAAAATGGCATTGGTTCTACCTGTAGCCCTTGAAAGACGTAGACGTCTTTCAAGTTAGCTTGCTTGCCATATTCTGTCAATGCGTAAAGTAAAGGGCGAGGTACAGCTGCAGCCGTTTGAAAGCAAACCACGTTTTCTAAATGGTTAAATGTTAGCAAGACATGTTGAGAACATAGTAATACCTTTTGGATAGTACTTGACTGTACGACTTTAACAGCTTCTTCCGCACTTACGACAGGTGGTTTGCGCGGTAAAACATGAGTCGGTTCCCTCGAGTACGTATAATAAAACCGCTGTCCAGCTGCGGAGCTTTGACATGGGGTCAAACGCTTTAAAGTTTGGAGCAAATTTCCTGAAAGTTTCCGGGTACCCATAGTGGATATTCGTTGGTCAACGGAATATTGCAAACTGAGACGGAATAAGTTTGAACGGGTCCTATTCAAGTATTTAGCGAATACAGGATGCACTGGCCTTGTTAGAAAACCCCTTATCATTAAGGAAAAGGAAAGGTTAAAGTGCAAAATGCAGAATTGGAATTGTATATGCAAGTTCAAAAGTCTAATGTACAAATGAAGCCAGTGAAGAGAAATGGGATATATAAGATAGGAAATTACTGTAGAACGGGAATTACGTGTATGGAGAAATGTTATCAAGCCTGATAACAGTATAGTAAAACACCTTGGATCTCTGAAGTTTCCTGAATCTCCCAATCTATCTTTACAAAACTTAAATCCATATCGGAGTCCATTCATACAGTAAAGTCGAAGTAAGGGAGCATATTTCCTTGTAATGGAACAGTAATTCAAATATTGATTCCTTGACGGTGACTAATTTCTCGTTAACAGGAACGAATATGCCAAAAAAAACCGGGCTCCTTTCGTTCCCCAGTCGTGCGTCCTATCCATTCGGTCACACGCTTGTAATGACATGTTTGCAACACACATAAATAGAATGCATGAACTAAGCTATGTATATATACATAGCTTAGTTCATTCATTTCAGTTCCTTCAACGATTAATGAAAATATGATTAATGAATGAATTAATGAATATGATCGATTAATGAAAATATGACCGTTTGGCTATTGCCATACCTTGTATTCCCTCGATGTTTCCAATGTCATATTTTATTTGTTCTCGTTATTTTGAAATATATTAAAAACTCCTTGTATTTTGCTTTACATTACTTGTATGAAAAGCTCACACATACAATACACTTTTCAGATGACAACCTACGGTCGCTATGGACCACAATGCCAGTCACGCCAAGTACAACACTTACTCTTTTGAAGCCAGTTTTTTAATAATGACGAAAGATTTGTTAGAATTTGATTTGCATAAAACCTATCCGTAACGTCTCCATCTGATTCAGGGCAAACACACTCCTTGATGCGGCATTATGTTGTTGTTCCATAAACCAATACGTCATCCAGGTAGACCAGACACTGATGCCATTTTAAGCCAACTAAGACTCTGTCCATGAGTCGCTGGAAGGTGGCAGGCGCGTTGCTTAAACCGAATGGCATCCTCTTGAATTCATAAGAGACCATCTGGAGTCACGAAAGCTGTCTTTTCTTGATATTCAGGATCCACTGCTACTTGCCAGTAACCGCTAGCCAAGTCTAGGGAAGTGAAGTATTTTGCGTTTCCAATCCGATCCAAAACGTCATCAATCCTCGGCAGGGGGTATACGTCTCTTTTTGTGGCCGCATTAAGACGTCGGTAATCCACGCAGAATCGCAGCTCTCCATTCTTCTTCCGTACCAGCACGACTGGAGACGACCAAGGACTTTCTGATGAGGTAATTATTCCCTTTTCCAACATGTCGGATACTTGTCCGGCTATTACTTCTCTTTCTCCCGGCGACAATCTTCGAGGGAGGCAGGAAAGGGGCGGGGCGTCAGAAGTCTCGATCCGGTGTCTGACAATATCCGTATGGCCCAAGCTGCCCTCAGATTCTTGAAAGCAATGTTGGTACTTCTGAACAAGTTGTCGTACGGCTTCGGATTCTCTGGGCGGGAGTTCAGGGTTGATATCCAGTTGCAACGGTGACTTGGAGGCGGCATTTCCTTCGGATACGCTTAGGATTACATCGGGTGATCCATTCGTCTCCTTAACTTCGGCTACTGGCATCCCTGGCTTCGTTACTCTGCATAGGCGTTGACCGCTTCGGAATCGAATTGGCGACGAACTTAAATTGACCACTGGAATATCTATGAAGCCTTCCTGCACGGCGAGTATGCTCTCGGGAATCACCCACTCTCTTCTAGATCGAGCGTGACGGTCTAACGGAACGACCACCGTCTCCGGAGAACCTCGAGGGGCGTGAACTCGAACGAAAACCATGGTAGAGGCGGGTAGGGACGTGGTACCGCAGATAGTACAGATGCCTAAGCTCTCCGTGACTGGGTCGAAGCCGGGAGGGGACCAACACGATTCTTCGGGGTTGGGTTCCACAGAAATATCTGGAAGTACTGTGGGGATTGTAGGCAGCTCTTCCTGTTGACTGACTGGTCCTACTGGTTCGGCGACCGCCACAATACTTTGGTCCTCGATTTGTTTCAAAACCCACGATTCTTCGGTGTTCAGTTCCACAGAAATATCTGGAAGAACTGTGGGGATTGTAGGTAGTTCTTCCTGTTGGCTGACTGGTCCTACTGGTTCGGCGACCGTCCCAGTACCTCCGAATGCCGTGGAATTATTTGTTAAATCCGTCGATAGCTCGACACTTTGGTCCTCGATTTGTTCCAAAACCCACGATTCTGTCTTCGGTATGTGAAGCCGTTGACTCACGCGCGGGACGGCAATAGTGCTTCTACCCAGTACCATGGCGCCAACGTCATTCCGCCCCATCCAGTCTACGCCGAGTATAACGGGGAATGGGCAGTGCCGGACCACGATAAATCGGTTGACCGTGTCTACTCCTCCGGCCTTCCACACAACTCGGAGTTCAAGTGTTCCCATAACCGGCAAATCTTCCTTGGCCGCTCCACAAATATTCGGACCTAAATATGGTTCGATTTGGTCACGAATTCCGGTTATCATGTCTTCTCGTACTAACGATCGTGCGCCACCCGAATCCACTACTGCTGGTACTCCGTCGATACATCCGCCCAAATGGATGAAGATGAACGGCAAAGTGGTTGGTCGACTACCCAGAGAAGTTGTCGAAACCACTGGGACGAAAGGGGCTTCTGCGGAAGTTAGGGCCGACCCTGCCCTCCCGGGGCGGCCCGTGGGTTTTCCGACCGATTACGGTAAGCGGCATCTTGACCCGGACGATTTCCGCTACCATGGTTAAAACCGTCGGAGTTGGGGCAATTACGGCTAAAGTGTCCTCCCCCACATTTGTAGCACGTGGAGGCCCTTCGATTTGGACAGTCTCTGGCCAAATGTCCGACTCTGCCGCACTCGAAGCATCCTCTCCTTTCGTTCGGATCTGGCGGAAAATCAGGTCGGGGCGGGGTCCTGGGGTGGTCTGAAGGCATGGCTGAATGACCGACTCTGGCTAACAAGGTGCGGATCCCCGCGATCAACTCTCCATCGTGACCAATGCCGCTGGGTGTGCCCGGTACGTTAACGGGCTCTTGTGTGGGGATGCCAGTAATTTCCTCTAGTCGCTGGGCTGCATCGATGAAATCACTGATGCTTTTCGCCGGGGAGACCATCAGTGCGGCAGCGTGTTCAGGACGGGCGAGTCCGCGGATCAGGTAGGGGATTATGGCCTCCTCGTTGATGCCTTGGGGGCACCTCTTGCAAAGGGCGGCCTTCCTGAGGATATAATGTACCACCGGTTCTCCCGCCTCCTGTCGTCGTGACTTCACTAAAGGCAACCACTCTTCCATCGTCATTTTCTTTTCGAACACCTTCTCCAGCTTGGACCGCCAGTCCGTCCACCGAGTGTGGGTCTGTCCGTCTGTTTCATGCCACGATAGGGCCAATCCTTGGATTTTGCTAATGGCAATCCTACGCTTAAGCGTGTCGTCCCATCCTTCCGTTTCTGAAGCCAACTTGAAATTTCGCAGCCAGGCGTGTACATCCCCTTCGCCATCGTAGGTTGGTATGGTAGACGCTGTTTTAGAGATAGGCTTCGTATTACGGGAATGTTGGGCTGCCAAGCTTTTGATCAGTTGATCGTGGTCCGACCGTTGGGTTGCCACGCTTTGGGTTAGTGCCGACTGTTGGGCTACCAAGCTTTGGGTTAGTGCCGACAGCGTTTTGATTAGCTCTTCGGTGGCCATTCTGACTTGCCCGGGGATAACTCTGCGATATCCGCTTGAGTACCCGGTGACGCCACTATGAAATTCGTCAACACTGAAAGTAACCGGCGATATGCACTTGGGTCCGCAGTGACACAACTATGAAATTCGCCAACACTGAAATTCTTCAACAGTGAAACTCGCAACACTGAAACACTGCAACTATGAAATCCTGCAACACTGAAACTTGACGTTTCATGCGCAAATTACGTGTCTTTTTTCACAAAATACTGTTTTTTTTTTTCACAAAATCAGGTTCTTTCCAACGTGGAATCCAATCACAAACACTCTCCGTCACTGGAAATCGTATGACACTTTGATTAATACCACAGGATTGCTGCAGAATCCCACTCCTGACACCAAATGTCGCGTGGATTACCGACGTCTTAATGCGGCCACAAAAAGAGACGTATACCCCCTGCCGAGGATTGATGACGTTTTGGATCGGATTGGAAACGCAAAATACTTCACTTCCCTAGACTTGGCTAGCGGTTACTGGCAAGTAGCAGTGGATCCTGAATATCAAGAAAAGACAGCTTTCGTGACTCCAGATGGTCTCTATGAATTCAAGAGGATGCCATTCGGTTTAAGCAACGCGCCTGCCACCTTCCAGCGACTCATGGACAGAGTCTTAGTTGGCTTAAAATGGCATCAGTGTCTGGTCTACCTGGATGACGTATTGGTTTATGGAACAACATTTGAAGAACACCAGAGTCGATTGCAGACTGTACTAGAGGCGATTTCCCGGGCTGGACTTACCTTGAAAACCCAGAAGTGTGCGTTCGCCTACGAGGAGATTAAGTTCCTGGGCCATGTCCTCAATCACCAAGGAATCCGGCCTGACCCAGATAAAGTTCGTGCCGTCACGGAATTTCCAGTACCCCAGAATGTTCGTCAAGTACGAAGCTTCCTCGGCCTCAGCAGCTATTACCGAAGATTCGTTCCCCGCTTCGCAGCCGTCTCGAAACCACTCACGGAACTTCTACGAAAGCGCCAAGTATGGAAGTGGGACATTAAGCAACAGGCTGCTTTTGACGGACTTCGCCAGTTACTAACAACCCCACCCGTGCTCGCTTCCCTTCGGACTGGATGGGATTTAGAGGTCCATACAGATGCGTCGGGAGATGGATTGGGAGCTGTCTTGATTCAGCGGAACGGGGAGTGCGAAGAAACGATTGCCTACCTAAGCCGGAGATTGACCCCCAGTGAAGAAAACCACCACAGTAACGAGTTGGAGTGCTTGGCGGTTGTTTGGGCAGTTGAAAAGCTCCGGTCGTATGTTTTTGGCCGTCCATTCCGGGTTATTACCGATAATTCGTCCGTCACTTGGCTCTACTCAAAGCAAGTCCTTCCAACCAAGTTCAGCCGCTGGATAATGGCCCTACAAGAGTACGAGATTACGTTTAAACACCGCAGTGGTAGGGCAAATGTCATCGCTGACGCCCTATCCCGTGCTCCGGTAGGAACAGCCGAAGACACGACAGTCCCAGCGGAGCTTACAGTTTGCTCCATCAGCACAAAATTTCCAAGGACCACCCTGGTTTTGATGCAACGGGCCGATGCTAAACTAGCACCCATACTTCAGAAGCTGGACGAATTCGGAGGCGGTGACGGTATTGGTAACTGCGAAGCCAACGTTTGTATTCGAGACTCGAGTACTGCATCTAAGCGGGAACAAAAACGCTTACATGAGGAATTTGTCATTCGGCATGGAGTTCTGTACAGGCGTGGAGGCCCTAATGGAAGACCGTCACTCATTGCTATCCCGGCGCCAATGAAGCGGACTATCTTAGAAGAGTGTCACTCGGGCTCTACGGGCGGACATCTGGGAGTAACCAAAACGATTGCCAGGGTACGACAACGGTATTGGTGGCCGAAACTTCGTCGCCACGTTGGACAGTTCATCGCCGGATGCCCGCATTGTCAAGTGTACAAACAACCACCGGGGCTACAAGCCGGGCTACTGCAGTCCATTCCCCCCCCCCTTCCCGACCTTTCGAAGTCTTGGGTATCGATCACGTGGGTCCTCTCCCCCGTACAGAAGGAGGCAATCGCCATGTGATCGTTTGTATCGATTATGGTACGAAATGGATTGAAGCTCAAGCCGTCCCAGATACGACATCCCAAAGAGTCTGCAACTTTCTGATGCAAAACATCGTTCTTCGGCATGGTACACCAAACAAGCTTATCAGCGATCGTGGCACTGGTTTCACGGCTGAGTTGCTTGAGGAAGTCTTGGAAAAGATGCAAATCCAGCATGCGATGTCGGCCGCCTACCACCCGCAGACCAATGGTTTATGTGAACGGGTAAATCGGACATTGGTGGAAGTATTATCCGGTCTAGTGACTCCAAGTCAATCCAGCTGGGATGTGTATGTTACGCAGGCCTGTTTTGCAATCAACACCGCTGTGCAGGAGAGTACTGGGTTTACGCCGTTCCAGCTCGTGTATGGGAGACATGCAGTTCTGCCCGAAGAAACCAAATATCCCTGGCCAGAAGATGCGCCGGAAACATACAGCGAATTTCTTGATCGGGTCGAGTCTACGCGTCTGTGGGCCATCGAGAGTGTCAAGTCCAAGCAGAAAAAGCAGAAAACAAATTTTGATGCCCACCGGAAGCTGTCGGTTCCCTATCACGAAGGAGATTTAGTTTTGGTTCGTCGACGACTACGAGTGGTGGGGAAATGTCAGAAGATGCTCCCCAAGTATATAGGACCGTTTCAGGTGGCCGCCAAGCTTACGGAGGTGACCTATCGTGTTATGGATCTCCCAGGCCTAGAGACAAGAAAGGCATTACGAATTTTTCCGGTCCACGTATCCCAAATGAAGTCGTATCACGAAGGTTATCAGTCGGACGAAAGTGATCGGTCGTTTGAATCGGACGTCGATGGGGGAAATAACACGGGGGATTTACAGCCAGGTCCAGCGCAGGAGGAAGCCACGGACGTCCAACAGGTAGCCGGCGGTGGTATAGAACTCGAAGTGCCAGACAACACAAGAGAGGATTCTGGTGGGATGACGCCGGAAGAAGGGTTGAAAAGTACTGGACGTAACGACATCGGAACAGCGAAGAAGGAGATTGCGTTGAGCCTTCCTGCACGAGTAAGGAAGCCTCCTAAGCGCTACGTCGAAGAATGTTGAACCGGTTGATGCTAAATTGTATTACGAGTAACCTTGGCACGTGCTTTTGTTTGTGGGAAGTTGGTAAAATGGTAGTTTAACGAGGTCTAGCCTTTGTAGTAGTTTTTCCTTTGTAATGTGGTGTTTTTCTTTGTTGGGTATTTTCACTGTCCCGATTGCTTTGAGTGTATGTCTTTTTGGAAATTTTAAGAGGTTTGTTAAAATTTATGTGGTCAGGAAAGGCCGAGTGTAGCGGTTCGCGAGTCGAACCGCTAGCGAACCTCCGAGCAAGTAGAGAGAGAGTTGCGAGGGAGAGTGGTAGAGCCTAGAGCGGGCTCGGGAGAAGACAGACGCGAGGGGTGGAGGCGTGGTGCGTACCAGAATTGAACTCCACGCGACAATACGAACTATAGAGCAAAACAAAATGACGTTAAACTCACATGCCAAAGTCAGGCTGTTTTTGTAGGCGGGGTTTTTGTAGCCTTGAATTTTTCGCCGAGCTGCATCTCTTTCCGTTGTAAGGCAAACGTCTCGTTTGACGTGAAAATTTGCTCCTAATGAAGAAACGTACCTCGTTTCAATGCCTAACAAATTTCGAAGAAAAATTTGGATTAACCGTGGCGATTTTGTCATGGTTCATCCCATTGAAGAGGGCGGAAAGGTGAAAGCAGAGATTCTCGCTATCCTTTACAAGGAACAAATTAGATACATTCAACAAGAATGGAAATGGTAAGGAATTTGACAATCTTTTGCCATCTCAGTCGCACTAATTAAAACTCCTGTCTGAGCAGGCCGGAAGCGTTCAATTTAGCGAAGTTAGAAGAACCTTTACCAGCTCAGGGCGCTCAAAACTCATATTCTACATCCGAAGACTCTGAATCAGACGACGAATACGATTTAACTCCTAATCCCAATAGAGCTTTCCAACTTACCGACAGGACACTTCCAGTAGCTTCCAGACGCATCTTCAGCAGAAGAAGTTGAAAACAAAGGCCAATGATAAAAACGATTGTGTGTGCAAAAAGGACTAGCTATATATTGGTAAATATAAAAAATTGATTTACATGTCAAATAGCGGACTTATTTTCGGGTCAATCACTTTCACTAGAAGAAAATTGGACTCCTTTGGCCGGCCTTGCACTCTGACTTTGACCTGGATGGATTAGATCACTGCTGACAGAACGTGGGAATGTCCTTTTGACGCCTAGTCGCTTGATTGGAAAAGTGGTAACTGGTCTGGGTGGACTCGTAATGGAGTGCGCTGAGGTTTTCGCAACCTATAAAAACGGGTTTTACTTTTGATATATTTTGGAAGAAAAAAACGCCCGACTTGTGCTCTTCTGTGGCTGCCATGGATTTCAACCAACTCGGTAAACATCGTTGAAAGTTTGGATCGCCTTACTTCTTCTGGGACTGGCTTCAGATGGAACTCCTTTGTTTCTTGAATGTTCGACCTGTTGCAGAAAGTAAGCTCTAGAATCCTGCATGGTGCATCTAGTTTCCATTGGCAGTTTTGTGCTAAAACGTTCCTGAAGGCAGAGGGGAGCGTTACTTACGTTAACCAAACCTTGGATGCATACAGTACGTGAATTCAATCGTGTTTTCCAAACGTTTCTCACTGCTCAGCATTTCCGTGATGTTTGTTACGATCAGAAACAAGGTGGAATTCTGTATCTCTGCTTGAAGCACATATTGTGAGCCATTGATGATTGCCTCTTTAATGTTATAGTAGTACGAAAAAGTTGTAGACATTATTCGCTTCGAATCTGGGTTGGACAACAGTCAACAACTCACGCCCCTTGCCATCTCGAACTTACAACTACAATGCTGCGTTGCCATACTGTAGCATTCATTGATGGATGTTTCAAAAAAGATCAGACCAAACTGTCGGATCGGATCGAAATTTTTAGGAAATTTACCGATCCAACATCAGGCCATCTAGTGGTCATGGTTGAACTTTTTCTACTCCGTTTCTAACAGCGAAGGTCTTTGGCAAACGTGGTTTCGAGTAACAAACGCGTTTTTCGTTTTCAATTCACCTTTGTTCAGCATAGTAGTACTTAACTTTATTATTACTATTGTTTATAGTGATCTGATATTTAATCGGATCTACGACGCTGATCGAAAATTACCTAAGATCCGACAAAAAGCCAAGATCCGGTGCACTGCTTAACTTACATCTGTAATTAGCTTTTGCTTAAAATATCAGAACGCATATCATTGAAATTATAGAAACGAAAGCCCGAGTATTTCAAGTCCTATGCAACTCGAACCCACGAGGATGTCAGAGAGTACCGATTTCATTTACACTGAAAATGATCGCATACTTGATGACCTCAAGATAACGTATATGCCTATTACTTTCTGTAAATACCGTAAGTAACGCATTAATTCCCGTGCTGCGTCTCGAAGGACTTGTAACAGTAAAACATGCGCTTTGATTTGCAATATTTATTGTACGTGAGTATTTTTCTGAGAGGGGAAAATGTTCTCTGTGCGCCATGTGACGCCGAGAATCTAATTCCCTTGCAATTGTACATCCCGCGAGGAGAATTAAAGCAAATAATCCAAGAAGCGATAACTTCGATTCTGAGCAGCCTCAATGGAAATGGAAACTTTCAGAATCTACTCCCAAATTTAGCGCTGCTCCAGGAGTAAAAACGGAAAGTTCAGGAGTAAAAACGGAAATGTCAACTAATTAACCCGACTGGTGTTAAAACTCGCCAGTCTTGGACTTTACGCGTAATTGGTATGTATATCTATGTACAGCTCTACAAGCAGTACTTTCTGTCAACTGTATATAGGTCAATTTAAGCTTTGAGTAAATTGTGCAGATATCATAGTTAATCAAACGCTACGAAGTCGTTCCTCTACTTGGTTCGTCCGACTAATTTGGTTGAGGGACCGTGGAAAGTGTTTTGCGACATGGAAACTGAAGGCGGTGGTCGGATTGTTTTCCAGACAAAGGGCAATGTCGAACCTCTCGAAAATTTCACTCGTACTTTCAAAGAATATGAGTATTTGCCATCAGTGTTAAAGTTTTTGGAAATTTTAAAAATTTGGTGTTTGAAAACTAGCTGGGTTTTGGGGATTTTGATCGCGAATTCTGGATGGGAAATGTATTGCTTTGGGCGCTCACTAACGATGATAATGGAGGATCGGTACCAGCATATGGAGCTAGTTGTCGACATGGAAACCTTCGATGGAGATACGCGGTTTGCTCGCTACACGAACTTTTCAATTGATTCCAATAAAGATGGCTATAGTCTGCACCTCCACTCGTATTCTGGTAATGCTGGGAACAGTTTGTCAAAGCATAGATTGCAAGTTTTTGTGACCGTAGATAGAGAACGTAACAATTGCGCCAAGACATTTAAAGTACATCTATAATTGCTCTCATTTCCAGCTTTCATAATCTGTCATCGTAGGGTGGTTGGTGGTACTATAGTTGCATACTTCAAACCTTAATGGCAAGTATTTACGAGGCCCTCATGACAGTTATGCGGAAGGGATCAATTGGTAAAAATGTTCACATTAGAAGTTTGAATTCAATTGAGTTATGCTAGGCTCGACTTTAAAGGGTATCACTATTCATTAAAGAAAACCGTTATGCGATTCAGGCCTCAAAATTTTGATTCTGTGGCCGTCGACAATCCACCAGAGTTTCAGACCAAGAAGAGCGTTGCTGACTTGATTAAGGACGGTGTTACGTTAACGAAACCTTAACGATATTGCAACGTAATCGCAAGTTCGTAGTGGCATATTTAGTTTATTAAAATTATCGCTCAACGCAATTTTTGTTTCGCTGGGAATTTGTGATCATATTTACGTAGTTGTGTTACAAAATAATACAGGGTTAAGGAGGGGTGGGCATGCTACCAAGAATTTGAAACGCAGCCTTTTCTAAACTTTCGCGGTGGTCAGGATGCGCAATTCGAATTAGTTCGTACGCACGATGAAGAAGAGGAAGTCCAAACAGATTGCAAATGCCATATTCCGTTACAACCCAATGTACGTGAGCTCTTGTGGTAACCACACCAGCCCCTATACGATGTCATTTACAGGAATGAATAGCAAAAGTCGACCAATAAATGGTAACTAATTAACTCACCTTGTTTTAGGAAAGGTACAATTCGCGACTCGCCTTTACTAGTTGTAGAGTGTAGAACCACAACTGCTTTTCCATTCTGACTTAGGGAAGCACCTCGAATAAAGTCGACTTGTCCGCCAACTCCGGAATAAATGTATGTTCCAATGGAATCCGAAACTGTCTGACCAGTAATATCCATTTCTATGCAAGAGTTGACGCCAACGACATTGGGATTCTTAGCAATGATATTAACATCGTTAACCCAGTCAGCATCTCCGAAATCTAATTTCACGTAAAAATGTAAGTGAAATTCTTAACAAAGGTTGCATTCCTGCATTTCGTACAGATATTTGGGTTGTCATTCACGTAGTCGTATAGTTGCTGCGATCCGAGGCAAAACGTGGTTACTGTTTTGCCACGCATTACTTTTTTATGCGCGTTGGTAATGCATCCAGATTCGATTAAATCCATAGCCCCATCGCTGATCATCTCTGTATGAATGCCCATATCTTTGCGGTCCTTTAGAAGACTCGTAATAGCGTCCGGAATATTCCCAATACCTTCAAATGAAAAAAAAACATTCGTTGCATATTCAGAATGACTTGCAAATGATATTAACCGAATTGTAAGGTAGCGCCATCTTGTACTAAATTATCAGCGATCAATTTTCCAATTTTCCGGTCGTTTTCATCTGGCTCAAATTTGGGCAAACAGACCAACTCGTAGTCATCTTCAACGATGCAATCAAAGTGTGACGTGTGGATTAAGCCGCTGCCGAATGTCCTCGGCATCTGAGGGTTAACCAATCCTATATCATTGTAGCAATATAATTATGCTTTAGCTTGGTAAATCATTTCATTACAGGTTACCTATGAGATATTTGGCGCTCTTGACTACAGACATGTTGGCATCTACGGAAATCCCCAAGGTACAGAATCCGTGTTTATCAGGGGGAGATACCTTTTATAAATTAAGCACCTTACTACATATGGTAGCAAAGATACAACCATTAGATTGTACCTGGACCATAGCCACATCGATCTTGATATAGGACGTAAAATACTTCGGAACATCGGACAACATAATAGGCAAGTAGTCGCCTTTACCTTCTTTGATGGCTTGCCTTCCGAATGGTCCGATAAAAGTAGAACCAAGCCGAAAATGAGCTTAAACAAAGAAAGATAAATTCTATCCTCAAATATAACACTAGGAAACTTAATTGGTACCTTCAAAGTCGGAGTCTAAAAATGGCATAGGTTCTATCTGTAGCCCTTGAAAGACGTAGACGTCTTTCAAGTTAGCTTGCTTGCCATATTCTGTCAATGCGTAAAGTAAAGGGCGAGGTACAGCTGCAGCCGTTTGAAAGTAAACAACGTTTTCTAAATGGTTAAATGTTAGCAAGACATGTTGAGAACATAGTAATACGTTTTGGATAATACTTGACTGTACGATTTTAACGGCTTCTTCCGCACTTACGACAGGTGGTTTGCGCGGTAAAACATGAGTCGGTTCCCTCGAGTACGTATAATAAAACCGCTGTCCAGCTGCGGAGCTTTGACATGGGGTCAAACGCTTTAAAGTTTGGAGCAAATTTCCCGTAAGTTTCCGGGTACCCATAGTCGATATTCCTTGGTCAGCGGAATATTGCAAACTGAAACGGAATAAGTTTGAACGGGTCCTATTCAAGTATTTAGGGTATCTAGGATGCACTGGCCTTGTTAGAAAACCCCTTATCATTAAGGAAACGGAAAGGTAAATAAGAAAGTTTAAAGTGCAAAATGCAAAATTGGAATTGGATATGCAAGGTCAAAAGTCTAATGTACAAATGAAGCCAGTGAAGAGAAATGGGATATATAAGATCGGAAATTACTGTAGAACGGGAATTACGGGTATGGAGAAATGTTATCAAGCCTGATAACAGTATAGTAAAACACCTTTGATCTCTGAAGTTTCCTGCCTCTCCCAATCTATCTTTACAAAACTTAAATCCATATCGGAGTCCATTCATACAGTAAAGTCGAAGTAAGGAGCATAATTCTTTGTAATGGAACAGTAATTCAAATATTGATTCCTTGACGGTGACTCATTTCTCGTTAACAGGAACGAATATGTCAATTACGGACTAGGAGGATAAGGGTATAACAGGACGATTCTAGTCAGCTCAACAGCTAAACATGGACCAAGCCTAGAAAACATGCAAAAAGCATTTTTTGCAAGAGCTCCAATTGGCTTTGATTGTCAAATGTTTCGGAAAGCGAACGATGGCAATGGATATATGAACAAAATTTCGTTCTCATCCTCCAGCCAAGTATGTTCTATCTTACATTTATATATTTAATAAGACGTTTCACGGGTTTCATGCAAATCGGCCTTCAAACAAATCTGCTGTATGCAAAATAAGTGCAAATGAGGTGTTTGGCTCCCCACCGGAGGTCCTTATTTCTTGTGTCCAAAACGTTCCCCGTAAAATCTAGTTTCCAAGCATGCTCGTTTGTGTACGGTTTTTAATTATTCTGAAATAAAAGCGAAAATTTGGAAAATTTTCCCGTGATTTCTCAAAAAATCCCCTAAAAGGGGTGTGGCCTATGAAAAAAGGACTAATCCTATTGGTGGATTTGATCAACAAGTGGGCGTGGCTCCTTTTCAAGGTGGATAATCGTTTTCAGGGCTTTTCTCCATAAGGAATAATGCTGTATCAAGCTAACCATAGACAACAGTGGCGGTCTTTGGCGGGCAATTCCTCTTGAAAACATCGTTGGAGGTTTTTATTAGGGCGGTGGCTAACCATAGACAACAGTGGCGGTCTTTGGCGGGCAATTCCTTTTGAAAACATCGTTGGAGGTTTTCAATAGGGTGGTGGCTAACCATAGACAGCAGTGGCGGTCTTTGGCGGGCAATTCCTCTTGAAAACATCGTTGGAGGTTTTCATTAGGGCGGTGGCTAACCATAGACAACAGTGGCGGTCTTTGGCGGGCAATTCCTTTGGAAAACATCGTTGGAGGTTTTCATTAGGGCGGTGGCTAACCATAGACAGCAGTGGCGGTCTTTGGCGGGCAATTCCTTTTGAAAACATCGTTGGAGGTTTTCAATAGGGTGGTGGCTAACCTTAGACAGCAGTGGCGGTCTTTGGCGGACAATTCATGATGAAGATATCGTTGGGTGGTTTTCATTGTGATGGTGGCTAACCTAAGACAGCAGTGGCGGTCTTTGGCGGGCAATTCCTTTTGAAAACTTTTGTTATATTCGGGTGTGGTGATGAAGAGGCGGAGTAAGTTTTGACTTCTAATTTTTGTAATTCTTTATACTAGTGTTGTTGTTTTTATTCAAATAGGCTATCCATTGGATTCCCTGCGTTATTACTTAACAACATTTCAATGACATTGTGCCTTTATGTTGTTAAACGCCGTCCATTAGAAGAAAGCGAAGACATAAGAAGTGTCTCGGTTCTGGCCCTCGACCCACGTCGTAGTAGAATTCGCCAGAAGTTTCGGTTTGGGAAGCCGTTCTCTGGTTCGCTACCATGGATTGACGAACCCGAACCGAAGCTGCGTATCACTGCATGTGTTTTTCTTATAAACATCAAACCGTGTCCGGATAGTTTCAAGAGAACGACTCCACAAGTTTGTTGCCTTTGAACGGATGTGCACCCTGAAGAAACCCTATAACGTCAGTTGCTCCCTAGCAAGCAATCAGTGCAGACTTGGTTTTCTCCAGCGACCTTGTGAAAGTTAGTAGTGAGTTTATAGTTAAACATTACCAAGCATGTTGAACATTAACAATCGGATTAAGCGTTATCTTCGAAAACATTAAGAATTGGATCTTCCAAAACCTGGAGTCAATTCAAGTGCGCGTTTAAAGTGTTAAGTGTGGTGTTCGGCAAAACTCTGGTCAGGCCTACGCCAGTAAACAAAAAATGTGTTGGTGTTAAGTGTGCTCTCTACTTCATCCCTGCCTTACATCATCCTTCGCCGTCGACAGAATTTGCAACTTTAATCTGCTAAGCTGATATTCTGCTACTTGGAGGTAGCTACTTACCTTCTGTGGGAACCAGGAGAACCAGAAGGAACAGGTATGCCAGGAGTTAAAGTGTTGTTGGCCGTTAGGTCTTTTGCCGCAACTTTTAATTTCCTGGGCGGCGAAAAGTCTTTGTTGTTGCCATTCATTAGGTCTTTAATGGTAACAACGAAGCTTTTCTATGGTAAACGGGTGGTGAACGGATTTGGGGAGCCTCTACTGAAGAACGCAGCCCTGGCAGGGATGGAAGTTTCGCCCATTTGCCTGATCCTTGGGATCAGGCAATTTCTTCATGCCCCTTTCTTCAAATCCCGGTGTATTCAAGAGCGAAAAGTGCAGATGGAAGTTTCTTCTGTGGAAGTTTCGCCCATTTGCCTGATCTTCGGGATTCCTTCATGCCCCTTCTTCAAATCCCAGTGTTTCCAAGAGTGAAAAGTGCCGCGATAGACCGTTCTTCGGGTTGGTCCCTTGGTGAGCTTTCTTCGCATTCAGCGGTGTTTCCAAGATTGCCTGCGATGCTAAAGTCAACTTTTGTAAGTCGGAGTGTTCGCGAAGTCGAGGTAAAACATAATCTTTTACTTTCCCATGTCGTTAGATTTTGCTTCGTTTGTATACATTTCGAACTTACTTTTTTCTATTTTACGTTTCGTTGCAGGTTCTTTGGTAACGTTAATCGACTAAACTGGGTGAAAGGTGGCGAAAGGGGGAGGACAACTGGGTGTTGCGACGCTCATACGATGTACCGAACCGGAAATGCAGAAGTGAGGTCGACTTGACGAACGTCTTAAACGTGTGCAGCTTGTGTTGTTGTTTTTTATTTGTCTGTCGGAAGTATACAAACACAAAACTCGGCAAGTTTTTCTCCTTCTCCATAGTCCTTCTGCTTTCACATGTTTTATGCAATTTGTGTTGTTGTTTTTTATGTGTTACCGGAAGTCTACAAACGTGAATCAGGACAAGTTTGATCCTTTTCATACGTTTTGCGTTTTCACCCGTTTTGGGAGCCTTCCTCTGCGGATGTGTTTGTTCACACGTATTTGTAAGTTTTAAACATTTTGTTTATGAATTGATTTCATGCGTACTGATATTTTTCCCTTTTCTTCTAGTTTTCGGTGGCGAAATGAAGGGGAAGAGGAAGTAATCCTGTGCCAAGAGGTCAACTTCTAACGAATCCGATTTCAGTTTAAAGTTCATGGGGAGCTTCGAAGTGATTGTTGTAGCACTTTAATTTACATTTATAAGTTTTTACTACTCATTGTTTCTTTCAGGCGAGCATCGTTGAGGTCTTCACTATGGCGGTGGCTAACCTTAGACAGCAGTGGCGTTCTTTGGCAGGCAATTCCTTTGGAAAACATCGTTGGAGGTTTTCATTAGGGCGGTGGCTAACCATAGACAGCAGTGGCGGTCTTTGGCGGGCAATTCCTTTTGAAAACATCGTTGGAGGTTTTCAATAGGGTGGTGGCTAACCATAGACAGCAGTGGCGGTCTTTGGCGGGCAATTCCTCTTGAAAACATCGTTGGAGGTTTTCATTAGGGCGGTGGCTAACCATAGACAACAGTGGCGGTCTTTGGCGGGCAATTCCTCTTGAAAACATCGTTGGAGGTTTTCATTAGGGCGGTGGCTAACCATAGACAACAGTGGCGGTCTTTGGCGGGCAATTCCTTTTGAAAACATCGTTGGAGGTTTTCAATAGGGCGGTGGCTAACCATAGACAACAGTGGCGGTCTTTGGCGGGCAATTCCTCTTGAAAACATCGTTGGAGGTTTTCATTAGGGCGGTGGCTAACCATAGACAACAGTGGCGGTCTTTGGCGGGCAATTCCTTTTGAAAACATCGCTGGAGGTTTTCAATAGGGCGGTGGCTAACCATAGACAACAGTGGCGGTCTTTGGCGGGCAATTCCTTTTGAAAACATCGTTGGAGGTTTTCAATAGGGCGGTGGCTAACCATATTACAGCAGTGGCGGTCTTTGGCGGGCAGTTCGAACGTTAATTATGGCGGTGGCTAACCTAATCAGTGCGATATCCGTGTTCGTCCTGCGATATCGGAGTTCACTTTTGTGGCTACAACGCCTGGAACCCTGTCTGGAGGGATTGGCTGATTATCAACATCAACGAGGTGAGAGACGCCAGCATTGCGCGCTGGCTGATGGCCAGGGATGCGAATCTACTGCAGGTTTAGTTCTTTGCCAGGACCGGAAAGGAAAGCGAAAAGTAAGTTTTCTTTTGAATGCGTTTAACAATTTGATTAATTGGTCTTTTTTTTATCTTATTATAGTTGAAGTGGAAATGAAGCAACAATCTCAAGTGATCCATCGCGGTATTGCCTCGTTCCCATGATGCGAATTTGTCCGCAGCATGTCAGAGAACCGCAGAACCTCCATCGTCTAGCTTCCAGAAGGTGAATTAGTTTCACATATAAATGAGGATGTAATAATGGTGAATTACAATGGAAGAGCGACAAACAGTAGAGGACACAACTTTTGTTAGGCAGAAGATCTGATCAAGCAGGAAATGATTGTGATTCTCCATTTGAAATCAGCGTCCAGGATCGGACCAATTTGCTCGTCATTTTCGTAACTTTAATTTGGTCCCTTACAAGATTATGGACTCGTCGACCTTGTGTCACAATCCGGCGGCTTGCAAATATGTCTTCCAAATCTGCAAAGCACCCTGTGGGTTCGACGTTGTGTATTATTGTAAAAAGTTTTGAGAAGAATTGCTTCATATTTTTTTGTTTTTCTTGTAAAAATATTTCCCTCCAGAAACATTGTTCTAGTGCTGCCTTCTAAATCTGTTCGAATTTTTGTTCTGTGATTTTTTTAGCTCTGAAAATTGGGATTCTAATATTGTGCAAATGAGGTGTTTTGCTTCCCACTGGAATTCCTTATTTGTTGTACCAAAATGTTCCCCGTAAAATCTAGTTTCCATAAATATCCTTTTTGTATTATCTGTAATTTTTGCAATAAAAGTGACAATTTTGAATGTTTTTGCGTGTTTTCTCAAAAAAATCCGCTAAAAAGTGGGCGGGGCCTAAAAAATTGACGAATCCTATTGGTGGATTGGACCAAAAAGGGGGCGTGGCTCCTTTTCGAGCTGGGAAAGCGTTTTCTGGGCTTTTTTCCATAAGGATCCCTGCACGATCAAGGGGGTCCCCTTGAAAAATCGTCAAAAATTGAGAGCCTCGCCCCTTTTCCCTGTTCCCAACTCCCCTGCTCGGTTTCCTATCCACGATATTCGAGCTCGTAATGCCGAAGCATCACAATTTCGAATATGGGAATAGGAACCTTGCCGGGAAGGCATATGGTACAGGGAAAGGGAGCCATTAAATATTTCGTTTTTTCGACGAAATAAAGTGCCTCGACCGGGAATCGAACCGAGGACCTTGGGTCCCCAGTCGTGCGAGTTATCCACGCGGTCATGGACTTATATTATATACATGTTGAAACTTCTATAACTATAATGTATGGACTCAGACAGTGTACAGTGTGAGGATAGCATCCTTCTTTTGTTCGATTTATAGAAATTTGACGGTTCGCCCATTGCCCATTGACTTGTATTCCCTAGAAGTTTGCATTGTATTTATTTCTTTGTATTATATTTAAAAGTTAATGCAAGCCTGGCGAATATATATATAGTTATATATATTTTTTTTGTTGAAATTGAACTTCTCTGGGTTTTGGTGGGCGTGGTTCGGGTGCATTGTGGGGCCTGTGGAGGATGGTGCATTGTGAGGCCAGCAGGAAAAGGGCGTTATATTCGGGTGTGGTGATGAAGAGGCGGAATAAGTTTTGACTTCTAATTTTTGTAATTCTTTATACTAGTGTTGTTGTTTTTATTCAAATAGGCTATCCATTGGATTCCCTGCGTTATTACTTAACAACATTTCAATGACATTGTGCCTTTATGTTGTTAAACGCCGTCCATTAGAAGAAAGCGAAGACATAAGAAGTGTCTCGGTTCTGGCCCTCGACCCACGTCGTAGTAGAATTCGCCAGAAGTTTCGGTTTGGGAAGCCGTTCTCTGGTTCGCTACCATGGATTGACGAACCCGAACCGAAGCTGCGTATCACTGCATGTGTTTTTCTTATAAACATCAAACCGTGTCCGGATAGTTTCAAGAGAACGACTCCACAAGTTTGTTGCCTTTGAACGGATGTGCACCCTGAAGAAACCCTATAACGTCAGTTGCTCCCTAGCAAGCAATCAGTGCAGACTTGGTTTTCTCCAGCGACCTTGTGAAAGTTAGTAGTGAGTTTATAGTTAAACATTACCAAGCATGTTGAACATTAACAATCGGATTAAGCGTTATCTTCGAAAACATTAAGAATTGGATCTTCCAAAACCTGGAGTCAATTCAAGTGCGCGTTTAAAGTGTTAAGTGTGGTGTTCGGCAAAACTCTGGTCAGGCCTACGCCAGTAAACAAAAAATGTGTTGGTGTTAAGTGTGCTCTCTACTTCATCCCTGCCTTACATCATCCTTCGCCGTCGACAGAATTTGCAACTTTAATCTGCTAAGCTGATATTCTGCTACTTGGAGGTAGCTACTTACCTTCTGTGGGAACCAGGAGAACCAGAAGGAACAGGTATGCCAGGAGTTAAAGTGTTGTTGGCCGGTTAGGTCTTTTGCCGCAACTTTTAATTTCCTGGGCGGCGAAAAGTCTTTGTTGTTGCCATTCATTAGGTCTTTAATGGTAACAACGAAGCTTTTCTATGGTAAACGGGTGGTGAACGGATTTGGGGAGCCTCTACTGAAGAACGCAGCCCTGGCAGGGATGGAAGTTTCGCCCATTTGCCTGATCCTTGGGATCAGGCAATTTCTTCATGCCCCTTTCTTCAAATCCCGGTGTATTCAAGAGCGAAAAGTGCAGATGGAAGTTTCTTCTGTGGAAGTTTCGCCCATTTGCCTGATCTTCGGGATTCCTTCATGCCCCTTCTTCAAATCCCAGTGTTTCCAAGAGTGAAAAGTGCCGCGATAGACCGTTCTTCGGGTTGGTCCCTTGGTGAGCTTTCTTCGCATTCAGCGGTGTTTCCAAGATTGCCTGCGATGCTAAAGTCAACTTTTGTAAGTCGGAGTGTTCGCGAAGTCGAGGTAAAACATAATCTTTTACTTTCCCATGTCGTTAGATTTTGCTTCGTTTGTATACATTTCGAACTTACTTTTTTCTATTTTACGTTTCGTTGCAGGTTCTTTGGTAACGTTAATCGACTAAACTGGGTGAAAGGTGGCGAAAGGGGGAGGACAACTGGGTGTTGCGACGCTCATACGATGTACCGAACCGGAAATGCAGAAGTGAGGTCGACTTGACGAACGTCTTAAACGTGTGCAGCTTGTGTTGTTGTTTTTTATTTGTCTGTCGGAAGTATACAAACACAAAACTCGGCAAGTTTTTCTCCTTCTCCATAGTCCTTCTGCTTTCACATGTTTTATGCAATTTGTGTTGTTGTTTTTTATGTGTTACCGGAAGTCTACAAACGTGAATCAGGACAAGTTTGATCCTTTTCATACGTTTTGCGTTTTCACCCGTTTTGGGAGCCTTCCTCTGCGGATGTGTTTGTTCACACGTATTTGTAAGTTTTAAACATTTTGTTTATGAATTGATTTCATGCGTACTGATATTTTTCCCTTTTCTTCTAGTTTTCGGTGGCGAAATGAAGGGGAAGAGGAAGTAATCCTGTGCCAAGAGGTCAACTTCTAACGAATCCGATTTCAGTTTAAAGTTCATGGGGAGCTTCGAAGTGATTGTTGTAGCACTTTAATTTACATTTATAAGTTTTTACTACTCATTGTTTCTTTCAGGCGAGCATCGTTGAGGTCTTCACTATGGCGGTGGCTAACCTTAGACAGCAGTGGCGTTCTTTGGCAGGCAATTCCTTTGGAAAACATCGTTGGAGGTTTTCATTAGGGCGGTGGCTAACCATAGACAGCAGTGGCGGTCTTTGGCGGGCAATTCCTTTTGAAAACATCGTTGGAGGTTTTCAATAGGGTGGTGGCTAACCATAGACAGCAGTGGCGGTCTTTGGCGGGCAATTCCTCTTGAAAACATCGTTGGAGGTTTTCATTAGGGCGGTGGCTAACCATAGACAACAGTGGCGGTCTTTGGCGGGCAATTCCTCTTGAAAACATCGTTGGAGGTTTTCATTAGGGCGGTGGCTAACCATAGACAACAGTGGCGGTCTTTGGCGGGCAATTCCTTTTGAAAACATCGTTGGAGGTTTTCAATAGGGCGGTGGCTAACCATAGACAACAGTGGCGGTCTTTGGCGGGCAATTCCTCTTGAAAACATCGTTGGAGGTTTTCATTAGGGCGGTGGCTAACCATAGACAACAGTGGCGGTCTTTGGCGGGCAATTCCTTTTGAAAACATCGCTGGAGGTTTTCAATAGGGCGGTGGCTAACCATAGACAACAGTGGCGGTCTTTGGCGGGCAATTCCTTTTGAAAACATCGTTGGAGGTTTTCAATAGGGCGGTGGCTAACCATATTACAGCAGTGGCGGTCTTTGGCGGGCAGTTCGAACGTTAATTATGGCGGTGGCTAACCTAATCAGTGCGATATCCGTGTTCGTCCTGCGATATCGGAGTTCACTTTTGTGGCTACAACGCCTGGAACCCTGTCTGGAGGGATTGGCTGATTATCAACATCAACGAGGTGAGAGACGCCAGCATTGCGCGCTGGCTGATGGCCAGGGATGCGAATCTACTGCAGGTTTAGTTCTTTGCCAGGACCGGAAAGGAAAGCGAAAAGTAAGTTTTCTTTTGAATGCGTTTAACAATTTGATTAATTGGTCTTTTTTTTATCTTATTATAGTTGAAGTGGAAATGAAGCAACAATCTCAAGTGATCCATCGCGGTATTGCCTCGTTCCCATGATGCGAATTTGTCCGCAGCATGTCAGAGAACCGCAGAACCTCCATCGTCTAGCTTCCAGAAGGTGAATTAGTTTCACATATAAATGAGGATGTAATAATGGTGAATTACAATGGAAGAGCGACAAACAGTAGAGGACACAACTTTTGTTAGGCAGAAGATCTGATCAAGCAGGAAATGATTGTGATTCTCCATTTGAAATCAGCGTCCAGGATCGGACCAATTTGCTCGTCATTTTCGTAACTTTAATTTGGTCCCTTACAAGATTATGGACTCGTCGACCTTGTGTCACAATCCGGCGGCTTGCAAATATGTCTTCCAAATCTGCAAAGCACCCTGTGGGTTCGACGTTGTGTATTATTGTAAAAAGTTTTGAGAAGAATTGCTTCATATTTTTTTGTTTTTCTTGTAAAAATATTTCCCTCCAGAAACATTGTTCTAGTGCTGCCTTCTAAATCTGTTCGAATTTTTGTTCTGTGATTTTTTTAGCTCTGAAAATTGGGATTCTAATATTGTGCAAATGAGGTGTTTTGCTTCCCACTGGAATTCCTTATTTGTTGTACCAAAATGTTCCCCGTAAAATCTAGTTTCCATAAATATCCTTTTTGTATTATCTGTAATTTTTGCAATAAAAGTGACAATTTTGAATGTTTTTGCGTGTTTTCTCAAAAAAATCCGCTAAAAAGTGGGCGGGGCCTAAAAAATTGACGAATCCTATTGGTGGATTGGACCAAAAAGGGGGCGTGGCTCCTTTTCGAGCTGGGAAAGCGTTTTCTGGGCTTTTTTCCATAAGGATCCCTGCACGATCAAGGGGGTCCCCTTGAAAAATCGTCAAAAATTGAGAGCCTCGCCCCTTTTCCCTGTTCCCAACTCCCCTGCTCGGTTTCCTATCCACGATATTCGAGCTCGTAATGCCGAAGCATCACAATTTCGAATATGGGAATAGGAACCTTGCCGGGAAGGCATATGGTACAGGGAAAGGGAGCCATTAAATATTTCGTTTTTTCGACGAAATAAAGTGCCTCGACCGGGAATCGAACCGAGGACCTTGGGTCCCCAGTCGTGCGAGTTATCCACGCGGTCATGGACTTATATTATATACATGTTGAAACTTCTATAACTATAATGTATGGACTCAGACAGTGTACAGTGTGAGGATAGCATCCTTCTTTTGTTCGATTTATAGAAATTTGACGGTTCGCCCATTGCCCATTGACTTGTATTCCCTAGAAGTTTGCATTGTATTTATTTCTTTGTATTATATTTAAAAGTTAATGCAAGCCTGGCGAATATATATATAGTTATATATATTTTTTTTGTTGAAATTGAACTTCTCTGGGTTTTGGTGGGCGTGGTTCGGGTGCATTGTGGGGCCTGTGGAGGATGGTGCATTGTGAGGCCAGCAGGAAAAGGGCGTTATATTCGGGTGTGGTGATGAAGAGGCGGAATAAGTTTTGACTTCTAATTTTTGTAATTCTTTATACTAGTGTTGTTGTTTTTATTCAAATAGGCTATCCATTGGATTCCCTGCGTTATTACTTAACAACATTTCAATGACATTGTGCCTTTATGTTGTTAAACGCCGTCCATTAGAAGAAAGCGAAGACATAAGAAGTGTCTCGGTTCTGGCCCTCGACCCACGTCGTAGTAGAATTCGCCAGAAGTTTCGGTTTGGGAAGCCGTTCTCTGGTTCGCTACCATGGATTGACGAACCCGAACCGAAGCTGCGTATCACTGCATGTGTTTTTCTTATAAACATCAAACCGTGTCCGGATAGTTTCAAGAGAACGACTCCACAAGTTTGTTGCCTTTGAACGGATGTGCACCCTATAACGTCAGTTGCTCCCTAGCAAGCAATCAGTGCAGACTTGGTTTTCTCCAGCGACCTTGTGAAAGTTAGTAGTGAGTTTATAGTTAAACATTACCAAGCATGTTGAACATTAACAATCGGATTAAGCGTTATCTTCGAAAACATTAAGAATTGGATCTTCCAAAACCTGGAGTCAATTCAAGTGCGCGTTTAAAGTGTTAAGTGTGGTGTTCGGCAAAACTCTGGTCAGGCCTACGCCAGTAAACAAAAAATGTGTTGGTGTTAAGTGTGCTCTCTACTTCATCCCTGCCTTACATCATCCTTCGCCGTCGACAGAATTTGCAACTTTAATCTGCTAAGCTGATATTCTGCTACTTGGAGGTAGCTACTTACCTTCTGTGGGAACCAGGAGAACCAGAAGGAACAGGTATGCCAGGAGTTAAAGTGTTGTTGGCCGGTTAGGTCTTTTGCCGCAACTTTTAATTTCCTGGGCGGCGAAAAGTCTTTGTTGTTGCCATTCATTAGGTCTTTAATGGTAACAACGAAGCTTTTCTATGGTAAACGGGTGGTGAACGGATTTGGGGAGCCTCTACTGAAGAACGCAGCCCTGGCAGGGATGGAAGTTTCGCCCATTTGCCTGATCCTTGGGATCAGGCAATTTCTTCATGCCCCTTTCTTCAAATCCCGGTGTATTCAAGAGCGAAAAGTGCAGATGGAAGTTTCTTCTGTGGAAGTTTCGCCCATTTGCCTGATCTTCGGGATTCCTTCATGCCCCTTCTTCAAATCCCAGTGTTTCCAAGAGTGAAAAGTGCCGCGATAGACCGTTCTTCGGGTTGGTCCCTTGGTGAGCTTTCTTCGCATTCAGCGGTGTTTCCAAGATTGCCTGCGATGCTAAAGTCAACTTTTGTAAGTCGGAGTGTTCGCGAAGTCGAGGTAAAACATAATCTTTTACTTTCCCATGTCGTTAGATTTTGCTTCGTTTGTATACATTTCGAACTTACTTTTTTCTATTTTACGTTTCGTTGCAGGTTCTTTGGTAACGTTAATCGACTAAACTGGGTGAAAGGTGGCGAAAGGGGGAGGACAACTGGGTGTTGCGACGCTCATACGATGTACCGAACCGGAAATGCAGAAGTGAGGTCGACTTGACGAACGTCTTAAACGTGTGCAGCTTGTGTTGTTGTTTTTTATTTGTCTGTCGGAAGTATACAAACACAAAACTCGGCAAGTTTTTCTCCTTCTCCATAGTCCTTCTGCTTTCACATGTTTTATGCAATTTGTGTTGTTGTTTTTTATGTGTTACCGGAAGTCTACAAACGTGAATCAGGACAAGTTTGATCCTTTTCATACGTTTTGCGTTTTCACCCGTTTTGGGAGCCTTCCTCTGCGGATGTGTTTGTTCACACGTATTTGTAAGTTTTAAACATTTTGTTTATGAATTGATTTCATGCGTACTGATATTTTTCCCTTTTCTTCTAGTTTTCGGTGGCGAAATGAAGGGGAAGAGGAAGTAATCCTGTGCCAAGAGGTCAACTTCTAACGAATCCGATTTCAGTTTAAAGTTCATGGGGAGCTTCGAAGTGATTGTTGTAGCACTTTAATTTACATTTATAAGTTTTTACTACTCATTGTTTCTTTCAGGCGAGCATCGTTGAGGTCTTCACTATGGCGGTGGCTAACCTTAGACAGCAGTGGCGTTCTTTGGCAGGCAATTCCTTTGGAAAACACCGTTGGAGGTTTTCATTAGGGCGGTGGCTAACCATAGACAGCAGTGGCGGTCTTTGGCGGGCAATTCCTTTTGAAAACATCGTTGGAGGTTTTCAATAGGGTGGTGGCTAACCATAGACAGCAGTGGCGGTCTTTGGCGGGCAATTCCTCTTGAAAACATCGTTGGAGGTTTTCATTAGGGCGGTGGCTAACCATAGACAACAGTGGCGGTCTTTGGCGGGCAATTCCTCTTGAAAACATCGTTGGAGGTTTTCATTAGGGCGGTGGCTAACCATAGACAACAGTGGCGGTCTTTGGCGGGCAATTCCTCTTGAAAACATCGTTGGAGGTTTTCATTAGGGCGGTGGCTAACCATAGACAACAGTGGCGGTCTTTGGCGGGCAATTCCTCTTGAAAACATCGTTGGAGGTTTTCATTAGGGCGGTGGCTAACCATAGACAACAGTGGCGGTCTTTGGCGGGCAATTCCTTTTGAAAACATCGCTGGAGGTTTTCAATAGGGCGGTGGCTAACCATAGACAACAGTGGCGGTCTTTGGCGGGCAATTCCTTTTGAAAACATCGTTGGAGGTTTTCAATAGGGCGGTGGCTAACCATATTACAGCAGTGGCGGTCTTTGGCGGGCAGTTCGAACGTTAATTATGGCGGTGGCTAACCTAATCAGTGCGATATCCGTGTTCGTCCTGCGATATCGGAGTTCACTTTTGTGGCTACAACGCCTGGAACCCTGTCTGGAGGGATTGGCTGATTATCAACATCAACGAGGTGAGAGACGCCAGCATTGCGCGCTGGCTGATGGCCAGGGATGCGAATCTACTGCAGGTTTAGTTCTTTGCCAGGACCGGAAAGGAAAGCGAAAAGTAAGTTTTCTTTTGAATGCGTTTAACAATTTGATTAATTGGTCTTTTTTTTATCTTATTATAGTTGAAGTGGAAATGAAGCAACAATCTCAAGTGATCCATCGCGGTATTGCCTCGTTCCCATGATGCGAATTTGTCCGCAGCATGTCAGAGAACCGCAGAACCTCCATCGTCTAGCTTCCAGAAGGTGAATTAGTTTCACATATAAATGAGGATGTAATAATGGTGAATTACAATGGAAGAGCGACAAACAGTAGATGACACAACTTTTGTTAGGCAGAAGATCTGATCAAGCAGGAAATGATTGTGATTCTCCATTTGAAATCAGCGTCCAGGATCGGACCAATTTGCTCGTCATTTTCGTAACTTTAATTTGGTCCCTTACAAGATTATGGACTCGTCGGCCTTGTGTCACAATCCGGCGGCTTGCAAATATGTCTTCCAAATCTGCAAAGCACCCTGTGGGTTCGACGTTGTGTATTATTGTAAAAAGTTTTGAGAAGAATTGCTTCATATTTTTTTGTTTTTCTTGTAAAAATATTTCCCTCCAGAAACATTGTTCTAGTGCTGCCTTCTAAATCTGTTCGAATTTTTGTTCTGTGATTTTTTTAGCTCTGAAAATTGGGATTCTAATATTGTGCAAATGAGGTGTTTTGCTTCCCACTGGAATTCCTTATTTGTTGTACCAAAATGTTCCCCGTAAAATCTAGTTTCCATAAATATCCTTTTTGTATTATCTGTAATTTTTGCAATAAAAGTGACAATTTTGAATGTTTTTGCGTGTTTTCTCAAAAAAATCCGCTAAAAAGTGGGCGGGGCCTAAAAAATTGACGAATCCTATTGGTGGATTGGACCAAAAAGGGGGCGTGGCTCCTTTTCGAGCTGGGAAAGCGTTTTCTGGGCTTTTTTCCATAAGGATCCCTGCACGATCAAGGGGGTCCCCTTCAAAAATCGTCAAAAATTGAGAGCCTCGCCCCTTTCCCTGTTCCCAACTCCCCTGCTTTGTTTCCTATCCCCGATATTCGAACTCGTGATGCCACTGCTTCATAATTTCGAATATGAGTATGGAAACTTTGCCAGGAAGGCAATGAGTACTGAGAAAGGAAGCCATTTAATATTTAGCTTTTTTGACGAAATAAAATACCTCGACCGGGTTTCGAACCGGGCTCCTTTGTTCCCCCAGTCGTGCGTCCTATCCATTCGGTCACACGCTTATGGTGCATATGTGTTGCACGTCCTATAAATTCAATGAATGAACTAAGCTATGTATAGTGTATACAGGCGGGAAACCGCCGATTAATTTCGCTCGATTTCGCTCCGTTCGCTCGATTAATGAAAATGAACCGTTTGCCTATTGCCATACCTTGTATTCCCTCGATGTTTGCAATGTCATATTTTATTTGTTGTAGTTATTTCGAAATATATTAAAAACTCTTTACTTATTTTTGTTCATGAGCCAAAATCATTCAAAGCACAAAAGAACTACAAAGCGATGTATTTTGCTTTGCATTACTTTTATTAAAAGCTCACACAATACACTTTTTCAGATGACAACCTACATTCGCTATGGACCCCAATGCCAGTCACGTCAAGTACAACACTTATTCGTTTGAAGCCAATTTTTTTTAATAATGACGAAAGATTTGTTTGAGTTTGATTTGCATAAAACGTATCCGTAACTTCTCCATTTGATCAACACGTTCTCCGGATTTAGTTACCAACGTACGTAATGTATCCCGGAGTTAAAAATTTCCACTAGTGTGTCACTGTCGAACAATTAATTTTTATTTTTTTTCAGCTGGTGGAGTGAAAGTGCAAGTTTTAACGTTTCTCATCAACTTTCGTTGATGAGAATCGTTAACCTAACCTAACCTAACCTAATCTAACCTAAGCAAACCTATAACCTAACCTCTAACCTAAGCTAACCTAACCTATCCTGACCTAAACTAATTCATTTCCAATCCAACAACAATTTTCAACTCGAGTTACACCCATTTGTCATTCCTTTTCCGGAGAACGTTTTGCAACAATAATACACACTAGTGTCAATTTTATCTCCGAGTTCCGAAACTGGAGAACCTGTTGCATTTGATTCAGGGCAAACACACTCCTTGATGCGGCATTAAGACGAACTATAGAGCAAAACAAAATGACGTTATACTCATATGCCAAAGTCAGGCTGTTTTTGTAGGCGATCATGGATATGCAAGCAAAATTGGAAAAATATCGCAAGAAAAAAGAGAAAGAAAAGTTTCTTGCCAACAAAGTGAAGTTATCTTTCACCGAACGTTACTTTCCAGCTTTAGTGACATCCTGGTTTGTTCGAAAAGGACTGCCAACTTCTGAAAACTCGGAATCTAAGACTAAAGAACCCGTTTTAACTCCCGTTCCTCCTTTGGAAGCACAACAAAACTTCTTGAACGAAAAGAAACTCAAGGCAGACTTAAGAAAAAGAGGAAAATCCACCCTGGACCAACCAGTCGAAAATTATGTAAATTAATTTAGAGTAGAAACCATATACATATTAACTTAATATGCCTGGAAATAATAAGTCTGGAAATCAAAACACGTGACTTAATAATTAAGTCACGTGTTTTGATTTCCAGACTCCATTTACCAAAGATGAAGTAGACATGGAAACAAATCCATGGACCAAACTAGATTGCCTAATCCTGGCATTAAAGCTGACACTGTGGATAATCTTGCTGAAGCTCTTTATTCATCTGGAATTCGCTGCTGTCTTCGTCGTATTTTCCATGTTTTATCTCATGTGGACCAATTTCCGGAAGGACCGACGAAAACCTTGGGAGCCTAGCGCCTACTCGGTGTTTAACCCTAATTGTGAAGCTATTGAAGGCACTATAACACCAGAACAGTTTGAAAGAGAGCTCCGCTATGGAGCCTTGTGATACATTTTACATAATACAAAAAAATTTCCTTACAAAACTGAGCATATGCGTATCGGGTCATGGATCAGTTACAAAAGTTAACACGCATAAATTCAAGACAGAAGGGAAGAAAGGCAAAATTAAGTATCTGTCCATCGTATCGGAAGAATTGTGATCTTTGTTCGAGAATCACCATTAGGCGTTTACAAAAATAAGTCAAAGATAGTAATCACCTCGCGTTCATCATGCTTTCGAGCTCTTTAACGCGATCCCGAAATTCCCTTTGCTTATATTTCAATAGCTCACGTTGCAAAGTTTGGCGTAAGGCTTTCAAATCAGGCAGATCATCGCAAGACTTGATATTGAGCAAAGTGCTGTCCACTGTTCGCCAAACCGGGCTGTGCCAACGTTTCAAAGAACCCGCGCGCCAAAGGTCTGACACCTTAGTACATTTGACGTACTCGGACAAGAGCATGTTCCATATGACTCCCACAGTTGCGAAATAATCCAACTAGTACACAAAATTAATTTATAATTAAGACAAGAAATGGGCATAAATGAATTTACTTGATAACTCCAAGACTTTCCGGTGCGCATTTCAATACAGCGGAAATCAGCAGTGCTAAAAACGTTCATAAACGAAGTTCTTGGCGGATATAAACTCATGTCAATACTTCGCCCCCAGTCTATAAGTTTCAACGTATTCACTTCATAAGCAAATACCGATTTTTCACTCCAATTCTCCAACGCTTTCTCCAGACAAGGGCTAAACAGTAACAAAGTTTCGAAAATTTCTATACGAAAAATACTTCAAGTAAAACTTACAAGTTCTGAAGCATGATATTATCTGCCTTAATATCGCCATGGATGATCTCCGCTGCCTTGAGGCCTTCTAATATGTACAATAACTCGCACGAAAAGTACAATACGAGTACTTCGGGCATTCCAGTGTTCTACAAGTTAAGTAATTACCAACACTGAAACCGTTTTAAAAGTTTTCATTAACCTACCTTAAGCTTGTATGCATTAATAACGTCCAAAAGCGTTCCTTTGGGCCAATACGCGTTGACCAAAATGTTCCCGTTGTTGTAAAATATACCATGATCCACTTGCATACAGCCGTCCGCCTTTAAAGATCAGAATTTTTCTTAATCAACACCAAAAACAATGCAAAATAAAAAACATAAACAAACCAAAAACATAATCGAACTTTTTTTTACCACAAAATCAAAGCAATGCTCAGTAAGGCGAGATCGTAGTTCAACGCAAATATAAAATTCCCATAGTCCAGCTTCAACTTGAACTTTCAAGACAACGCGCTGCATATCATTATCGCGCTCAGCCGTGAAAACCTTGGCGTACGCTCCTTCGCCTATGCATTTCTGGACTCGGTAGCCGAATCCGCCAGCCTGGAATGCCGTGTTCGGCTTCATGGCCGGTAAATCGCTGTTCACGAACTCGAAACCAGCCTTCTGGGACCAAACCTCCTTTCGCTGGGACAACCAATGGTCCCGTATCTTCTCATCGAAGGGGTCGTGGTCTACCTCCAAGACTTGTCCAACAACTGGTTCTGGGTTGCTTACTTTCGGCAAGTGAGCGACAAGAAAATCCGCTGATGGCGATGTTTGTGTATATTCGGGTAAAACATCCAGTTTGGTTTTGCCCCAACTGGTCAAAAGCCCTTGTGTACAGTTGCTCTGGCTCCCCGCGGAAGAAGCTGAAGATGAACTCGCGCAGGAAGACGAGGTTGATCGAAATTCTCGAGACAGCTCCATAATAGGACTCAACTTCTGGGTCAATACCTCGATGACTTGGTTTTCTACGAGACCTTTAGATTCAGGCTTATTATCGACTTTGCCCAAATTTCTCGTCGCCAAACCTAACGCGGCAGAAGTGTCATCTTCTACATCGTTTCGACTCTGCTGAACATTGAACAGGGGAAGCATTGGAGTCGACGATATCTTCAGTCCTTGGGCGAATAAACCGGGACTCCGGGGTGGCAACAAGGTAAAGTTGGTAAGATCGGCTGGGAACGGCGGAATAACGCTCATTTCTTCCGCAATCTTACCGTCTTCTTCGTTTTCCTCAACTTCCTCAGATGGGGCGGTAGCGATATCCAACGCGGGCTGCAGGATTCCCGCGAGAGGAGTGCGTTTTTGAGGAACAACGGAGTCCACTGGACGCTCGTTTTCCTTGTCTTCGTCTTCCTCCAAGGCCTTCAGCTGTTTCGCGAGCTCAGCGAACAATTCCGGTTGATTTCCTCTAGGCATCTCGCTTTTCTCTGTTGGATCGATGTAGATGTTGAGCGAATTCGATTTCGGCAGTGCCTTAGCTTGATTTCGTTGTTCCGGATCCTCGTAAATAGCCAACGGCGCCGGTTTCGCCAGCTCTTTCTCTTGTTGTGGATCGACATAGACTTGAAATGCCGCGCAAACTGGCTCAACTTCTTTAGGCGGCGATGGAGTAATATCTAGCACGCCTAACGCTTTACGTTTAGGCTTAACCGCTTGGTTTCGCATGGATTCGCACGCAAATTTCCCTTCATTGTTCTCGCTATCATCGCAAAAGACTTCAAATAGTCTTTGCGTAGGTACATTCCCATCTACATTGCTTTTAACGATATCAATTGGAGTATTGAAGTTAAGTGCGGTACACGAAACTGGTATTTGTACCGGGTTCGAAACAGTTTCGTCTCGGTAGACTGCAAATTTGGGTTTAAAGGATCCAGACTCCATCGCTGGTTCTACCGTGGGTTTCAGACTGGGTTCAGGCATAATAGCTGATCCGCTGAACAGATTATCGATGAAATTTCGTGCCATACGAGTGTGGACAGTTGGCTCGGTAGTTTTGTCCAGCAGCGAAGTTTCTTTCGAAGGCGGGTTCTCTTGTTTCCCCTCAAACACGCTGTTTTGGGCAGAAATTGCAGGTAACGGGTCTTTTCGGATGCCGGGAATGTTTAAAATTGAAGTTTCTTTGACGGAAGGGACGTTCTCTTGTCTCAAGAGGCCGTTTTGAGGGATTTCGGGGAGGAGGGGAATGTCAATGCCAGCGATGTCTGTTTGGGTGCTCATCTCGCAGAACGTTTTCGCAATTGGGGCCTTGGGAGAGACTGCCCGTGCTCTTTTCTCTTTAGCCCGTGAAGCTCGGAGTTCCTCAATGGATTTTTCGCTATCATTTACATAAATGTCTTTGAAGCACGCCATGTACTTCTTGGTTGGATCCGGCAGCTCAGGGACCATGCCTGGAATGCTGTTGAATTCTTCTTCGGTGAGAAATTCAGTGCATGGAACTTTAACCATGGGTGATTCTTGAGGCGGCTGAGTTTTGGGCAAACGCCGCGGGTTTTGTTTATATTCTAGAGCTCGCAGCTGCTCGATGGAGTACTCGGTGGTACCAGCATAAATGCGGTCCAGGCAGCACATGAATTTCAATGTGGGATCTTGAGCTTCTTGGAAGAAAAGCGGAGTTTTGATGGCTTCCTCGGTGGGCTCTGGTTTGCGAGGTTTGAGGATGTTGCTTAACGCAGCTCTGTGCGGGGTTGCTACTGGAGCAGGTTGACCACGATCTTCGTGGATGTGGAAGGCGGGAGCTACGTAAGTTGACGCATGAGCTAAGGGTACGATGCCAGTCGTTTTTTGGCCTAAACGGACTTTGCTCCAAGCTCCGGGTTGACTGCTGTTCTCTTTGTTGACCTTGGTTTGGATAGGTGGAACGGTACCAGGTGCAAATGGCTGATCACTGATCTCATTCTCATCCTATTAAGAAGATTTAGATTTATTTGGTATAGGAATGGGGAAAAGCGACAACTATTTACTTGGTAGACAGTGAGACCGGGTTTGGAGTGACTGTGTTGTGAACTAGCGGGTTTAGGAATGTGCGACGCAACAGGTACAACCCCTGCTCGGCCCTTAACATGGTCCCCGACACGAACAATGGGAGCTATAGCTTTTTTCCCCATTGGCTTTAAAGCATTGAAAACACTGCGCCCCTGGTTTTCTTCTTCGGATTCGTCGTTGTCGTGACAGGTAGAACGCATAGCGTTGACGGTATTTGTAGCAACTCGGGCTTGAAAGCGTCTGAAAGCGGAATAGTTAACATTAGATACTATTTGTGAAGCAGACAAAGGGAGAGTAGATTACGCTAAGCTTTCTTGCAAAAGCTGTACCGGCTTAGCCTCATTCGTCAACCCCAGCTTGTGAATCCTCTCAGCTTCTTTCATATTTCCGCTGATCTCCAAAACATCGGCCCAACGGGCGTAGAACTCGGCCAGGGATTTGAAGTAGCCTTGGCTATACAACTGTTCATAGCTCTCTTTACCGTTTTCCGTGTTATCTAACTAGAAAAATAAAATAAAAATCTTATAGAAGCAAGATTTTATGAATGGAATATGAGATTATGAGGCTGAAGCCTACATATTTCATCCAAACATCCAGAAAGCGGGTATCTTCTTGGTATTTGGCTTTCTCGTGAAGCGCTGACAAACATTTTTCCAGTAGGACTATCAGATTTCCATCGCGGCAGCCTTTGGGGTAGTTTTGTTCAACCCAGTTTATGTATCTGCTCCAGGGATCAAGCGGATCAATGCCTTTGTATGCTCTTAGCTCCGCTTCAAACTCACTAATAACACATATAATCATGTTACAATACACCTAAATGCATTGAAGAAATCTATTAATTAACCTTTTCTTCTCAGCCTTCTTACGATTCGCAGATTCAGCCGTTGATCCATCGTTAGGTCCCAAGGAAGCCAACAGCTCGTTGATCATTCGACCCTTTTTTAGGGGTTGAATATTCTCTTTGCAGAGCTCCCAAGACTGCTCCATGGTCAACTACTTATTTTTATATAAAACTCACTCACTCTTAACTCTTTAATGCTAAAATTTGAGTTCAAAACTCTAAAAAACTCCAGAGAGCCGTTGACACCGCTTAGTTAATGCAACGCGCCATATTTAAAACGGTTACTATCGGCATCGATTAACAATACATCGGTTTTTCTTTACTATCGGGAATCGGCTAGAGGAAACGATGCAAACATTCCATCCAATCTCTCGACACAGTCCTTAGTCGTCGCAATATATTTACCTTCATCCAAAAAAGAAAACGCGATATTGAATTCGTAATATAATTTATAAATGTGAACCTTTTCAATCATGTCTTCGCGCCACACATTAAGTCCGAATCCGGCGACTCATTTAAACAGAGCGTACTATGGGAATTGGAAAACGGACCAGCTCCTCTCGCAAAGGTTACACACTGCAAAAAATTTATACTACAAGGATCTGCTCGCCCACTTCGGATGCGTGAATGCGATCGAGTTCTCAGACAATGGATCTATTTTGGCGTCAGGTTGTCTTACAAATAGGTACCATTTGACCATGTTGACTTTTTCTTTCTTTCTTCATTCTTGGCGAATTAGGAGGCGATGATAGGCGCGTTTTATTGCACCGAGTAGCCTCAACAATGCGGAAAGAACGCAACGAATCGGCTACTATCATGAAAGCGGAGCACAACTCAAATATCTTCTGCCTGGCCTTTTCGTCAGGCCAAGATCGTCTATTTTCAGGGGGCAATGACGAGCAAGTTATTGTTCACGATATTGCAACGTGAGTAATAGATGATCAGACGGTTGGTTAGTGTAGTCATCATAACTTTCTTTCAGTGCGAAGCCTTTGGACTTTTTCCCGCATGACCTCGCCGTCTATAGCGTGTCGGCGAGCCCCGTAGACAATGATATATTCGCTAGCGCAGGCGACGACGGCAAAGTACTGCTCTTGGACACCCGTGTGTATAACCAGCCTCACATTTGTGTGGCATCCAGCACCGCCGCTTTCCATGCTGTCGTGTTCAACCCCGTCGAGCCTCGAATCATAGCCACAGCCAATTCACGGGATGGCCCTTGCCTATGGGATGTTCGCAAGCCTAAACAGTAATAACTGCATTAATTTTCCTCCCAAACTAAATGTTTCATCTAGTTGCTTTTTGCGATTCGCGAGCAATCAACGTTGGCAGAACTGCGCCATGAGCGTTTCTTTCAATGAATGTGGCCGTCAACTGTTGTGCTTACGGAGGCGAAAAAGTCCCATCCTTTACGACATCGCGAACTCGGATCAAGCAATCGAATTGTTCCATGAAGGGTACAGTAATGCTTGTACGATGAAAAGCTGCTGTTTTGCTGGCGCCAAACATGAGTTTGCCGTATCAGGAGCAGACGATGGAAGAGTGTACATGTGGAAAATACCCTCTTTAGCCTTCGATGATCAAAGTACCCTTATCAATAAGCTTCGATTCAGCTTTATTTCACATTATTTTACGATTTCCTTTAGAAAAAATCACAAAAATCGAGCAAGCTCATTTAGTATTAAAGGGCCATAGATCAATCATAAACCAAGTCCGTTTCAATCAGCACGACTTCTTACTCGCTTCGTCCGGAGTTGAAAAGATGGTCAAAGTAGATTATTCAAATATTTAAATTATTTTAAATCAATTTTGGAATTTAAAGTTGTGGAGCGTCTTTCCCTTGGCGGGAGGTGGTGGCCACTTGGAAGAGCAAACATATCAAGAACCTCCTCGAAGGACGATGACCATGCGAGATTATGCACGAATCTACATTCACGGCCAACATGTAATTTCTATTTTCCCCCTTTTTTTGCATTAATTAAAAAAAAATTGGTTTTAGGCGATTAATAATCGATCGGTGGACGAAGACCCAAGTATGATTGCCTTTTTCGACTCCTTGATTCAACAAGAGAGGTCGCCTTTGATGGACGATTTGCCCAGCGTGTTGGACGAATACAGCAACTCAGATTCCGAGCCAGACACGCCACATACAGCCGAATTTTACCGCCGCTCACCTGTCGTGGCTGCTGCGTACAACCCTTCCTCTTCTTCCACTCATTCACCACCTTCTTCAGCTTCGGCTTCCCCATCTTCGCAGTCGACGTCTTCTTCATCTGATTCGGACGATTCCGCTGGTCCCAGCACTGCGCTGGCCATGACCCGAACTGTGATACGCAACGAAAGTCAGCGTTTGCAAAGAATCCAAGAGAGATTAGAACAAGGGCGGCGCCGTTTGGCTCTTCTACGCGAGCAAAGAGACAGTCTACGGCCTATGCCGACCGACACCGAATCTGAGCCATCTCCCTCCACCAACTCACAACAACAGACAAGTACTGAACCTCAACATCCTCCTACCTTTCATTTCAAGCCCCATCCCAACCGCCAGTACCGAAGATCGTCCACCACCGATTCAGACTAACCGTTCGATAATTTTGAGTGAAACGCATGTGGTACGGTAAATTTATCTGTGTGCCTGTCTTTCTTTTGTAATGCACTGTAAATTACACATTCATACAGTTCCCAAAAACGTTTCTGTGTCTTCCCTGTTAGGATTGAAAAGACCCCACATCCGTTCAAGCTCATCAACTTAATAAATAAAATGGAGCTCGTCAAGTATTTACATTTGCTAAATCACTGCCATTAATAGCAGAAAAAACGATCAAAGACTGTACATAGCGCAACACATACAACACAAGTACATAATCACGATTTACCTTCGTTTTTTTGGAGGGGTAAGAACAGGACATTTCAAACTTACCACGCCTCTTTGTTTTCCTTCAAACCCAAGCGGTTGCTTCGGGGAACTGTAGGCGACAAATGAGGGTACTGTTGTTGGTTAGAGGAATATTCTTGCTCAGCGGGACTGATTCCGACCCGCGGAAAACCTCGATGGGCATGGACATTCGTTCCGTTGTTGTGAAGTTGAGCCTGTTTTTGCTTGGCTGGACCCCGAGGACTGTGGGGATAGCCTAATGTTACTTTGGTGCCTTTGGGATAAGTTCCGGTCGTTTTCCTGCGGTAAAGAACCACGCCAATTATTATGCCGCAGATCGTCATGACAGCCAGGACCGAGAAAAGAATGATAATGGCGAGATATGGGGCTTCGATGTTCAGGGCTTCGGCTAGGATTTCTCGGTTTCCCATTACGGTAAGTGACTCTGGGTTGAGCGATTCGATGCGTGGCTGTCCGACTCTGTGGTGAAACTGCGAAGAAGTCAAATCAGCTGCCATGGAATGCCCAGCTAACTCAAACACCAAATAACCCGATTTAACCTAAAAGAATAAAGTATTTTAGTAGCTTGAAGGTTAATAGATTATGTCTTAAGGTGAATTGGGCTCTAATTACCATATCTTCGATTTGTGAAGCAACATCAACCGTATTTTCCCCAATTAACGTAAACTGAATACGGGGGTCCTGGGGCTTATCTTGCACAACAACTGTTTCTTTCATCGTGCTGGCTTCCAACATTTGCAACAATTCGTCCATTTGACTTTGTAAAGCCTCTTCCATCGAGGATCGGTCCATCTGCATTCCATGGCCATCCGCAAAGCCCAACGAAACTGCTACAGCGGTAACAGGCACATATTCTACGAAAATTATGTAAAATAACACAATTATAACACAAACGAAGACATTCTATACCACATAAAATAAGAATCTTCATTAACTGACTATCAAAAGCTCTAAGCTCAAAACACAAACTCAAAACTCCGGAATTCTAAAACACAGACAAGAAAGGTTCGAATAAGTTTGAACACGGCAAGGGCGGTAGCCAATCAGAGAGCGCGTTAACAATACACAGACACTAGCGCTAAGTGTACCTTTTCGGCTAGGCGCCTACAGGTACCTTTTACCGGGAGCATTGAGGAAAGCTCCACTACGAACTCGATACCTAATTGGCTCAACGGACGGGCTTAGTCATATACGCAGAGCTTTTCGCAGTATTAACAATATCCTTAGTATATGAATGCTATACTTTTAAAAACACAATAATTAATGTGACACTTAAAAAGCTTTTCACTGAAAGGATTTAAATACTTTTCACGGAAAGGATTTAAATACTTTTCAAATACATTTTGCTTGAAAACGGTGGCTACAGCGCACCTACGTCTTTTAAATAAAGTATTTAGAACCCGTTTCGTGTGTTTTCAAATAGACCGATATCCACAATCAATATCCAAATCATTAAATCGGCTTATCACATGGTCGTCCCAGTTCGAATACAAACGAAGTACTTACGGCATGTTTGGGTGTCTTTCAGGAAAAGTGTTGAATTCGGCAATTGGTTTCCTGCTTCATCTACACACCAACATTGTACTGGTTCTTGCGCGCTTTGCTTGTTCACACATTGCAAGGGTTTAAACCTGAAGAAACATATTTTACTACAAATTTCTTATTTTTTGCTAGCGATTCCACGTACTTGCCCAATACGTCACATTCGACAAGAAAACTGTCTTTCTTCGCTTCTTGGTTGTTCCTCATTTTCTGGCACCTCGTTATTTTGTCCACTTGAAGAGATTTCCCTCGTTTACCCACCCATTTTTTCACTGGTTTGTGCTCGATCGTGCCTACCAAGCCTTGATCTTTGATAATAACACCAATTTTGGATGTGGTGGAGCTTGCTTTTGTGGTAGAAACCGATTCGATCGACGGTTTAGCCGAAACATGGCCTTGCCGATAATCAACGAAGACTTCTGGGACGTGGGAAGTCATAGATTTCATTGTGGTAGTTGTTGTTGTTGTGGTAGTCATAGGTTTCATTGTGATAGTCGTTGGGGCAGGAGTTGTAGTAGTAGAAGTACTAGTATTTATTGTTGTTGTTGCTGCCGTCGTAGTAACAGGTACCGCCAGCTGGCATTGAATTGGACTGCCTTCGAAATCCGTAAATCTGGCCTGGCAAGTGCAAGGATCGACCACGCACACGAATTCCTCATGCCCTGGGCAGGTCAAGCTGTCATTGCACACAGCGCTGCGTTGGCAGCCACGGACTTCTCCGTTTTCGCTCATCCGTGGGCACAAAACAAAATCTAAAAATAAAAAAGCATATAAAACGACGTTCGTTCTCGTGTTTTTACGGATTTTTCTACCTGGACAGCGGCTTTCGCATTGTTGCTTGGTGTGGAAATTGTTGGGATTACCTCCACAGCCTCCAAAATCGAATTCCTCACATTGACGAGTGTCGGAGTTGTAGTACCAACGCGCGAAATTGGCTCTACAGAAGCCTTCTTCCTTGGGTAATTCGCAGACATCCACTATACCCAAAAATTAATTAATTAAAACTCCAATTCGATAACACTAACAGTAAGTTGGCTAAATACCTGGCTTTTCGCATTCCATCTGACACTCTTCCAATGAGTAAAAGTTATTTTCGTTTCCGGCGCAGCCGCTGAAGATAAATTCCTGGCATTGCTGGGCAGTATTATTGTAAAAATATCGCTGGAAGGCAGCACGGCAATACCCAGAGCTCTGGGGCTGGGTACACTTACTTTGGCAGTCCACTGGTTCTCCATTCACACTATTTTGGTTACATAATTCAATTAATTCAATAAAGTCAAGTGTTAAACAGAAATAACGGCAGGTTAACTTACGTTACAAAGCGCACGCTGCATTCTTTACAAGGATCTGCGACGCAAATGGCGTCCGGATGGGCATAGCACTCAGCTTCAAAGCACTGGTGACGACAAACCTGCGGAACGATAGCTGGGTCAGCACAAACGGTGCCCAGAGGTCGCTGTTCCAAGATAGTTCCGCTTGGCGAGCATTTGACGCTGCCTCGCGTCAAACTATCATCAATAGGTCGACCATCTGCGTTAACGCACCAGCTCAACACGCCTTGTTGCTGCTCCCGGGCATAATCTCCCAAAGAAGTGCACTGCGGAGGGGTTAAAGTCATGCTGAGGGGTGTGGCCGCTGCTGGATTAGCGTTCCAAGGTACCAGCATGGGGGCCGTACATAATGTGCCACAGGTACTGGGGCAACAACGTAAGTTACCGTGACAATCTGCGTCAGAGATGCATTTATCTTCACACTTGACTTGGTCACCAAACTAAACAAATATTTTCCAAATTTAAAAACGATTTTCAATCAAAAAATATAAAAAAAATATTTCAAACTTGTTTTACCTGAGTTAAGAATCGGAGGATACTATTTGGACGCACAAAGGGACAAAATCCGGGTTTAATGGCATCTCGTAACGCTGGGAGGAGTTTAGGAACAGCTGTTGTGGGTTCCCAACTGACAGGTTTCATTTCCGCCGTTTTCTCCCTCCCTTCATTCTCCCCAGAATCAATTTCGATGGCAAAGTCTGCCAAAGTGAACTCATCGAACTCACCTAAACACGAAAACTGTTAAGAAATGAAAACATGGAGCGTTCAGCAGGAGCAAACCTAGTAATCCGTCATCCATAGGCGAGGTAACCACATCATCTTCGTCTCCATTCGTAGTTCGCTTGCTTCGTTGAGCTACGGTCAGAATTGAAGTGACTGGTAGCTTAGGAATACCTTGATTACCATCATGGAATACTAAGGCGCGTTCTAAACCGTTGCGGGAAGGTCTGAACTCCTCGGCGTCCACTTCTGGCGTCCAGAAGGGAGAAGCAAAACCAAAACTAAATGAAGCAGGAATCTCCAAAACGCGCATGCTGTTGAGAATTGTCTGAGTTTCGCGTTGGCAAGGCGTCAAGCTTGAATTGCAGTCAACTGGGTGGCCGTTGCCATCGTAAAACACTGCGTGACAACCATTGCAAGGATTTACGCGGCAAACGGCTTTTGGGTGGCCCAAGCAAACGCGTTTGGAACACAGATCCTTGGGACACACATGAACAGTTTGGCCTTCTTCGCAAACTATAGAAAGAACGATTTCTTTTAGAATTTTCTTAAAAAATAACAAGTTAGTATTTACAATTCTCCAAAATATTAACACAATACAAATAAATAAAATGTAAAAATATATTTAAAAACATAAATAAAAAACATAATTAAAAACAAATTTTTTTTTAGAGATTATGAAGACTTGTAAGGAAGAAGAATTGTAGAGAATTGTAAGGAAGTTATACACTTACTGTCAGGATCGAAAGAGCGATGACGAGCTTGACGAACACCGCAAGTGGGCGTGCCTCGGGTCAAAGAGCCTTTAATAGGTTCACCGTCCTTATCAACACACCAACAAATTCCGACTTCTTCCAGGCATTGAATCAAATCCCAGTCACCACTTACGGAGCATTTTGGCATGAAAACCACTTTCTTGTATTTTTCAGCTACTTTGGAATTCTTTTCTCTCATCTTTTCGCAGGTAGACAATACTGTAACAAAACCGAAAAGATGTTTAAACATGTTTAATTTCGCTCAGTTTAGAAGCACTCTGTGGTACCTGGGCAGACGGTTTTGCAATCTTGCTCCGAAGCAAAATTGTTCATGTTTCCTCCACAGCCAGTGTAACGGAATGGTTCGCACTTATTTCGCTTGTCATTAAAAGACCAACGTAGGGCAGAAGACTTGCAGGAACCTATATCACGCTCCTGGAAACAAACTTCGCCTGAAAAAGAAAAGACCATTCAAATCCAAAGACTTTTTTTTTAATTTAATCGACGTAGGCTTGTCCCTGATGTCGGAAGTCATAATTTTAAAATAATAATAATAAAACAACGCAAGAGACTTATGGGAACTTCACGTATTCTTCGAAAAGTGCTCGGGTAAAATTTTTTGATCTCTTGTTGAGATCTGGTTTTACCACGTGACCACATTAATGTACAAATTTGTGAGAGGAAATAAAAGTCATAATAATAATAATAAAAATAAAATGGGAAATATAAAACAGATAATTACGTGGTTTGGGACAGCAAACTGCGAATTGACCGAGCGGACTCAGATGACATTTATGGGAAGAAGGACACGCCTCTTCCATAGCTCCGCAAGCAGCGAGTTGACCGCTAGCTCGTTTTAAAGGCTGACCGTTGGGTCCGCAAGGATTGGTTGGTTTGGGAACGCACATGGCTACCGGAGGACACGGTTCTTGGATGCAATGAAGAGAAACAAGCTGGCACTCCTCGAAACTCCTACAATTCATTGCTTGGCAAGGGTTGTGGCAGCGGCATTCTGGACAGCCCGAAGCATCAATATGGAAACCGTGAACGCAACTCAGACTGCAGTTGAAGGCTGGGCATTCTCTTGGTTCTAAAAACAAAGAAATAAAAAAAAAAAAAAAAAATTTTTAAATAAATATCCTTTCATCAATAAGAACACTAAGATTCCATTTCGTCAAACTTTAGAAGACAACCGAAAGCTTACGCTGGCAAGTAGGGTCCAAACCAGGAGGAACACGAGTACCAGCAACTTCCAGTCCGGCGTTGTTTACGCACCAGCAAGCTCGCGTCAAAGGATCGCACTGCACAAGTGCATATCGTCCGTCTTCCAAGCAGCGAGGTAAGAAGACCCTATTGGCGGGTATACCTTGTTCACGTGCTGCATACTTCAAGATATTCAACTGATGTTGACAGCCTAAGAAATTTCAAAATGAAAAAGCGAGGTCTAATTAGGTAATATTCAATTTAGAGCTTACTGGTCTTCAATACGGGATCAACGCATTGTGTACCGCAGCCATTGGAACAGCATTTGGTGGTTCCCTCGCATTCCGCATCACTGGCGCATTGAAAGTCGCAACTGGCGCCCATAGGAGTCAAATACGGACACTGACCAACTTTCGCAATTTCTTCTAAAAAGACAAATCGAAAGAAAGGAAAGTTAAGCACAATTGCGGTACTTGAAAGAAAAAATACAAATATAAAAAAATATAAGTATAAAGTATAAATACAAGAAAGTAGAAGTAGAATTTGATATTTTTAAGAAAAGCGTTAAAGAAAAATTGAAATTAAAGCACTTACTTATGTTGGGACAGCACACGCCTGTCGTAGAATCTTCCTCGCTAGTGCAGGAATAGCCATCAGGGCAAGATAACGCTCGACTACGTGGATTGCATTCCAAATATGTATCCGTAGAGAGACTGAGGTAGGGTTCGCCTTCAGGACAAACGGAATCTGTTCTTTTCACTGCCACGCCTACAAAAGCAAATTATTGTTACAGAAAGAAAGAAATCTTTCCAAGGAAACCAAAACAAAGGTTTAAAAAAATCCTTCATTTTTTTTTTACTTACAAAAAGGTAAAGGTGGGCAAAAAGGTTCTTCTTGGCATGGGGTAGAGACCATCTGACAGCCTTGTCCGGCTCCGCATGTAATGCTAGAACAAGGGTTTCTGCACTGACACAGAAGACAATTTGTGCTATTATCACGCACGAATCCAAAATCACAGCCCAAACGACAAGTCATTCCAGGACAATCCAATTCCGACCGCGATCTCTGGCAGGTAGTCACGCTATCAGCTGGCCCTCTGTAAAAAAAAAAAGTTACCCTAAATTGTTTCCCGAGTCAAGTTAAAAGAAAATAGACCTCGAATGCGGTATCTCAATGCCAAATTCATCCACGCACCAGCACTGGTTACCGTGACACTGAATGTTTTCATATTCTCCCGTTTCCGTGCATTTAGGCGGGGCTAAAGCAGCAGCTAAACCCACTGGTACTTCTCGTTTGCCTACGCTAATATCCCGCAATAGTTCGCAAACTGGGAAAGAAATAAAAAGGTTATTTTATACATCAGAATCAACCAAACATGAAATTCTCTATTGTTCAATATTTAAAATCTTTAAAATCAAATAAATCTTTAAAAATTATAATAATAATATACTACTACTACTGTTAATAATAATAATAATAATAATAATAAAAGTAATAAAAATAATATAATATTTACAGTTCAACTTAAGCATATTAAGTTTTCTTGCAGTAATAATTACTTGTGGGCAAACGTTTTTCAGGTTCCATTAAATCGAAGTTTCTGGGAGGCAGTAATTCCGGATGTTCTGGTTCGGCACACACAGGTCCGCATTCCCCAGCCTGACAACATTTCAAGATTCCAGGACAGTCATGGTCGGTTCCACAAAGTAGAGTATCGTTACAATGGCTCTCATTAAGAACAGGACACGCACCTTCTTTGGTCAGCGCTATTGAAACGGAAATTAATGGGTTGATTTTCTTGAAAGTTTCCTTCACTTTTTTGTATCTATTCTTTTCGTAAGGTAATGTTATAAAAAAGAACATACCTGTTTTCGGTTTATCAGGACAGCAGAAATTGGCTTGATTGGCCAGACTGTTAACGCAATGGTAGCCCGAAGGACAGGAAAAGCGAGAACCTACCGAGCAGGAAATTGCTTTGCCTGTAACCATGTTTGTTAAGTACATCCCAAAGGCGCAGGGCTCAACAAACTTCGGTTTGCCTAAAAAATAAAAAAGTTATGATAATAATGGTATGCTTAAAATATCTACTTCGCGGAAGTAGAGTTCAATGATTAATTTGATTGGACACTTACACGTCGGTTTGGTAGGGCAATGTCGGCCTTTGCATGTTTCCTCATGAACCATTGCGCACTCCTGTCCTTCCGGGCAAGGATAATGATCGCAAGGCTGATCACATTCACATGTGGCGCATCCGCGAGCGTCAACTCGGTATCCAAACTCGCAAGTCGAGGAGCATAGTGTCGAATCGCATAAACTCCTCCCCACAGCATTCCCTAAAACCAGAAAATATTAAAAATATTTGCGTTCTTCATAAGCAAAATTATGCATACATTCTCCTCCATTGCAGATCACACCGTCAGCGGAGCCCATGCTGCCTTTAATCTTTCTACCTTGGGAATCCACACACCAGCAAACTAGTCCATTGCGACTGCACTGACGGGGCTGGAACTGCCCTTCTTCAGTGCACTGGGGAACGTATCCCATGCCTTCTTCTTGTCGAACAGTGAGCATTTCCGTTATCATCTTTTGTTGCAGGCAAACTATGGGAAACCGAAAAATTGTCTTATAAGCCGAAAGTTTAAGAAGACGGTGTAGTGGAACACCTTATGGCGTTCAAGCATAGCAAAAAGGGATGAAAAAATTCTCCTTCCCTATGCAATACAACCAATTGAATTGCGACAGTAATGCACATGACGTATACATCTATTACACATAGATTGTCTACTTTTATTATCTTTTCCATAATTTTTTTCTAATGTTCCAAGTTACGCAAATCTTAAATAAATCATATATCAAAATGAAACGACCTTTATCTACTAGATTTTCTTAAAAAAATAATTTTTAGTAACCTCTTTTTCTTTTAGATAACTTTAAGTTTTGCGTTTATGAAATTGCGAAAAGAAATTGCATATGGCACAGGGTATAGGTGTCTGTCATCAGTGCCATCTTTTGACGAAAATTATCAACTACTATTAAGTTAGGATGTTTTTGATTACCTGTGAAGTTTTGCGGGGGTATGCAATGTTTGCCACAGGCGGTACTGTGGCAGCATTTATCAGCGCCTTGACATTGCAAATCCATATCACACGGGACACCACACATTGTCGCATTAGCGTGATGTTCCGCAGGGCAGGTGCCTGGTTTTTGTAAACGGTTGGCCGCAGGGCAACATAATCCGTAATCAGCGCCTACCAGACACCAGAAGTAACGTGTGAATCATCGTATTACAACATGCTGCGTTGCTCAATATGCTCAATATGACTCGCTACATACAAAGCCATATAAAACCGCAAAAGATTTTGTACAATACTTAAAGAGTCATACAAGAACTTGGCTCCAAGGCGTTACAATCACGTTATTACAATGGATTTCAGCTTCCCAGCCATTCAAAAGTCCGGAAACTTACCAGGTTGCACGAGGCAATCGTACAGATCAGGGCAAGTGGGTTTTCCGGGATCGGTTCCACACAGGAATGGTTTTTCTACCACCGCATCGCCTCCTCCTCCTCCAGGCATCATTAACGGTATTCCCATGGGACAATAACTGTCTAGAGACCGCGCTTTCTTACCTAAGTATCAGATTGCCAGAAATGTCAGAAAAAAATAAAAAGGTTCAATACAACGGTAAGAGACAGACAATCACCGGAGATGATCTAGATTTACATACATGTGGGGAGGGGTGGGCATGGTTCTTCATCGCATGGTGCTTCTTCCACCTGACACATTTGGGATCCAGGGCATTTGATGCCGCGGCAAGGATCTCGACACTGACAGAGTGGGCAGCCTTCCGCATCCAATTCGAACTCATAAGGGCAGAGCATGCGGCATACGAATCCGGCACAGGGTCGTGGATCTAATAATAATAACATTAATTAATGCATAAATAATCATACTGACCTTAATCTAATTTTTTTCCTATTTTTCTTGTCCAGGAGTAGAATTCCAGAGACTACATTAACAAAAAAATCACTTACTAGTGCAATTGATAAATTCCAACGATCGTGCGCGGGTTCCCGGGCGCTCCAAACCCGATTTGTCGACGCAAAAACAATGGCCTTCCAGAGGGTTGCATTGAACAGGTTTAAAATCGCCTACTTTGTTGCATTCAGGTACAGCAATTTCATTGTCGGGCAAATCTAAGGCTCTGGCTCGTTTAACAATCTCCACACGTTGTTTCTCACACGCTAGAACAAACAATTGAGACTGAATTCTTCTGGAACAATTCTTTGAAAGAAGACGAATTAAACCTTGAACGCAACAAGAAATCATTTGAAAGAGGAACAAAAGTCAAGCTTAACTAGAAAGCTCGCAGATGTAAAAGCATTATTTCCTCTTGGCCGCCTATAAAAAAATATCTTAAAACGTACAAACTGTAGAAAGTAGAGCGTGTGAATAATCGCATTGTCTCCTGCCAAAGAAAGAGAAATGTGCCTCATTTTCCCAAAGCGAAATCCTACGAACGATTTTTCATAAAAAGTTTCATCACGCCGACTAATTTTTCACGCTATAGTCCCTTTAAACGACGGGCTCATTCAACAAAATCCCAAAGCCACCAACCAGCAAACCAAGTAACATCAACAGGTAAGCAAAAGGTAGAAAGTACAACGGTATGTGGTACAGGTACACAAGTTAGGTCCATGAGTGGGTCTGAAGAAAACCGCAAATATGATGAGAAAGACTGCAATCTAGTTTCTCTCCTTTCTGATCTAGCCCCGTTTATGAAGAAAGTTACTCTCTCAACAGGTGGCCATAATAAGAAAAACTTTGTGACACCTTCAAGGAGAAAGCTTAAGTTCCTCAAAAGAAAGTACTGCAAAACGGAATTATTATTAAAGACGCAGTAGATTTACTTACAGCTTAATATAGGCATAATGCAGACCCTTCGGCATCCATCACTGCAACATCGGGAGGATCCTGAGCAGTCTTCATCCAAATCACATTCATCGGTTTGATCACCTGGACAATGGCTAAGATCTCGTAATCCGCTTGTGGGGCACTGACCCACCTTTGAATCTAAAAACAATAATGAAATACGTCCATTACTAACCGTGAACATGATAACGTCAAAAAAATACCCCATAAATTACACTTTCGCTACAACGAAACTATCTAGCGAAGATAAACGTGTGTGATATAGGTCGAGGACTTAGCATTCGAGCCCTCTGGGGAAATGGAATTTGTAAAACAAAAAGGAAGGCTTTGGTGTGAAGAAAACAAGTTGACATGGCACCAGTGTTTTTGAGTCATGTAATTATTGCTGAAGTTCAAGGAATAGCGGGATTTTCGCTGGATATGTCCTGTCTTGTCTTCCTTTTGATTCCGTGGTCCCCTAAATTGAGGTCAGTCTTTAGCTTCCCTGGACTGGCTAGGCCACAAAACCGGGCAGCAATGTTAACTGACCTCAATAGAACGGGATCGGTCAATCCCCTCCAACTATTTTAGGTTTCAGCAGCGATCAAATTTTCGAACTTGTTACCCACTAATATAACTTTGGTAGACACCAAGCTATACCGAGTATGCGAGAAAGTTGTTTGATCGCAACAAGGGCTTGCAAAGAAAAGGTTCGTTAGGAATACGAACATTTTGGAGTGTGTTAAACTGTCAAGCCTTTTGTGGCGGGGCTGCCAAGCAAGTAAAGGATGGCGTTTCCGGCCCTAAGGGTATTTTACGAAATTTCTTATACCTTACCATGTTCAAAACAAATTACGCAACGAAGTCTTTTTTGTTTCCATTATTTTTTCTTCAAAAACGATAGAAGTTGATGATACGTTGTTGCTTACCTATAAGGATGGCGCTACTGGTAGCCAAACACCAGCAGATAACCAGGAGCCCATAGCTCCGTATCCACATCTGGAAAAGATAAAGGGAAATGCCCGTAAATATTTAGGAATGCATATAGATCCCAAATGGCAATATGCCCTCTAACCAACATAAACATGTAAGAGAATTGGGAAACGAGTTCAGCAAATCTTAAGCAAACAAGGCTTCCTCTTTCAGTCACAGAGGTCCAGACACACGTACTCTTCCTCGATTCGTGACCTCAATTTACTTTCAGTTCATCTCCAGGAATTTGTAGGCTCGCTCAACGAATTTCCGATAGAAACTAAGTAAACGAAACTCCCCGCAAACATTCGAATCTGCATGAAGGCAATAATGTACCGTTAGTGTTGCTTAAGCAATGGAATAAGACGTCAGCGGACATGGGAGGTCTCAAAACAAGATTTAGGTCTGCAAAAATTTACATGGGAAAGTTCCAGGTCAAGGAAGAGGGACGAAGGGAGCACGGAGATGTATACAAGAAAGATATATGCCACACCTGGAAAGTGGGTAACATCCGTGAAGAGCCCATCCAGGAAGTCCTCACACAAAACCTCCCCAGCAAGGAAAATACAAGTTCTTACCAAAGTTTAACGTCCTTCTTTTTTAATTACATTGCTTGTTTCGAAAAGAAAAAATTCCCCAAATTTATTTAACTGCATTACTACGCTTGCAATACACACATTCCTATTTAACGGACCGTTTCGAGCAGGGATTCCAAACAAGCTTTTCCTTGGCATTTTTCTGCGTTTCAGTTAGTTTGCTTTCCAATTTAGTCTAACGGTTATCATTCCTCTCATATGTTAGCATCACTTTATACTTTTCCCGACCTGGAAAATGTAAAAGCCAACAATGCAAGACCGACAAATGATGGAAATTGCTTACTTTTGACAGTCGTTCACTTAAATCCGTTTAACCAGGTCCGCTCTATATTTGGCGCGAGAGTGAAGGGGATCAATGACATGCAAATCCAAGGCACTCGGCAATTCTTATGAATTTTGAGGAGAGAAAGCCACCAGTATCCGTATGTGTGTCACACTTTTCAACGTCTTGTCTCGAGCACTTCTGAATGGAAACTAAAGAAGTAACGAACAACAACGGTTACGGTACTACGAGCCTCAAACGCTTCAAGTTTTCTTAAAAGGGGATGGCCCTTCTGGATGCACCACCTTCTTGGTCTTGCAGCACCGTCAGCAGCAGGTTTGGAGTCCTTTAAACCAACGTTGGTTCTCCCAGCCAGCTTCTTTCGATTTAGGAGAAAACGGGATGCCAGGTGTCACACTTCACGGATCCCGACGTCAAAGTTTTCCTATTCAATATTCATATCGCGTGTCAAAAGAAAGCATTTCCAACTCTTAAAACTTGTATAAGTATAGTCTTCATGGACATTACGGTTGACGTCAGGTTCATTTTTGGCAGCGACGCCGAATAAAAAAGCGATGAGGTTCTCCATATCCGGAGAGAAATCGTAGTTCAAGCATATGCTTCCATTTAACCAACCGTTAATGGCCTGTGCGTGGGGTTTTTCCTTGTAGACTTCCTCTTTACGGACCTTTCCACCGATTTTATTTCGCATCTCCGTGACCTTCGCATATTCGGCCTCTTTGGATAAAACCAAAACCAGATCCGGGACATGTTTTACTGCCCATAGTTCACCTCCTCCTCCACCGCAACCAATACAAACTAGAAGTAAGTGAAACTAGGTTAGCACTGACCAATTGGTCAATCGGTTAAAGATTTTCATGTAAAGAAATGCACGGAATCGGGGAATAGGAATTGTAACTGTAAGCTATTGAATACGTCACGGTTCTCAAGATATGAGACATTGAAACGTTGTATATAGTTGAATTGGGCTGCGTGCTTGAACCACATTTCCAGAACGGTATAAAGGAGCCGGTCAATATCGACAATCACGCCCTTTTTTGAACCATTAACGCTTGACCATATCTCTTCTTGACCTTTAACGAAGACTTAAACTGTCGGCGAAGGCTTTCCCTTACTCCCTACGTCAAATTATATGCGTTAAGTTTATACAATGACCAAGAATCTTCTCTAAAGCGACCCGTGTCAGGCAGTACCAATCGTATCTTGTTACAGCTTGAATAGAAAAACAAAACAAGAGCTTGTACTATTTGTCGAGCGAAAGAACACGCGAATAACTCATCAGGCTTTGTTATAACAATGCCTCATATTGTCCACGGTGAAAAGTATTGTAATTGTATAATAAATACATGCAATGTTTGTATTAGGTCCTCTACAATTTTTGTCCTTTTTTAATTGCAATCTTAAGAATGTTTTATTGGTATACAAAGTACCAGATACTAGTCTCTCATCAAATTAGCAGTTGACCAAACGAAGTGACAAAGAAAATAGTTAGGGTGATTCAAGATGTATGAAATAGTATCCTTCATTTTGACCTAATCTCAATACCGACACATGTTATTGCTCCTTAAAGCGAGGTAATGATAGGGTTTCCTGGCAATCCGCTACGGGAGGTATTGCGCAAGCGCAAGGGTCCTTCACGCACCCGGTACCGCACGGTATTACGTGATAACAGAGGTCCCCAATTTCACGGAATTACAAAAGCCGGACTTCACTCTCCCTTTAGTTCCCTTCTAACCGACAACCATGGTAGAGGACACGATTCCCGAGGAAACGCCCCAAACTGTCAATCCTTCAAGTGTTGGAAATGACGTTGCTAAAGATCCTGATAGTGTTACAACCAAAGCTCCGAGCAAACCAAGCGTTTTTGATCGTTTATACGCTGAACGACCGCGTAAAACGCGCTCCGAGGCTGACAACTCAAATTCTGGAACCAAAGAAGATCCAAAAGTGGGGAAAGGTGCCAAAACACGAGGTCGTTTAAGAAAAGATACACCCAATTCGGCTTCTGTTTCATTGGTGGATACAAAACCCGTGGATGAAGACTCGGAATCATTAAACTCGTCGATAAGTACCGCGGCAAGTACCGGTAATGTTTACGAGCGGTTATACCGTACCACAACGCAATCGCGCAAAGCGTCCCAACGCAATGAAACCTCACACGGTCAGTTAGCAGCTCCGCGAAAAACGCGCGAACGCGATTTGCGCAAAGAACGGAACCTTGAGGCCGAAACCAAAGCGCAGGACGAGTTCAACAAAACTGTTTTATCTCAAACGGATAACCTTGTGGAACCAATGTAAGTTTTCCGATTTGTTGATACGATGTAAACTAATTTAGACTCCCTACCAGAGAACCTGGGAAAGAAGAAGAACCTAAACGACCTGCCTCAAGCTCCTTCTTTGACCGACCACGTACTGCGCTGAAATCAGCGCGACTCCATCGCGCTATACAGACTCTAAACAGTCGACAAGCCTTTTCCAATACCAAACCCAAGAAAAGGAAACCCAGTTTGGTAAACAGAAGATAATTCAAGCATCCTCCTCATTAACGACCAAAGCTTAAACAAACTTGACTTGCATGGTTTGATTTAGAAAGTCCACAAAATTCCTATAGGATTGTTAGAACGGGGATCGATCGTCCGAGGAGCTATTCCATTACTTCCTTTTCCGGCTGCTGCATTGTGCTTAGTTTTCAACATTGTCTTACCAGGCGTCGGTAAACTCTTTTTAATTAGTTAATAGAAGTCAAAGCTGGAACATTTGATATGGCTTTTTTCCGGGTTTTTTGCGCGTAAGGAACGTTCCTAAGCGGATTCATAGTTCTCGGTTGTGGTGCTCCAAGATTCTCTATAAGGCCTACCGCTGAACACCGCGCGTTAGCTTGTTTGATAAACTGCGGAGTTGGCGTGTTCCAGACTGTCACGATACTGTTCTGCCTAGTTGGCTGGTGTTGGTCTTTGGCGTGGGGTATAACGATGATCAACTTGGCAGGTTTGGGAAAACTTAAGAACCTAAACTATTCAATCATAAGGCAATACATCTAATTATAATTTGTAGGCCAATACCAGCAACTTCAAAAACAAGCACAGGGAGAATCAAACATTACGATAAGAGCAGAGGATCGTGGGCCAACGTTAATTAATCTGGAGAACGAAGTGCATGAAAGGTTTTAATGCATACATTATACTTGTCAAACATGCGATACCATAGGTTAAGTTAATTTATTGAGCCATAATTGATAAAAATAGCTATTTTCTCACTGTCCGCGATACATGGTTATACAATGCGTTATAGCTTTTGTAAGCGATAACTGTAGTTATGGAACGTCAGTTGTACCCCCAGCCAAGTGTAAAAGTAAAAATACACGTGTTGGCGTGCGAGAAAACAAACAGTTTATGGAGACGAATAGTTGCGTCAAATACTAACTGCACCCGAGCAAGCGCAGACATCGTTTCGTTATTTCTGCGTCTTCATAGCGTACCGAGGCCAAATATCTAAAATCGCTTCTAAATATACACTCTTTCCAAGCAAGACAACGTTTGGCTTCTATATCTAACGCAAGCTGTTCTTTTTTATTTCAACTGCACAAAATTACGCAATAACAGTTAACAATGAATTTCCAAGGCTGTTTTCCTTACGCTATGCGTGCATGTACAAGGTTACTCGCAGGCACAATTACTCCAGAGAAACGAAGTGACAACGACTCCATCGAAACACGATACCACAACCACAAAATCTTTACTAATGATACTTGATAGTTATCTCTCTTTTGGCTATACTAATAGTAGAGTCGACGCTTACCAACAAGCTCCATAAATCACGTCAGCCACACAATTCACTGATGTGTGATAGGTCCTTCTTTATCTGGCTTTATCGCCAGCTTGCACAAATAGAAATAGTAAGTCGTGTAAACGTAAAGGACAATGGATGAGAATTCAAATAAACACCAACCTGACAGACCTTACTTGGATACACTTTGTATCACTCACACTGTTTATTTTTTACCAACGAACTAAAAGCTAACGCATGAGTGAGATTCACATAAGTCCCAAACAACTCATCAATCACCACACGCGCTTTTACCTTGACCCCGACGCACACAATAAACAATGGACCGGTGAATCGCCTCCTTGCGCCATCTAGTCGGAATTCTTAACTTTCCTTTAATTTCTTTACCTGAAATAAAAAATAATAACTAATAGCGCGAAGTAATCCTTGAAAAAATCGCAAAAAATATAAGTGTAGTTTCATCTTCTTAACGAAGAGGTTAAAAACTGAAGAGAATTCACCTTTGAAAGTCTAACTAAATAAAAAGGAATACAGGTTACGATAAATGTGCCGTATTTCTAAACTTCAATAGTATTTAATACACCGCATTGTCTCTATAACTTCCAAACAAAATAACCAACATGCTCTATGAAAATTTGTCACCTAGCACTCAAGGATTTCAAGAGGAGATACAAAACTCACTCTGGCCTTGAATACACTTTAACCTAACGCAAAATGAACAAAGAAAGAACCGAATTCTCTAAGAGTATTTCACAGTCTGAATACAAACACCGTCATCTACCAATGCTCACCGTTTTTATCTTCGAAAAAAAAACTGCTTTTATGTACGGACAAACCGTACGCTATTAATAATGCCACGCCACAAATTTATCCGTTATTCTTGGTAAATTCGACCTTCGGGATCGCTTCGCGCAGTCGAAAAGCACAACTTGGAGATGTAAGGAAACTTTCCATCTAAGAAGCAATCAAAGCACGATTAGACCCCATAAATCCAACCATATGAACATCGTAAACTTACTTGGATTGGGGACAGGAATGTGATTACAAATGACTAGCACTTCCACGGCTTCGGCGATGCTATCAAATTCTGCCAACCCAGAACAACTTCGTTCGCCTAACATAAACAAACGATAAATAAAAGAGCGCTATTCAATTCGTAAGCAATGGGGAATAAAGAATCGCTTACTTTTGCCAACGAACAGCGTAATCTTGATAGGAAGAGGAGCGTTGGCATTAGTAAAGTGCTGACGAATATCGTCTTCAGTAGTTGTGGGTGGGAAGTTGAAAAAATGTAGAACTTTGGTGGGCGACTGGATTCGATTTTTGCTAGCCAGCTCGGGGGTAGAGAACCGGTTATTCTTGCTATGAGAGAAGTTCTTAAAGGACGGACTCCCATTGGGCAAGTCATACGGCTGCTGTACTTCAGCCAAAAACACTTGCTTTGAATGTCTACCGAAACAAACGAGCATTAATAACCTCAACGAACACCAAAAATTACGCTACAAATCTTACCCAAGTTGCATTTTGGATCCAAAGAAAGTCGTATTGTTGAGATGGGCTATCGCTCGTTCCACAGCAGCTGGATCACTCATCTGGACCATGGCGGAGCCACTTTTGGTTTTGAGAAACTTGGCTTTGACTACATTGCCATAGAGACACAGCAAATTGAAAACTCGATCCGGGTCCATTTTGTCTGGATTCAACGAGTACAGTATCAAAACACAGCCTTGTTCACCGCTATGATTCCGCGGATCTTCGGGATGCAACCCACTTGGTGCTACTCGGGACAGCGGAGCGAACGGTGGGCCCCCACCTGCTCCTCCCCGGCCTCCTACGTGACCATTTCCATCCCGTGGGCCGTGCAGTTCAGCACCTGGTCGGTAAGGATCATCATAATAGCCACGTGGGTATCGCATGGCGTGTCCACGGCCGCTACCACTGGCTCCGCCCCCTCTTGGCGGGAACCGGGGTTCCAACATGCGTTCGCCTCCATAATCGACACTGGCGTGACCTCGGTACTCTTCCCCACCCCCTAATCGCAGTTCATTAGCTACACACAATTGTCTCCTTTCCTTTTGTTTATTCAAAATTTTCACACTTACGGTATGGTACTGCGTTAGCGCCAAAAACAGGTTCTTGAAGGAGAGGTCCTTGGTGACGAGGTCGACTTTCTTTGCCTTAAATAATAATAATAAATTAAGTAATGTAGACATTGACGGGAAAAACGTTTTTCTAATAACGCAAACAAACAGTCATTAAGGCCACGGTGAACTGCAAGTAGTTGAGCATTTTTGTCAACAGATGGCATTGATGTCATACATATGATGGCATATGATGAGAATTATGCAACTTGAAATAAAAATCTAAACGAAATTTAACGATACAATTGAAAAATTTATTTTTCTAAAAATTAAAATATCGTCATAAAAATATATTGGTAGTCTGCGTCAAAAGATTTAGATATACGATTTATTTAAACTTGTTGAGGTTATCAAAATTTTATATAAATCATATATCTAAACTTTTAACGCAGCCTACCAAGATATTTTCATTACCATATTTTAAAAAAAATAATTCTTCAATTATATCGTTAAATTACTTGTATTTTCCTTTCGAGTTGCATAATTCTAATGATATAGGGGTATGTCATCAGTGCCATCACTGATGACATACCCCTAATCGAGTTTGTCATGTCAACTGATCAACTACTTGGAATTCACCAGGGTCTTAATATAAATAAATCTAGTCGTTTACGTAAATAAAATGAAAAACTCGAGAAAAATGATTGAGAAGTCATATACTTGGACTCGGTGTGGTGTAATCCCACGTTTCTGAATCGTTCTTGTACACGTTCAACCGGGTTGGCTAGAAAAAAGGGACAAAAACCCACAAAAAAGACATTGAGTAAGCAAACGACAAAACAATCGTACAAGAGTGACTTTTCTCGACTACACGCCGAAAGTCATCTGGCAGCTTCCGTTCATGTAAGTTTGCTTCTGCAGCTCTAACGAGCATGTGGGAACGTGTCCGAATTCTTGACAAATTACCCACCTGGCTTGTCACTCACTCAGATAAACAATTCCTCAAGCCAATCTCGTCTCGGTTGAACGTAAACCGTCAAGAGCACAACCCCCAAAAACTAAAACAAACCACCGACAAGTACAAAATCCTTCTCAATGGACAGTCGTTGCCAAACTGGCATTTCCTGCTAATGGAGAACTCGAGAATGAGCCTCTTAGGGATTCCAATGCTTAAGAATTTCATAGTTTTTTAAAAAATATTTTCATTAACAGCTTATTCCAACAGATTTATAGGCTTTGAAGGCGCGTCTAAGGCTATTCAATCTTGCCAGATATTTCCCAAGATGACAGGCATGGGTTCTATTTTTAAATAAACTTTCGCAGCCCACATAAACCTCGCCCCGTTTACAAGATAAAAACCACGGAAGTTTGCCTTGTCACGTGCATAAATTACATGAGTCAGTCATCTCATGGTGTGGCAGTGGCTCAGGGCTCGGAAACTCCGAAAGGAATGGTGTAAGGGGGGAGGGTTAGCTCCTTGAGGCATGTAAGCTAAATATATAGAGCGCTTTCGCCCCCCTATCCCTCAAGCCACCACAAGCCGCACGGAAAATGCCTGGTATGCGACGAGTAAAGTAGATTGACTTCTTGGCGCTTCATTGACGTTTACTTATATCCCAGACGCAATTTCCAGACTGCAAACTCGCAAGGTTATAAGCCACGCAAATCTCGTAAAGGCTCAAAATGCCTTCACACTTGGGTAACTGCCCCCCCCCCCCCCCCTTTCCATACTCAACAGCTTGGAGCATTGCATCTGCGGCTCATCCGTCTCAAACTCACGAGTAACTGCCAGCTTTTTCGCGTAAGTTGTGCCCTCGCGTCTTCTACCTAAGCCGGAATTGTAATACTGCGAGTCCTAACCCCACGAGGATATTTACAAATGGGTTGTTGAGGGAAAGCTGGACGTCTAACATCAAGTTCAACGTGGCTCAACGTCCAACTCGTTTAGAACAAACGCCTTGGCAATGTCTGTCCTAACCTTAACAGGTGTGAGTGAGCCTCTCGCGCCATTACTTCAATTAGGAGTTGTCGTAACGAAACTAACAGTAACACATTTTTTTTTACCTTGGCATAGTCAATCTTGAGCGTGCAGCACCCAGAATAAATATCGGCGCCATCCAAGCTTTCCTTGGCAGTTTTTGCAGACTGGACTTGATCAAACTCCACCATCGCCTGTACGCCATGTTTCTTGAACACTACAATCCGCAACACTTCGCCGAAAGCTTGAGTAATCTTGTGCAGCACATCCTGTGAAAAACCATGACAACGCGTGGTGAAAGACGTGTTTTCACAAGCCAGGACTTGAAAGGATGATATAAAAAAGGGGGAAGAGGAACATTCCAAAAAATAGCTTTTTTCGAATAAGAAAATAGAAAGTTAAGAATAAAGCGGTATATATCAGAGAATGGTTGCAAATAACGGAGTGAAACAAAACCTAACCCAAAAAAGAAAACAAGGCAAGCGAGTGTTGGATGGTTCAAAACGCGGGGTTTTGTGTTGTGGCCCAGCTTGAATGGAAATATTCGTTAGAAACTTGGAAAAAATTTGTTATCTTGATGGGATATCTTCCAAAGTGTAGTGTTTTTGCTGTCCTAGTCTTTGGTTCGTGTTACTGATTTTTTTTCCTTTTTTTTCGTGTGGGCTGAACTTACCACTGTAATTGGGTAGGCCGGTTGAAGGATGGTCAACAGCAAGATGTGGTTCTCGGGGACATCCCTGTGGTGGAGGAATACAATGTGTTATGAATTTTTGTGGCATGTGGCATTTTTTAATTTTTTCAACTCAAATTAACGATATTTTTATTTTTAAAAAAGGACACTGAAAACACAGAAAGGTTTTCCAATCATTGTGTGGAATTTTTGTTGGGGAAGTTTGTGGAATTGAAATTTGCTTGTTGTGCTGGGCCACAGGTAACTTTTGGTATGTAAGTGCTGATGAGAGGCTGCTTAAGAATTTATCTGCGGATATTCTTGGCCTTCAAAACTTGGCAAGTCTGCGACTACTAAGCTTCGCATCTTCCCCCGTTAAGCTTCACAGACACGGCCAAATCCGAAACCAGCGAAAAGGAAATTGATACGACACCCAAAGTTATTACGGGTTAAATGCGTTTTCACCGTAAGAAAGTAATGGATTCTCGGTTTAGACATAAGCGAAAGGAAGTTTAGGCTGTGGTAGGGGGGGAGACAGTGTGCAGGAGTTGCTCTTAACCGTGAAATAGATAAGAAAAGAAAAATTAAAAAAATGGTAAGTGCTGTGTTGGTTCAATCGGCTCCAATTGAAGCGCTGCAGCCGGAAATGGTATGTGCTAATGTGGAGCAACAGCGTATGTTTGAATAAATTAGGGCTTCGGGTTTTGCTTTTCAATTGTCAGGCTCCGACAGGGGGAAGACAGGAAGCATGTGGTTCAGTCAACAAAGGTGAAATTGTGTAGTCATTTACCTCCGTCGCTCTCCACGATCGGCGGGTCCAAAGCTACCACTCATTGTCTGGAAAAAAAGGACAAAAAAAAGTGCGCTTAATGTTATACGTACGTTGCAATACAAGTAGCAAAATGCCCTAGAAAGAAAGACTCTTTCGAGTGCCGATGAGATGACGTTAATTAGCAACAGCCTTAAGGCTTTTTCATACGTAAGGAAAAAGAAGAGCATTAAACAAGAACAAAACTTACCCTGGAAGGAAGGCCGGATCCGTTCGAAGAATTGTCCACGACTGTAAATGCTACCATGGATTCCATTTTCGGGCGTTTAGGCGCACGGCCGTTATAAGCCATACCACCACATAAATCTGGAAAAATATGTGGCGCTTAACACTAGCCTAACTGTAATGTTTGACGTGGTACGCTCAAACCGCAACTGGGCTTTTCATTCTTGAGCGAAACTATCAGAGGCAGAGTCCTTCCGTCGTTCGAGCAAAACGAAGTTCTAGCGTTGTTCGTCGTCACGTTGTTGGCTGGCTTTTTGGATCTCAGGCATGCAAGGCGGGCTGCAGAGGGCGGAGCCAAGAGCCCAAACTAATATAACGTCGTTTGATATCGTTTGCTTTCGATGGTTAGCGATTATCACCCGTAACAGATTTCTGCAAAAGCATATAGATGCTACAGGGTTCCTCAAAACAAAACTTGACACGTAAAAGCTTTTCTATGCTTTTCAACATTCGAAATACCCATCCGCGTTCACCAAGTCACGAGAATCTGTAAATAAAAGGAAAGGGTCAGGGTAGAAGGCGTATGACGAAACGGAAATTCAGAAGGACCTAAGTAAAAACTAAACCTCGAGCGGGGAATTTAAGAAAATATTTTTAGTCCTGTCACCTGCCGGCTGGTCGAGAAAGCGAACAGGATAACCTTTCACACAATAAGGGACACACCGAAAGGTGGCAGAAATGTGCTTATGGAGCACTCCCTGAAATGTTTAATTTCTGGCACCGAATTTGGCTGCAAGCTCGTAATGGTAATAGTCTGCTGATTCATCGACACAGTCCAGGCTGTATTTTTGTTTCTTGAGGTTCTGTCTACTCAATTGCGTACACAAAGTTTAGGGTGGTCGTCTCCCTTGGGAAAACAATAGGCAGTAATAGCGAAGAATTTGTAAAGATATATAGGAAGCGAATTTTGTAGGAGATTTAATAATTAGCCTGACTCGGGAGGAAAGATTGGCAAAGAAAGAGCATGCTTGCTTTTACATGCCATGTAAATTGGAAGCTAGCTGCTTTTCCTAGTTGCATGCATTGCCGGTGGGCAGCAATGCAGCTGTTTAGCCATAACTTGCGTTTGCTACCTTTGGCAATTGGCAGACCTAACACCTAAGAATCTATGTATAGACCACCATCACAAAGAAACATTCTTGCTCCGTGAGTTCTGGGACTATGTGTGGGTTGCAGAAAAACTCCTTAAGTTTGCGAGACTCCAAATTGCTAAATAAGCTTAAACGCCTTGTACCTCAACTAACATGAACAAAATAAAACAAGCCGAAAGTTTATCCCATTTACCTCCACTTAATTTTTTAAATGGTTAGGTCGACCACTGAGTGCTTAATGAATTCCTTTCGAAAATTTGTCCCCATCCAACTGTACATCGCACTCTGCGCGATTCTTCCCCGACAACAACACCGCGCAATATGTAGAGCGCGCCAGCCGCAATCTCTTGCGGTCCCTTATCCAGTCGCGAGCGTGAGATCGTAGTCGCAAGTACTCGACTGTGCGGCTGCCGAACTCTTACAAGAGTTCTCATAGTGTTTGATTCTTGCTAACCAAAAAGGTGAGTTGCATGTAATTTTTGTTGAACTCTAGATTGTACTTTGTGTGATTAAGGGCCGTAAGATAACTAGCCCTTTAGTCTGTTTCTTTAACAAATCTCAATTTTTAACGAAAATTGGACTTTAAGAACGGGAAGGTCTAATGTTAGACTGGAGCTCTGCTGTGCCTGACGTGGGCTCAACGGGTATTTCTTTTTTGGAAAGGTATTTTCTTTACAAAAGGACGTGTTGCCCCAAATGCAAACAAGCACAAAAAGTATTTTGCTTTTAGCATCGCCCACTCCCCTCCAAGTTTCGCTGACATACTAACCTTGGAACTTGAGTTAGCCCGGGGCTATTTTGATCTGCGCTGCAACTCCGAGGCTCCCGCTGCAGCAATACCTCGAAAAATAACTGGCGCTCTCCTTGCCACGACTCCTTATTTGTGCATGTTGTGACGTTAAAAACCGGCGGACTCATTTCATCCTTCGAAACTTTTTTTTGCTCCTACTTAGAGAATCATGTCGAACCTCAAGCGGCATTTGGAGTATTTTACTCAACAGGAACAACCCTTGAAACAACGCTCGCGATTCTGGACTTGGTATATGCGAGGACTCCATGGTAAAAAAAAAGATTGACGTATTCCATTTTTTTAAATACCAAAGCCATATCAATGAATTTTACCTACAGGCGACATGGATACTCGTTACGACCCCGTAACGGGTCGTCGTATCCGTTCAGCTGCACCCAGCAGGTTAGACCGAAGCGGATCCCTGAGCCGAACTGTTCTGGTGCCAGAGTTATCCCCTTCTGGTAAGGAATTGTCGCGTATTTCACCTAGGTCGACCTCTGTGCCACCCAACGCAGGACTGCGTTTTAAGCCCTTGGCTTCGGACACTTATGGCTACAACCCACGCGGAATTGTGGTTGGAGCTCGCGGAACTGGATCTTATTTAGACGCGGACAAACCATGGAAAGGTAACAAAGAACAAGTCAACACGACTTAAAGATAGTAATTCTAGAAAGTGGTTACATAATAATATAATAAGCATATGATTGCATTTATTTTTTAATTAGATTGGTCTGCTCCAGAACCCGTCTCTACTGACGCTTTTGAAAATCCCGCCAGCTACGTACCGCGTAAGCGCGCTGTGAGCCCGGTACCGATCAGCAAGAGGGCCGCTAGTCCTGCAGTAACAACTCTCGCGCCATCTTATTCGATCCCACGCGCCCATTTGCGCAGGTTGCCATTGGAGACTGAGCTGGATGATTTGTTAGGACTGAGTAAGCTACGTCGTGCGATTTTTCCGAACTTCTAGGACGCTGTTTCAAGCTCATTGATTCATAATTAATTACAACGCGTTCTCAAACCAACAAAACCTAACGCTGATGATGTGATACCCTAATTAACATACTCATATGCTTCGTTAGGCTTCACTTATAACCTGTGATTTTCGCTTATATGCCAACTTATACTAACATACAACTATTTAGCTCCCTATGTCCATGATTTTGTAATTCAGTTACCAAAAACAAGCAAAAGTTTTAATCTACTCGCAAAGCATATTTTTGAACAAACCAAACCAATTTTTGTGCCAAGGAATACTTTGATTTTGTTGTTATATTGTGGGCTTCGCAGTGGATGGGCCTGCAGGAAAATTCAAATCTGGCCTCAAATCTCGGATTCCACTTGCAGCGTCCAAATTTGGTCCAGCAATCGCCGAAGCCGAGCAGGCCATTCGCACTCTGAGGAGTTTCGTGGAATCCCATGATCCCTTCAGTCTCGACTTGTTCAATGCCATCGGATCTTTGGACCTTTTAGTGCACGAAACTGCGTGTTCGGCACAGAACTAAAAACAGAGAATCGGTTGCGTAAACCAACGCTTCGCTACGAAAAACCCCTTTTTGGGTTTTTAAGTTGCTATCAGAAGTTATGATTTTGGTGGTACAATTTAGAGAACCTCTTTTACGCAACTTTTTCAACTCCCTATAGCCCCTACTGTAGAATCGCATGAGCAACCGCAGCGTCGTAATTTTCTTATTTATCGTTTGGATCCAAGAAATCGGAATCCCCTATTTTTTTAGGGGTCGAGTACCTCCCGCAATACAACGCATGGTTTGACCCATTTTGCTTTAGCTTTTATCGCACGGTTAGCTTCTAGTCGATCTGATCTGATTCTTCAGAGAACTGATGGAATTCATTGCGCACGTTCTGCATACTACCCCTGTGTCCTTCTAGAGCGTCCTTTGTTTGGTCCCGGCCGTCGTAGTTTGGCCAATCACTTGTGGCGCCCTAGCCTTTATGATGATCCTTGGTGGGAATCTCCTGCATCGGCTATCCGTGAACCATGGTGGTGGCGTTATCCCGAATTGCGTCCGATTGATTATCCCTTCTCTTCGTCAGTGCGCAATTCGCCCGCTCTGCGCACCAGCTACTTGTCCCCCATTAAGCGCACGTACTTGTGGGGATACCACCCCATGCGGCACAACGGTAAGAATCTCGTTTCACCCCTTTGATACATCGATTCATTATCCGCGATTCGCGTAACATCTCATCCTATCAGTATGACTGACCCTTAATTCCAACGTTTTTTATGTTGTTTTATATGCAGTGCGACTGGTTCCTTTAGTTTAGAACGAACCTGAGTGAACGAGGGGGTTGTGTTGTCTTTTCCTTTGTACTTATTTCTAGCTTTTTACCGGCTACGTTACTAAACACAAGAACGACACCCTAGGTTACTGGACGGTATGGTAAACACAACTGCGGGGTTCGCCCACTTGGCTTGGCTTTTGAACATGGAATCGATCGACGATGGGAAGTTTGAATTGTCCATTATGTGTCCGGACTTTCGCTTCTAGTCCCCTTATCCTTTGATTCAGAGTGAATCACACGACTAACATAGACCGATCTTAAAGGTCTCATGCATGACTTTCAACTAACACCCAATCGCTTTGTTTTCCCTATTTTGTTCTATTTTTGTTGGCTTGCTTGAATTCCTTGAGAAAAGAAAACATTAAATAAACACACTGTGACAGCCTAGATATTGTAACTTATGCCAGTAAGTAAAACAAAATTGATCTTGGTAGAAAATAAAAGGGAAGGAGGCCGATTTGAGCTTGGTACATTTTTATATGGTTAATAATCGATGAAGGCTTCTGAAACAGTTAAAACAATAACGGTATTAAAACTTGAACAGCATAAGAAAATACGAGGTAAATTCAAAACAGGTCTAAAAAGCCTGGAAACTGACACTGCTTAAAATAGAGAAAATTTTTGGGAATCACAGTAAGCGTTGTAACAGGAAAAAAGATCCTAATCTAAATGCCATGTTCCTTTAAAATAGGTACCTAATGCTCGGCCTTCAATGACGTAGACTTTCTCTGACGCTGTGGCGAATATCCGTAACTGTTGATCATGGAAAGTCGCAAACAAAGACTGAGGTGACGTCACCGGCAGAATAGTTTGCTTGGTAAAGCCAAGGACACCTAAAATACTAAAAGCTTAGAGGAAATCACCGGAGAGACGATGTGTGTGTTACCTTCATGGAAATAAACATGCGTGCCAACAGAATCTCCCACCAAAACCATAGAATCGGGAAAGTTTCCGAATTCCAGGCTCGTTATAGCGGTCGGTGCACAGCAAGGTATCATCTGGTACAAGGTTGTGGAAGCTGGCAAAACCTCGTAGACCTAAAATAGGACCCACAATCTTTGCTAGAGCTTCCTAAAACAGGAGAACCTCACACAGACGGGGAATCTTACCTTAATTCCAATGCATCCTCCTTTGACTGGTTCAGGATTTTCAGAGACAAAGAGGTAAAACGCATCAACTACTCGCACCCAGCGCATCCATTGTACATGGGACATTGCTAAAGTGGTGATCATGGCTCGACTCTCGCCCCAGATGCTGAGTTTGTCTGCAAACCACATGGCAACATAGGGCACAGTCCCATCCGATCTGGCAATCACCTCTGTTGGTTGAACAATTTGAACGATTTGAGTACACAATTCCAGTTAAGTAGGGATGATGTATTTACCCAGTGAACGAGGTATTGTAGAATCAAGTGACAATCCTCCATCAACAACCACGTAATCGTGAAGTTTCTCAGAATTGCCTGTTAGCAGGTGTACCTGGTTTCCAAGCAATGTCAAACCTGCCTCCATATACTCCACGCCAAGGTTCTAGTGTCAGAGTAAGCTTTGTTTATCATGTAAATCTCTTTAGTCTCCACATTACTTGCACCGAGGGGACGCCATTACGGATGAAAAAGCTTCGAAGACCAATCATATTACATTGGGATGTAGGCTTTACTACTGCGAGGACAGCGGCTTGTTTGGCGACAATCCATTGGCTCACGCTTCCAGTATTACTCACGATGGAGTGGTACCTAAAACTCTGTGAAGGAACGTCCCATACGTAGACCAAGGAAGAGCAAGTACTGGTACCCACGAGTAAGAAACGCTTCGACTCGGCCTAAATATTAGGGGAAAGGTACTTCTAAGCGGAAAATTGATTAGTAAGTGAGCGTACTTGGATTTCGGCGACAGCTGCTGAACGATACCTGAGGTCAATACTCTGAGTCAAGTCGTACCCGGTCACTTTGTAGTATGCATTAGCGAGGATCTCTTGCCACTCTAAAGTGGTGTGATTAGCATGTTCCACAGCACCCTAGAAACAAGATGCTGCATGTAAGGTTAGCAGAAAATACACGGATTTCATACGCGATTGCTGGTGATTTGGTTGCTTAGGTCTCCCAATAAGTTTCCGTGAAACAAGTCCGATACGAGGAATCTATCGAGGTAGCTCTGGGGCTCGAGGGTGAACATGGAACGCTAGGAAATTTAAATGTCAAAACAGTGGATAATTTATTAAGAAATGTTACCTTAATATTTGCACCAGGGATAGACCAGGTCCCAGTCGTGTTGATTATCGTGTCAGCGAAAAGAACGCCTTTGTACAACGCAGCCAAGTTGACATCATTAGTAAATCCTTTCACGTTCACGTCTTTTACCACATGGATCTCGCCATCGAAGTTAGGATTACCTAAAAAAGCCATTATAAAATTAATTAAAAAGTAAAATAACAGTGATCGAAAAAAATTGTATAATACCATAAATAGTAACTGTTTCCTCGGCATTATTGATAAAAATCACTTCCTTGTCCCAAACGAATCCGTTAACCTCATTTACAATGGCGTCTAACGTCTGGACTTGACCCTCCATGATCTTACTACCATTTAGTGTAAAGTCGCCATTCACCTAAAGAGATAGGAAGATAACACTAATCCTGAAAATGATTTGGGTATAAGTATTACCAAAAGCGTGTTTCGAGATTCCTGGAACAAATGGCGGCCGTTAATGGTGGCAGAGGACTTGAAGTCGATGGATTCGAGTACGGTAAATCCGGGAATAGTTTTGGAGCCTGGTAATTGTTGTTCATGAGAAAGCAGGACTAATCCACCGGGTATAGATACTCCGTTGACCACTCCCCGTACGTTGCAGCTTGACATGAACTCTACGTTCGCCATGGTATAGTTTCCTATCGTAAAATCGAAAGTTAAGCAAGTAGTTGATTAAGATAGTAAGATGAAGCTCACCTCTCATAACCTGGTTTGGCTGACCAAGAAAAACAGCATTTTGGAATGAACTTAGGAAGTTGGGCGTGGCAGCTCCTGCGTTAACAACGCCAATTGTAGCAAGATCCAAGACCAGATCATCCCGGAAGGTTACGGTGCCTCGTATGGAAGCATTTTTGTCTTTTAACACCAAAGCATCTAGGTCTTTCGCAAAGTCTCTACCGTTCAACCATGTAAACGCCAAATCGCCATGGAAGTGAACCTAAAATTTCTCTGCGTCAGGATATTGCCTTCAGGAAAGCAATCATTGAAAGTTGTACCGGTTCGTGGAAATGAATCGGGTGGAGAAAAGCGTTTGGAGCTTCTTTGAAGGCCACATTGGCAAAAAACTCATCCAAATCATTATCATTAATATTCCGGACTTTCAGGTTGTTGACATGGACGTCTTTTGTCAGAGTAACGCTACCTAAGCAACAATTAGATCATAGGAAGACTTTCAAAATGGCGGAATGTGTTTCATCCAACGTACCTGTAATGACTTGTGAAGTCAATGCTGGTATTTTGTAAAGATCGGCTTGGGAAATATCATTGACCCAACTCAGATCGAAATCTCCATTGGCAAGAAATGAACCTGCGACCAGTAAATGGCTTGAAATGAATTGATCTCCTTTCGTCCGAAGAACATCTTCTTCAAAGTCCTTGCCGTTGATGAGCGAATGCACGTTGCTTTCCACGGTGATGTTGTGGAACATCTTAGTTCCTAAAATAGGAAATGTGTAAGTAACAGTTATTTACTCAATTAACCATGAAATTTACCTGTAATGAGTGTAGTACCGAGACTTCCATTGTAGGCAACGTCAGCATGCAATTCTGGGAGGTCCACATCGTTGACGAAACCTTGTACCTCCGTACGTTTAGCAATCAACAACTAAAGACAAGAGTATCTGAATTTCCATTCTTCACATTTGAAATTCCTACCTGGAAATGTGCATTATCAAGACTAATAGGTTCCCGAATGTCGATTGCAACTTGCGCCAAATCGTGCACGTTCGCAATGTTGTTAAGGAGTCCTGGTACATGAACTTCCTTCGCAAATTTACAACTAACTGTAAATAAGTTCATTAAAAGCACTTTCTTTCAAAATGGCGAGTGTTTTTAATACCTGCTTCAATTCCAGTGTTAATAACTTGTTTGTGACCAGCATTCTTCAGCACAAAGGACGACTTCCACTCCTCCCAGGGGATGGTGTTAATCTTGTCTGCCGCTAAGACTCTCCCAATGGTCGCGTCACCTAAAACGGTTACCTCCGATGAGAGCACTTGGTTTCGAGTCAAAGAGAACCGCCGGGCATCAAAGGCATTCAGATCCACACCGGAAACTAGGCCTCCTTCGGGTAGAATTAGATTTACCGCCTCCAATGAATTGAAGCTCGCGTTGGAGAAAACTTGGAGGGCCACAAAATCCTATTTTACAGAGATGTATTAGACACAGCTTTCAGAATCAGGCAATATTGCAAAAGTTACCTGGTCTACCCCTTGTACGAGGACGGTTGAGGCGTTGGCATCATTAATATTATCCCTGACGATGAGGTTTTTAACGACGATTTTCTGAAATGTCAAGTCCGAAGTCTGGAATGTGCGATCTTGATTTAATTTGGCCACGTTGGCTAGAAGCGTATCCATGTCAATCGTATTAGCCATAGGAGTAAGCAGAGTATCCAAGGTAACGGGCTCGGAGAAGGTATACGCTCCTGCAAGAAAAAAGCAAAGGACCAAAATAGTTAGCAATTATAAATTTTAGCTTATCGAATATTGAAGTAAATAATCTATCGAGGTTTCTGTACCTGTGATGTTTTGTTCAGAGTCTTTCGTTAGCAGTACTTCTTCAACGTTAACATTATTGAATCCATCCAAAACTATAGCATTTATAACGTAGATGTTAGAAATATTCTTGTGTGCAGTTACTACGACATCTGGTTCGTCCTACCAAAAGAAATTTCAATGTATGGCTTTAGCGGAATACCTCAACCTGATTTGGGTATATCTAAGTTACCTTGTAGACAATATCTGTAAGAACTTCCTCCAGATCTTTGGAGTTAACCAAGTTGGTCTGTAGTTGTCCAAGAATGGCATTGCTATTGCCGTCGAAAACGATCTTCGTCGCAGGTTGACCGATGGCCACGAGGTACGCATCGATGCCGTAGTCAATCAGCGAGTCGAAATGCATGCCATTGGCGTTGTTGGTAATCTAGAATTAGTTACTTGCAATAGTACCCAAACTGGATTGTTATAGATTGTAATACTTTGAGAGATTCTGTCTGAAAGCCCAAGTTAAAGATGGTATTCGCATAAACCTCTTGTTCCGTGGTTAAAGTTATCAGCTGACTCGCATTCCTGCCGTCAACCAAGCCATCAACGTAGACAACGTCAGCAGTAACCAGATTCGTAAAGGAGTTAATTCCTAAGGTTACAGGAAATAAGTTTAAAGGGGTCCGAAATTTTCTTGTTAATTTTTGTAAAGAAATAGTTAACTGACCTCGAAAGACGGAGGAGCCATGAATTTGAGCAAAATCCTCGGGATACTTGTGACCTTGAAGGGTGACTACACCCAGGTTGTTACCCACGATAACTTTCTAGATTCGGAGAAACAAAGGATAAGTATTTACACTTGAAATGAGCTAACAGTACATACCCCGTTGATGTTTATGAGGCCAGCGTAATTCTCCGAGCGATCCACTCGCAGCAAATCTTGAGCAAATTTCTCCAAATCACGACCAGAAACAGAGCCCAAGGCGCTTACATTTCCTAGGATCTTCAGCGATTCAAAGAGCAAGCGGGAATGGAAAGTTGCATTGTGAGAACCATCCAAAAGCAATTTTTGAAAATTCAAGGAATCGAAGACTACATCGTCCACCTTATCAACCAAGGCATTCCCAGCCGTAACGGTACCGTCGATGACCAGTTCACCTGGTAACATCCTAAAGGTTAAAACCAGTAGAATACGACAAAGGATATGTACCGTAAGGCGATTCGAAGGTCAAAATCTGCTCCGAAAGATCCAATCCGCCCACCGAATTCCCACTCGGAACCATGACATTTCCTTCAATAAAAAAAGGCTCGGTGAAAGTCAGCTCGCCCATAATGGCCAATGAATCGCTGTCCGTGAGGATGTTTTTGGGCTGGATTCCGTTGATATTATCGCTATGAAAGACTTGCGAGGTTAAACTGCCCATAATCGTCTTGAGTCCAGTGATTCTACGATCTAAATCAGTCCTAGTTCGTAATAATCTCAGTTAGAAAGAAAGCTAACGATTTTGAACGTTTTGAAGCAATTGTTTACCTGACAATATCGTTGAGAGTTGCAGCAAGATCAACGCCATTGATTGATTCGGCAGTTAGATCTTGCACGTCCAAAATTCGAGCGTGGAAATTGCCTACAACTTCCAAACTCGGAAAATAGACAGTTTCGGTGGTCTTGTTGGGAATCGCACCTAACATTTGAAGAATAACCAGTAAAGAGTCGTGAAGATTAATTGCTTTAATTCTTACCAATGAGTCGCTGGCCTAAGTCCGCTATAATGTTCTGCAGCTCAGCTACATTAGCTTCCAAGATGGTTAAAGACGGTAAAGACTCGCCCCAGTCTTGATCTTGCAAGTACAAGTTTTCATAGTTCAACTCTTCCACTTCCACAGCCAAAGTCGTTAGAGTTCCTACTTTCCACTTCCCCGTCAGGGTGTTCTTCAGATCGGTGGAAACAGTATTGCTGAACAATGCTTCAATCCTTTCCATACGTTTGGCTAAGGCATCCAAGGCCGCCTACATAAAGAAATATTATCAGACAGAAAAGATAAATCTGTATGATTTAACCGTTATTACCTTGTAATCATTAACTCTTCCCACAATTTTGGCCTTCTGCACGAGTACGGGACTGTTGACAGGGACTAGAGACGCTTCGAAATGGATCAGGACGGTTTGGCCGTTCGTGTAAGGTAGAATCAACATAGGATGGCCGTCTATCAAGCGAGCTTCCGCGTTGCCCAAAATTGGAACCAGATTGCCTCCACTTAAGCAAGTCAGCGACTCATCTAAACGAAACACTTAAGTATCCCTCGAACGACATTTTTTTTCCTTATCGTACTTCGAGCTAAATATTTTATAGGTAATTTCTCGAAATCAAGGACTCCAGATGTACATGACTGATTCCCCGCTTCAACAAACTTGGTATCGTGCAAAACGTACGTGGAAAAGACCGAATGCCCAAGTACATTGATTGATTGCAAGACAATGGCCTTTTCATCCCGGAAACTGTTCAACTACAAGAAACCTGGTATTCCAAAGTACTTTCATTAAAATTGGTACCTGAACAACTACTTACGTCTAAGATACGGATGCCAACCAAGCCTGCTATATACGTCGTCTGAAACTCGTAGAAAAAGTCTTCGTTCGCATTAAACATGAGCACTCGCCATCTATCTTCAGTTAAGACTGCTAGGAAATAACGCGACCCAATTTGGAAAAATTCGGCATCGACGACTCTGCTCAAATTGTTGAAGACCTGTTAATAAACCATTTAGTGACTTTCCATTTTAAGATAATTACTAGTTAAGAAATATGGATTTTCTATGTAAGATAATTATAAGTTTGATATTGAAGATACACATCTAATTAATTATGAAACATAAGCGAAAAGATACTTAAGTTACTTAATAATCTGGAAACTTCAATTACTTGGAAAGGTTCAATGGTCTGTTGCGAAAACAAGTACAGGTGACCAGTTTGAGTATCGGGATTGTCCACGAGCAAGCCAGTATTCGCCAGGATAGGGTACGCACGCAGCATCGAAGCTGGAAGAATCGACCTAATTGCCATGAGCCTAAAGCAAATGCCGAAAAATAAATTCGAGAATGCTATCTTAAAATTTCTATGAATAAAGTACATACGTAAAATCAATGTGTTGACCTTTGTCCATTTCCATGCCGTACACTACCAGATCAGATTTGTTGATACCACTCCGTAAAAGCGACAGGTACGTGCTTCCATCCTGAACGAAAGGTTCCATTTGGAGGAAGTTCCCTGTGAGTTGTAGTTCTTGGAATTCAACCAGCCCAATCTGACGAAATAAAAAAAAACATGAGTGAGGGTAGAGTTCTGAAGTCACGCAGGTTTGTTTGGTTTCAAAATATACGTACTGTTGGTATGATCTCGTACAATCGTAAGGAAGCACCTTGGCCTGGCACGTGCAAAAGGACACAGACCATCATACGAACGGAGTCGTTAATTTCATCCCGGATTTTGAAGTTCCGCATGGCAAGCACTTGTTCCGTCGAAGTTTTGAAGGCTATGTAAACAAAAGAACTTCCGTAAGTTACGTACACGGCGATAGCAGATTACTTACGCAAAGAATTGACGAAAACCAAAGCGCTAGATTCATAGCGGTAACTTTGAACCGACTCGGGGCATAAAAGAATGGCGTAATCTTCATTGTTAAAATACGCTGTATCCCATTGACCATAATGCAAAGCGCAAGGTTTAAAGGTGCTCAAAACTTCCAGGGAGTCGATCTGAATTCCTAGGGAGAAATACATCTTGATCAGTGCGAAAGAATGGAATATGAAGCTAAACAAGACAGAAAAAATCGAAAAAAGAACGGTGACATCGCAAACTGAAGCTTACTGTCGCGTTGGTAGAAGAGGTCAGGGATAAAACCGTGCATGAGTTCATCTTTGAGATCGGCAACCTGACGCTTCTTTCGACGAGCAGGTGAATCATCGGTGTTGCGAGGATTATGCTTGCGTAACACTTCCTCAGTGATGGCTTGGACTTTGGCTTCAAAATCCACCAATATATCTTGTGGTATCTATAGATTAACGGAAAAAAGACATTTGCTTAGCTCCATCTTGAGATTACGGACATTTTGTGTTGCTGAACTTACGAGAGCTTCCCATGCAGAATTACTCTGTGACATGAATGCTTGAGACGAGAAAAAGCAGAAAGAATGCAACACCACTGTCACTAAAAACGCACTCATTTTTAATTAATGTAATTTTGCCACACAGATAAGTTTTTTACACTTGTAATATGAAACTGCACTTATGTGACAAAGGATCAGCTACCTCGACTGAAAAACATATCCGCGCACAATATTACAGTTCTGAAAAAATGAAAAAACTCTGTTGAGACAGCAAGAACGTTCCCAGCCAGTTCCAAGCTTAAAGTGAAACCAGAAACATATGTCACAGCCCTTTATCTAGCAAAAGTTTGACAACACATTTCTTTTCAATTCTACACGTATGTACTTTTTGGCCAAGGTTTTTTTAGAAGCCCCTCAGGCTTCCAGAGCTTACATCGCGAAATTCTACAGCTTTGGAACTTATTTCGACGCAACTTTAATATAAACTTTGCTCTACGTAGCCATTGTTCGAGTCACAAACAATTTCTGCACTATGCTACTAAAAATTAATTTCTGCAGGCTATGTGAGTACAACTTAAGTACAAAATAGTTGCTTTTAAAATGACAAAGTACTCGAGTTCAGCTTGTAATTTCTGTCAAAGAGGCTTTTACTGCAAATTAAAGTCTGCGTTCATAATTAACTAGCAATATCCTAGCATAAATAAAGAATTGAACTTTCAAGTGAGAAGTCCCCTTTATAAGCTTCGCTTCATCAGAATAAACTGCATTGTCGGGCTCAACTATCTGCTTTCCTTTTTTATGTGAAATTGATTTTTATTTCAATTTGAACACTGGAAATACACTAAATTCTTTGTTGAATAAACAAAGTTTCGGAATCCGACTTATTTTATTCAGAATAAAGAGTATTTTTCTTTCTTTCTCAGACTTTTCACTTCAGGTTTGACCCTTTTTCACAGCCTTACTCAGGTTTCCCAGAATAGTCTGTAAACCTACAGGACAGAAACCCGCAACTCCGAACTTCTGAGTGCAGGAGAGGTATTCCACAGAGCTTTCAAACTGCAGAAGAAAAAATACGGAGGTACAAGTGAACTGCAAGAGTATGTTATACTGGAATTCTTTTAAATCTGTTCACTCGGTTTCCTGGTAACTCACGTTTAGAATTACTCTCATTAATACGTGTCTAAGTAAGGGCAATCCCTTCAAACCCGTTCATATGTAATATACTTCTAATAATATAATTATGATTATAATTCTAATATAATTCTAATATACTAATAATATAATTACGTTTGGTACATGTCATATATGTTGTCATGTATATATATATATATATATATATATATATATATATATATATATATATATATATATATATATATATATATATATATATATATATATATATATATATATATATATATATATATATATATATATATATATATATATATATATATATATATATATATATATATATATATATATATATATATATATATATATATATATTCTTCATTACTTCATTACTTCCAAAGAACAGCAAGTGCTGCCACCTCCTGAATAAGCCCCAATACTTATTCTAAAAAGTTTTAGGCGGCAGTGGCTACAAAGACAATGTGGCGTCAAATACAGTGATATTTAGGAAATTAAAAACGTTACTTAGTTAATAAATATTGATATAATTTTAATTAAAAAGCATGCAGGTTTTGAAGCATATTCGACTGCGAGAAAGGTTGGGCTCCAAAGGTAATTAGAAACTTTAATAGTGTATCAAATCATTTATTTTGATTATGTACTATATGGAAACTTTATTCTCAGGTGAAGACATACGTGAATATGGCTTAAACGAAACTATCAAGAGACTAGGCTGCCATTGGCATGATGAATATCCAGGGATAGAGCCAAATACCATGGGCATGGACTACCTGTACACGTGCAAATTTTCCAAGATGCCTGGATCTCCCTACATTTTAGCTTTAGCCAATGAAGCTGGCAGAATTGCATTCCAAGATACGAGACAAGTTGGCTATAATAGGGCCCTTAAAGGTTAATACTTAAACAAAAGACAATTAGTTTTTCTATGTCATGTCAATTTTTAATATTTACTCTTCCGGGCTTAGGTTTCCAAGCACATGATAACGCTATATTTGACTTGGCTTGGGTGCCAGGTGAAGCCAAACTCATTAGTGGTTCTGGCGACCAGTCGGCCGTTCTCTGGGCTTTACAAGACGGCGCTCAATTAACCGCCATCAATGTTTTTCGTGGACACACAGCCAGCGTTAAAACAGTGGAGTTTTGCCCTAACCAGCAGCATATCTTCGCAACAGGATCGCGTGACGGGAGCATTTTGGTCTGGGATTTAAGGACTCACGCCACCAGGCCTGACAATATCCTCAAGAACGCTCATGTCGGACCAGGTAATTAAAGTATCTGATTCCTTACAACAGCCAAAGCTGGTAACACCTTATTCACCTTATTCACCTTATTCACCTTATTCCTAATGTAATAGAGCTGGCATTCAATTAAGTCTCCAGACTTGACTTCCAAGAAAAGTCTCGGTGAATTAACGAAGAAGTCCTTCCTCTGCGTCTCGACAACGCCGACCTTTCCTTGTGCACTTACTTTCAATTATAGCATAGACGCTCTTCTCCGCCTTGACATCCTTCTCCATAAAAAAACCCTCCAATTTTTCCAAATCTCCTTTGAAAGCAGGATAGCTCGAACGTTTGTGTACGCCATGAATCTCCCGTCCGGATAAACCACTCCTACCTGTTTTTATTCCCCTTGTCAGCAACTCCCTTTCAACTACGTAAGAAAGGACTTTTAATTCCAATTCTTTGTTCGTGTCTTTTTAGGACCTTGCGAATCGGGCGGCGCAGTCCGAGGACGAAAACGTCGCACGCCTACTTCCCTCGTTCATCAGCCTAGCAATAGCGTTACCGCCTTAGTTTTCCAAGACGAGCACACTCTTCTCTCTTCCGGAGCGGGCGACGGGTACGTACAAATAAAATACTTTTTCTTTTCTCCCTTTTTAGCCTTTTTTTCCCCTCGTGTAAGCCTCCCGATTTCAAATTAGCATCCTTCGCAACCACTTACTGACTTAAGGACCAATACCACCTTGATTACTAGAGGAGCTATTGTCCCTCAAGTTTAGGAAGACATTTCACTATTACCACTCAATAAAGTTGCGCTATTTGGTGCGAGGACCATAACCCCAAGCTTTGTAGTCCCAAGTTAATCCTATTTATGTATAATATGCTACGTGGAATGTTGCTAAATGAGACATTATTTTAATGGGTAATTAGCTACTGTCACGCAGTTTGAATTAAGATGTATAAAGTTTCAGACCATTTTAAATGGGCTTATGTTAAACGAGGTGCCAAGTTTCTGATTAGAGCTGACTTAGCATGTCATCACGCTGTGGTTGTATATATGCTTTAGGTGCATCAAAATGTGGGACTTACGTAAAGCCTATACAGCTTTTAAAGGTGATCCCGTCCCTAAGCACCGCTTGCCCTACGCGGGCTTGAGTAGTCGCACGGGTTTTTCGAACCTCCTGCTCGACCCGCACAACTCCTCGCGTTTATTTGCCACCTGCCTGGACGATATTATTTACGAGTATAATACAACACAGCCCGAGCCCATTCCAGGTCAGCTTATTACTTCCTTGCCTTTCTTCTTCTCGATTTTAATCAACTCTGAAACGCCATGCACAAGAGAAGTAAGGTCTTTAATCATTTCCATAAAATATTGCGCGGCTCCTTGAAGATACTCATTATTTTTGTACTATTTTTCTTTTTCTTTTCTTCATGCAATGGCGAGGGTAGTCCATTATTATTGCGGTCACGAATGCCACAGCTTTTTTGTCAAAGCTGCCCTAAGCCCCGATGGCGAATATTTGCTGAGTGGTTCCAGCGACGATTCTGCTTACATTTGGACCCTTAATCGCCCCAATCGGGGACCTCACCCATTAGTCAGGCTTGACGGTCACGGAGCGGAAGTAACTGCAGTCGCGTGGAGTTCTCATGATCTTGGAATGGTAATGCAGAATTTTCTTTCCTTTTGTTTTCTTGCGGTTTTCGAGTAGTACCAATTATGAGTAACAAAACACTCTCTCCGGCATTTTGCATACAGTTAGTCACTTGCAGCGATGACATAAAGCATCGGATATGGCGATCTACTAGCGCCTTGGGGAGCAGCAGTTCTCCCCTAGCAAACCCTGACAGCAATTTGCGTATGGATTGGAGAGGAAAAGCTGAAATGATTGTGAAGCCGTACTCGGCATCCGAGCAAGAACTAAGAGCACATATTTGGTCACTGGGACAACCACAAAGGAAAGTTCGCGGAGGAGCGAGCGGATCAATGGCTTCATTTCCGTCGCCCTCGTCAGGTCATACCGCTTCAAGTCCCAAATTATTTGGTACGCCTTCACGATCCCGAAAATCGGGAGCGAAAGCCCACCAACAGACGACTCCCAAGACTCCTGAATCTTTAAGGAAGTTTTTACGGTCGGCGAAGTCGACTTCAGCGACGAGTACCGGGCCTCGCCATGCGTCCACGACACGCAAACGCTTACTTGAAGAGCCTGAGCCGGGTAATGAGGAGAAAGTCCCTATCCTTGACCTGGTGGACGGAGGTACGGAGCGTGGAATAAGCGAACGAGTCTTCCGGCGATTAGATTTAGATCAATCGACCTGTAATAATGAGACACTGCCAGTCGCTGTGGCATCTCTTGGAGAGTCGTCTCCTACTCGTAATTTGCCTAATTTGGTCCTTGATGGACTTGGCGCCCCTTATCCGAATTTCAGCAAAGACTCACCTGGAAGACTCAAAAGCCCCAAAAAGAAGAAGCCGGATTGGCTCACCACGTTGCGGCAAGAGAAGATGCGACGTAGCTTACAAATGAACAAATCAAGCCCTTAGGAAAGCACAAATCTGCTTTTTTTTTTTTATCTTGAATGTACAAAATGAATTCCATTTTTCTATTGGATATGTTTTTTTAAAACTTTGTATGGCAAATTGTTACTGATTACCTCACCTGCCATGACAACAATAAAGCCATTGACCTAACAAAGGAGGGGGAAACACCTATGAGAAGCTAATGTAGTAGACGTGTCAAAGACCCTAGTTTGCAGTTTTGTTTCAAGGATTGAACCCGGAAAGGTCATGTTATGCTTCCCGCTCTCGTGCGGAGGCTACGTAATTGCGAACTCTTGAACTGCTACGCGGCACACGCTCATAACGAAGGTGCCAAATACCCCTCCCTTCCTTATCACGTGCGGGATTATGCCGTACTAATATTGTAAAGCTTCAAAGCTTGTTGTGCTCGCAGAGCACGGAATTTGGTGGTAATTGCTGCGTCGGGCGTCGCGTTAGGAAACATGGCATGAAAAAGGAGACATCGAAGGGTAGACGGAGAAAATTCTGGGTTTATTTCTTGCGTTCATCAGTATAATAACGAAAGATTATACACCATAGTTATCGAAAAGCAGTTTTTTTTCTTCCATTTTTGGGGGAGGGTAAAATGTTTTCAAAGTTTTTCTTCATAACGAGCTTTCAGATGGAAGCGTTGGCATGTTGCGAATGTGTGGAGTTCCAGTTGTCATAGTAGTCATAGTGGCAGCTGCCGCAGCAGGAAGGAATCCGTTGGGATTTGTTAAAATTGCTTTGGGTTTCTGCTGTGGTCGGAGTGTGTAGAATTGCTGTGGCCAACCCAAAAGAAAAGAATATTCCCAAGTTATTACAGCGCCATTGTAAGAAACTCTCTTTTAGCAAGAATACATAAAAAAAATCTGACAAAGAAAATAATAACTATGAGAATTTAGTGTCAAGAATATGCAGACCACGCTTTAAATTCTAGCAAGAACGATATGTCGCACGTTTTTTGTCGATAAATATTCGTTGAAATTACAGGAAAGCATGCGAAGTTGTCAATACAATCACGGGGAGGGACCGGGCGGTTTAGTATTTTGAAAAAAAGGGTGCTTGTCTTTTGACCTCGATTCGGTTATATAGAGGGGAGTACCGTACGTTGTGGAAGAAACATGAAAGATATCGTTCTTGACAGCTTTTTTGTGCCCCTTTCGGGTAAGCTCAAGTTGATTTTGAAGTGTCAGTTCTTCTTTTAAACAGGAAAATAAAGAGAAAAGAGAGAGAAAAGGCGTGGGATTTCTTATAAGGGGATTACGTACCGAGGTATTTCTGTTGGGCGGTGGTCCCCAGCCGTCTTCGTCTGGTGAAGTATCGGGTGGACGACCCAAATGCGGTCGGTGTATCGCTGGCCGTTCGTGGGTAGTAGATAAGGCCAAGCCTCGAAGTGCTGAGCCTATTAGTTTCTGTATGTTATTGTTTTGTCTTCCCTTTATCAAGGCTCTTGAAGTGGCATACGTATAAATCCCGAATAAAGGTCAAACACAGAAATGCCATGAAACTTTATCCTTTAGGTCAGATTAATTTACTAGACTAGTTTCTTCAATAATCTTTTTCAATAATACGCTTGAGCAATATTAGTAATATACTTTCCTAACATTGTACTTTATCGTTCGAATATTGTTTTACTGCATTGACGAACAAATTAGACGCTGGTTGGCTTAAAAATGGCTGCCGATCTATTGGTGCCATGTTTAGCTGGTGAAACTAGTGAAAATGCTTGTTCGAGTTCTTTAGTAGCGTTTAACAATGCTTTCATGTTGATTGGGGAACAAAGTTCCAAATCTAACCAGAAAGTTTTCTTTGGTTACGGTGAGATATTGCAATACTATAAGAAAGGAAAGCCAAAGAAAAAAAGGAGTGAACGGAAATCAAGGAAGGAAAGTTACGTGTTTAATGTTTAAATCCAGTTATTTATAGGCTACAAAGCTTGCACTGTAAATCCAATACAATGAAGGCATTGACGGGTTCCAAAATACGATCATGGGACAATTGGTTCTTGGACTAACAGGCAATTTCCAAAGCAAGGCGAACATTTCGCCAGGATGGTTTTTGCCCCCTATTGTTTCTAGGTTCTTGTTCCCATACCATGTCTTAGCATAATTGATCATTAGACAATGTAACAGAGTAAATTACGGTACTTTCAAGCACTAGAAATACGAGCCATTGCAGCTTATCCCTACCTTAATAGGCTAATATACCAAGCTCTACCTTTGCAATTTATAGTCTAACGGCTGCCATTTAGATTTTTTGAAAACTCACTCAGGGAAATCTTTAACTAATTACATCAATGTAATTTAGATTTGGCCGACATTGTTAAAATGCGTTTCATAATATATGGCCCTTTTTAAGCAAATGTTGGAAAACATGTGTAAACTTACCTGTTCCGAGGTCTCCTAACAAGATATCAGGTTCGTGCATCTGGTAGTTAACAGGGAGTCGCCCGTTAACTTTCGCATGTTCCACAGGATTACACAAAGAAGACCCTGAAGAATTGGGCCTAGTGAAAGTTCCCGTGGTGGACGCTAGGTCTGTCTGGTGGCCTGCCAATCGGTTCTGTTCCTCGGTGCGTTGACGTTGTTTCTGCTTGCGCTGTACCACAATCGCTACGGTCAATACAACGACCAATAACGTGGCGGCTGCTCCGATGAGAATCGCTAGCAATGGTGTCATTTGGAACTTGGATACCATCCCAGTCGAAGCTGATACTATTAACGATAAACACCAAGCCCGAGAGAAAATGTAGTTTAGAAATCTGGTACAAAATTTGGTATCAGCGAAAACCAAAAACAACTGTGAAGGACGACATACCTATGTGCTTTTCGGGTGCACGTAAGGTCATACCTTCTAGAGCCACTTCTTCGCTACGACCTTTGGCATTAATAGCGTAGACGTGTAGGAGGAAGGCCGAGTCCGCTTCCAACCCTTGGACGATGAACCAAGGCTGGGTACTCGTCAAGGACGTTCGCAAGGCCCGGGTCGTGGGATGAAGTACGTCTACTCCAAACCGCTGTTCTAGTCCGCCGTCGAAGGCTTCAATACAATCCACTCGGACGGAATCCGCACTACGGTTGTGGACTGTACAGTTTTGAGGTACGCCTGGCTTGCCTTTTGAGAACAACTGTTAAGTATATGACGAGTGCGTGGAGGTAGACTACATTGAAAGCAGAGATATACCTTACCTGCGGGTACGATTTGGAAGACGCAAGGATCAATGGTGTCGCCTACAATATTGGAAGCCCAGCACGCTACTAGACCGTATTCGAGATCAGTGCGTGGCGTGTACGTTAACGTACTAGCCGAGCCTTGCACTTTCAACTTGGCACGCGTGGTCGACAACAACATGGGCTCGCCTACTAAACGTATCAAGTTTCCTTTTGACTGATTTTTAACGTCAAAGGGTCCAAGATGTACCTGATTTCGTTAGTGCGCTTAGGTCTTTCTGAGAGGTTTTACTCAGCGAGGAGGAGCCGAGAAACGTCCACCAGAAATGCACTTCGGACGACGGGTCGGCATCCATTCGACAGGTTAGCGTCGCCGATTCATGTCTAGCCACGCCCGTGGGGCGCTGGTTCTCAGTCTGACATCTCGGCACGTCTGTTTTCAATACCGTATGCTCATTATAAGAGAAATCCGCATTAATGTACATGATACATACACTGAACCCTAAGGTTCACAGGAGGACTAGTTACTTCGCCTCGGATATTGGCAGCAATGCAGGTATATTTCCCGGCTCTGCTTCGGGTCACGCGTTGCAGTACTAGACTGACATTACTCATTATCACGCCCACTGAAGCATTGTGCCACAAAGGCAAGCCCTATAAATACGGTCATAAAAAATTCATAAGAGTGGGCCAAGAGTGACAAAAAGCCCTTAAAAGCTGCTACAGGAGGCAAAACAGTATGGCTGCCTGGGTAATAAAGAAAGAGCCCACTTCATTGACTTTCATACGACTCATTCCATGAGCCATTCAGTCTGTCTTTTCCGCATATACTAAGCCCCGGAAAACTTATTGGAAAGCTCCAAGTCAACGGCCTGTAAGCTTCCCTCCCATCGATTTGATGTTACCGGCTGCCGTTTTCTTAAAGAAGCTCAACTAATGGTCCAACAGAAATCAATTAAACTTGATTGCTGCCTAGAAACGTTTAATCCTACTCTACTCCCCCTCAGTCATGTCTAACCTTATGGGTTTAGACGCTAGACCATAGAATGGTTATTCTTCGAGCGCTAATTCCACAGAACCGAGTGCGTACCAGAATCCATGACGCCAGTATTTCGTAATAGTCGGCTCAAAGCATCTAGTTTCACTTATAGTACCTTTTTACAGTTTTTGTGATGTAATCTTCTCTAAATTGATACGTCACACGATATATGGGCTAATTTCAAGCAATCTGGAGCCTAAACTAAAGATTTTATGACGTCAGAATCACTCGTTCTATCGACATGGTGTCAATATGCCTCCACTCGTAAAACCTCTTTGCTCGGGCACGAGAAAAGATAAAAGTAGAGAGTTTTTCTCTTTTTTACTTACGTTGTGTGTCCATGCTAGACGATGGACGGGCGGATTGGCGCGGATATGACATTCAAAGTACATGTCGTCACCTTCTTTGATGTCGTCGGGGTTGATGTTATTACCCATTGCAAGACGCACGAGAGGCGGATCTGTAACGTAAGAAAGGCAGCCGAGGATGAAATTTCCGTAAGATATCACAGACTTGCCTTAGATTGCTCATACATACTTTGCGCTCGGTAAGGGAATAAAATAAATACTGATTCTTGCTGGTGCTATCCCGTCAAAAAGAGAAACGCTGCTATAAATTCTATAAATTCCTTTTCCATAGGTAAACCTTTTTTCCCAGGCGAAACTCATTTGCGTAAGCTTGACAAAGTCTCTTGTAGCTACCAAACGCTGACTGTCGCGGAATTCCGGGATGAATTTATCTCACGAGACAGAAAAAAACAGAGAGCCCAATTTTTTTACCCTTGTATTATTTTAGCCTTTGACAGAATATAAGAGAGCGACAAAAGGCAGAGATACTTAAAAGAGGCTCAGCTCTGGTTATTGTCTTAATTGCTGTACGAGCAATGTGGTCGTTCTAGAGAGGTTAGAACTGAACCGACTCAAGTTGCTTTAGATTCGTTAAGAGTTACGTTGTTTGAGTTGGCGGAGCTGAAAAGCCCCATGGATGTCATTTATAAAGTACTTAAAGTCATAAACGGATCCATCTCATGAATAATTTGGGAGCAAACACTTAGCTCTCTCGCCTATCCCCTTTTAAGAATTCGCGCGTGAAAAACCCACTTTTGCACTTGCCCCTTTCTGCTCGAAGCCAAAGCAAACTCGACCCCGAGCTTTCCAAACTTGCTTAATTACTTTTCGGAAAGGAGATTTAACCATTTACACGGCAGGATGCACACACAAACATACAAAGGGCCAAAAGCCAAGCGACGGGGATTCTGCTCATGCTGATTGTAGCGGCGTAAAACAAGTCATGTCAATTTTAATGGAAGCGCCTAATAAGAGAAAATACCCTACACCCTTCCGAAAGAAGTTAGAAAAAGGCAATAAAAACTAACTACCCCCAACTTACATTGAACGTCAAGTTTCCAAGAATCCTCCATCGCGCTGTTGAGCAAATGCGGATTCTCTGCCCGACACGTCATGTGACGGCCGTCGTCCTCCGCCGTGGGTACGAATGTCAAAACGCTTAATGTCACATTTCCTTCTTCGGTACTCTGCTTCCAGAAAACAAATATTATAATAAAAGCCCAATCCATGACGAATGTTAGACGGAAATCCTGTGAAACTTCCTTCACGAGCTTCCTTAGGATCGATTATAATATTAATTAGTGGAGGGTTAGGCCACCGCAGGTGTATGGGGTACGTTGAAGGTAGTTCTTAACTTTTATCATAATGGCTGCATCAATTAGGCTCTGGTTTCGTTTGATTAGGAGAGGCCGTACACAGTCGTTTAGAATGTGCACTGCAAAAAAGGCGAAATCGTTACCGTAGTTTTGGCTTGCTTGATTTGACGACTGCCGCGCCACCAGGTGATCATGGCCGCAGGACGGGACCCTAAAGCCCTACAGCGTAGTTCTTGGTTCTGATCGGCTACCAAACTGCCTCTGGACATGCTAGTGCCGCCGGGAACGACCGGGCTAAGGACTTCGACTTGCAATGGACGCACTGTTTTATGTATTTGGCGGGGCGGGGTAGAAAAAAACAAACAAAAGAAAAGAAATGTCAGTTTTCTGCAGAGAAAAGAAAAGGTTAGGAGGACAAACGAGTCTTACGGAGAAGTTCAAGCGTGACGTATTTCATGGACGGAGCCACGAAAGGGCTCGATGAAGCTTGACACGTAAAAGTGTCGTGTAAGTGGTGCCGTCCCACGCGCGGGAACACCAAGCGATTCGTGACCATTTCATTGGATCGGCCGTCGGTACTGTTGTCGATCAACTGTCCACCATACCACCAACTGACCCACGGTTGCGGATTACCTATTGAAGGAACATTATAGTCTCCAAACTCCTTTTCCTTGGCCTCATGCCAATTGTCGAACAGAGGACTAGAAAGGCCCAGAAAGTGGTCAACTTGCCTCCGATGGCTTTGCATGTAAGAATGAGATCACCGCCCTCTTCAAGTGGTCCTGCCACCGAGCGTATTTCGCGGGAAGTAGTATCCAGGATGACCAATGACGTCGGAGGGTCTGGATCGAAACAAGTATTACATAAAGACCAAAGGTTTCAAGGAACCGGACGCATTCTCTTTCGTTTACCAACAATGACGAGCTGGTACTTGAAGTTGCGAGTGGGGGAGTCCCGGTAATCCACTCGGCAGCGGTAAAAGCCGGCATCTTCTCTTGTCACATTGAGAATTTGTAGTCGGGACGGTTTGGAAACTACGCCGGTTAACGGGCCGATACCACTACTGGTTCCTGTTCCTATTGTTCCGGAGCCAGCAGACGTCGTTCCGACTGCAGTACTGGAGCCAAGCAAAAAGAAGGCTCGACTTCCCAGACGCCGCTCATCCCACCAATGTCTTCCGGCGCTTACCCTTCTACCCCGCACATCGAAACTGTCGTAGAGACACAAGTTTGAGATCAAGACACTTTATACAAGTGACAGCCACATATTTATGACTGGCGCAACCGCTTATTGCTGCACCAAAAATAAAAGAAAACCGTTTCCCATTTGCTGCTACCCCGGATTTGCCCAAAAGATACCAGCGTCATACCCTGATTGGCTGTTGCACTGACAGAACATGCCGCGGGACACGGAATGTCGGACCATCGTTACCTCCGCAAAGCAAAGGGTTTTGTAGCCAGTCATGCGATAGCTTGCTTCACTTGATGGATCCTGTTGGATACGGGAATTCGGCTGTCAAACTAATAGCAGCTTCAAGGTTTAGAATAACGTCAGCAGTTACACATTCGGAAGTAAACGGACACCCACACTCGCATAGGCAACCCAACCCGGCTACTAAGTAATTGCTTCATATTGTTTCACAGGGCTTAAATTTCTTCCATTACGGATTATGGTCACTGAGAAATTGCCTCGTCCTTCAGAAGGTCAGAGTATACAATTTCCATGCTTACCAGGGAAAACCTGACAATTGGATGAGCTGGAGTGTTTCCCAGTATTACTTAAAACCTTTACGTGTTCCTTTATTCTCCCTGTAGAAGGGCAAATAAGTTTTGTTTCCTCCACAAAAACTTGAGGGTTAAATGTCCCGTTTTAAGGGTTTAGGTAATCCCGCCCTCTCTTAGTCAGGAGAACTGTATCTGTGCAGCTCATTTCTAGTGTTGTCAAACTACTCCGCCGTAAAACAGACAAGCATAGGAGCAACAATGACGCGCTTTAATTGGTTTGTTTACACAGCCTTAAAACTAGTTTAGCTGTCCCAACACTCCCTCATATTTCCAAAAAGGCTTCTAACTAAGGTGATCCTATTATGAGGGACAATAGAAGGTGGTTATTGTTGCACAAAAGCCAGGGCAAAAGTGGATGGCTTGGGGGGCTATGAAAGTCTGCCGAGACTTTTTTGCTCTTTTTTTTTTTTTTTAGATGTAAAGCCTATAGATCTTTCTTAAATAGCACGGGTGGCTGGGTTTTGTTTCGTAGATGAAATGAAGCCTCAAAGAGGCATTAGTGGTCTTAAAACGCTCGCTGCTTTGATTTTCTCATTTCCCCGAGTCCCCAGCCCACGCAAGCTCCCGTGCGATTTACTTATCTCCATGCATGCTGATCACAGCGAGAGAGGGGAGGGGTTATGTTATTTGGCTCTTCTCACACGCAAGATGCAATATAAAAGAAAATGATGCAATGCACACAGCCTCACCAAAGTTCAGAAGAACAGAGCGAAGCGAATTTCCCGCGGGAGATTTATAGAATCGCATTCATTCGTTTTATATTCCTTCGATGCTGCATTGCATTGTAAAACGCCCCGTGAATTTGGGGGAGGAAAAAAATGGCAAACACACTGTTGTGAACTTCCTCCGAGCCTAGGAGTTTTCTTTTTTTCACTTTTCCCAGGCAATAATTTGAGGGGAGTTCCGTTTCTCGGTTTCCCATGCCAAATTTTGAGAAGCAGATCGGATACATTTTTTATACTAAATTTATCTCCTTTGGCAAAGGAACGATGGTCCAGTTTATTTTCCTATTTTTTTCTATTTTTTTTTTTTTGGAAAACGTGTTGGGTACGCTATTGATTTCTCGCTAGCAACTTTTTCTATTACATAGTAAAGGTGTGAGTGGGTACATGGACATTTCGTTCTCTATACTCTATCTGGCGTTAGGCGGTACTTTTTTCTTCTTTTTACCTGTAAATGGGTTTTCGATCAGGATCGAAGAACCATAGCACCAAATAGGCTCCGTCTTCCGCAGGAGGGACCGGGCCCGCCGTACGACTCGGTCCGTCATTCTGTGGCTGGTCCCATTCTCCGTAGTAATAGGATTCGTCCTTGTACTCTTCAGTCTCCTCCTCACCTTCGCTTTCCACTTTTGCTTTCTCATCATGGAATCTGGGATTCATGCGGGATGAACTCGTATCGGGGACTCCCCCAGGGCGAAGGGGTTTGGCACTGGTCGTGGTTGCAGTTGTGGAACTTGACATCCAAAGTCCGGGTCGTGCAGCGGGGGGAAAGGCAGTCATGGCCTCCGGGCGATAGTAACCAGCCGCTACTCGCCCCCAGGGCTGCTGTTGCTGCTGGTGTTGGTGGCCGTGCTGAGAGCTGGTTATGGTACCAGCAGCGCCGGATGGCAGATGTTGAACGACGTCGCATGGAAGTTCCACTTTGTCACCCACCAACACGTGCACTTCCGTAACGGGCACTGAAATAGAAGCAGAAAAGAAGGATAAATTACGAGCTTTCTTATTACGCTCCTCCCATCCGGACCACACAACTCTGTAATAGATTCTAGTTGTCGCACTGTCTTGCACGAAAAGTATTTATTTTTTACTAGTTGCATTTGTTTTTGTTTTTTTACCATTGCATTTAAATGCAATTTGACTTGGACCGCATTGCAGCTTTTATAACAATTTGTAGTTATTATTTGAGTGATTGTTCTACAAGCAGAATCAAGCACCAAATCCAAAGACCAAATCGTCATAGATAAAAGTTTGTAAACCAAAGAGACGTAATAAACTTTACTGCATTGTTTTAGAAAATCATAAACTGTTCTAATGGACCATGGTATGCCCTACAGTCACGCCAAGTATGCTGTCAAATAAAAAGAAACAAGGAGAAAAATTTATTTATCTATTTCCATTTGTGTCGCAGTAGGTAGTCTGTTTACCTTGTAGGACTTGCTAACCAAGATACTGAATCATGGTGAAACACATTGCCTTTGTATAGATAACGAGGCAGATTTTTTCTAGGGTAGTGTCGATAGTATTGTATTGCCCCGTGCATTCCTGAGTCACGATAAAAACGTGCTGTAACAGCTTTAGTGGAAGGTCTGAGGAGCTTGGCTTGATAAAATGTTTAGTTTATGTTAATTAATGCGATGTTTTTGCTTGGTAAGCCGTATGCTAGATGTCAGTTTAAGCCACTCGTTTTTAAACATTGCCTCTGTATTAATAGCGTGGAAGACTTTTTCAAAGGTTAGTGTCGATAGTATTGTATTGCCCCGGTCAGTCCTGGGCACAAACGCGCCATGATATGCTTAGTGGAAGATCTGAGAAGTTTGGCCACGATAAGATATTTGGCTTCCGTTAATAATTCCATGTTTTAGCTTGGTAAAACACGGTAGATCGATGTCATTGGTAGATCGATGTCAGTTGAAGCAACTCTTTTTTTTACCCGTTGCCTTTGCATTAATAGCGCTGCAGATTTTTTCGGTGATAGCGTCGATAGTATTGTATTGCCCCGAGCATTTCTGGGCACGCTAAAATGTACATCGGCATGCTTTGTGGAAGGTCTGAGGAGCTTGTTCTTGATCTGGTGTTTTGTTTACGTTAATTAATGGCATGTTTTACACTGGTAAACTGTATGCTAAATGTCAGTTCAAGCAATTCTTCTTTTTGGACAGTTGTTATCTCTGTTGTTGTACTCAAGTGAATCTTATGACTGTGGCCAACCAACCTTGTAAGTTGACGTTAGCATCGTGTGGTTCTGAAGAAATAAGCAAGGGAGACAGCTTTAGCAAAGAAAAACAAGCTATTAAGTTTGCGTGTGGGGATGGGCCAGAAAAAGAGATAAGAAGGGCAGGGGAAGGGCTTCGCTTCAGGGGATTATTGTTTAGGTGTGAGCCTCTTGATGGGGTTTTCTGTAAGGCGAACGAAAAAGTAAAGGGACAATACACACACTCGAGCAAAAAAGTTCATGGAGCTCAGCTTCTGCAGCTACAAGGTACTACACAAACTAATCTTGCCTCCTTTTTCAACTCGATAAGTGTATTCTAATTCAAAAGAGAGGGAGAACTTGTCTTAGTTCATAAGGAAGCGCTAATTTACGGTTTCTCGGTTCGAAAGCAATAGCATAACACTTTATTGCTGTTTTCCTGCAACTTTTCCTAAAAGTTGAGCCACAAGGAAAGTTTTCTTACAATTTTATTACAACGAAGCCTTATTAGGATGTCATACAGCCATCTATAACCGCGATAATAAAACATCCGCAAACCGTAACAATCCGACAAGGGTACCCACACCTTACACGCCCTCCTGGTGTCATTCCCCGAGTCAATCAAGGGTACTTTCTTTTCCTGCGATCCTCTCACGAGCGGAAGAAGGGGACCGTTCGCTACCCAAACTTCTAAGAGCATTGAATCGCATTATAGGTTTCTCGGCTTCCTTTTTCACTTCTTACAAACTCGCTAACGAAATTCCGGGGCCGCAGGAACTCTTAAAACTTTCTCGTTGAGAAGCAGAGAGGAGTACTCCAAAAGTCAATAAAAATTAGAAGGTGTATACTTTCGCGGTTGGATTACGAATTGTCTGTTTTAGGCTTCGCCGAACTGAGCGGAATCCGTGAATCCGGACGCAAATCACGTCTGGCAACAACTGTCATGGACAGACTCTTACTTTTCGGGGGTTACGATACCGCAATACAGTACCTTCCCGGTACTCTCTCTCTCACTATATATACTAGCCGAGTAGTCGTTGGGACACGTTCAATCGACCGCGTAGCCTTTTGTCCTTAGAGGGGCTGGTTTTCGAGCCAGAAAAGCTGAGAAAACATTGTCTGACGGTTCTCGTAAAGCTCGGAAAGTCCTCCAAGCTGCCGGTATTTCGCTGCTGTAGCAAGTCATGCGGAAGGCTGAAGAAAATTGACCGAACTGTCTTGTTTGTTTTGGCACTGGACGAAAAGTCACTTTCAAACCCTCCTCTCCCTTCGTCCAACTCCCGGCCCCGTAACCTTCAAGGTATTAAGAATGCTGCGGTATTTGTCCCCTCCTTGGCCCCGCATTTGGGGATGGGGGGTCTTAAAGAACTATTGGATTTCTGACAGTATCAGCTCTGTCGCCGACGGCTGAAATACAGAGTGGTGTCACGCATTAAGCACCTTCGTTGCATCACCCAAGGGCTAGACCTCGCTTGGGATCGATTTGTCCGTTTCACGGTTCCGCCAGAGGCAATATTACTTTCGTCTTTTTTCCCCCTTTTTTTGTAGGGCGTTCCTAGGTAGCTGCTGGCCAACCCGTCACCATTTTACCTCACTCTTGCTACCATTCTGACTTCCACCAAAAAAAACATCAAGGAAATAATAAACTAGCCAAAGTTTTGGAAAGAAAAGGAACCAAATAGGGACCAACGTATCGTCGTGGTGACAGACGACCGCCTGCTTGTACTTGACAGATTTCCTTCCCGCTAGCATTTAAGATGACTGGACCGTGGGCTGCCTGGGTGTTCTAACCTTGTGTCAAGTCTTTTCCGTTCTAACTTTTCCTGAAAGCCCCCAATTGAAGTGAAGTAAAGCTAAGTTGAGTAACGTTTTCCTTTTGATTTTTCTGTTAAGAAAGAAAGGACGGAAGGAGGGTGAGAAAAATAATAATAAAAAACGGTATTGACAGACATTTGGCAGTGATATTAGCTATAAAAGCAGCCTGTCCATTTTTCTTTTCCCGGAAAAACCAGAGAGAGGGGCCTCCACAAACATTGGACGGCGTCGACGTCCTCTTAACTGAAGGCGAAGACGTCCATCCATCCATTTCGGGTAAGGGAGTGTAAAGTAGAGAAAAATAAGAAAGCTGGTGGGGGCTTTATTGCCTTAGTCAATAACCACCATCAAAAACTCGTAAGCTTCTGTATTTTTCTACTTGTCAAGTCCTACCAGCTCCCCGGCTTTACTTAACTCTCGCAATAAGCGCGTTTGGTCAAGTAATATTTGTTTAAGCCAAGAAGATCAAAGTTCCCCTAGCCCCTCTTCCATCTAGAAGGGACGCACATGGGTAAATGTACTACATCCTTACGCTCCTGGAAGTGTGCCTATTGTGCTCGAGAGGTGGTATACATCCCGTGTGTTTATGTCTGTGAGTGTGGAGGGTCTAAGTGTGCGGGGAAGTCTCTATTTCTTCCCGAGTCCCAGGCTGGAAGTGATATTAACCCCTCTGAGGCGGTCGCATCCTGTTGTGTATTCAAGGAAGTGAATTGACAGCTTTGCCCGGAAGGTTCAGGAGATGCAGAAAGACGGCTAGAAGAAAGAGGGCTTCGTCGTGTTGAGTTTCGGGCACAACGTGAGTGACGAAATCAAAGCTGACTGCTCAAAGCTTGGAGAGAAAGTGGATGCAAAGTATTGATAAGGGGCAAATGTAGTTAGTTTACACTGGAAACCCAGTCTAGTTATACGTTACGTGGGTACTTTCCTTGTCTCTCGCTCCCTCAGTCCCTGGAAGACGATGAATTTCCACATGAAACCTTTCCCCATGAACGACGAAAGGAGGCCCGGAAAAACGTTCGAAAACCGGTTCAGGGTTGAAGCGTTGCACGTTGCGGCAGTGAAAGTATATCGGGGACTGCGCCCTCGGGTGTTCTTGTTCAGTAAAAAGAGTTTTGGACACGGTAGGAATCCTATTTCCTAGACGAAATTGGAAACAGGAGCCTTGTGCAGTACCACAGGCATCTTTTTAATTAAAACAAGGGTGTTTTAGTAATAAATAGATGGGGGAAAGGTAGACAGAGAGGGAACGAGATGCGATTTTTTATTCGTTTTAGATTTTCTAAGTTCTAGAGAAGTGAGTTCCATTTCGCTGTCGAGAGTTTGTAATCTTGTAAGGGTGGCAGAAAAGAGGTGCCTACACACTCGGGTAGGGTCACGCATGTATTTTCCGGCTTGGAATACGTTTTTAATGTCGGAAGAATGTGCATGAGCTCCCCCTTTGGCCTTCCCATGGGGGAACTCCATGAGTGAAAACGAATAGAAATATTACATCGTCATGGACTGGCTCTTGGACGAGTTTTCAAAGGTTGTCAGGTCCAGTTCCAGTGTATTTTTTCTTTCCTTTTTTACTCTAGAGTACTCGAGTCTCTCGAAGGCTTCACTGTGCAAGCATGTCATGCCCCATGCCAAGGTCAAATTGACATGTCATTCCTCACTCGTTTGTCTAACCTTGAGCCGTTGCTGTAATGAGTGAAGAACTCTACGCAGTTGAGATACTTCAGTCACCCGTCTCTGTCCCGATATGGGCACATTTTAGTATCCCTGAAAATCCATTTCCCAACATTTCCCTCACTCTGGGAAGCGTTAATGAAGACGACTGGGGATGGCTGACGTGACACATACATCCATATATAATACGTAAAGAAGTACGTTGGTACCCGTAAACTACTATGCTAGTGTTCGTTGGAGGGTTGGGGTGGACTTGTTCAGAAGGTGTGGGATAGGTTATTGTTACGATAAGGCAAGTTAAAGCGGAATGCTTTATTACCCAGAGTATTGAGACTTGGGTATTTGCATCAAGTTTGCAAACGCCTTCTACCCCGTAATTAACACGGGGAGAGAGGGAGGGAGAGAGGGAATTAGGCACTCGGCAGTAATTGCACTGCCACTGTTATATTCTTTCTTGCGCACTACGGAGGATAATGAAGACAAGTCGGTAGTGCAGGTGCTTCTATTGTCTCTTAAAACATAATGGGGCTGATGTAAGAGCGGGGTTAATTTCTTAATGGTATTGGTGTTATGTTCATTGCAGTTGCGCTTGCGCGGGAAGTAATTAGCAAGCAGCTTAGAGGAAATCAACCAGACGAGAGGGGGGTGTAGGAGCTGTCATTGAAAGATATTTTTTGTTCAAATTTTGCTCCTTCCTGCTAGCGGAAACCTGTTATTTCCGGTAGTTTGCCTCCATGCAAAGTGCTTACTTTTCCTCTACGGCTTTGGAGGAATGCCATCCATTTCTGCCGTTGCCGCTGGAAACGGCGTCCATTACTGTCCATAAATTTAGTCGTTTAGAATTTTGCAGAAGCGCGAATTTCGAAGTCTAATCAATACCTGTAGGATCAGATAAAACTTGGCTCTCTAGTTCCCGTTTTTTTCCCGCTTTTGAGTCAGACAACGTATTCGAGTTTTCAAGCCGTTTTCTACCTCACGTCAATTCATTATTAAAATGGCTGGAAATCTCTAGATCACTCCCATAAAATCCTTATAAGTTTATCTTTCCTTAGTGTAGCACAACTTATGCAACCAAAAAGACTAAAATAAAGTACTACTACGCTGGAAGAAATTTTACTGATGCCTGATACCTAGTAATTTCGTCAAATTGCAGTGAAAATTGTATTTAGGATCTCAAACTTAATTCCAAGGAAATTAACCTTTGCAATTGGAAAAACTATGCAAGACTTTTTATAGTGTATTTGTTTTATTTATTTTTTAATTTATTATTATGTTATTTCTTTTATTATTTACATTTCGGTACTACCGAGATTTATCACATCAGAAAGAATCACTCCAAACAAGACGTTGTAAAAAAGTGCCACCGTTTTTAACACGAAAGTTTTGTCATTCTTTTCGCTACTTGAAGCGCTGGCTAATTTTCGTCTTTTATTGAAATCAGATTTTTTCTCTGATACTTTTTGCGAACCCTAGAACATTCCAGTTAACCAACAATAAAGGCTTTCGGAATCACAACAGTGAGTCTTTGTGCTTCTTCTGAATAAAAACGCAATGTAGCTACGACAACGTGGTTTTCGCGAAGGGTTTTGAACGAAAATTGTTAGGTATAAAATGTTTTTGTACAAAAAAGACTGGAAACGGCTAAATTACACGCCAAGAGACTATTTGTCGATTTTTTTTAAATATCTTTTTTTTAGAATTTGCTACGTCAGGCATTTCTTATCTGTACCCAAAAACCCAAGTATATCCCAGTAGACCCATTTATAATTCTGTACCTTTAAAAGGGGAAAAAATCCTTGACAAAAAACTGTATGCATGTTTGGGTGGAAAGGCAGACACAAAACACGTGAGAGCTTTTGGCTTATAGCTTTTTCAAGTTGGGTAGTCGTCTTAATGGCGTATTCATAAAGCTTCTTGGTATGTTGCAGCTCAGTGCTAGCTTCTTCCCTGAGCAGAGTTCTTTCTTTTTTCCTTAGGTTCTCGGGACGAAACTTGAGTAGAAATAAGTATTCAAAGACGACAAAGACTTATGATGAAAGATTCAAGGTTTCAAGACTGTTAGTAAGAACTCGAAAGACAACTATGAAACCTCCTTTGAAACACTTTGAAGTCCACTTAACGAGCAACAATTCATCTCCCGTGTTCCTGTTCTCTTCTGTCTCTTTCTTACTTTTGTCTCCACCTAAAAACCTTACGTTCTCTTCTTTCGCAAAAATCTTTCAGCTATTGCGTTTTGCTGTCAAAGCAAAGCTTCTTTTACTTCACTAGGAAACCCAGTTTTCCGAGCAGTAAAATGAACAAAAAGTATCAAAGACTTAGTTCTGTTTCCTTTGATTCCACTGAACGATTTGTTCAACAACAAACAAGTTACACATGGCTTTCATCTGATCCAAGAACAAGCTATCGCTTAAATGGCCTACTGAACCAGATCTCTTCTCCCTCTCTCCGTCTCTTCTTACCTCTATAGATTCAAGAAACTGGCAACGTCAGGAAATCCAACTCCCTCACCCCTCCTCTTCATTTCGAATATCTATTTGCTCCTTTCAAAGTTGCGCCAAGCTATGTATGTATACTCGTGTTAGTTCAAACACGGGTTAACCCAGAAAACCAACAGATCAGCCACCAACAATCAGGGCGCCAACAATCAAGGATCCCCCCTTTTCCACGTCTTCCATTTAGATATCTAACGAAGCGAGAAATGTTGTTCTATCAAACTTAAACTACTTGAAACTGACGCTGTCAAACAAGGAGCTGAAGATCATCATGCTTTCATTCCCCTTCCAAGCTTCCGCAACAGTTTTCCTGCTCAACAATTATCCGTTAGTGTAGTTAGCTTGTGGTAGTCAATTACAAGTACTCATTTCTAGCAGAATCATTGAGTCTGAATGGTTTGGTGAGCTGAAGAGTGAGCAGAGTGAGGGAATGGCCAGTAAGCAATCTTCATAAAAGTACGAGTTAAAGATTCTCCACGTGCTCTAACTTTGTGGCGTTAGTATTGTATGGTGTGGTAGTAGGAGTGCTTTTATCTGCCCCAACGCCTCTTGGTTAAGATGTCATAACTTGTAGGCGTTAACGGGTTTGTCGTAAGCTTTTCGCCCCGGAGCATATCACAATTCTCTCGGCTGCTCTGCGCTTCGGGTTGCTTCTAATAAACTCTCTGCAACCGCTCTGCACACACAAAAGGCTATGGATCTGTGGCGCCAAATGAGTTGGCTGCATGCCCATTTTCTTTAAGTGACTTTTGGCCCCCCTTGTCATCAACCTGCCACATGACGCTCTAAATATATATATAAAAGTAAACTTTTGGGCCCAAACCGTTTCACCCAACCGTAGGAGGAGCATCCAACCCATAAAAAGGTTCTTTAGGCCCCTTGAAGCTCTATAAATCACGGCTCTTTTTCCCCGCGTCCTGCTCAATTATTCGCGAAACCATGTTATTTCCCGTGGCCCTCTGGTGAAGATTTGGGAAAGGAAAAGAACTTTTGGTGGATAGCCACGGAATTAGGTTAGCAGAGCCAATTACGGTGGAAAGAAGGAGGACATTCAATTTTACGCTCCTAAGACAGCTGACGTGGGTGGAAGTTACGGGGGGGGGGGAGGGTTGGCTCATGGGTTGTATATCGTAACGGAGCGAAACAGAAAAAGACATACGGATAGTTGGTAGTTGAGCCAACAATTCCTTAAACGTCCCCTTGGGAATTTGAGATGCCGCTGGTCGTCACAGTTTTCCGACCCTCATCTGCTTGTACTTGTACCCTTAGGGCCTAAAGCGTTTGAAGGCTAAAATACAAACACGAACTCGACGTCTGTCTCTTTCTCTCGCTCGAGAGAGAGGCCTATTTTGAACCACCCTCTCCGATCTGTCTTGGATGATGATCCTTAGTGCAGACCAAAAGCCTAAAAGCGACGACTATGACTGAAGTACGGTACGTCAGAATGGATAATTTTGGCAGGGGGTGTGTGCAGCGTGTGTGTAGCTCTGGTTCATGTCTTAAAACGCTAACGAGGCAAATGAAGAGACACAGACACAATCAGATAAAGACTGCCAAAGTGTATAGTTGGCTTTAAACAAAAGAATACCGGCTTTTTTTTTTTTTGCTTTCCGATCGTATCGGAAACTTAGTTCGCTTAACGACGCGCAGTTGTGCAATAGCGATCTCTACTACAACCTTCCTTTACTACAGCTAACATAACAACACATAAACAATATGGATTTAACGATTCTGAGAACCATGCAAATAAGACAACATAGTCGATACCTTGCAGGAGCAACGTAATAATTTACCGTCAGTCTACATTTTCAATTTTTTACATTTCTTAACTATACGATTTTAGAAGCTTATTAGCTTGTAAATTCGAAAGTTTCAATAGCAAATTGCGTGTAAGTGCAAGTACGAAGAACATGTATAAAAATAAGTACTTGCATTTTTAAATAATATTATTGATTTAATATTGCTTTTGTTGCTTTAATATTGCTATTTTTATGCTGTTATTGATGCCTTTATTATTATTATTTTTATTGCTATTGAATTCGTTAATTTTAACTTAATTACACAACACAAAAATTAAAAGTACTTTTTCTGGCGATAAACAATTGTAACATTGTGACGCCAATATTATGAAATATTACTGTTAAGCACAGTTTTAGGGGATTTCTGGTGGATAGGAAAGTAAGTTGTTTTCACGTATATACATTTTGACCAAAGAGTCCAATAAATCACGGCTATCAGGGTGTGGAAATACCGATCCGTATAGCTATTGGACAGGCAAGGAGGAGTTTGTGTCCTCTGAACATTTGGCTCGGAAATGGGGGCATAATGAGAGAATTTGAGCCTGTCTTGGAGAGCGCCGAAAGCGTAGTAAAAAAAACTAGTGGGTTGTGTACGCTAGGTTGGGTTTTCTGGGCAATGGGAAGGCTTGTGGAGTTTTGAGAATCCCTTAATTAGGATGATGAATGTCAGCAGCCGGTGGCATTGGGACCCTTTGTGACATTCTTGTCGACTTCGTTCGGACTGTCTGAAAGAAGACGCTTCGAGTGGAGAAGCATTTCTGAGGTTCTCATTTTTTTTCGTCTTTTTTTATTTTATTACTTTCTACCCCTTTCTTCTCAGGTCGCACAAAACCCTTAACGGTCCAGAGGGCAAGAACGTTTGTCAAACTATGAGAAGGCGTAAGGAACCAGTTATTTCTGTAGCGTAGGGCAATCCATTCTCTAAGTAGCGCTCGGGTTCAAGTCGATGATTTAGAACCCGCAGAGGTTCAGCGACATTGAACTTGAACGCATCATAACTGAATGAGTTGAAGGACCAAAAAAAAAAGAAGAGAAAAATGGACATATGTTAGGGATGAGCGATGAAAATGGCTCGTGATGACTTCCCAATTCTAGACTACTCCTCTTGGAGGCGGAGTTTCACCTGGTTTGGCGAGACAACGATCGCACAACACAATTCCGGGGGCTCAGCACATAAAGTTCGGGATTAACATCGTCTCTTTCTGTAGAATCTGGTTCGTGACATTTCAAATGCCAGTATCTCGGGTTCCGGGACGCGGAAGACAACAGGACTTATTGAGCCCATCCTTGAAAGGCTGAGTCCGTGTAACGTGGATCTAATATTACTGAATTAATAAGACAAGCAAAGGAAATGTCAAGCCTGTTGACTTATTCTTTGAGTATATAAAATGCAAGCGAAGGGGCTTGTGTCGCAAAAAGTCTGGCATTTCCTTAAATTAAGCTTTGCTCCGAAATCTTTTCATGTCTATTTCTTTGTTGTTTCATAGTTAAGTTTTTCTATGACACCTTTGGAGGCCCTCGCATTATATTATTCTCACCTGGTCGGTCCACATCAATGACCTGGGCTCGGACTGTTGATCGCAGTAATAGCACAGAGAAGAGGACAGTAATGAAGGTACAGAAAGTCGATATCCAGTAACAAATACGGGCCATGACGATCGTCGAATCACATTAAACATTGCTGATCGCTGTCCTACTCCAGCAATTCCGGCAGATTTCCCATGGACCTAGAATTGCCATACCCGACCCTTCCCTGTGAATCCCATGATTCATTCACGGGCTCTGTGCGAGGATTCAGTTACTTTCGCATTCACTCACTTGGCCACATCGACAGAAACTTGAACAAACAATCAGGATGCGATAGAATCGTCCCAAAATCACGATCTAAAGGCTAAAACTTGTTTATTTGTTGTTCTCGGACCTTCTGCTCCCCTACAGAACACTAGATTCACTTATCAAAAAAGCAATGTCGAGGTTAATTCGGAAAACTGCCCGATCGGGGTACAATTCAAGAATCCTCCTTTTTTAGGAAAAAATCACAGAGGATAACACACAAAAAAAACTTTTATCCCTTGATACGAATCGGACCTTATTCCCCTTGTTCAGAGGCTCAGAGGGATTAAACAATGCTCGTTTGCACGTCACTTTAGCAGTCTGCACCGACCTCCTGAATTCAATTGCCACTAGAATCACCCAGACAACGGCCACTTAACGCCTCGGCAAATCATGTGCAGGTCTACGATACCAGAATCCCCTGAACTGCAAATTCGAACATTTAATTTTTAGGTCTTAATAATTTTTCTTCCCCACATTATTTCTTCTTCACCGGGAATAGTTTGATTGTTCTCAATTCTATATTGAACCCGGTAGATCTCGTTGATTCCAAGGGCAATTCGCGGCACTAAATAGCCAGTTGGATGCATCTGTCTTTCGGGAAAGCGCGAGATCGACTGAAGTGGAAAGGGTAGAAATGCCCTGAAGCGTCGAAAAGCTTCAGCTGGGAGCAGCGCAGCGTTACTAGCGCGTATAGACATAACGTTTCGGGGGCTAGCAAGACCTATGAAGGGAAAGGGGGCGATCTATGGACCCTTTTACACACCGATAGCGGTGTAAGAGTGGGGGGAGAAGCTTCTTTTCGGCGCGTGCATCGTACCGCAGCACAGAACCAGCTTAAATGACACTTGCCGAGTACGAGGAACGGTATCGGATACCTTTGCTTTGGCTATCAACATCTTTGGGACCCTCCCAAGACTCTAATCCCGTGCCCTAGGGGACGACATGTAGGGTTATTTTTATTTTTGTTTAATTTAGACCGAGGCGTGAAGGATATTTATGATATTCTCATAGCTTATAACTTGCACCTGCGGTCGAGAATTATTAAATGGGACAGAAGCTTTTGTGGGAGTGGTAATATCTCAATGCCTGGCTGGTTTCATGATATATTTTTTTTTCTTTTTTTAGGGGTCAAAACAAGCGTCAAACAAGCCAGAGGGTCCATGTCTGTTGGTATATCTGTTTTTCGTGTGTGTATTTGCGTGCGTGTGTGTTGTTGTGCTGAGCGTAAACATGCTTGTTACCGCTATAGAACGCACAGTGGCAGGACGAATCTGGCAAGTCAGCAGAGCAGACACTTCTATGCAATACTTGGGGAAAGGCTCGGGGGTGCTGTATATAGGCATAGCGGGATTTGAGGGGGAAAATGTAAATTTACTTACTGCCTGGGTAGTTAAAAAAGGAAGTTGGGAGTCTTCTTCAGTTTGCTTTTTATGACCGACTAACCCTTGAAAAGAGAGCGCTTTGAAACGGAATTTGTTTAGCTTCAACAGACTTACTGGGTAGGTATTCTCGTAAAGTCAAGGCTTAATTGACTCGTAATGGAAATAGTACAAATTTGGGATGAAACATAGCCAGTAAATGTGTATGCGACGATTAGCTCAGGTTGGATCCCGTTTTTTTGTTTCTTAGTTCGTTCTTTCCTAGGACACTCCGTTATGAAGGTAATCACAAAAGAAGGATTCGCATCCAAAGGGAACACTCTAGGCTCCGCCCATAGCCTGGGGCTTGCACAGGCGTAAACACCTGACGATTAGGTGTCGACTTTTCTTTTTCTCTCTTTTAGCTTTTTCGGTACTAAAGAACCAAAACTTTTCTTTACAATTTTCTTTAACATATTCATGAACAATCTCTTGGGCATAACGCGTGGGTTTCTTCTTATCGATTAGGTTTAAGTATTTAAGCGCTGTTCCATGGAAAAACAGAGCTCTTTATTGAAATGTAAACGTAACGTATAAGCACAGTATATCACAAAGGGTTCAAATCGCAATCGAACACAGGTTTCTCATGGAAATAGCAGTAAACTAGGATGCACAATGCATCACGTAAGCACGCAATTCGAGTTGCGTGCATAGGGCGGGGGTTCCGTTGTACGGAATTACTTCATTTGGCGTTCCCAGAGCTTTCGCTGTGATAAAAGGGTCTATCTGCTTGCGTTTTCCCGAGGTAGGAAATGTTAACTATTACCGCGCGTACTGTACCTCCGGGAGGAAAGACGACAAAAGGTGCACGGAACCAGAAAAGAGACAATACCATAAAAACGTAATCTCCGATCGTTCAAGGTCCAAGACTCCGCGCGCCTTAAAGAGTGTCCGGTTGGACTGATGGTGTTGACGGAGATCAAAACGGAGAGGAATCATGGGAAGAAAAAAATCGGAAACGAAAGTCGATCATTTGATTCAAATCAGAGCTCATAAAAATCCAATATAAGAGACTGGGCCTCAATTGTCAAGAGGTCTGCACAAGATTGGTTGTCCTTTTCTGGGAACTAAGAATTAAAGATTCTTGTTCTCCCTCTATACCCCGGCATTTGTCAGGCTTCCTCGAAGTAAATTAACTGACTTTTGTATACGTGCGTCCCAAGCTAAGCGGATTTTGGCTATCGGTCTTAACCGAAAACCACGCCGCGTTCCTAGTTCATCATTGTAACCGAGGTCCCCCATCTTATGCGTATACATTTTCATTGTTGGCCCGACATAAAGGGAGAGCATACGCACATATGGGATGGCTCCCAAATCCGTCTTTTAGATTCTCAGAAAATCCCCATTGCTGTAATCATTTGAACGATCGGACAAACTGTGGGGTACTCAACCCTTTGTGCGTCACCAACCGTGGTATTCTACTGTCCACGGAAACAGGTGTCGATGTAATCCTCGGTAATTAACCGCAGCTTTGAAGAACTTGGGAAAGATAGCTTTGGAAGGAACACTTTATGTCGAGTTTGCTAAAGAATCTCTAACCAGTTCGTGCTGGTACTTGGATTGAGCTTTCCTTAACGGGCCTCCCGACCCCTTCAAACTTTTTTTTTCTCTCTTTCTCCCCTTCAAATAGGATTCCTCCCTTCCTTGCGTGCAACTATCAACTTATTTTAAACTTCCTGGGGACCCTTAAAAAAGTTTTACCCTTTTCTTTTCCTTCACGGTACCAACTTTGCATGTTGAAAAGAGCGAGGTTAGGGTGGCCATTTGTACCCCTTGTTTGGAGTTTGCTTGTGATGACTGGGCAACTTTGCAGTAATTGGGGTGTACAGGGGGATGCTAAAACTAACAACAAACATGGCTTCGCTAGTCGTCTTAGCTTTTTCAAAAGTTACGACACCTTCCCAAGTTAGCATTGACAGTTACCGCGCGAGTGTTAAGCCGGTAGCGGCAGCAGGGGACACCCTTGTTGATTCTTCTTTGTAGAGTAACCACCCCAGTAAAGAGGTGACGTGTGTATTCCAGCTAGTACTTTCGCTAAAAACGAAAAGCGGGTAGCACTTACTGTGCTTATGACAGCTTCTGTCACTTCGACGGCGTGTTTTACCCGAAGTTCTCACCTCGACGCCTATCTATGGAGCTGGGAAATTTGGAACAAGTTTTCGTTTTCTTTTCAGGACGCCAATGGCGCCATCGCGCGGGGAAGCACGAATCTACAAAAACATCGCTTTGTTGTTGTCGAGGGACGTAAGCACAAGCACGACTCGACGAAAGGACAACGGTGCACCCCGACTTAAGGACTACAAGCCCCGACTTTAACCCAGACTTAAGGACTGTAAACCCCAATTTAGGAACTGCACATTCCTAACCCAACCAAACCTAACCTAGTCTTAACCTAACCTTACTTAACCTAGTCCTTAAGTCGGGGTTCGTAGTCATAAGTCGGGGTTTGTAGTTCTTGAGCCGGTGCACCATAGTCGTCTTATCAAGTCGTCCTTATGTCACGTTGTCGTCGAAAAAGAAGAAAATTGGGGGAAAACATTTTGTAGAGTTTGGACGTAGAGGACCAAAACGACCACAGCCAGGAACTCGCTTTTAGCAATTTACCGCCATATGTCGTGCAAGCTAGTTGCAAAATGTGCTGCTTGGGGATTTGGGGAGGGAATTTAAAGGTGAACAAAAATAGCCTCGGGAAACGTGCCTTTTGCCTGCCGACCGCAGCCATGCCACACGGGACAGACGCCGGCAGCAAGTAGAGAAGGACCAGCCCAGAACTCGTAAGACACGGGCTCACATATACACACATCCTCTCCCTCTCCCTCACGATGCACATTCTTTTGTACGGAAAAAGCTCGTTCCGTTAAGAAATATAAAAAGTTGAGCGACAAAAAGCTGCAGCGGCTGTTTATTCGCCACGTCTTTTCGGCGAGCGTCGACTATAATTGCAGCGACATTTATACGACATTCCCTAAATGGACTTCCGAGTTAGTAGGAAAGCGACTGCTTTATGAGCTGCACTCATCCCGCCCAAATTACCACTCCTCGCACTTGGCTTTGGCCTAGGCCTACTATATTTTCCTTTTTTCTCCTCGTAGAATTTTTTTTACTTTTAGACCTTTTTTAGTCAGGGTTCTTCCAGGGTAAAAAAAGAAAAGTATGATAGATACAGAGGGAAGAAAAAATTATGACATGACCCTCCATGGCGCCCAGTGTGCGGCTCTTTGCACGACTCAACGATCCTGATAGGACTTTCAATATAGAAACATCTACAAAGCAGACTTAGGTTAGGCGCACAAAAAAGTTACTCCAAAGCAAGGTCTCTTTTGAAAAAAGAAACCCGTAAATGTCTTCATAGGGTTACACATTTAATAAGCTTAGGAGCTAAGCCACGCCCCCATGGGTTAAGTACCAACGGGTAGCTACAGTGAGTTGGAATGTTGAGCTTGGGTCACGTTTGCCGATGCTAGATAGACCATTTTAAGCTCTTCCTTTGTAAGACGCAGAGGCGGCTGGAAATACTTTTCGGGAAGATTTAAATATAATCGGATTTTTTTAAAGAAAAGGTTTCTATAAGAATTTAAGTACATTCCAACTATTTTTCTTATAATATTCTTCAATGCGTAAGTTTCATATAGCGTTCTAAGGCTGCAGTTTCGAAAAACATTTCTCTCAATTACGTGGGTATATTCCTTGTCTATTACGGGCTTACTTGAAGGCTCATAACTCTATGGCATTGTATTTATGAACAATACATTCCCAGCTGGCAATAACAAATTTCCATAAAGAAAATAATTCACCAAGAAATACCTTTTCATAGGAAATTTGGTGTATTCAGATGCTGCACTATTTTGTAATTACGTTAGTTCAACGTAATTAGAATTATACTCTTTTGTAATTCTATTTTATGTAACTATTACCATTATTCTTACAAAATCTAAACTCCACAATTCATATACTATACCTTACGCACTACAAATCTAATTTGTAAATTTGTTTTTAAATTTGTAATATTAATACTACAAACTAAACAAAGTGTTTAAAAGTACCTTATAGTGATTTCATGCATTATTTAGTTATAAGTACTGTATCTTTGTGTAGTTAAGGTACTATGCTCAGAATTGGTCAATATTAATTGGGATATGGCAATTGGGACTGTTAGTCCCGCCTTTTATAAACAATGAAAGACGGGCTAATTGTAGCAGCCTTTCCTATAGCAAAGGTAGAAACACGAGCCGCACCGGGTTAAAGTCTGTGCGAATGAAAGTGTATACGATTGTTGTGCACCATGCCAACTCAATTAAGCTGGCTTACAGCCTAATAGCCAAACCCCCCAGTTGCAGAGTCGTGACACCAAAAGCTAAAGAACTTGGAGAAATTTTAAAAATAGATGAAACTTGGGTGCGTTACTGTTCCCGTGTAAGAGCTGGCACAGGACAGTGAGAAAACTGGGACTTAAAAAAGTTGTTTATGAGGAACAGCGGGCAAGTGTGTTGAATGGGACTACACAGCAATCCCTTCTTTGCTTAGAAAAAAAAAACTATGCTTTAAGTATAGTCATAATAACTTCCCCCGTGATGTTGCTTTTGGGCTGTTTTGTTTTCACCGGGAAGAAGAGGACATAAGGAACCCATACTTATGGATGGATAAAACGAACATATATACGTGAAGAACCTATACGAGATTGTTTAGTTTTAGACATGCTTGGGTGCCGCCATGTGTTGGCACCTGCTTCTCATAAAATTCAAGAGGCTGTGTGTATATCTCTCTCTCTGTCTGCGTCGAAGTAAAAGGTAAAAGGGGGACTCCTTGGTCTTGCGAGCTTATAAAAGAAGGGGGTTGGGAATGTCATTTATTTTCTTGACCACTTGTTTGGTAATGGCTTCCCTTTCAACTGCATGCGTGTGTGTATATATGTGTGTCCAAGTTGGAGAGATGAAGGAAGCGTATTCCTCAATTCAGGAGGATACGCCTGTCCCGCCATGCTTTTAACGCTTTTATTGGGCTTTTGGTGCCATCCTTGACCACATCAGCATTCATCGATATCGACGTGTTTACAGCTTGTTCGCCCTCCTTTCAAAGCAACTTTTCGAGCATGTCGAGGTGCAGTTGGCCTTTTATGCAGAGCCGGACTATTGGGAAATGTACCTGAAAATGAGATTTCAACTTCTGCCACGTGTCAAAAGGTCCCTTTCCTTGCTCTTTTGTAGATATTTCCGGGTTATTTGACAGAAAACCAAGTTACATTCCTACCTTTTGGCCAATCTGCAAAGGTTCCTTTTTCTGACTTGTGCGGATAATTTCTAAAGTCTGTAGCTTGGGGAGAAATTGGGGCAGCAGCAAGGCACCTTTGTAGTTCTTTTAAACTTTGACTGGAAAGCGGGGAGCCCCAGACTTTGGCTGGTCTTTTGTTTCAAGAATAAGTCCCAACATTGAAACTTTGGCAGAAATTATACATTTAACGAAAGTTAGAGCTGCTAGGAGCAGCTGGAACTATTTCATTTTCCCGGTATTACTTCGCAGGTGGGGGGAGGAGGAGCTTGGACAAGGTGTGCAGTTTAGGCCAATACCTGTTCCTACTTGAAAGAGATATAAAAAAATGAATAATGGAAGGTTAGAGGAGTCATTTCTGCTCTCCCCTCTTACTCGCTTTTGCAACAACTTCCTTTATCTTCATGTCTATCTAAAAAGGGGGCAAACGAGGACAGCAATAAGCCCCGGACGTAACTTACCCGGGTTCGTTGGCTAAGGTTATAGGGTCCTGTGTAAGAAAGCGGTAAGGAGGACCAGTGGGAGGACATGTGATGCATACTCTAAAGCCAGGGCAAGAGAGAGAGAGAGAACGAGGGAGAAAAAAATGAAGTTGTGAGGAAGAAACACGATCAATGAAAGGTTGTCCAATAAGTTTCGGAGCCAAGTGCCATTCGACTGCCACTTGGGCGCCGCTAATAAAAATTGAGATGGAGGCGAGTCCAACTGCCTCCGGTGGTTGTGGGTTCTCTTCTTTTTATAAACAAAAAATAGAATAAAAATTTTATATAGTTAGGTTTTACTGTGATAAATTCAATATCGGCTTTTTACCTTCGTGTTCGTTTTCACTACTAAACGACATTTAGAGTCGACTGGCTCCGTCAGTCTCCCCCGTACCCCGTATAGCATGAAAAGAGTGACATAGCTATCTCGATGTGAAGCCCCCCGTATTTATAAGGATTTGGGACCCAAGTTACACGGTCAGCAGTCTATTTTCTGTATCAAGCATGATGGACGCTGAAGCAGCTTTCCTGGATGCTTTTCGCTGACTTGGCCTTATATACCTAATCCTTTTCGTGGAGGATGTGACACCCCAATCCTGGCTGTATTACTGTTGCGCTACTTAAAAAAACAAGAAAAAAAGGTGCGTTCAATGACACACATCGAGCTGGGATTGCGCAAAGAAAATCTTGGTAGTTGTGAAAGTAAGTAAACTTTTGTGGCAGGGGGAGGTTGGGGGAGCAACGAAATTAAGTAATGAACAAGTTTTCAGCTGCTTTCTCGTCTTTTCGAAAGGGCTTAATGAAGTTTTGTAGAGTCTAACTTGCCCTTAGGGTCGCTAGTGGTGTACTGCTACACACACACCGCTCACTTCTTCCTGTCGTTATCATTGCTGCAGCTAGGTTTTCTCGGGGTTTGTGGCTCCTTCTGCGTCGTAGAGAGATGCTATTAAAAATCCAGGCTCCGGGGGCTTAGGAGGACAATTGTTGAGCTAAGGTGCATTAGTGTGTTTTCTTGACAGTACTTGGCCAGACCTTTTTATTTATTTTTTAGCTTTTTTTTATTATTTATAACTTTTGGAAAGAACCTTCGAAATCGGAGTTGTAAAGTTGATCGATGGGGATTTGAAGAAGGATTCCTTCTTTTTTGTTATTCGGTACCATTTCGGAGACAGCATGCAAAAAAGGACAGTTCAAGCGTTAATTAGGGTTTGGTGACAATTTATCATTCCAACTTGTTACTAGACGAGAACCAAAACAATGGAATAAATAAGCGCTTTTTTTCATTTCAGCTAGCTTCAAGCTTGGGGATATTGAGCTTGGCAGTCCAGGCTAAAAGGGAAGAAGATAAAGGGAGAGAAAAAATGGGAAAAGTAGAGAGAAAAAACTGAAGATGGATCACATCGCCGCGGAAGACCCCAAAACTGTCGATAGCCATCTCTTCCTGCCTGCCGGTGAAAAATGATGTTCGCTTTCGCGCCTTTGCACAAACTCGTTTTTCTCGCCTTTACCCGAAAAGTGGTGTCAGAATTGCCATTTCGCTGCATTGTCGGAATCCGTTTTTGCCGCTGTAGCCTCCTTGCCACTTTGCTAGAGCAACATCCATTGGCTTTACAGACACAGGAAGGGGAGTAGGATAAATAAAAAAAAGAGGAGGCAGAAATAGTTGAGCTATTGGACTCATTCTGTAGCCTGCTAGAATTGTGGAAACCTCTCAGAATCAATTAGGGCCCGATTAAAGATATGGCAACTGTCACGACGGTCCAAACGCTCTCCTTTTGAAAGTGCTGCCCTTTCATTTGCTTTGTTCAGATCAGATCGTTTGGGATTCAAGGCACTATACAAAGCCAGTCCCACCTTCACTTATATAAGAAATAAAATAAACAAATATTTTTTAAAATTAGTATCTCTTCTTTTCGCTTATAGGAGCAAAACGTTTAATCTTGATAGAAATAAAATAAACATTTAAAATAAAAAATTCTAGAATAAAAAATTAATTTAATTAATAAATAAAAAGAAAAAACATAAAAAATAAATAATTATAACTACATAAAAATGAGGACACATACGCAAAAATAACAAAATGGATAAAAATTAAAAATACATAAAGATAAAAATAAAAATAGATGCAAAATAATAAGGTAATAACATTCAAATAAATCAATAAACGGCAAAAGAAAGTTCTCAAGTGGGAAAGAATAAGTCACTTGGAGTTGGGTATAACTAGAGAAAACTTGAGCAGTATATATATCTCTTCATAATTCTCCGTCTTGCGAGACGTTTAAGCTTTTGGTGGCATAAAATGCTATCTTGACAGTAGCGGCAATAATTGTCTTCAATCTGATTCAAGCACGGAATCATACTTGACATTCCTCAGCTTTTTGATTTTCTTTATTTTATTTTTGCAATATCTAGTAGCCTCGCACGAGTCTTTAGAAAAGCGAAAGCGGGGATTCGTGACCAAGCATCTCAGTTTCTTTCCATTGAGGGAAAGGAATGGCGATCGTTACGTCTGCACGGCTCTTTGGGAAGATGTTCCTACTCACGGCATACTTTGCCGAGTTTACCCAAACTCACGACAAGCGTGGTAAAGTGTAACATAGGCACCAGGGAAAACCGAAACAAAGATAGCCTAAAAGGGAATCCCAATATCACGTACGATAAACAAGGTAATTCGAGCTTTTGTCTGCTGGTTGTTCCACTATTTGTGTTTGGGAGCAACGCATTTCTCGCTCTATCTATATTGGCAGGTATGCCACCACACGAAAGCCTTGATGGAAGCTTGCTTGGGCGACTAGATAGCCTCAAAAACCTGAGTCATCTTCTACGTCAGATCGATCGGTTATGTGTGTTGGTTTGCGTTTCAAGGAAGTTCGCAAGACACACGCTGAGAGCTAGACCTCACGTGAGGCTCCGTAGAAAAGACGAATCGAGGACGGAGATTATTTTTCCAAGTAGAGTGACAAAGATTTTTATTAAGTATAAGGCAGCGAGCATCACTTAACTATTTAAGACAAAAGGTAATGTCGAGGGTAGCTCTTACCTTGATGGCAGAAGCTCGTGAGCAAGAAGATTCCCCCCTTTCCATAAAAGAAAATGAAGACAAAAGACGAAAGAGAGGGAATATATAGTGCACTGTGCCAGTACTCTCACTTTGTATTTATCTTCACTTCGCGTTTTAAGGAGATGACCAATTTCCCTGATATATCGGTTGGGCTCTTTTCTATACTTTTTTTTCATTTTTGGGAAGGGCTTGTAATTCAAAACACGAATGAGACCTATAAGAAATAATACTCTTGTAGGTTTTGCCTCAATGACCAAGATTCGGATCCTAATGGCCCTAGCTCTTCGAAAGGTGTCAGTTTATTGTTCAGTGAGTCGATGTGATCTGAATGCGGGGGCCTGGTGAAGATGTTGCGCTTTCTTTAAAAACAAATTTTTCTTTTTCCTTGGACGAAAAGGGTGAAGAATAGAAAAAAAAATATATATGGCGTATTCTTCTTCCCATTCGTGTGATATGCAAACGACGACAAGCGAGTGGGTTTACGGTCCCGTTCGTTTTACTGGCCTTTTGCCCTTTATTACGTTTTCGCCCTCTCCGCATCTTTGGAATGGGAAGTTACTGCGCGGGTTAAGTGTAACTGTTTTAATGCCGCAGCGCCTTCTACCGCACTATTAAATCTTGTCAGTTGTGTTACATCAATTTTTCTCCGGAGTTTTGCCCCAGACGAAGTGTGCATGACTGCTCTATTGCTGCTGCAGAAGTAGCTTGGTACACAAGTCTTCAGATTGGATCATGATTTATTCATATCCTGTTCCTGTGTGATGTCAATCGGCGTCGAATCATGCATCGTTTTTTCAAAGTTATTTCTTGGTGATATTGTACAGCTTTTGCTTGCTCGACACTGGTGTGCCGACACTGCTGGCTGGCGACGAAGTCGTTTGATTGGGACCTCCTCGCAGATGGAAGAAAAGTGTGCTGCGTGTAGAAAAGCAGTTCATGCTGCAGACGTTTCTTGGCTCGGTTGCTGTCTATATACGGCTACAGCCCGGAATCGATCTTTCTTCTGTCACTTCTGTGGTGATACAAAGGCTAAATTACGGCCTGAGATAAAAGACCCCAAACATGACGAATGCGACATGCCTAGAGCCGCCGAGAGATTCTTGAGCATCTAAGCCAGATTGGAGTCCACGAAATGACTGTTCTGTGCCTGTCAAGCCTACACTATGCGTACTGTGTTTTTAATAACAGCGTCCAGTTTTTTGTTTCCTGACGCAGGCTTTGTTGGTATTCCCAGGTGAGCCGTAGGGTAAGGTACGAGACGACAACTGCCATTTATCAAAACTATGGAAGTCAACTGACAGATCTGACGGGATCATCCAATATTTTTTTTTCAGAGACAATATATACAACGCCAGTAGCAGAAAATTAAACAGGCGACTTTCAAGACTTACTATAGCCTAAGGCGCATTCCGAATGTCATCTAGTGAGAAGAAAGCTAAATTTAAAAACGGTGCAAATTACTACCCGGTTCGTTTCGGAATAAAGACACCTCGGGATCATATCACAGAGTTATGCATAAAAGGGTGATTAATTTAATTCGTATAAGTTTATAGGATTACGTGACTGAACAATACATTCTATCCTAAATCCAGTGTGTCTTATCCTTTTGAATGCTTTTGAAGACCACCCGGGGAAACGAAACTGCTTAAACTAAAATATATAACTCTAAACACCTGCAAAGGGTCCTTAAAGCTTCTTGATTTTCCAGTTGTTCACGGTGATCAAATCCGTTTTGAAGCACCACCACCTTTTCACCAAAATAAAGAGAATCACGTTTCATTCCCCTTTGTTTGACAAGGCCACATCCGTTGCGACAAAATTCAATTTTTCTCGGCTTTTCCGCCACCTATGAGACAAGTAAGAAAGGGAATCACATACACCAGCGGTTCTCAAAGTTCTCAAACTATGTGCCGCGGCGAGAGTTTGAATGGCAGAGCAGCGTGTTTGACTGTTGTACTAAATTACGAATTAGATTCCCATGTTAATACTAAACTAAGCTAAAACTGTGTCCGCCTTTTTATTAAAACCAAATTAATTTATTGCTTTCAACAGGACTACATAATTTTTATTCGGTAATAGGAATATTTTGGCTCAGACTGCCTTCACAGCCTTGCTTCAAAATAATCATGCATGTGTTTCTTAGGAATCGTCCATTTTTTCTGGTTTGAGACACGGTGCAACTCCTGTGGCTACTGGTTTAGCGATTCGCTGGTGAGTTTTTCCCTGCATTGGAAAGCCTACCATTAGCCGCAATGGAGAAATTGGAGAAATTTGAATACCTTGTTTACTTCACGAAGACAATACCTTGATTGAAAATGAAGCCAGATTTGTACGAAGCTATCGTAGCTCGTCTGAAAGGTTTACCTGCAAGAAATTGCATAAGAATTTTGGTCCAAGAATTTACCGAGTAAACTTCCTTTCCGTTTTAACAACAAATAGATTTCTATTTATATTCTAATCACTAAAACTAATCTAATGTTTTGTCTTTTTCCCATTCAAAGGGTTCCTAAAGAGACTTTATCTAGTATTGCCAACTTGGTTATACAGAGACGAACCAAACGGCTGCATCACCGATTTAGTACTCGAGAGTCAATGGAAATGCTCTATACACGGTAATAATTTAGTTTAGATAATTTATAAGACACAGCTTTGTATACTTTGCTTCTTTTTTCTTGTACTAATAACCACATTTATTATATGTTTGTCTACCTCCAGTTACAGGGAAGGTGTAACTAATGGGGATGAACCTGGCGTCTTATTGCGGATCGCTGATGATACTGGTTTGCCACCTGCTTTGTTGGCAAGATTTATCTTAGAGTTTCATTATAAGAATGCGGTCTCAAAAAATGTAGAAGAAAGCAATAGTACTGTCACTCGAAATCTAGTCACCACTTTAACCAAAAACACTCATGGTATTGAAGACAGAGATTTAGCTCTTGAAATATATATGGTAAATTACTTTAATAATTAGTTAAGTTATATTTTATACTTGGTAGCTTCCGTTTTTGGTTCTAGTGCAACCTGCAAGACGACTTTTATGGCCCTTACACGGAAGCAGTTAAAGCGTTAGCTACAGTTTAAGCGGTCTTTACAGGATTTTTATATTATTTTTTTAGTGGAATTGGCCATGAATACGAGCAGAAACTGTGCAGGATTTTGCGTCAACATAATATTCCTTTCTGCGATGAAAATGATTTGCGTAACAGGGGCTACGACAAAACTCCAGATGTGAAGTTGGACGTGCCGATAGCCGTGGATGGTTTTGTCGTAAATTGGATTGAATGCAAAGCGGTTTTTGGCAACCCTGACATACATTCCGATTATTTGCGCGATCAGTTGTGGAGCTATTGGAACAGGTTGTTGACAAATAGGATTCTTGCTATGGATGTATTAATAACACTGTTCCCTTAGGTTTGGCTCTGGAATGGTTATTTATTGGTTTGGCTTCGTGGAAGGCTTAGACAGCGGAAAAGAAAAAGGCATTTTAGTGCGGGATTCCTTTCCTTCTGTTGGAAGTATAACATTCATGAATTTCGCCAGTTAACGGTGAGGAACAACTAGACGTCCGTTCCGCATTTATGATGAAATTTGTGCAACTCTTGCATCTGGCTTGGTTTTGGAAACAGGTTAAGCGTTTTGCAATTAACGGAAGTTAAGCAGTAAAAATGACCCAGATTGTTGGGTTCAGAGAGTTTGTAAATACCAACATGGAATCTGCGGGAGCTGGGAGATTAAGCTGTTTCAGATACAAACGTGTTAGGCGAGAGGAAATGTATATTTTTGCGAAGGATGATAAATAAAGTAAATAACCAAATCGTTTCAATATTGCTTCACGTGCTCTCTGGCTGGATTTTTCAATGTTGTTTTCACGTGGAACGTGAGAATCAAGAGTTATTACATTTACAAAACTCAGATGATCTTATGGATATGTTTGTTGACTTATTCTATATTGTACTTATATGTACTTATATGACTTATTCTATATTATATAAAATGACTGTGTGATGAACAGTTTTGCAAAACGTATATAACGCTGTCTGAGGCAACTATCCTTCTGTCACTAGTTTTATACGTCATTGCCTCATGGTTATTGCAAGATCAATTCTAATCATTGAGTTTAATGAATTTCGAATCTATTTATTGTTAAGATCAATTATTTTACATTAATGTTGCAATAAATAGGACTGCTCTATGTAACTATATAAATACAGTACTTTTAGTTTTACAGCAAGTACGGAGTATTATTGTAACGTCGATAGTTACAATAAATCAATACAGTAATCATGGATTTTCACTGTATGATATGATGAAAAGTCAACGCCAATAAAGGCATCGAACTATAAGGGCAAGTCACCATTTACTATATGAAAGAATTACAGTACAATTGTAACTACATGTGAGAAATTTTGAAAAGAAGATTCATTAGTTAGGTGGATTTCTGCCTTTCTTATGTGTATATGTTCGTGTAGTCGTTTAATTGTGCCAGTGAATAATTGAAACGCAAACGTCTCGTACCCAACTAAAAGAACCTGAAGGTTGTGTAGCCTTGTCTATCATTCAAGGCTGCTTATAGGAATCTGAGAACATGGTATGGAATCACAGGTTCAAAGTCGTTTCCTTCAATTGGTTAAAGCCAGTACTATTAGACTGTGTTTTGCAATCGTAAGGGGTTTTAGATGAAAGTTCGAACATAATGACTACACTTTGATCTTAGCCAAAAGGCCGAGAAGCGATGAAAGTCGAACATAAATTTTATACACTGTGGGATTAAGAATACAATTTCTTCCACTAGATGCCACGCTGTCATGTTTTCAATGAAGTCACTATAGAAAAAGGCAATCAAAATTTGGGACACGGAGATCGAAGTTTACGAGGCAAAAGTCCAATTTATTGAAGAGGTAAGTTTCTTAACCATCTCTCTGTTAACAAAGTGCAAGAATTCCGAACTATACATTTGATATCGGCTCCTTTAAGTAGCGTTTCTAAGTATTTCTGTTTTGCTAGTCCAAGTTGTTTCAAGAGGTCGCAAATTAGGGTGTACGCCGCATGGACCCTAATCTGCGTCCCAAATAAGCAAAAGTTCGTATTTTCGACTGCTTTAGAGTAATTTGTACATATTGGTTGCTAACCCAAGTTTTCTTTCCGATATCAGATGGAACATGGACAAATGGTTGCAGCATTTCTAACATTCTCAGAGATTGCACATTAGGGTTTATGCAATGGAATTCCTTTTGCTTTCGTGGGCTGTTAGGTAATAAGATTTCTGTAACATAAGCAGAATGTAAGAATCTCTGCCGTAGATGAATTCATTATTTTTCTTGGATAAGGAATATGTAATGCTCTTATTAATAGAAGAGTTGTCCAGCAGGTCTTAGGGTTCAGGCCAGTAATAAGAGAATAGAAATTCTTGTGATTTCTGTGGGTTGGGACTTCTTACGTTGTACCATCGGGTTACATGGCAACTGATAAACTTAAGTAATTAGTAATCAATTGAATAAGGGTGTTACTGCATGCTACTTAAAAAAGCAACTGAGATTTCTTTCTGGTTGTTCTGCCAAGCGTGAACCGCCGTGCTCCGCGCTTGAATGCTGGAGTTGCCTCATCTTTACGTAATTCTTTACAGCAAACTTAAGTTTACAGCATGTTTTCATGAAAATTAGTAGCTTTCACGTAGCATTTCCTAAGGCGAGAACTAATCAGTAAACTACTGAATATTTACCGCTTTACCAAGAGCGCTTTCGCCACTAGGAACATTATTTCAGGTGATAAGAGTGGAATGAGCGGGGATAGTTATTATCACTTCAAAGCTCCGTGTATGAAGTGGTGTTCGTGTCGCACCGCAAGGTGCTCATATAAAGAAAGGGTAAACCTATGCAGTATTGGTGATTGCGTATTTCTGACGCAATTGAAGTTTATCATTATGAATGTACGTTTTGAGTGGGACGGAAGAACGGGAGCCGTTACGTATACTTCCGATCCTTGAACATGTGTAAAGCTTGGAATTTTTCTAAAGCGCAGGTCTGTACGTCCGAAGGTACTCCCTTCCAATCTGACGCGGAGTAGTGTCACGTAGGACCCATATAAGCCACGTTGGGATATAGCGAGCAATTCGAAGAAGTCAAGCAGACAGAGTGTTAATAGTTTGCTATCGTCTGGCTCGACTCGCGTCTTCCTTCCCCAGTGTTGATCCGGAAATTGCTTCGGCTTGTACCGAGTTCTGCGGTTACGAGCTCTCACTCACTTCTTTGGCGGAAAAATTGATTATACTTCAGGACGCTGAATTCTTTGGTGATTTATTACTGTTTTAGATATTGGACCGTAGACACTTTTAGGCGTGCGCTTGTTCGACGGGTGTTCTCTGGCGCGGAAACAATAGAGAGCATTATTGACTAAATATCCAGCAAGCATCTGTTTTATATGAAGCACCATTAGTAAAAGGGGGGACTTCACACGGATCTGGGGGAACTAAGAGGGTCCATATGGCTTCTTATGTGACAACAACATGGACGGATACTCATATGAAAACTGACAGAGGAGATGTCGAATCGCCCGAGAAATATTCCGCGGTCGAGCCGCTTATGTCAGATACGGGTTATGCCGTATCAGCCTGTGTGCTGGCCATTATTTCTGTCGTTGGGGTCTTAGCTAACTCTATGGTTATGTTCATCGTTATCCGAGAAAAACAGGTATCGTTTTACCCCTTTATTATCGGTTCTATTTTTCCCCCCTTCTTGAACAGTCACATATAGCCTTGTAGGCCTTTGTCCAGTTTCCGATCGGTTTTCGATACTTTCCTATCTTATTTCGGGCTTTCACGTTTGCCAAAGCAATAGTCCGGCACAGTACCACTATAAACATAACTTTTCCATATACGTAAAAATACGTTTGCATCGTAAAGTCCGATTTGAACTCTTAAAACCACCTTAGATTGTTCTTAGCTTATAGCAAATGACTTGAAAAGACGAAGCAAATTGGTACTTCTCCTACACACATAAATATCGGTGATTTCTTTTGTTTCCGGGTAATAGTAGTGATGCGTGACGAATGTTAGAAAAAACAACGCAACTCCTTTTTTCCTTCCTGAGTAGAAAAAAGTCGTGTTCTTTCTTGCTCACTGTTCTTGGCCTGCATTCAACTTTTTGCTCAAACTCTCTCTCTCTCTCTCTCTCTCTCTCTCTCTCTCTCTCTCTCTCTCTCTCTCTCTCTCTCTCTCTCTCTCTCTCTCTCTCTCTCTCTCTCTCTCTCTCTCTCTCTCTGTACCAAACATCATCTATGCCTGGCAATGCCTTTTACATGCCATTCAATCCAAAGATCAATGCAAGTTGCCTTGACCAAGAAACATGTGCCGTTTGCCTATTGTGCATGCGATTAGAAGTAAAACCTGGCTACTTTAATATGCTCGAGTGCAACTGAAACCGTTGAAAATGACTTCTACAGGCTCGCTTTGAGAAGTTGAGCATGTACTTTGCATCCAAATCCCTCTCTCCTTTGAAAATGTCGACATTTTTTCGATTGGTAGAAATATTTTATGTGCTCTCCTCTACTTTTCCAGAATCTATTTTAGACAAAATGACCAGCGTTTGGTAGCTAATGAACACATTCCGTGTACAGTTAAAGCAACTGATAATATTGCAGCGTAGGATATTGAAGTTGTAAGAGTCAGTATGGAGGCGTACTGCCCACTCGTGTCTTCAGTTAGTGTTTATACCGTTTCGTTCATTTTATCATAAACAAGCCAATCATACATAATCGTGTTTGATTTTTTGTTCGAATTTTGTAGTTGCGGACTCCGTTCAATCTCATACTACTCAACTTGTCATGTTCAGATATGATGATCGCAGCGGTGGGAGCTCCAATGTCTTTGGCAGCTGCTCTGCATCGTCACTGGCCTTTTGGAGCTCATTGGTGTGTGTTTTACGGGATGTTTATGTCAGTTGCAGGTAAAAGACACAATAATCTTATTAGTAGTTTTCCCTTGGGAAGGCCCTTATCCTTGCAACAATAAGTTCACATCTCACTGGTTTTTGTCGAAGGCGTCTCCACTTTCTGGGAAAAATAAAGTTTTTTAATACCGGCTTTCCTAATCTACCAGCTTTTATTCTAAAGGAAAAATACCAGCTTTTCTAATCTTCTTTATCCGGTATAATGCCTGCAGGGCTAACTTGCAGAAAGGCACGTAATGAAAAACTTGGGTTCTTTACGTCTCTCTTAAGGTATTGCCTCTATTTCTTCCCTGACGGTACTTGCCCTTTGGAGGAGCCTTCTTGTAACGTGCCCTTTACGAAAGTTTGACTTGACCTGGAGTTCTACAGCATTAATTACATTTGGCATTTGGGTGTATTCCATTGCCGTTTGTGTGCCCCCTCTATTGGGTTGGGGCCAATACACCTTCGAGGCTTCACATATCAGGTACAGTATTGTTTTGTTATTAGTCTTATGAATTGCCAAAGTAGCTGCACACCGTTCTACATATGTATAGTTTCGCTAAAAGGTATGAAAATGTGCAATCCGAGAAAAATTATCTTAATCTTCTTAGTTCGGCGAAGAAGAAATTTCTAATTATGATAAGGCCTTAAAGAAGGGCTTTGGCATAAATGCAGGCTTTGGCTTCGAAGTATTTATGGACAGTGTTCCATTAACCATTATCTGCTTGTCTTCTGAACTTATTGTCAATAATTCTGATTGCTAATTGTTATGCTTTTTCTATTGTGCTTTTACCACGTAGTTGCTCAGTAAATTGGGAAGATCCTGGTACGGCTTCGTATGTGTGCTACATGTTCGTCTTTGGTTTGGCTGTCCCTTTGCTCATTATCGTAGCATCCTACGCCAGCATTCTTTTGGTCCTACGGAAAGTAAGTTTTTGTTTCGTATCCTAGTGTTGCTAGGTATATTCCAAATCCCTTCATCGCAATTTGTTCAACGATAAGACGCATTGTCTTCGGAGCTTCCGCGATTTTTTACGCTCGGAATAAACTAACGAATTCTTAGTGGAAATGGGGTATAGGGCAAGATGTGTCATGGTATTCGTGGTTTCATGATTGGTTAGGCGGCGTCTTGTTTTGGGTGTCATGGGTTCCTCAATGACGCGTAAACTTCAAAGGCAGTTAGAACTAACTTGCACACGCCAGATCAAGTGACATAACAGACTAGAAAAAATGGTCTCGTCTAAGTTGTGTCACTGCGTTGAGTTGTCCAGAAAATTGTTACGTCTGTCAAAATCTTTCTCAAAACATGATCAGAAGCGTGTTCTGCCATTCTTGATTAACACTAAGCGGTAATTGCAGCTTCAGTTCAGGCCAACTTTGCTTAGCTAGCAACCGTTTTCAGGGTTACCCCAACAACTATTAATGCTGTAAAATACATCTGGAAACCAAAGACACGTCGGTCTTTTATTTCATTGCCATTTCTCCCCGTAATTCATGAAACGTATATTGTTCGTGTATTGCTCCGCAATCGAAACGCTTGGTTTCCACAACGACGCTGCCAGTATAAGCACATTATTCTAAGCTTCGACTCTAACGGTTTGCGATTGAGTTTAAGGGATTTGGGATATGAATGGATTTGTTAAGCCTAGGTACTCCTGGTTTGAGATATTGTCCCGAGTTGGGGAATCCAAAAATAATGTTTACTCTGATTCCCCATGCTACTCTTTCTAACGAGTTCTCTTTTTTATTGTTTATTTTATGGTGGGAGTAGCGCGACAAACAAATCAAGAGATCAACAAAGAGCAATCGCGCCCAGAGTCAATTTCGCATAACGATTATGGTAGGGGTTATGGTGACGACATTTCTCATTGCTTGGCTGCCATATGCTGCCTTCGCTCTTGTCAAAACTGCAGGAGCGGGAACACCGATAGCTGAAAGCATCTCGCCAGCATGGGCTACAGTTCCTTCCTTGTTCGCCAAGTGCTCTGTCACTTTTAATCCTTTAATTTACTGCGGTCTTAACACACAAGTAAGTAGCTTACAATCATCTGCCTATTGCACCACTTGGAGCATTCTTAATTATGTATTGCAAGGTCGAAAGTTCCTAATCAGCCTTTTCAAAAGGATTTTTTCTTTCACCATTACCACTTAAATTTATTTGATCATTAAGATCCATTTGATTTTTTGAAATGGCACGTTTCATGTTGATGTAAATTTATATTTACATCATTTCTTTATCATTTGAATTTGCATTTGTATTTTTCGTCATTTGCATTCAAATATTGGACAAAATCTAAAAATTGAAGTTCGAAGTTTCTTAGGAAATTTCCAACTAATGCAACTTAGAAAGACAAATTGTGCAAAAAATCTAATTAATGTGTAAAAACTGTAATTACTTTACTTTTTCTTCAACAGTTTCGAGATGCTTGGTTGAGATTCTTTAAGCTCACTTCACCTCGTGCCTGTAGCAAAGAAGATTTATCGACCCGTGGTGCTGGAAAAATATCCGATGCCTCTGCTAAACTAGCTGGAGGTGGAAGTCTTTCGACGATCGTCTTACAAACCACTCACACTCTAAGAAAGCCGCCAAACCAGTCCACTTAGCGAAAGAGGACATCCTGCGTGACTTTCGGGCAGCCACGCAGGATGTCATGCTAAAGGACTGCGTTCCGAATCCAGACATCCGATACAGCCTTTCTTCGTTAGACCGTACCTCTGAGGATCGGGAATGGGGGAATAGTACCACTACCACAACTCCTGGTGACATGGGCAATAGCAAAGCTTTTGTGAATCCTTACGGGATACTGGCCGACGACAAGGATCCAGATGAGCAATTAAGGGACAAACAAAAACAGGACTTCGAATTCCATCTAGAAAACGCAGTCTTATTTACTAAGGAAATAAACAAGGATCGAAACGTACTCTCTGATTCCCAAATAAGTTCTGCTTCAGCGAGATTGTTGTCGGTGAATTTAGCAAACCCTAGTGAAGATTATTGCAATTGTTCGAAGTCCCTGTCAACCGAGAAACCGGGCTTGGGAATTGTTTTGCTCAGCAAAGTAATGAGTAACGAAGTCAAGCCCAAAGTTCTCCTCTGCAGCGAGTTATAATTATGAACCCTTAATCAGTTTTTATACATTTATTCCACAATGATAGAAATATAAGCTTTCATTAAAAAGACGATCAGAGATAGTCTACACCAAAAGTATTAGTGCAATTAACTGACATAAAAACATTGATGATGATTCAGCTTTAAGGATGTACTGTACGCTCTCTGCTATCACAGTACATCCAGGAATGTTCCGTGTTAGGCGAAATGTAGTGGTAGGAATTATAATGACCAAGAATGTGATCCGATCCATCCGTCCAAGGATTAAAAAAGGGGTACAATTATTGATGGGGAAGGGGTGTTGTTGTCGGAATAATGGTACTGCTGGCCACCGAAATCACCTTCAGTTTAGTCGTTCTATTTAGCCAACCAAGAGACTTATCAGCCCCTTGTATAGTGATCAATTCCGACATGCATATATTCATATTGAACGCGAGCAAACAAAGTCACAACTTGTTATTCCCAACTCTCATAGTTTCCCGTGTCTTTGTTTAGCTCGGATTTTTGAACGTTTATATCGTTCTTTACTTGTTAACCTAATCAGCCAAGTTCGACTAGCGTAGTTTTCTACCAAACGTAGACGAACTGCAAGAACAGAGATCACAGACAGAGAGAATATAATGTGATCCTACAATTTACTGTCATGTAATAAACCTATATAATGAGTTTAAATGAATTTTACAACCTCATTAGTGAAAATCATCTCTACTATTTTCGAAGATGCTTAAATAAATCGTTGATAATAGGTAATGGGAAAACGATAAAGTCAAGTGATGCACATTTGAATTATTCTATCCTTTCCCGCTTTTATATTGATTACAGCTGGTTGCATGACGTCGCTGCATATCAGCGGTTTGTTGTTCGGCGGTTGCTAGTCAGTCCGAGTGTCTGTTTCTGCAGTAGGCACAAGGTGTATTTCGAGGTCGGTGAAATCCATTAAGCAAGTTGGTAAGAAATAACCACTAAGTTGTAAAACGCTTCGAGCTGCTTTACAAGCACGTGACGCCACGGGGATATAAATTAGATTGCCTCTGTGTTGTTTGTACCATGCTCGAAGAGAGTCAAGTGTCCCTAATAGACACGAGCTACCCAATCTCACGAGACTCCAGGAGCCAAAGTGAGGTGTCGCTTGTATACGACAATGGCAGTCAAGCAAAGTCTCCACATTGTGAGGAATCATGTCCATCCTTCGAAGAAAGTTCCCTTAGCCTTTCTGGGTTCAGTTTTCAAGAAAAGTGTGACAGAATAACCTCTAACCTAGTGGTAAGATGCATAGATCTAGAATATGAGAAGAAAAAACCTGTTACTCAAAAGTGAACACCGAGCGCTTTGTGGAAAATTTCACCGTACGCGTAGTTCATTCTAACTAAGACACGCCCACCCGCTTGTTTTCTTGAATACAAATCATCACGATGTATAACATATTATGCATATAGTATACTAGGCTATACTAATGGATATGGATTATAATGATAATGGAGAAATTAACTCTATTTTTAATTATTCAAAGTTTATATGTTTAGGAATTAGCATTATTGACTTCTCAACCAATATGGGATGGACACTAACTTATAGCTCCTCTTATGAAGTTTGTTTATCGATTCAAGCAACTGAAGATATTGAAACAAGCATATAGAAATCGATACACCAGGAACCACATAATATATGCACATTGTCGCTTTCACCAACTGCTCCTTTAATAATGCCCTTTCATCCGGCTTAGGTTTCTTCGTATATATTCTGTGTTCATGAAAGGCAGGATGGAATTCATTGTTTCCATAAACGTGTAAGCATACATTCTGTTCTCAGCTAAAACATTGTTGCACTATAGGAATTACACTTTCTTCCACTTGCCATAACGAATTCCGAATACTGAAACAAAACATCCTTTTTCAGTGATAAGGGAATTTCAATATGAAACCCCCATCCTGAACAGTTTGCTTGACAAGGTTCACAGGCACATGAACCATATGCGCGTTTTGACATATGCAATAAATTCCTTTACATATTAAAGTCGTGTTAGGTCCCAATTCAACAACAGCAGTCGCACACGTACACACGAACTTGAAACAAAACACTAAGAATTATAAAAAAAACTACATATCAAAATTGTCTACAATTTTACAAAAAATCAACATTCTTACGATTTCCTAATAACTTTGTTTACCAGAATTAAACTTAATAATTATGCACATTGGAATATTAAAGTGCCTCTCCGTATTTAATTAAATTCCAATGGAATTGTAAGGAGAGGGAAGAATCGTAGCAATATGGGATGCTGCGAAGGAAATATTGTACCTCATATGTGGTCAAAACAGTACTTCCCACCATCTTGTTCCTGAAGCTTCCGTTTTATCGTCGTATTGGGTGCTAAAACGTTCATTCTCAAGCACCAAATCATTCTATTTTTTTAATACTGCTTTCGGAGCTTTCCGCTGTCGCAAAATCTTTATCCCTACTCCTTAGGTGATAGAAAGTGATTGGCTGAGAAGTTATGAAGACCGGAAATAAACTAACTTTACCTTCCTTTTTTGTCTTTCGTTATATATAATTACTTCTTTGTGTCGTAAAGAAGTTTATTTTCTATTGTCACTTATGTGGATTATTTGTACCTTGATCTACATCGAATTTTTTTCCATCACAAAGTCGAGGCTTAATAAGTTCGGGACGGGTTAATTAGCATTCTATTTTTTGGTGTTTTTTCCCTATGAGTAACATAGAAGTTTTTCAATCATTATAACTAACGAAGGCGCTTATTGTCTGTCTGTCTATTCGATACATTATATACTTTTTTTTTTGAGAATTCGCTTTTCTTTTTCAACTAAGACTCAGGTACGCTTCACCCGGCCTTAATCTTGGGAAAAATGGATCTTATACAATCCCCTCCATTTCTTGTTTACCTTATTTCTTTGGTTATTTTATATATAATGCTCTGACTGAGAGGTTCCTTGTGAATATCTGCAGAATTATTTCACATGAAAATACGAACTTCCGGGATTATGTACAGTATTTGGGAAGGACCGGGTTTGATTTGCTATAATAACTGCTTGAATATATAAATCCTGAGCTTTGGTAATTTTTTTGACGTCGTTTACTCAAGTTTCATAACGGCAAAAGGTTATAACCGTGCAAGAGGAATGACGTGTGCCAGCCGTTGCCAGTACTGTTGCAATGTTTCTCTCATATATTTCTAATTTCTATATTTCTCTCATATATGTTCTTCAATACGCTGTAAATAATGCCTTGTATCTTTTCTTCTAGGCTAACTTCTGTTTCTTACACATCTTTTATGGCTCCCTTGTCCCTAATTGGCTTGCTAATTGAAGTTCCAACCTTAACGCTTTCTAACTGTGAACAAAGAATTCTTCCGCTTTGCCTTTAAATGTTCTGCTATCGCCCCCATTTTTGGTATAATGAGTTAATTAGTCCATTTCGTTTTACCTTTTCAGGAAACGTATAGGAACTTTTCTCTATTGGGCGTCGAATTCGCCCAATATCAAGAACTTGTAAATTGGTGGAAGCATAGTCAAGATAACGCTCATCTTCTCACCCAAAACTTTCCTTATTCTGAAGACAAAAGAAAGAAAAGTCCAACCGAAGAAGTGACAATTCCACCTGGAGACGTTCTCAGCGGAATTCCAAGCGTATCAAAGAGTAGACGCCAAGATCAGAGTGTTCAGACGGAAACTTTGGTTGCTTCTGTGGCTAAAATTAACCCTACACTTGCCATCACTACGCCTGCCATGAATTCGCAACCACTCGAGACCCTTATTATCCATATCACGGGAATGAAATTAGCTTTGGACCGGGTTGTCCAGCAGTTGAAGCAGTTGAATACTGACAAGCTTGATAGAAGCCAAGCCGAATCAGCCCGGCATGTCAAGCAAATTGCTTATTTAAGCTCCTTAGATGCTACTACGGACCAAATGAAAAAGCTACTTCGGAAAAAGGAGTCATACCTCGAAGACATTGGCCAAAATTTATTAGAATTTCAAACCGCCCACCTGAAAAGCTTGGATACGCAGTTAGCAAGCGTGCATTGCAAGCTCGATGATTTGTGCCAACTTCAGTCAACTTGTACTGCTGGGACTCCAGGGGAGAAGAATGAAATTTTGCGTCAAGTTCAAGAAGCCACAACAGCGGCTTTGCACAAGTACTCTTCAGCTGGTCCCCCTAAGGCTGAAGAGCATCAATCAACAGTATTTGTTCCGCAAATCAATTTTAAGTATTTACCTCAGGCTGGCCCATCCCGCCCAAAAAGAAAGGGAATAAGCCTTATTAGGAAACAGACTCGTATTATAAAGAGGTAAGTTATTGGAACAGGAGAGAAATGGGAAAGTTTGAGGAATGGAAACTTAAAAAGTTGAAATGGGGGGGGGGGGGGGGTCCCTGAACTCGAAGCTCATATAATACGGACGATGAAAGCTTCGGTAAGCCAAAGATGATAATAATGAAATATTTCTTAGGAAACTGTCCACAATGAAAATGTCCGAGCTTTGAGGACACATTCTGTTTTTCTCCTACGTATTACTCAGTAGTAAGTCGAGAAAATGTAGCTAGTGAAAGCTCTAAAACGAACGCGGCTCATATCTTGGTAGTCTCAAATAAAAATAGCTAAAAAAATATAGGAAATTGCCCTACATTGCAAAAATATATAAATGGGCTTTGGGCCAAAGGCTTATTATAGACCCTGAGTCCCAGCATAAGTTTGCCAGACATTAAACGCACTTGACCCGCATGTCAAATAGCTATGCTTCAAGGCTACAGGTGTATAATGAAAGCTCAAGGCTAATTAAATAATGAAAGTATTTGTATAATGCGACGCACGACGTCTGAGGTATGTTTATATAAGAGTCAACCTTCGAATCTAATAATCGATTCGGTTGAATGTTTGTACCGTTCGTATCCTTAGACCTTACGAAGCTTTTTGAAGTAATGCCTCGTTTTTCGATAGCAATCTTTTTTTGATTATTTAGTCGCAGATAAAGGTTAGTATTTAACTTCATGTTGGTTCCAAATCGCCGATAGCAACAGTTGCAGGAAGAAATCGCGAAAAACGGAGCTTTAACCGCTTTACACTGAATTATCCTTCAAAGAGGATCTAATAGAGTCGCGGGCTCTTGATTAGTCACCTTTATTGTTCGTTACTAAGGTGAGGCGGAAAAAAAGAAATGCTGTATCTAGGAAATGCAATTATTTTTGTGAGACTATATGAAGAACCTTCTTCCTTTCTTCTCTTGTTGCGAAAGTAAGTTTGTCAGCTTTGTCGAGGAAGTTGGCTTGGAAGTCGGAAGAAGGACCGGAGCACAGGATCAAGGCTATTATTTTTCCATTTTTTCTCCGAAATAGTTAGGGAAGCTTAATCTAGTGACTTTTTGTGTCGCAGAGATATCCTGCGACCAGCAGAAATGGTACATTTACACGAGAAGCCAGACCGATTAAAGCCCCTTTCTCCTTACACCTAGGACCGATAATTGTTCAACAATTAAAACATTTAGGTGTCGCTTTTAAACCCAATTTTACCTTTCTGCGAACTTGAGCGCATTCTTTTATGTCTGCGGTACTTAATGTGTTGTGAATCGAAACACCTGAACAATATTTTATGTATTTTCACATGGAGACAGAATATTTTTGTTTCGTGTTAAGAATTAACTGGGCTTTTCAATTACACGGACATTTAACTCGAACAAACTTTAGATCTATTTCAAATTTAAATTGTAGGACATTACCGTCAGTTGTTGGTTTTTCAAATCTCGTTAACATTGCTTGTGTTCCTTTATCGCTGAGAAGAATACAAGGTGGCTTGGATATGTTCGTTTCTCAGCAAAAAAAGATGCTTGTAAAATAACAGGCGAAGAAAATTTATTCTTATTTGATTCTATATTTTTTACAGTTTGCGGACCGAATGCCAAGCTTTACAAATTGCTGTGGAAGAACGAAATGCTCGGGTTTGGGTATTGGAACAAGATCGGGATAGACAGCGGGATTTTGTGGGCCAAATTCAGGATCTGTTGACGAAAGTAACTTCACAGAGGACGTTCTCTTCAACCCACGATCCTCCATGTCAGGTAAGTTCTTTCTTTAGACTTTCTATGGGTTCAAAGCGGCTAACACGCTTGAGAGAAGAACTCTCACATAGTCAATGCTCCAAGAAACCCCCTTCGATTCATTCCAGGACTCTTCAATTAATGCACGACTCTTCAGTTACTACCTCTTCAATTAATGCACGAAGAATGAGACAGTTTTATGTAAATATCTAAGTCGTCGAGTACGAAGGAAGGATTTAGTCTTCTAGTCGATGTCGATCATATAACTTGTTAACCACATCCTGAAGCTTTTGAAGTGTGATTCCTGTCAAGGGGGAGTTCGGAATACAGGATCAGGCTTGATTTGGTTATTTTTAGTGTCAAGCTCGGCATCGAAGCGGGGAGGATTTGAGGAAGGAGATTGCCAAAGCGAATCAAGCTCAAGCGTCCGTATCGAAGCAGTTAATTGCCACCCTACGTCAATTAATTCAGTTCCACACTGACCTAGGTGACCGCCAAACCGCTCAAGTGGCCAAAGACCGTCAAATTACCGAGGATCTTAAGGTAAGTTGGTTAGCAGCAATAGCTAGCAATTTATACATCTTGGCTTCCTTTTCGAAGGAAAAGAACGCTAGCAGTTTTTTGCACTATGCTTTAATACTACAGCAGGTATTGCATTTTTTTTTTATCAAATTTGAAAGCATTTGTTTGTAGCTCTTAGCACAGAGCAAAGTGCATTTATATGTACATTTGTTGTCCATGACTGACTTTCCTCGTTCAAGCACCTTCATTTCTGAGGTAATTCAACGTGATGTGCACTTGCTGTTTGTTCGAATGTCTTCCATGAGACAAGAAGGCAGATAACCTCTCAAGATGTTTCTAACATGCGACACCTTGAAATTTCATTTTCATTTTGAGATATTGCTGTCAAAGGCACGCTTAGAGATCTTGTCAAGTGTAGTCATTCGTCTTTCTTCTCGTGCAGATTCTGCTTTCGCAGGAGGAGTTGCTACGGCAAACATGGGAGCTGTCAGGTGTTAACTCGGGTCAAAGATTGCTTGCTTTTAATCGTTGTTACCAGCACTTACTTCGCCGTCATTTGCTGTTAAGACGCCGCTACCTCCAACTGACTTTACGGTCAAAGGAAAAGCTGCATCTGTGTCGAAAACAATTCCAGAAGTTGTGCCATTCTCGAACTTTGCGATGGAAAAGACTGCGACAACGAACCCTAGCCCTTCAAGATCATTACAAGGTCAATATTTGTTTACAAATTAATGTATTATTACGTCGACCAGACGTTTGTTTCGTATTTTCGTTATTATGCTTCGTTTCTTTATTACACCCAAAATTAATTTCAATTCACTTGATGGTCTTCCCCAGTTGAGCTGCCGCTATTTTGTTTACTTTTGTTCTTCTACCCAATAGTTTTCACTTTTTTTCTCTCCCAGCTCGATTTACAACGTCAAGCATTGTTGAACAAGTGCGTCTATATCTGACCCAGTCTTTTATATCTGCGCAGGTGTTGCTGGCCAGTTTAGGAGACAAAGTGATGCACTTGGTCGAGCTGTTGGATGGTGGCTGCATGGGTAACATTACGCCGAAGGGAGAAGAGAAGAAAAATACGAGTGTCGAGTGGGAAAAACAGGATTTGACAACATGTTACAATAGTGTTGCCTTACGTCTGGATTGGGTGAGGGATTGCATTCGTATTTTGCTCTTAGTTCTTTTGAAATGTGATGCCGGGCAAATACAATAGGTTGTGGTTTTCTTCGCTCTTCAATAGGAATAGCATAAAGACGTCAACAAGCCAATTACTTGCAAAACCAATTTCCTTTTATTTCCAGGTTAAAAATTTTTTTTACATAAGAATACATACAAGTTGTGGGTTTCCCTTGTACAGACATAAAGGCAAGGTAATACAAAACAAAATTTTATTTATTTTTTCCTATGGAAACGTTGATGGTGATGTTACCATTCGTGGCAAAATGGTTGACGGCGTCTACTTTGAAGGTGAGGCAATCAGCATCCGTGTAATTTGCGCTCAAGCGAGACAAATCGCTATGGGTAGTACGACAATAGGAGAGCTTCCTTCTGGGCTCGCCCACTGAACTACGTTCCAACTCCAACGCGTAGTAATAGTCGTTGGCATTACGACTCGGACCAAAGTATTGCACCAAGGCAAACAATTGACACCTGGGGATGTTTTGGAAGATATTGACGCGGAATAGTTCATCGTAGCAGTGGACCATCCAATCCATGAGAAAGGAAGTTGGATTGCCCAATCCGAAATTCAACGTTTGGCGATCACCGACCAACAAACGAGAAGAATGGTTGTCTTTAAGATGGACTAGATAATCTGGTAAGAATCCGTTCCATTCGCAGGTCCGGAAAACGCAGTTATACGAACGAAAGTTGCAGTTATTCTCATGATCCGCTTTGTCGGTGAGCAGAAATCGTCCTCCGCAGCCTGCACTGGAATTCTTGCACGGGTAGAGAAGTTGGTCTGCGACCTTCTCCATGGCTAGGTTCCTGGTGTCAGAAAAGCGCTCTCGGCAACTTGGACAGAGCAGTAACTGGGGCTTGCAGCGACAGCATATCAAATGGCCACGCCGACATTGATGAATAGGAGGTGCAATGTATTCCAAGCATACTGGACACTCCAACAAGCTTAACAGGCTGGAGTGGAAGGTGTCTAATTCATCTTTCATAATCTGACCAATTAGAGTGTCGCCTGGTGGACTTGCCGAAGCTGTACGGTATTTGGCCACTACGCTAGCACTGGTGCAAGGCTCGTCGGTTTGATTAGCCTGATCATGCTTAAACGAGTCGAGCTTAGTTGGAAGTCGCACCAAGAGGAGCTGGGCTGCAGATGGACTGGATGAGAAGTTGGGTTGGGCGACAATGTGACTTCCTTCAGGCTGTCTTTCGTTGCTGTTGAATACGTCCGAATGGTTGGATCCAGAAGAGGGCGAAGACTGTACCAAATAGGGCTCATTTAATGCCAGTATCTCGTCGTCTTGTTGTCGGTTGCTATTCCCATCCTCTTCTCTCAAACTTGCAGCAAAATTTTGATACCAGTTTAAAGGTGGTGAGTCGCGCTCTCCAGCCTTGTGAGACTCAAGTGCGTTCAAATGAACACCAAACTTTCTGATGTAGCACGGATAAGTTGTAGTAGCCTCCGCAACTCGGTCCGAATAGCGTGTGCAGATGCAAATAGAGAAAAAACAACGAGGGCAACGATTGTTTCGGCTAAAAACATCTGAAAAAACACAAAATATGCATTTGTACTCATAAAACCTGATTCCCATCAGGGAACGACAAAGGCGGACAAAGAAGTTTCGTATTAGATACTGAATGAACTAAACTAGGAGGAAGTTAGGGTTAACCGACACAGATCTAATGGTATCTGCTAGAATGTATGCTTCTCTCAATAGATAAATATTACGTATCTCTCGTAACCTCTTCTTGTCTTTCTTCGGTTTCATTAAGATTAAAAATGGGTAACGTATTATGTAAGGTCTCTTACCTATGTCTGAGCTCTCATCAGAAGAGCTATCTGAATCACAAGTAGGCTCAATAACTATTCTTCGCCGGCGTGACGGAGTGCTGGTCGTCAGGGTTAGCGAGCCAGATCGTTTCCTCATTATTTTAAAGTTTAAAAAATGAAGTTGTAAGAAAAGAAACTAAAAGCCCTTCGCTGTTGCGATAGAAAATGTAAACAAACAAATGCAACGCGAATGTTTGAGAAGTTGTAGATAATATCTTTATAGATGGCAGAACCAGTCGAGTTAAAGCTTCGCATTCAATTTTGAGCGCCAATTCCAAACCAAATTTTGACTTCTATACGGAACGCGCGAACGACCCATTTATTTACGCCTTATATTCATCCTGGGTATACCAGATCACAAGGCCAGACCATATAATTAATTTGAGCAGAAAATGGATGTTATAGTGGAAATTTCGACGAAAATCCACAAAACGTACGTACTCTATAGCTCCCGTGTTAAAAGTTGCGATGTGGTAGACCTTCGACGCACGGTCTCAAGCGGCTCATAGAGGGAAACGGGCTGAAGGGAACAGCGAATTAGGAATTGCAGCACATCAACCGTCGACCGCTGTGTACGCTTCAGAGTGACAAGCTCTCTCCGCTGTTCACCATGGCTGCTGGTGTAAGTTTATTCTTTATTTTCGTCTTTATCTGCAATATCCTTGCAATGTTTAGCCATCCGTGCTTAGGTTATTCTTTAAAGTGACATTAAGAATTAACTGTATTTTTCTGTGCAGACGTTGTACACCTATCCGGACAATTTCCGTGCATTTAAGGCCCTAATTGCTGCCCAATACTCGGGTGCAAAAGTAACTGTCGCTCAGGATTTCGTATTCGGCGAGACCAACAAATCCGATGCTTTCTTAAAGAAGTTTCCTTTGGGAAAGGTATGTCAAGTTCTTAACTTCACCTTTATTTAAACTTCTCGCCTTTTGCAAGTCAAAAATATGTTGGAACAGCTGTCAGAATCCTTACTTAATTAACCTTGTTTTAGGTACCGGCCTTCGAGACCAACGATGGACAGTACCTTACTGAAAGCAACGCCATTGCCTACTATGGTAACCGCTATTTTTGTTCTCTGTGATGGAATGTAAAGCGTGTATCACTCTTGCTGACGTAGCTTTATTCTTCCAGTTGCCAATCAGCAACTGCGTGGCAGCTCAGATTTGGAGCGTGCTCAGGTTGTGCAATGGATGAATTTTGCAGACAGCGAAATTTTGCCGGCGTCTTGCACTTGGGTCTTCCCTACTTTGGGCATCATGCAATACAACAAACAGGTAAATATACCCATTTGCCTTTATAAAGTTGTACCAGTTGTTATTCCCTCGTCCGGGTTTACTTGCCAGTTTGCTTCTACGACAGATTGGCTAACCTGGATGAGGAAAAGCAAAGAAATGGGTTCCACCTTGCTAAGCCGTTATCTTAGGCGAGAACTAAGACCATTTAACATTCTTACACATCCTTTGTTGCTATTATAATTAAAAACCACAAATTTAGGTTTCACTCTTAATTTTACTAGCTCGAACCCTTTGTTGTAGGCTACTGATCGCGCGAAGGAAGATATCAAGCGTGCCTTGACTGCTCTGAACACGTACTTGCTTCCGCGTACGTTTTTGGTCGGCGAGCGCTTGTCTTTGGCTGATATCGCTCTTGCTTGCACCCTGCTCCACTTGTACCAAAACGTAATGGACCCTGCTCAACGCCAGCCCTTCCAGAACGTGAACCGTTGGTTTACGACACTGGTTAACCAAGCTCAGTTTAAAGCCGTACTAGGTGAAGTCAAATTTGCTGAGACTGAAGCTCAATTCGACGCCAAAAAGTACGCCGACTTCCAAGCTAAAGTAGGTGGTGCTGCTCCGGCCAAGAAGGAAGAGAAGAAGGCCAAGAAGGACGACAAGAAAGAAGAGAAAAAGGAAAAGAAGAAGGAAGAGAAGAAGAAGCCTGAACCAGAGCCTACTGAAGAAATGGATGAAGCTGATGCAGCTTTGGCCTTAGAGCCCAAGTCCAATGATCCTTTTGATACCATGCCCAAAGGCACGTTTAATATGGACGATTTCAAGCGCTTCTATTCCAACAACGATGAAGCTAAATCGATTCCTTATTTCTTTGAGAAGTTCGATAAGGAAAACTACTCTATCTGGTTCGGCGAGTACAAGTACGCTTCAGAACTCACCAAGACCTTCATGTCCTGCAATCTCATTGGAGGTAAAAATAATAATAAAAAATCATTTTTCATCACTTGCTTGGTTTAGTTAATTAAAACAAAAACTTGTAGGAATGTTCCAGCGTTTGGACAAGATGCGTAAGCAGTGCTTTGCTTCTGTGTGCCTCTTTGGAGGAGATAACGACAGCACCATCTCTGGTATCTGGGTTTGGCGTGGACAAGATTTGGCCTTCGAGGTAAATTTACTTTATCAATTTCTTATTTTTTCGATCTTTTCTGGTATTACACGTTTAATCAAGTACCCTCGTCTGGGCTATTTGGGCTCATTTGTTTCCATAACAAATTTGCCTGTCCCGTCTGAGGAAGAGAAATGAAATGGGTTCCACCTTGCTAAGTTGTTATCTTAGGCGAGAACTAAGACCATATAACAAAAATTCCCTAATTCGCCGATTGCGTGTGAAAATAGTTTCTGAACTTTGTTTAATTCCTCGCGGTTTTTCTTCCGTTCTTTTCCAGCTGAGTCCTGACTGGGCGATTGACTACCAGACATACGACTGGAAGAAACTAGACCCCACTAGCGAGGAGACCAAGAAGTTGGTATCTCAGTACTTTTCCTGGACTGGTACCGACAAGGAAGGACGTTCTTTCAACCAAGGCAAGATCTTTAAGTAAAGTCGCAGCGCACATCATCGCTCCACGCGGCAATCAAGATTCCTGCTGGAGAAAAGATGGAAGACGGTTGAGGGCTTTAAAAGCAACAGTTTCCTTGCCCTTGTTTTCGGTTTAAATACACCACCTTTACCACGTCAAATAAAAATGCATCTCAAATCAAGAAAAATTGTTTTGAGTTTCACTTCTAAGGCGACCGACTACTCAAGCCGACGTTTGATTGTGCACTAGATGCTATTATAAGAAAACTCCCTATTTTAGTTTGCTTTCGAATCTGACTACTGACACGCCGTTTTCGAGAAATCTTGTTCCGAAAGTTTGACAACTTGATTTGGGACAGTGCTGCTACAGCAAACTGTTGACAAATTGTACTTTTCAGAGGCAAAACAGGTGGACTAACCTTGCCGGTAATTAGCTATCCATTTCCTTTCTTACTTCCAGGCTTCAACAAAACAATAAAAAACATCAGTACCATACATAACTGTTTCGCATCAATACGCTAAGGTATACGGAAGCCTTAAGGGAATTTAAGAATCTTTCTTATCTGTATTTAAGGACAGCCCTCCCGCAGAACGTCTAAAAGACTAATATATACACCAAGCAAACCTTAGAAAGCTAGAGGAAAGAGTTTTGGAATGTAAGGGCTATAGAAGAGGGTGAAACGAGCATTTAACGTTAGACTGTACTGTTGGGTTAGCAGGAATGGATATTCATCAGTCCTTGTGATCTTGATTACCCTAAATGGCTGACTCAGCCTTTGCATCATTTTTTAACATTCGATTAGTCGCAAAAACAGCACACCAATCTCCTGGCAAGAGCCACCAACTTAAAAAATAAAGGAAAACGTAACAAAATAGAGTAGTGGGAATGACTGGGTGTAAGCCACATCTTACTTAACCCAAACACTAAGCAAAATTATAGTAAAGGAATTGGCAATAGTTTGGTTGGTAAGGCACAGCTAAACAAGCTCCTCTTCTCCGCAGCTATGTTCTAAGCCCCCTTTTTACCCACATTAAAAAATTTGTAGAAATGGAAACTAGTGGTTGAGCGGGTCAATTCTTCAGATGCCATTGTTCAATATATGAAATGCTGCTCCTAATGCCCAACTGGTCTCATACCCATCTATCTTCTTCCTCAACTGGATATTTAAAAATAAACAAGAAATCATTGATAAAAATAAAAAAATAAAGTATTGTTACTTGGAGTATAGTCTCTGGTTTGAGCCCGAACCCGTGATGTAGCAGACTGGCAATGAAGGTCATATCAAGGCAAGCGAAGGGCTGATCAGCATTGGCCGTAAGACACGCTATGGAAAGAACGAAAAAAAGTTATTTCCTTAGAAACTCACAAGTTTTGAAGATCAGAGAGTTTACTTTCTCGAGCAGTTTGAAAGAGCTGCTGTATCGTCACGCTTCCACCCTCCAAGTCTGTAAATTGGGGTTAAAAGTTATTGTGAAGAGGATGTTAAGAGATTATAAGATCATATACCGATAAGTCCATGTTCGGTGGCACGGTCGAAATAGTACGAGATACCAAGAATCTCCCGGCTATTCAACTCGACCGGTTTATGCACGGATTCTATGACGGCAGCGCGCGCAAGTTTCAAACAAGACTCGTAATCCGCGCTACGATTCAGTCCCGCTTTGACGTCAATGCTCTGCGCACCTCTAAACAAGCGGGGCATTTGTGAGTTTCTATTGAGGACAAGGTCCTTTTCCAATGCAAATGAGCTTACTTGACGGTATAAGTTACGCCAGCGTACGTCCATGTCCTGGTCGTAATAGAATGAATGCATGGCGATCGCAGTTCTATAACTCCTTCTGGATTGGTTGCTGTAAGAATCTCTTTTCTAGCAGCCATCAAACCCATTCCCAAATAGCTAAGTTGTAGAAAATTGGAAGGTGATTTTCTTTAAATTCTAAGTTTTTTTTTAAGTATTACCTATACGAGTACACGCCTAGATTTTCTTGCAAGGCAGTAACTTGGTGGATGAATCCTGACGGAGCCCCTTCAGTAGTGTGTTTTTCTTTGGGAACAAACGTAATCTGGGTAGAACCTCCTCCGAGATCCAAAGCTGCCACGGTGTTGCCTGATTCACTACCAAGGCGATCTAAAAATATATCAATTTGCACAAAATGGCCAAACTGTTACAATGTAATGCTGTACCTAGTAAGAAATTGATTGTGAACCACGAAAACAATCCTTCGTCAATGCCGTCCATTATGCTGACGGAGTTCTTTGCTATCAGAAAGCCTGATTCTTGGAAGACTTTGCGAACTTCCTCGAGTAACAGGTCGGCTTTTTCTGAAGGTAAAAGTCGAAGTCCAGCCGTAGCTTTGAGCACCAAAGGAGTAGTGGCCCAACGTGATCGAGGAATCATTTCTTTCGCTTTATCTAGCAGTTGCTTAATGGATTGAGCACCCTAACATTTTAAAGTATGTTAGGCAAATGGTAAAAAGTAAAGCTCAGCTTACTTTCGCGGGTTCATCAGCGAAGGAAGACAAACCAGGTTTTATATCAGCGAAAAATTCCTCGTCAAGCTTCACACGTCGGTCTAAATGGCGAATAATGAACATTTATGCAGGTCTTATAGTATTATTCATGATTGATAAGGTTACCTGACAGGGACCTGTGGAACGTAAACGCTAAAATTCTAGACCCTGTGCTTCCTGCGTCTACTACTATCGTATGCACTTCTTCATGAAGACCTAGCAGGACCGAAATTCGGTCGAGAAGATTAACGCTATGGCCTTTGTGTAATGGTGTAATCGCATTGATGGCAACTAATGAATAGATAGAAAGATTAATACAGAAGAGGCAAAATGAATAATAAAATTTCGAGGTTTCGAGTAACAAGCATACCTAGGATTGATAGCACACAGAGGGACACAATTGTGGCTGTAAAGGCTAATTTTGCGGCTCTCCAAGTATTGTTGGGTTTCACAGAATGAAGTTTCTTTTTCGTAATATATTTTTCGCTGCCCATCTAAACGACCGATTAAGAGAACGTTTGTGTTTGTTAGGATAAACTTGGTTACAAAAATATTCTAAAGTGATTTTTTAATTACTTTCCGGCTTCTTAGTTGAGTAGTCATAGCTTGGCAAATTAGTTTTCGCTTTTAAAGGTGGGTCTCTCGACTACTGAGTGATGTAGTTAAAAGTGATGATTTCCCGATAAACTGCTGATCAAGGATCAACTTCTGCTGATAAATCCGTTACCGAAATGGAAATAGCAAAGACTTGCTGCAAGGAGGGTACATATTTTACAAATTACATTCTACTTTCTATTGCGAACTAGACAAAAGGATGTGTACCATTAGAAAGTCCTAGTTTTCGGTTCCTAATAGTCTCCTGACTAGAATCCACAATCCATTTAGGCTAACGAGGTTCTCGTTAGTCCACAAGTCAAGTTTCGTTCGTTTCTTCGACAAGAAAAAGAACATACAAATGGACGAACGTCGTCAAACGTTAGAAACAACGGCGCTAGGAACGTTTTGTTTATATTATGCTATTATAATTCGGAACACTGTCACAAGATAGAAAAAAGTGCTCCCGTGCATTCCGTGGCGTACTCTATAAGACAACATTGAAGAATGTGATAGAAAACCTTGAGGATTTTTCTTTGTCATGTCCATGTGTTGTGGATAAGCAACCGTTTTTTGATAATTACCTTGATAAGAGTAACCTGTGAGTTTTTTAAGCAATCCAAAACTTGTCTTCAGCCTGTGTGAATCCGGACACTTCAAGAGAGGAGGTAATGATGTTAAGTCCTAAAAAATCAGGTATCAGCAAAGAAACTTTTTGCAATACTCATAAAAAAGTAGAGAAAAAAATATTCAACTGGGATAATTGATTTACAGGTTTGACTAGCTCTTTTTCCATTCCAGATTTTGTCGAGGCGATTTGAAAATAAATAAGGTAACAGATAGAATGCATGTTCAGTAAATATATAGAGTTTTGTATAAATATAATTTGTTGTACAGATTACAAAATATTGAATGACAAATGCATTAGTGAAGTGGGTAGGAATAACCGTTGAGCACAATGAGCAGTAGCATAATATATCACTTTTTGTCACAGAAACATTAAAGCGAATCGTAATTTACGATAAGTTAGTGTTCATACATAATAAAGTGGTTTGAGTCTTGTTTTGTAGTTAAAGTTGAGTTGGAATGGGTTCGCGAGTCTTTTGTTGCGATTTTGTCATTTGAGTTTAGACGGGCACATCCAGGAAGATGGAACTGTAATGATGGGATGGAACTGCAATGACGGGATGAATAATGTTCTCATTCTCATTCGCTCGGTAGCATTCGCAGCCGACGGATACCGACATTGATGTATTTGTCCCGTTTACGGTGACAGGCATCTCAGTTACGACTTGCCGGCATGTGCCTTCCGGACAGGTTGCACCGCACTGGCAAGTAACTTGAGGAATGGATACCGGGATGCGACTTTCTGCGACATTCATTTCGATTTGAAATGGGCAGCCTCCGTTGAGCTTGAGAGGGGTTTTCTCTAGCGAAACTTTGTTAATTGTGGCTCCAGGGCAATCAGAAGTCCTGTCAACTGGTGAAGCAGCATCGTCGTTTTTTGAGTTCACTGAGTTGCAGATTACGTTGTTCGATGGAATGCTCCGTTTGATCCGTTCTTGCAGCTTCTCGGGATCGTTGCTTTCAACCAACCACTCGGCTAGAGTTTCGGCAATGTTATCCAAGTATTTGTCGTCGACTTTCTGGAGCTTCTTGGCCTGCATTCCCCGTTCTATTTTGGTTGAGATTTTCTTCTTAAGAGGCTTCACGCTGCTACCGTTGGAAGGTTCGGGTCTGGCCAGTACCGCCAGGCTAATCGCTGCCAACATCAGAAGGGTCGTCCACGTATTGCTTCGTGCCATTTCTATAATTGTTGGCTGCTCTTGTTCGGAAAATAAGTACTTGGGAGAGACTAGTGTTTGCTAGTGGAATGACTTTAGAAGACCGTTTGATGCCTGATATAATTTTCGTCTTCATTTTATAATGCTAGGCTCTCATACTTACAAGATATTCCGGGGTTTCACGTAGCTTTTCAGAGTCTCGAACCTTTCGGTAAAGTCCCCTTTTCAAAAATGGCGCGAATGTAACCTTACTATGCCCGGGAGATCCAGAGTCCAAGTGTGTGTGACGTCTACGCGGGAAACACTTCCTTTTTCGCCGATTATCCGGAACTCCAAGCAACCGATATCCATTCTCTTTTACGGTTGGTCGCCGTAGAAAGCTACCATTAGAAGCACTCTATATCACTTGGGGAGTTTTAGGCTCGGCCAAGTTAATTTGCACGTTTAGAACAGCCTTCAGCTTTCGCCTCATTTACAGCTTTCGTGACGCCATTGGGAATGTTTAAATTGAAATCGGATTTCCCCGTCTATGCGTACATTTAGAATATAGTTACATCAAATATAGATTATCCATTCCCGTAAAGAGATAGAAAGAACAGAATGTAAAACACGAATAGTTGTCAATACGAGATTGTTTATTTAAAGCAGGAAGTCTTTTTGTCGGAAGAATAGCGAAAGCCTTACATGGCATTTTTAGGGCAGCGTATAGCGAGTTCGATGGGTCTTAATATTCCTGTAGTTGTGGCTATTAAACGGCATTTTGTTACTATTCTTCAAAATCGTTCGTACAAATTAAGATGTGTTGAGCAAGTTTTTTCCAAATTGAATCTGCTGAATTTTCTGCAACAAAATTGTATTTTGACAAGAAAAGTTGAGTTAATACAACATGCAAGGAATGAAAAGGTGTTTTTTTCTGTGCGTTTAGGGGAATTTAAGGCTTTGGGATTAAGAAAGCTTAGATTGTAGGACCGGATGTCTCGGCTCATCTCGGTTTGTATGTTTTAATACCGTAGTTTCGCGGTTGTGTATTGAGGGGTTTCTGTATGGTCACTATGATTCTTCGAAAACATAGGCTTTTTGAATCTTGTCTATGTATAGTTTATTCTTCTCACGTTAAATGTATTTAATCGGTAAGGTAAAAAAATATAACATTATAGGATGTTTGGGGGGGGGGGGGGGGGGGAATTATAGTTATTTCAACTTGGGAATACCCCAAAAGTTGTATTGCCTTCTGACGTCAATGCTGCTCTGTCTTACTTGACTTCTTAAGCCATTCTTTATTCGTGAAATGTAATACCTATCATACTGCCGTTTTTAGCTTTACAAAGAAAACCCACGGTCAAACCAGTTCTAGACGTTTGAGAAATACGTCATAACGATATGTCTAGGTTGTTCGTGGAATTCATTCATTCGTGGAACCATTCATTCGTGGAATGTGTACTACGTTAACTTGAAGGCCATTATAAAGTATGGCATTAAGTTTGCCGAGACCGGTTTTGTGTTTATTTGCCAAATTGCCATACCGCACGATCATCGTAGCATAACTGTCATCGTTTATGAAAAGTTCCCCTAATTAACAAGTAACACCTTGCATTTCAACTCGGGGAGTTGGAACGTCCACGAATATGGGATATAAAAAGTAATTGTCATTTGTAAGCAACTTCTCCGGTAGTTAAAATAGTACGGTGGGTTATCTCAGGCGACATTTGTTTGTCTCGTGCAAATTGTTCACACGCTTCACAAGATTAGAACAGCCGTGTAAGAGGTAAACGGAGTTCGCATATTTCTACTGTTTCTCCCGGATCATTAAGGTTTTCCAACATTGGCTTAAGGTGTATCTATGTCAAAGAACACACTTTCAAGAAGCAAAGGGGACTTTTTGAGTCCTATGACAATAGAGTACTCTGGAAGTTACGGGAAAAGTTGAACAAAATTGGGGATGTCCACCAATCAAGCGCTCAAAGTCTTTCCTTAATTCCCGCGTAACACGAGGTGAGACTTAAGCATTTGATCGATAAAAATCCGGTGGCAAAAAAAGCCGCAAATGTCCTTGTGGTTAACTTTCTTTGTTGCCGCAAAACCTGCGTTTCAGACACTTGTAGTTTTGTTCCGATGGTCTTTTTACGATCGTCTTGCTGTTTTACGCACTGATTACGGTATTTACAAAGTATGCAACGCCCAATTAGTGTCACCGTTCTAATTAATTAATGTTATCTTTTTGGGGGGAAAGGCGGGAACGGCAGCGCCCCAAGTGTCTCTAGAGGAGATCAGAGAAGAGACAAAATAAACGTGCCTGCAGCCATGGCAGCTTGGACTTATTGCAGTGGTGATTTATTGTTACTCGGCGTCCTATTTAGTACCGTCTATTTTTATGAGAAGAATCATGTGTTCCGATTTTACTTGCGGTTTGCATTCTATTTTGTTACCGTCATGGCATTTGCGGTTTTTCTGATCCCGTTTGCGATGTTGAGGCCTGGGAACGTACACAACACGAAGTAATAGCAGATCAATGTATTAGAAAACGCTAAGCTTCCTTTAATTTGCTTTGTTTCCGCTCGAAACTCATGAATCTATATTGTGGTCTTGTCTTCTTATCAGTTTAGTTTGCAATACTAATAGCTAATAACTTATTTCATTGCTTTTAACTAGTCCTCTTGTTCGTGTAGGCTAGTATCGTACCCCCTTGGGACTTTATTGAAGAAGGTATTGGGCCTACACTATGTCGTACGGGGTGAGGAACTGTTTGTCCATGATCAAGGCGTTGTTCTGGTAGCGAACCATCAAAGTGTTTTGGATTTCTTAGGTAATAATCAAATTTCTATATGTATTTCCCTGATAAACAACAAGTGGCATTATTTGCTAGGAATGCTGCACCTCTGGCCTATAATGGACAAATGCGCAGCTATTTCCAAGAGAGAAATCATGTACACAGGACCTTTTGGGCTCGTGGCATGGTTATGTGGCACAATATTCATCAATCGAGGACAGTCAGCTGCGGCTAGAGCTACTGTAAACGAAGCTGGCGAGACTGTAAGACGAAAGAAGGTATACATCTGGATGTTTTCTAACTCATTTCCTCGTTGACTGTTTCGTGCTTTGTAGATGAAGCTGTGGATGTTTCCTGAAGGCACTAGAAATGATAAGGAGCAGATGCTCCCCTTCAAAAAGGGAGCTTTTCATTTAGCTGTGCAAGCTCAACTACCTATCCAGCCTATAGTATTATCTCATTATTATTTTCTCGACTGGAGACAAAAGCGCTTTGATCAAGGTGACTTCCTGCTTGCAGCTCAATGCAGTCAAGATTATAAACCTGGTTATGCATTTGCAGGAAATGTTATTATAACCGTACTGCCGCCTATAAGCACTAAAGGGCTCACTTTGGATGATGTCGAATCCCTAAAAGACCAAACTTACGAAGTTATGTCATCTACTTTGAAAGAGGCCTCAGCGTTAGCTCCAACGGTGCTAAATAACACGTATACATCATCCCTCTGTTCGTAAATTAGCAGGCGTTCAGGGACCACTGCTTTTTAAAGTGAATTGGCAGAGTTTTGTTTTATTTGGGCTATTCCTTTTTCAATGGGTATATTCTTGGATGTAATCAATTACCACGTCAAACTTGTCGACAGGTACCACATTGTGTGGAAAAAAAACAGTTGTAACTGTGGTGTGCGATCTCAGTTCACTAACTGAGTGAGAGTGTAAACTGCTGCTCTTTTATTCCGCTCTAGTCGGCGCTTACGAAAAGCACAAAATCTTAACTGATCCTGCAGATTTTGCAAATCCTTTATACACTAGACCAATGATCGCAAAAACCAGTTCCTACTAAGAAAAGCTGAAGCTTTTTATTTATTTTGCCGAATAATTACACCAGCCAAGACCAAAAACTTATAGTACAACTTGAAAACGGATTCGTGCAAAACTTTCCCAGCCATTCCCAAATTCGAGCGGACAAACTAGGACTAGCTGGCGTGAGTTCCGGTTATAGAGCTTTTGTAAGTTAAAGGAGACATTAAACTTTCACCCTGGACTTCCGCCATTCCAAGTTATTTTTTGTTTTTATTTTGCAATTAACAACTTGAGGTCACAGAAATCAGATGCGTATAGATCAGTCGTATTCATGGCTACTTTCTGCGTTCACCAATGATTCATGTTCTTCTTTGTTGCCTTCTGTGGGAGCCTTCTTCTTCTTGTTCACGTGAACCACCGTAGCCATTAAACCTGTTTGCGTTACCCTAAAAATGCTCAAGATTAGATCATCTTCAAGGCAACAGACGAGGTCTTCTTACACTTCATCCAGTGGCATTTCATCATCATCATCCTTTGCTAACTGCAAGTAAGGGTTATTGGTGGCTGGGCGGAAGTTAACGCCGGTAGTTACGAAGAAAATAAATGTCGCCAACTCGTAAAATAGTTCGTCCAACCATTCGTACTTGAAGGGAACCGTAATCTACAAAAAAAAGTAAAAAAAAAATTGTCAAACATATGCTTGCTTTAAAATGTGTTTAGTTACCTTTAGCAGGTAGACTATAATACGCGTAAAGTAGATATAGCAAACAATCATAATATAGAAGTGTCGGAAAAGCTTCAGTTTCCGTAAATTGGCTGCTGCTTTTCCATCAGTTTGAGAGGCTTCTTGCAAGTGCCGAATTGACCTAAGCCAATTTAAGTTTAAAAAATAAATAAATACATTGCAGAGTTTGTTACCAAACTACCGGGAACAAAATTGCTCCGCAGCATAGCAAGTCCACTAGAATAAAAATTTCGCCCCAGGTCATGTGCATAACTTGGCCTGCTTCTGACTCTTCGGTTATGATGTACGCAACATTTGCGAGAACCTATTGTAAAGAGACCAAATATTAAAAGAATAAACAAAATTAAAATCACTTGTAAGGGAACCACAAGCATAAATATCTTCTTATCTTTGCCAGAAAGGATATGTTTAACAAAGGCCCAACCGGTCCCAATTAAAATGATGGTTATGAAGAGAACCGCCCCTTTTAACCTAAAAAAAAATCAAAATTTTTGTAAAACACGAGCAAAAGTTATGAAATATTCGACTTACAAATGGGTAATGTAATATAGCACTGCCCATGCTTCAATGTGGTAACCTTCCGTTTGGATGTAATGGAAGTTAACCCCATGGAAAGCCAATGACAACGATTTTAAATAAACCAACAGGGCCATTAAATAATGAATTTTGTACGTGTCTAGTTTCCTAGAAGAATTAAACACGCGAATTGGTTAAAGACACAATTGGTAAGACACAATATTAAGCATGTTTACTTGCTCTTGCAAAGAATGCCAACCCAAAAACACCCCGCTGCTAAAAACACTGTAGACATAACAAAGTAAAGTCGGGGCAAGGGCATTTCCCCAGCTGATAAATAGTTTTCCCCATTGGATTCAGTAACTTCCATCTACATCGGGCGAAAAAAAAAAAAACTTTTTTTTTTTCGGAAACAATGACAAGGTTTGGCTTTACTGTAGCGTTGATAGCTGTCAAGCCACGGTTGTCCCCACAGTTGTGGAAGTATAGGTTGTATAAACCTTCCTGGTCCTCCATAAAAATGTGGATGGCGAACTAAATTGTTAGACATGAGGATTGGGCAAGAAGGTTTAGGACCCGTCTTACTTTGGTTGAATAGACGCCAGGGATAACTTCCTGAATAGCAAATTTGAGATCTTCGCAACGTGTTGGGGTCGCGGTGGTCTCCACTGACGATCTGTCGGAAACTTCAACTGCATTCGTTGTCGCAGGACGATCTGTTGCAGGTTCGCGTCTTCGGCGACTGGCAAAGAGGGAAGAATCGCTCAATTTCTTGCTCATGAAGTTGCGTTTGTTGCGAGGGTCGTCCATTGGATTATCGCGGGCTATCGACTGCATTCTTGGGGAACAAGAGACTTTCAACCTTAAAAACCATAACGATTGATTACAAGTTTTAGCTAGGCATTTGTTAGGTTAATTTTACAGCTTAGCTTCGAAATCAAAGAGAAAATGAGCTGTCGCAGCCTCGTCTTTTAGAGGTTGGTCAAATGCACACGACGCTTGGCGATCATCTAGGTAAGGAGTTGTGGCATCACTGAGAGTTCTCTCCAATTCCAGACCCAACTATAAAAGATATATTACACATATAAAATATATTATAATCTTACATATTAAATTTACTAAATACCCTGGGAAAATCGGCTCCATTTTTGGTAAAAGTTAAGTTGGAAATTCGCACATCCAAAACTCCGTTTTTGAGGAAACCGAAGTGACTAAGTGGAAACGATAACCGCGAATCATCCTGTTGGAAATGTTCGAAATAACATAAGATTCCAAAGTGTTAGGATAAAACCGCTTACCTTGATATTCAGGTGATGTATTCTGGCGTACGTCGCTGAAATTGCAAACAGAAAGAAGAAAATGGGGATAATTTTCGGTGACATTTTTGTTGACAAGGCTCCTACGTCATGGCTAGTAGCGAAACGATGTTTTATTTATACTGTTCATGGAAGAAATCGAAAGGCGAATGAGTTAATGAGTTGACTTTTATCAAAATCGGATGCGTATTTAGATTTCCCAGGCGACAAAGATTTGGCGCGTTCCTGTTTGTGTGCTTTTTTTGCTCTTGATTTTTCTTCTGTTTACGGTATTTTAGGGATTGTATAAAATGGATGTGGCAGATTCACAAACTGGACAACAGCGAGTAAAGGATGACGTTGGCGATCGGTGCCAAAAACTCTTCCAAGACTTCCTAAATGAGTAAGTTAACGCACGAAAATGGTAGAGTGCCTTGGTTTCTTTGTAAAGGCAAAAATATAAAATACACATTGCTGCAGGTGCCAAGACGATGCTGGAGAATTGAAATACCAGGAAGAAGCTAAGGATCTCGTAAAGCCAGAAAGAAATACCCTCCAAGTGCACTTCCCTGATCTAGAAAAACATAACCAAAATTTGGCTACCACAATTATTGAAGAATATTACAGGTAACGTATTATTACCTAAACCTGTTTCTCTACAGAATTATTAAATAAACTTCCTCTTTTGCAGAGTTTACCCGTACTTATGTCGAGCCGTTGCCCATTTCGTCCGAGATCGGGCCGAGGTAGCCATCGAGAAGGAGTATTATTTAAGCTTGGTTGATGTCAGCAATCGCTTGAAGATCCGCGGCTTGACTACCAGTCGTATCGGCACGTTACTCCGCATCTCCGGCCAAGTGGTCCGCACTCATCCTGTCCACCCCGAACTGGTTGCAGGTACATTTGTCTGCCTGGATTGCCAGACAGTCATCCATGACGTGGAGCAGCAGTTCAAATATACCCAGCCCACAATTTGCCGCAATCCTGTGTGCAGCAATCGCTCCCGCTTCCTCCTGGACGTGAACAAATCTCGCTTCGTTGACTTCCAGAAACTCCGTATTCAAGAAACTCAGGCTGAATTACCTCGTGGTTGCATTCCCCGAAGCGTAGAAGTTGTGGTACGAGCAGAGGCTGTGGAAGTGGCCCAAGCAGGAGACAAGTGCGACTTCATAGGAACGCTGATCGTGGTACCGGACGTGGGTTCCTTATCTCTACCTGGCGCTAGAGCCGAGTCTGGAGCTCGTCGAGGGAACGAAGGCCCTGACAGCGAGGGTGTTCGTGGTCTAAAAGCGTTGGGAGTCCGAGACTTGCATTACCGAACTGCATTCCTTGCTTGCAGTGTCCAAGCCACCAATCCAAGAGTAAAAGATTTGAAATTCGGAAACTAAAAACGAGAGTAACTTTTTTTTTTTTTAGTTTGGAGGGAAAGATATACGATCCGAAGACATGACTGCCGAAACACTGAAAGCCCAAATGACAGAATCGGAATGGCAACGGATCTATGACATGAGCCGTGACAAGAACTTGTACAATAACCTAATCACTTCACTGTTTCCAACCGTCCATGGCAACGACGAAGTCAAGCGAGGCATTTTACTTATGCTTTTTGGCGGAGTAGCCAAGAAAACAATCGAAGGCACTGCTCTGAGAGGCGATATCAACGTTTGTATTGTTGGAGACCCTTCAACTGCCAAATCCCAATTCTTAAAACAAGTAATAACTTTATTTAAGTAATTATTTTAAAAAATTACCGGCATGTTGCTTTGACAAGGTGGCGGAATTCAGTCCTCGAGCTGTTTACACTTCAGGCAAAGCTTCAACAGCAGCTGGTTTGACAGCAGCTGTAGTGAAAGATGAGGAGTCCTTTGAATTTGTCATCGAAGCTGGTGCCTTAATGTTGGCTGACAATGGCGTCTGCTGCATTGACGAATTCGACAAAATGGATCCTAGGGACCAAGTTGCTATTCACGAAGCTATGGAACAGCAAACAATTTCTATTACGAAGGTAAATTTTTCTAAAAATTTATATTTTTCTTCTTACGAGTAAACTTGATTAACGGTTTAATTGTTTAATTTAGGCCGGTATTAAAGCTACATTAAATGCGAGAGCTTCCATTCTAGCAGCGGCCAATCCAGTAGGCGGTCGTTATGATCGGTCCAAGTCGTTACAGCACAACATAAACCTGGGCGCGCCTATTATGTCACGTTTTGATCTGTTTTTCATCCTCGTGGATGAATGCAATGAAATGGTGGATTACTCTATTGCTAGACGGATTGTCGACTTGCACTGCCGGAGACTCGATTCCATTGAACGCGTCTATAGCGAGGAGGAAATCCAAAGATACATTCTTTTTGCTCGCCAGTTCAAACCGCAGCTAGTTAAAGTAAAGGAATTAGAACTTCTTAGTAATTGACTAGATTTCATCCATTTTTGTAATGTATTTTTTTAGGAAGCCGGCGATGTTCTAGTGGAACAGTACAGGCATTTACGTCAGAGAGACGTGGGCGGATCTTCGCAATCTTCGTGGAGGATTACTGTCAGACAGCTTGAAAGTATGGTTCGATTAGCGGAAGCTATGGCCCGAATGCATTGCTCTGACTTTGTAAGAATTCTATGACTCATGTGACTATTACTCATAACATAACTAATAAATATGAAATTCAGGTGGAAATAAAGCATGTAAAGGAAGCATTTCGCTTGTTGAACAAATCTATTATCCGTGTTGAGCAACCCGATATCCAGTTAGACGAGGATCCCTTCACTGAAGACCAAGAGATGGAAGACGACGCTGAGGCACCCCAACCTGATGCTAACGGTAATGACTTTTAAATAACGGAGCACTGGCAATAGATAACGATGGATTTTTAAAACTTATTTTTGAGTAGGAGATGCTATTGGAGAGCCAGCAACACCCCAACCACAAGTGCAACATAAGAAATTACGGCTGTCATTTGAAGGGTACAAAAGCATGTCCAACCTGATTTTGATGTACATTCGCCGCGAAGAGAGTAGGCAAGAAGAGGAAGGTGGTGAAGGCACCAAACGAAGCGATGTAGTTAACTGGTTCCTGAACGAGATCCAAAGCGAGATAGAAAGCGAAGCAGAGTTGGTTGAGAAGAAGATTCTGACAGAAAAAGTCCTGGATAGGCTTATATATCATGTAAATTTTGAAAGTTTAAGAAGAAAAATCGAGTACTCATAAAAGTGATGTTTTAGGATCAAGTTCTCATTCCGTTAGGCCATACTGGTTTGAAAGGCAAAGATGAAACGTCACAAGAAGAGGACCCTTTCCTAGTTGTTCATCCCAACTACGTTTTTGATATTTAAATGCGAATTCACTGTGCCTGTATTATTGTATGCATGTTGAATATTCATATATTTGGCAATACAATTTTCCCATGCTCCATTGCTCGACACTGCGTTGCTTCGTTCTTTTTCGATTGGCGCGTGCAACCACGTGTTCCTGCGCCCAAAATCATACTGGCCAACGGAGGTTTCCAGATGACGCGTTTTTTAATAGGTTTGATCTTTAGAATCTGTCTCACTATTGTGAGGAAGATATTATTCTTTATAATCTGTCTCACAATTGTGAGATATTTTTAAAGATCAAACGTACTTCGACCAAACTACACTCCTAATTTGCTAGAATAAACGCCGAAGTAGCTAACTTCGCTACCACTATCTAATGGATCTTTTAAACACTATTAAGTATAAATATATTTGCCGATTCCTGATGATGTCAGTGTTTTCAAATTGCAATCGTATCTTTTATTGTCGAAACCCTTGATCTTAAGATTACAAGTAATGAAGAGGACAAAGGAAAGTCCAGACTTACAAAACACACGCAACTGACCGGAAACATGACGTGGACATTACAAAGGTATGGAAAGATGCGTGTTTTGTTTTATTTTTCTTTATGCAATGTATCTTGCAGTTTGTGATGAGGTTATTTACTTGTTCCGAAGCTTAACTGATGACATTGAATGTCCCCAGTTATCGGAGTTGTTCTTGTGTAAGGATTATAATGTAGCCTTTTATGCTTAAAGCGTTTGGTTCCTTTGTGCTCGGTGAGTCGGAGTTTCCATATTTTTGCAATTTTTCATTATTATCTGATAGCTGGTGTCATTAATTAACATTAATAAAGAATCTAGACTTTTTCTCAAGCAGTGTTTCAGTAAGGCTTGTTCAATCTATAAAATGCGGTTTAGAGTGCCAGTGCAGTTGGGTTATCTTTATGGAATTTGGGGTGTATGTTAATTTTGTAGGAGTGTAATACATCAGGTTTCATAAAAAGTAGTTAATAATTCAGGAATTTCCTATTAACCATAAAGTTTCTGTCTACAACGCAAATTCTAAAACTGTAATATAAAAGAAACAATCTCTCAAGAATAGTCTTAATTAAAGTTATCAGAAAGGTATTCGAGGATAAATCAGTCAGGAGAAGGTTACAAATAGTCGCCATGTTATAAATTCTTGTTAAAAAGTAGTTAACGTTAAGATCATACTTCACAGGATCATTTCTGTAGTATGATTGCTAGATTTCTTTGCAGAAATCACGCAATAACTCATCCACGATGAGGAGGAAAGGCATTCTTCCCTGAGCAGGAAGCGGATCTTGGATGTTGCTGCTTCGGCGGGAACTGTCTTTGGTCATTGAGGACTGTTCTGCCAAGTCTTTCGGGGCTTGGTGGAAGGGAAGGATGCGTTCTGAGTGGTTGGGTCAAACCCTTATTAAACTGATAAAATCAGGAACAATTTAGCAGTCGAAAGTACTAGGTGATTCGACTATTTTCGACTTACCGATTGGGCACAAAGAAAAATTGCATAAAATTGAAGGTCATCGCCCATTTTGGGCACAATTACTAAAAATAAAACTGTACAATGTCTGTGGAATTAATTATCGTACGTTTAATTAATTTCTGGAGAAATGTACGGTTGACCTATATAGGGCTGAAAAACTATACAAAATCGTTTCTAAACATGCCATCAGTGATCCAGATGAAGCTAACGATGTTTTATCAAGATCCTGTCGAAAATGGCAGACAAGAATACGCGAACACACCTGTCTCCCAATTCTGTCACGAAAGCCAACTTCAGGTAGGCAGAAATGTCCTAAACCCGAATAGCTTCGTTAGTACAAATCGGGTGTCCTCGATGAGTCGAGTAAAGAATGGACGACCTATTCTCTCACGAGAATTCTAGTTTAATAATTACGGATTACACTTATCAAAATCTAACATGGGACGTCACTTGGAACTCTTCTTTTTTAGATCTGACCGGTAATGAAACTACTAACAACAGTACGGACGTAGTGCACAGTCCAGTTGCGTGGTCATTCGCCAAAGTGGGAATGCTAATTGCCCAAGTGTTATTAATGTCTGTCACTATTTGCGGAAACCTCCTAGTCGTGGGCTCAGTCATAATCGAGAAAAAGCTACAAACGCCTTTCAATTACTACATTGTCAACTTAGCCTTGACGGATATGAACGTCGGACTCTCAGTCATGTCCATTTTCACGATTTATAATGTCTACGGGTATTTCCCTTTCAATTCCGCTGTGTGTTCGTACTGGGTATGGAGTGACTTTACGATGACGTTCGAATCTGTGGCAACTTTGGCAGCCATCAGGTAAAGAGCCTTAACTTAGTTGGAAGAATTTTTATTTAAATATTCATGTAGCATTGATCGATTTTGGTCGGTGACATGGTCGATTCATTACCGAAATCATAACTCCGGGTCGAAATCTCTTCTCATCATCCTGGCCACTTGGTGTTTCGTTAACACAGTTTGGCTTCCGGCGTTTGTATGGGATCGTTTGTACAACGTTTACAGTCCAGAAGAATGCGAGTGGGACCCAAAGCGCAATGTTCATACAGTCCTTTACGTAGGTCTCCTGGGATACTACATACCTCTGCTAGTCATGTTGACTGCTTACATCCGTATTTTCTATGTCATGATGAAACGCTCCCGACAAGTTGCTCAATCCAAGAAAGTAGAAGTCAGCGTTGTTTCGGTAAAGATAATACGTTTGGAATGTCAGTATCTTAACTGATGACCTTATGAAGGCGGTAACTCAAGATGATACTTCAGATGCGGGACCATCTCGTGGTCCACCATCGACAAACCAGCCGGCAGGCAAACAAAATCAACTAACGATACCTAAACAGGCAGGTGGCGGGGCTGCAGCGAAGAAATCTGACGCGGATGTTGCACGCAGCAGAAAGGATCGGAAAGCTTTCTACACGCTGGGCCATATAGTCATCATGTTCCTGATTTGCTGGATTCCCTTCTACCTCTTGTTCTTGGTATAAAGTACTTGACAACTGAAAGAGACCTTTATCAAGCAAAATCCTGTTTCTAGATCAATCCTCTAGCTCCCAACATATTTCCTTCATGGTACCTGGATTTTTCGTATTGGATGGCATACTTAAACTCAGCAGTCAACCCCATTGTCTATGGGGTTGGCAACGACGATTTTCGTAGGTCGTTTAAGAGATTAATTTTGTTGCAATGTAAGACTTAATTGTGTAGGACTTAGATTAGTACGAATCAAAGGGGTGATTAATTCGTTATCAAAATTCTTGAAATTGGCCGTACGTGTTCTAAGCAATGTGCAAGGCATCATAAGATCAAAACTCGAAAGCAAGACTCTTCTCCTTATCTTATTCAGACTGATAATACCGAGGCCCTCAGCTTGTCGAATAACATGTCCTTCATTGTTAATTGCCTACTCATTGACGTGGTTTCGAGAATGCTACGTAGAAGCCATAAACGTAAATGAGCCACTGTCTAGTGACGTGTTTATAGTTAGCGGATATGGATTCAAAGCTCCTTTTATCAGCAGGATGCAAACATAATCTTCTTTAAGCGGAGGTTTTCATGATTAATCCTGCGACCCAGTAACTTCTAATTCTGCTCTTGTAATTGACATATAAGAAGAAACTTCCCTGGTACAGAAAGGATGGAACTTTTACTGACCTGCATCAAGGTTCACCTGATAAGATTGCAAAATAATCAAACTCACTTGATAATCACACTATGTACCACACCTTTAAGATCATGGTATAAAAGGGGTGATGCTAGTAATACAGTAGCAATATAAGCTTGAGATTTTCTTGATCAACATGAAACAATTCGTTTGGATTCTGTGTCTCGCCTTCCTTCAAGGTACTCTAAAACTAATAGGTACGGGAATACGTGAAACGTTAACTAACTGTATTTTCTAGGGAGTTTGTGCGCCCCCAAACAAGTAAGTTTTAACGCTTTTCCGCTATACAGTGGCTTATACTGCTCTTCTCTTAAATACCTGGCTATTTCTGCTTTTCCTCTCTATGGCTTTCGCTCTTCTTCGTTTTCGATTCTTCCACGCGTTGCAGGACGTAGAGCAGAGTTCTCCCAGATTCACTTGTCCCCAAAACGGGTTCTACGCTGTAAGTTACTGTTCTTCCAATTACTACAACTGCGTCAACGGTCATGCCTACTTAGAAGTAATAAGTACACTTAAAAAGAACTAAACCATCAAATAATTAACTGGGTTCGGCACGGCTAGACTTGTCCCGAAGGAACTTTTTTCAATGATGCACAAAAAACGTGCGACGATCCCGAAAACTTCTTCTGTGGCTTTACTTGCCCAGTGGAAAATGGTTTCTACGCATCGGGAACATGCTCTAGCGTTTTCTACAATTGCGTGAATGGCCATGCTTACAATGAGGTAATACCACAATTAAACTTGTAGTTCCAATTTCATAACTATCATAACTAATTGGCTTTTAATAGACTTGTCCTGAAGGAACTCTGTTCGATGGAGCTAACAAGAAGTGTGATGATCCCGCGAGCATCGATTGCGGATCAGTTGTATCTTCAACTGCTTTTCCTTTAACTACCATAGTCCCCGACGGTTTTTGCCAGGATGTAACTGGCTTCTTTGCCATCCCCGGGGAATGCTCTGGTCGATACATCAATTGTGTGAACGACTATCCCTATTTGGAGGTATAGTTTTTCTCACTCACTAATACTTTCTCAGTACTATCACTCAAGCTAATAGTAATACGCTGACGCCATTAGACTTGTCCGGAAGATTTCATCTTTAACCCTGACACACTGCATTGCGATGATCCATCCAGGGTAGACTGCTACACCGGCACGACCAAATCCACCACGACATCAACCACCACCAAATCTCCCACAAGTCCTCTTCCACCCTTTGAGTGCCCAGATGCGAATGGTAAGATCTCATCTCATAAATATTCTTACTTTCCTAGCAACTAAATCGAGTATAATAGGCTTCTTTGCAATGGACGGAGTCGAGTGCTCCCGACAGTATTACTCTTGCATTGGTGGAGTACCGTATATAGAAGTAAAAAACAGTTGACGGAATAGACAAGGAAGAACAAAAAAATTCCCCTTTTTAGACTTGCTCCAGCGACGCAATTTTCAACCCCTTAACACTAGAATGTGACCTTCCAGAAGAAGTTGATTGCCAGAGCTCCTTCGTATGCCCGACTTCTGAGGGAACTTATGCGAGTCCAACTGACTGCTCAGATTATTACGTCTGCCTTGCAGGCAAAGCAATCATACAGGTAAACGAATTTACCTTTTAACTAGTTACCTCTGTACATATCTGATAATAACTCCGTTTATTTTTAGCACTGTCCAAGTGGTCTCTATTACAACGCCGCAATTGCTGCCTGTGACTGGCCAGACAATGTCATCTGTGATGTTAAAAAAGCCAAGCCGGTTTCAAACCTTACAAAGCGGGTTTCTAAACTTTACAACAAGATTTCCAAACGCTCTGCTGTCTTTAAGCACTGAACAACCTTTCCAAACTGGTGACGGGTTCTTTTACGCTCGATAACGGTCCTATAAAGGGTTGGTGATTGGTACTTAACGCTTCCATGTAATCTAGAAATTGTTGGTGACGGGAATGCTGACTGCGGGACTTAATAGCTATAATAATACAGCTTAGTTAAAGCTGTGCATTTGTTAGGTTTCCATTATTCTGATTGATTTTCAGGTGAAGAACCTGTGGTTGCAAGGCACCGAAATTGGTCTTGACCCCGACTACAAATGTCCTGCACAAGGCGTTTTCCCCCATCCACTTTGTCGCCAGTATTACTTTTGCGATGCCATAGTAGCGCACGTCTACCTTTGTCCTTTTGATCACTTGTTCGATCTGGTAAGCAATAGGAAATACTAATTAAAACGAATGAAAGGTACAAACGATTATTATAATACAGAGATACAACGGCTGCAATTACCCGGAGCAAACGGATTGCCAAGACAGAACTCGACCAGGTAATTAAATTTTGCTACGCAAAGAAATCTTAAAAAGTTCAACCCCGAACTAAGGGCTAAAAAGAAATTATCGAACAAAAAATGTATTTGCAGAAGAAGTAACTACCACGAAGATAACCCCTACAACAACTACCGAAGCAGTGACTTCGGCGCCGCACTTCACGTGTCCTAGTAACGGGTTTTGGCCTATAAACGCCTGTTCCAGCGGGTATTGGATTTGCGTTGACGGAGAAGCTTTCGCCAACGTAAGTTTATCTTTCCAGACAGAATGATGCTTTATAACCCTATGTTTGCTGTAGACTTGCCCTGGAGATACCGTCTTTGACAGCGAGAGTAAGGCATGCAGTTCGCGCGAAAATGTGGCTGGGTGTATTACCACAACCACTACTACCACAACTGCCGCTCCTCCTTACATTTGCTTAGAAGACGGATTCCATGCCGCAGGAAACTGTACTACTTATTACTGGATTTGCCTCGAAGGAACGCCCTATCTCCAAGTATAATGTAACGTATAAGACAAAGACTTAGTTACACTGTATTCTGCAGAACTGCCCTGCTGACTCAATCTATGATAGCGAAAAACATGTTTGCGCCCACCTGGAGAATGTGGCCAACTGTCAATTTCAATGTAGCTCAAACGGGTTTTTTCCCGTAGGCGAATGCACCAACAAGTACTGGGTTTGCGTTGGCGGAGAGGCTTCCATGCAAGTATGTATCCGCATGTAGTAAAACTGTAAGTTTGATATGTATTTACGTCACAGCAATGCCCGGGAAGTTCTGTGTTTGATGAAGTTACCGGGGCCTGTGAAACACCAGACAATATCAAATGCCCAGCACGTAGGTTTATAAATCATTTCAGAAGAAAGGTTTTGTAAAAGCATAATGACATTTTAGCCGCTGAAGAGACTACAGCTGCTGCAGCCGTAACTACGACAGCTGCGCCACCTACCACCCAAAATTCAAATCAGTTATTTAAATGTCCCTCTTCGAGTGGTTACTATAGTGCCCCTGATAGCTGTTCCAGCTATTACGTCTGTCAAGCATGGAATCCAACCCGTATGGTAAGGAACAGACTAGACTTAAACCATCAGTACACAATTTAATATCTCATAAAGGAATGTCAAGCTGGACTCTACTATAATGAAGCTATTGGCACCTGCGACTGGCCACGAAACGTATCTTGCAATGTAAAGTGAGCACAACGCAGATGAATGTTCGCTGTATATTCAAAAGTTTAATTTTGACAAAATTTTAGCTTAGCATAATTATGCTTGTACTCACTTTAAACGGATTGAAGTACGATACACCTGTTAGATTTAGCAATAATTGTATTAAATACAAACATGTAATGCGCGCGCTCCTTATAGGCAAAATACAAAATGCCTTCATAGGGAAACAAGCTGGAACTTTTCTGTATCAACCCGAGGACATGTTATATCACTAGTTCAAAGATTTGAAATTCCATTCCAGATCCTCCGACTATGGAAGCCCCGAGAGGACAAAAACTCAGAACTGCAGAAAGTAACTCGGGAACCGCAGAAAGTGCACATAAGTATGCAGAAAGTACACAGAAAGTAACTTAAATTTACTTTCTGCCACTGCTTGTCCCTTTCTGCTACTTCCTGCATACTTATGTACACTTACGTGCACTTATGTACCCTCACCTGCATTTACGTGCACTGTTTGCGGCTCCCGAGTTGACTTTCTGCAGTCCTGAAGGTCACAAAAGATCCCCGAACTGGGAAGGAATGGGTAAGCTATCCATTCGCTAATAAGCCAGTTGAATCGAGTTTATCTATGCTAGAAGAGCAGCTTCTTGAAGTCATGAACGATGGTGGTCTTAAAAGTACGTTTGCAATAACTTTAGACCTTCACGCATTTTTGATTAAAGTAAAGGCGTAATATCTTGTAATATAAGTAATATGAGTAATATAATTAATAATAATATAATAGTTATAATATAATAATATAATTAATAATATAATTATATTAGAATATAATAATATAATAATTAATAATATAATAAGTAATATAAGTAATATCTTGAGATTGATACAAGAGCAATTAAAAGCCTGCCTCCATTCCAACTTCCTACCTCTGCGAATCAGGCTTTTCTACAGTGACAGCTACCAAAACCAAATTACGCAACAGACTGAATATTAGCAATACACTTCGGGTGTCTTTGTCACCCATCACCACCCACAGGTGGGAGCGTCTGCTTGAAGGAAAACAAGCTCATTGCTCACACGGATTCATTTCAGTGTTTAACTATGTATTAATAAACGGATTTAATTGCACAACAACCGGTATTATATTTATATTCAACCGACCACCCTTAGACACGGTGGATCGCAGACAAAGTTTACGGTTAAAAGTGTGGCATGGCACTAAAAAGTTTGGGAACCGCTGCTCTAGGGACTTCCATTTCCGACAGCCAAACAAAACTGTGAAACACGTGTATATTAGAATAGTACCTGGACTTCGCATCTGGGACGCGTACTGGAATCGTTAATGCAGTAGCCAAAAGAAAAACAAACGGTAAACTTAAATTTTCCATGTAGAAATTTTATACCAATCCAGAACCCGTAACCACACTACTGTTTGCTTTTAATTTTGGTGTACTCGTTATACTGATTCTTAAATTTGAAGGTCGACGGTTCCTTTCAACTTTCCTTCATATTTTCGTACAATTTCCTCAACTTCTGCGCTTAAAAACTCTTCAACTTGTTGGGAGGCACGTCCTGTGAAAGTACTCGGATCAAGGAGTCCGTCTAGCTCAGCATCAATGGGAGCGAAATAAGAAGAATTGCGAATCCGGGTTATCAAATCGTTGTCCCCTCCTTCTTGTTTGACTATAGCCGCTGCTTCATGGGACAACACGCGAATCTGTTCATGACACTCTTGACGGTCTTCACCTCGCTTGACCATGGCCATGATGATATTTTCGGTGGCCATAAACGGTAATTCTTGATTGATGTGTCGTTCGATAACTTTCGGGTAGACGACTAAGCCTTCTGCCACATTCTGCAACGTCTGAAGTACCGCATCAGCAGTCAAAAAGCTTTCTGCTAAGGTAATACGTCGATTGGCGCTATCGTCTAAAGTACGCTCCATCCATTGGTTGGCGGAAGTTTGCAAGGCATTCATGGTCAAAGTCATCAAGTGGCGACTCAACGAGCAACAACGCTCGCTTCGCATCGGATTACGTTTGTATGCCATGGCACTTGAACCAATCTGGGTCTTTTCAAATGGTTCTTCAACTTCTTTCATATTGGCAAGCAAGCGAATATCCGTGCACATCTTATGGATAGAAGCTCCCAAACTACCTAAAGCGCTTACGCAATCTGCTTCAACTTTCCGGGTGTAGGTTTGTCCGCAAATAATATACCCACGTTGAAAGCCAGCCAGCTGGGTAACGCGGGCATCCAAAGCTTTGACTTTATCATGGTCATTTTCAAAAAGCTGCAGAAATGATGCCTGCGTCCCAGTCGTGCCTTTGACTCCACGGAAACGTAGATCATTTCTCAACTGAGAGATTCTTTTCTCATCCATCAGCAACTCTTGGATCCAGAGGCAAGCACGCTTACCAACCGTTGTCAGCTGAGCCGGCTGCAAATGTGTGAAACCAAGCGTGGGCAAGCTCTTATATTCTTCAGCAAATTTTGCAAGGCGAGCGATACAAGTGGCCAGTTTTGGTAGCAAGATATCAAACCCATCGCGAATGACAATAAGATCAGTATTATCTCCCACATAACATGACGTTGCACCGAGATGGATGATTGGTGCAGCAGTAGGACAGGCGCGAGCAAAGGTGTGCACGTGTGCCATAACATCATGTCGGATAATTTTCTCCTCAGCTTCAGCCATTTCAAAATCAGTATCTGTTATGTGCTTTTGCATCTCATCCAACTGCTCCTGCTTAATAGGCATACCCAGCTCTTTGGAGGCCTGAGCTAGAATGTACCAGAGATACCGCCAAATACTGAACTTCTTGAAATCGCTAAAATTTTCAGCCATTTCCTTAGATGCATAACGAGTCGATAAGGGATTGCCATACTGACGGTACTTTTCAGGAATGTTAGTTGCTGCTTTCAAATGGTCTTTTAGGGAGATGTCCTGAAAATTTCAACAATGAATTAATAATTGTTCTATCATATCAGGTTAATAGTTTTACCATTTCTTTTCTGCTCATTTTGTTGAGAATCATGCCTCCAATTCTTCTTCAACCCTTTCTCTATTCTTATACTTGCTAATATAGTAAGCCAATTTAACGCCTAGCAACTGCAAATAAACACCGCGTAAAGATATTTAGAGAGGGAACATCCACGTGTTGTGTCTGTTACCAAAAGATACATTGAAATAGAGGCGCTGTCAAATGGTACCAACATGGATAATATGCAGGTTCCTAAGTTACTACTTAGAATGGTGGGGTGTAAAGTGTAGAAGCGCCGCCAAATGGAACCAATTGCTGATTGGCCGTTCACAGACCGGTATTTATTATAACAGTTTAAGACACATCGATTATAACCGTTTAAGTGTGGAATACTGTAGCGTGTGGTTCAATTCTGGTCCTGTATTAATAACTGTATTAAATCATGTATGCTTTGATAACCGTTGAAATGCTTATACTTAGTCGTCCGCCTCTTTACACTTCCAAATAACTCGCTTTCTCTCTCAAATCACCCGCGTTCACTCACTCCGTACTTTCGCCACGCCTCCACTTCACGTCCATTCTCTCGCTCCCTTGCTCTACGACTCTGTCCTCTTATCACCGCAGCTAGCCCGGCTTCCTTATACCGCTAGACTCGCCAACCGCTACAATTCTGATAGTATGGGAAAAATCAACTCCAACAATAACTCATAGAACAGCTAGGGAATTGATATATCCGTGTTGCCATCGATTTATGTTTGAACCTCATTTTTATATTTCACGCCGTGAGCAAGGCGTTGGTCAAAATGGTCTGACCAAACCTGTCCTCTCAGGGAACTAACCTGCAACCTCGAAAAGTGGTAACAAAAGGCTCATACGGAAGGGGCTGCATGTTCCCTCTCCATATATCTTATTAACTCTATTTATTTACTCTATGGCTGTCGAAGAAAATGCGAACTTGCCAGGTTTCAGAATTGGAGTATTGAAATAATTTCGTGTTTGATAAATTCATGTTTTAATTAAGAAGTTTATAAATTTAACGCTTTTAATTGATTCCTTGCTCAGTTCTATATTTATTGCTAGTCATTTTAAAGACTTGTGTACGCACTAGAATCCAAGTGGTCCTTGGTTTGTTATTTTGTTTATCATTAATCATATTAAAAAGCTACATGGATATGAAAACTGCCGCAAAAGTATTAATGGTTACAATAGTGCACTGTTATTTTAACGTATCTTAGTTCTTACCGTTGCCTTCATTACAAATGCTTACTTTACTATAGTCACTGTCATCTTAATTAAAGAGGTTTGGCATGGTTACTGTTACTACATTAATATTGTTGAAGATTGTCCTATCTCTAACCCTGTCCTTTAAAGCTGAAGAAAGGACTGCATTTTGTAAGCTTTAATTGAGGGGTTCGACATAGTTGCTTATGTAACTGTACGCCCTGACTAGTCGGTTATAATTTAGTGTCTTTGGATCCTTTATAACTTACTTTGTAACTTTATACCACAGTATAAAGGCTTACATAGTAGGATAACAAGGGCATCTTCAGATTAAAGATTTTGGACCGACTTTCTCGGTCCCCAGAGTACATTCTGGTAAAAGGCCATATAGAATTCGTTTACACCAAACAAGTTCTTTTACACCAAATTCCTTTAAACCAAACGCCTTTAAGTTCGTTCGAGCCCGTGAGTACAAGCTTATAAAAGGAAATGACTTTAACTTCGTGATATTTGCAAGTAATGATCGACAGAGACATCTACGGAGTCTTTTTAACTACGTGGGCAAAAGGCTTTTGGTACCTCCCACTCGCTACTCGTACGTCGCTTTTAGATCGATTTAATCATCCGGAAAAAAACAAGGATTCTCAGCCGGTGTAAAGTAAAAGTAATCCCTCAAAGTCCAAGTAAAATTTCACATTAGTTTATTTCATCCTTTAAATACTAAAAGAATTCGACTAGAAAACATGTCAGAAGACATTCCACCAGGTTGGGAGAAGCGTACCAGTCGCTCCAGCGGTAAAATAAGCTGTTTTCCTAACTAAGCTTTTTGTTTTTGCTATAGTTAGTACAATTTAAATATTATGTCTTCGACTTCTAGGCCAGAGTTACTACCTTAATGTATACACTAAAGAGAGCCAATGGGACTTACCTACGAAACCAGCCGAGCCTAGTTCATCCGCAGGTCCCAGCCAAGTTCAAGCTAGCCATCTCCTTGTGAAACATCGTGATTCACGACGTGCTTCTTCATGGCGCGAAGATAGTATTACCCGCAACAAGGATGAAGCTCTTGATCTGTTGGAGGGTTACAGGGAGAAGATTGTTTCCGGTCAGGCCTCCTTTGCGGAATTGGCTTCTCGGTATTCGGATTGCAGTTCTGCCAAAAAAGGTGGCGATCTGGGTCTTTTTGGTCGCGGAGCGATGCAAAAACCTTTTGAAGACGCTACGTTTGCCCTAAAAATTGGCGAACTTAGCGAGCCAATATGGACCGATTCTGGCGTCCATATTATCCTGCGTACAGCTTAATTAATTCAACTATTCGTAATTCATTTTGCTTCACTCTACGAGCGCGCTTTCCTTTGCGATATTCACACTAAATGTTGAGAAAACGATGGCTGAACCGTAAATACAACTTGTATATCGCTGTTCAGTATAAAACGTAGGTATGCATTCATCAACGGGCAGGGTTACCTTTCAAAACAGTTTATAGATATGGCTTTGACAATAATTTGGATTAGGTTACACATTCGAACTTTTAATTGCAATAAACTTGAATCCTAGCCATTAAGTAGAAGAGGTTGCAATACTGACAACCTTTTTAATCGATACTTCTTTTTTCACTTCCCTTATAAAATATCTTAAAATGGAAACTAACTAGTGGATAAGCAAGTAAAAAAGGATACATCAGGTTCTTGCGTACCAGATATGTACACTATTATTTTGAAACTTAATCTAACTTTTGGATTCTCTTTAGGGGAATAGGGCGACGAAGCTATCATATATTGATTTCATTTTTTTTTAAAGGAAAGAATAAAATCCAATCAAATGGTGGTGTAAAAAATGGTGTCACATCCCTATCGACTTTATGAGTCTTATTTTGCGCATCCACTTCCCGTGACGTCTTGTTCTTCCGTTTCTCCAGCCAATGACAAGTAGTCGTAAATCCAAGGCTCGGCTCCTCGGACAGGATATTTTCACTTATTCGTCTAAGCAAATGGTGCGAACAACCATTTCTGTAACTTGGTAAGGATCAGCGTTGGAAGATGGACGACGATCTTCCAAGTAACCCTTTCGCTCTTCAGCGACACTGCGAGGAATACGAATACTGCAGCCACGGTTGGCCACACCTAAGCGTTTTAACCAAAACATTAAAACCCTAAGCTTCTACAAGGATTTTAGGAAAATCCAGTTCAACTTACCAGCAGAGAAGTCGTGAATGGACGAAGTTTCATGGGCTCCCGTCAACCGACGCTCGTTATCCTTTCCACCATGAGGATCGTAGGCCCTGATATGGCGAATGTGATGACGAGAAAGTTTATCGATGGCTTTTTCAATTTCAATGATGCCATTTTCCTCTCGCATGGCTTTAGTTGAAAAGTTAGTATGGGCCCCCGCTCCGTTCCAATCTCCCTTCATGGGTTTAGGATCCAATGACACGACCACTCCGAAATCTTCAGCGACGCGGTGCAAAATATAACGAGCGACCCACAAGTCGTCTCCCATAGTAATGCCTTCGCATGGTCCCACTTGGAATTCCCACTATAAAACAAGAAACGGCCCATTACAATGCTATTAAGCTTATTATCCTTGACTATTGCGTTACCTGAGCGGGCATGACTTCGGCATTAGTTCCGCAAATGTTGACCCCGGCGTACAAAGAAGCTCGGTAATGTGCTTCAACAATGTCTCGGCCGAAGACTTTGTTCGCTCCTACACCACAATAGTAGGGCCCTTGAGGTCCGGGAAAACCATTCTTGGGCCAGCCGAAGGGATGGTTGTCTTGGTCCAAAAGTGTGTATTCTTGCTCCATGCCGAACCACGGGACTTGATCCGCGGCTTTCTCCATAGCTGCCAAGCAGCTGTGACGATGATTGCTCTCAGTCGCTTTCTTGTTGTACTTGTACGTGTCGCAAAGCACTAATTTGTTGTTGCCTAAGGTAAATGGGTCCCTATAGACCGCTACTGGATACAAGTAAATATCCGAGTTGCTCCCTTCGGCTTGGTACGTTGAGCTGCCGTCGTAGTTCCAGATGGGTAATTCTATACATTCCACAAAAAATAAAAAGATAACGTAAAAATCCACTTCATAAACCGACTCCCATTGGGGTTTCCCAAAAATCGCATTCCCCAACTGTTTACTACGTACCTTTGGGAGCTTTAGGCACGAAGTCCAAGGTTCTTGTTTTGCAACGCACATATTCCCCTGTGCCATCAATCCAAATGTAGGTGGCCATCACTTTATCATCGGGCTGTTCCAGTCGCATGTAGCGGTCCAAAACCGCCTTATCGGTGGTAGCATTTGGGGAAAACATCTTGACCTCCAAAAACTAACAAAATAAACACCTTTAGTTAAATGTACGTTCGAGATGATTCAAAATAAGTTAGACAGCTCTAATTAGTGTAGGCCTTTACGAGTAACTATTGCAGCAAAACTATTTGTGCTGTAGGCTTTATGAGACAAAGGAAGGATCCAGTTCTTTCTTCACAAGTGAGCCATTTTAGAGAAAAACTAGAAGGAACGGGTTGGATAACCTTTGGACTCTACGATGGCTGTTATGCAACTTGTTTACTTCAATGCTGCAGTCTTACAGAGGCGCACTTTCCCGGAAATACTAAAGTTTTTTTTTTATTTTTTTATTTACTAGCCTCGTTTTGCGTGTTCACGTGTGCGGTGAGCTCATAGCGGATGGCCTTTGGCACATACCAGCTAGCTGCACGTGACGGTGTAAGAACGTACTTAACCAAGGTTACTGAATGACAGTAAATTAGGCTTCCTTAACCCCTGTTGCAAGTACGGCGCGAACCTGATGTCCTTCTCAACCTTATCTAGAAAAGTTTCTCGGATTTCCTCCTTGGCACCAATTCTAAATTCAGAAACGTCTTTTCCGACTAAACTATGACCTGGGCTAACTTCCGAATAGATCAAGGCCAAGGGGCTCGAAGCCTTTGCCAAAAAGTGAGCAAGGATAAGAATACACACGCAAAAAAAACTAAAATAGATTTTTTTAAAAAAACTAGAAATACAAGTATTTAAATACAACACGCAAGGAACTCATTTCCGACGAATTTTCTAACAGCGCTAGAGCGCATATGCCGAAGACAACAACTTGGATCTTTGCATCATATCCATACTTAATGCAACATAGGGAAAAAGACGCCGAGAAAAACCGGAATGGGCTAGATTTCGTGCGCAAGGCAAGAGAAAGGGTATAGCAACACGGACTTTGGGGAAGATGCTGAGAAAAAGGATTTATATAACGACTTCTATAATGACAAGAGCGTTTGCTTTAACGAATTTTTAGTTATACCTTTTGCTCTTCTCAAAGCACGCTATCACGTGACAGGACTTCTTGAAGGGCATTTACAGGAAGAACAACTTGTTATATCTTACAAGTTTCGTTCTATTTGGAATCCACGTCAGAGATCGAAGAGGATTTCCACTGCGTTCTTTATCCAATATGCAAAGTCCTGGACATAGCGAGTTCACTTAGCAACAATAAAAAAGAGATCGCACAATCTGTAACTTTTATTTTTAACGGATGAGAACTCGGGTAAACAACGTTTTCTTTATCTGACTTTCGATTTCGTTTTCAATGTTTTTCTGCTCTAGATAACGTGACCCTTGGCATAGATCGACAAAAATGTTTTTGCTTTTAATAAGGCACAATTAACGCGATGTGGGGGGTGATAAGTGGGCGTGTGATCTACAGGATAAAGTGAAGCGAGCGGATTTCTCCCACATCTCCCACCGAACTCCCCTCCCCCCCTGGACGAGGTTAGTAGTCGGTTCCTGCAGCCAGACCTAGTATATTGATCACGTGCTAGACACACCATACAAACATTCTGCTGGTCTCGCTTGCTTTTGCTGCTGAAAATGCTTTCAGCTATTTGACCTAGTTGCGGGAAAAAAAAAACATGTCAACTAAACTTTCTAGCGATGTAGGGGTTTCGGATCATACACTCAAAAGTCGTATGATCCCTTCGTCACAAGTGAAAGGGAAAGTTTCTTTCCAAATCCAGGCCTGCGTATAGATAACTTAATTGATTTGCATGGGAGCAAACAAAGGGGACCTTTAAACTGGCGCTCCTGTGCCTGTCTTGGCGAAAGACCTCGAATGACCCTCCTCTATAATGCGCAGGGACACGAAAGCAAATACGAGAATATTGATAGAAATATCCTTCTCCATCTGCCTTGGAAATAGACCTTGCCCTTATCCCGGTACAACATTGCATTGGACTTGGAAAAACGCGACTGGCTAATCAATAACTCCGCAACTAGTGGCTTTTTTTAAAAGAATAATTTAAAGGGCGATGGCTATAGTACAATGGAACTTTATTTACCTGAAGATTATGAGAACAGAAGGATCGGCTTAGCTGAAACAGCACTCCGCACTGTAATAAATCTGGGCTATTGCAATTGCTGCTAAAGCCTTTTGACAACTTCACTTCTCAGCTACGGACAGAGAAGGACTAGGTATCGCGTCTAACTCGGCGGACTTCTGACTTGCTTGTGTTTGTGTGACTTGTCCTGCGTGCGGCTTTTATGGCTCGTCGATTCCCAGTGCTCTTGTCCCGGGCGCACAAGGAAGGTGCTTCCTGATCGGCAAGGTAGAGTCGAAATGAAAGTCCACACTATTGGTCTACAGAGTATCAAAGGGTATCATACCGCATCACGCCATACTCACTAACGAGTTCTTCCCTGTTCCTCCTTACCTTGTAAACTTGTATCAGAATCGGAATACCAATTTTTCATCATGGCATAAATTGTATTTTACGAAAATAATTGTGTTTTACATAAATCCTTGGCAAGTTTTCTACTAAATTTGAAGAATATCAAACAACATTACCATACTGTAAAATCACGAAAAGACTTTGTATTTATGAACAAATATCAACAATACTGTACTAATAATATATACGTTACGAACACGAGAAATTATAGAGACATGTCTTGGCAGTCGCGCAACCAGTTTGAAAAATTCCCTAAAGACCAAGCTGGTTTCTCCGTGGAAAACTGTTATATAATAGAAGAAAGGGAGGTGTTCAAGGAACTGACATGCATGGTTAGCAGTTTTTTACGTAATTTTTATGCGATTAGTAATGCTTCCCATCCATCTTCTTAAGTTCAAAACCTCTTCCTTCAAGAAATGACCTCCCCGAATGACTATATGTTGCGCTACTTCTCCTTTTCTAGGAAACGGACGATTTCCATAAGAGCTCTATGACCCTGTCTGAATTTTACTATGGACGGCGTGCCAAGTATGCTTTGCTGTGTAGTCTCCGTTGCTGACAGCCTGAGTAGAAAACGATTCCTAAATATAGGCTTTCATATATGCATGATTGTGCTGTCTAATTCACGAAGTCGCTGAGGACTCGTATCTCGTTGCACGAGCTGAAACAAGAAAGAAGTTTATAACCTCATCGAGCATAGGTCTGCGCTTCCTCAACACTATGTAACACTTATGTAAGGCTTATGTAACACGCAAAGCAAAATTATTATACGTAGACCGTAGTCTACGCATAATAAAGTTGGGAAGTTGGGTCTACGTATAATAAAGTTGAGAAGTTGTGTACAAAAGTAGCACAACTTCCCAATTTCATGGGATATCTATAAAGCATTTTGCTTGCGTGTCCAATCAAGCTCTAATTCCTTCTCTTATGCAGAAATGGGGCGTTCTGTCTGGATGTCGTAGCGTCAAGGAAATACATAGTAGAAATGTAACCTTGACAGGCGAAGCGAGCAGAATTTAACTAACACTTCTGTTTTGTTCTTCTGATTTGTTCTTCGGCTTACATTACTTTTGTTTTTTATTTCGCTTCAGCTGTTTATCATAAGGAGGGAGAAGTATCGCGTATCTTGTTCTTTCTAAAATTACCACCAAAAGCATTATAAATAAAAATTCAAGGAAAAATGGCAAATTTTAAATGTTTCAGTCCACGAATAGAGATTTTAGTGCTTATAACGTGCCTTCTTGTCTAGGACTACGTGCCGATTGTAATTTCAACGTTATCATAAGACTACGTAGTGTGACTGCATTGTGTCTTTGTTACTCGATGTTATATACGTTAGGTTCATCATAATTTGGTAGTCAATCCGTTTGCATACGGATTTGATAAGCTTCAGACGGGCAGAGTGTCAATGAACTAGACACCACGCGCTTTGTAATCTCGGATGGGTATTAATGTTAAAATAGGGCAACAGCTAAGAAAACAACTCTAAATACGAGTTTTCCTGTTGTCATGGTTCTTTCGCGCGTTTTCAGAATTTAAGCTGTTTCTTATGGTTGCCACGTTAGGATCTGGCGCGACTTTCCAGTACAAGCTTCAAGGATACATCCTTATTCGCAAAGCGACCAAAATACAAAGTTTCTGTTATGTTGCTCCGGCTTTACGCTTCACTATTTAATACCAACGCCGCCGCAAGAAATGGCCGCCGTTGTTGTTGACGTACGTAGGGAAGTTTCCTCCGACTACGGCGTTCATGGTTGAAACTGTATAATAGTGTAATGTAATGAACTTGTTCTCTAGGCTTCATGTGATTGAATATTTCTACAGTGAGAGAACTGACCGTAAATGTTAGTTGCGATTTAGTGAATGACCTTTGTCAATCCCATATAAATCTAAATGTAACTTGTAAGCGGTTCGACTTCTTTGCGAGCTTTTATGACTTGGCGTAATCATGAATTTGTCCGACACTGATCTGAACTTGCACGGAGAGATGATTGCAGCGTTACCTAGGTTGAACCCGCAGTGTAACAACATATTATCTCCTCCGCATCCTTACGGTTACGCAGATCCGCTCTCGCAGTCGTCAAGTGAAGGCTCTCCACTCGCCACTCTCCCTGAATTAAGTCAGTACACGAGTTCTTACGGACATCACCAGAACACAAGTTCTCCCAGTGAGACCGCAATCTATGCTCTCAATGGATTCAGCAGCGGTGCCAGCGGGCAAATCTCCAGTTCACCCCATTCTTCCATCAGTACTCTCTCTCCACTGCCAGTAGTGGCAAGTGCGAGCCAGTCCCCCTCTTCAGAAGCTGTAGGCGCTTCTACCAGCACCACAATTTCCTTCCACGGGACGTCAGCGATTGTCCAAGAAGTCCATTCGAAAGTTCCCTCCAAACGTACCCGGGTAACGCGGCCTGTATTGTACCACAGTCAGATTTCACCCGGTCTGGATGGCATCAAGTTAAAGATCAAGAAATCCCCCACACTTGAAGCAGCAGCAGGCCAAGCCGCGCATGGGACAAAACGAGTTCGATGGGCGGCTGATAGCGGCAAAGTTTCCCGGCGAGGGAAGCAGAGCCAGGGACCAGGACGACCACGTAAGAAGCGGAAGAAGAAAGGGGCGGACAGCGAAGATAACGCTTCTGAAGAGGAAGCTTATAACACAGGAGGGCCTAAACCGAACCCGTTTGCATCGCATCAAGCAGCTGGTTCGGGCGCAGAGAGCTCCGATGAATCCGCTGCGCAAAGCGTTTGGGCCAGCAACCGAATGCCGCCCGAAATTCTATCACATATTTTCATGCATGTCACTAAATCACAAGGCTGTATTCCTACATTAGTTAGATTAGCGAAGGTTTGCAGATTGTGGTGGCAAGTGGCCTCAACACCCTTGCTGTGGCATACAGTGGACTTGTCGATAGGTATAAAAAAAAGTCAAACAATGAAATGAAAATCCGATAATTGAAAAGTCAATTTATTTTTAGGGCGTGTCAAAGAGAAACACCGGACAGAACGTAAACTTTTATGGTTGTTGAATAACCGCTTAACCAAAGTGAAAGAGCTCAATCTTGGAGGCTGGAATTCCGCTTTAACGCGCTCAGCATTAGGTCACGTGACCAACATTTGTGCGGATTTGGTCAGCGTAAGTGTGACCGGGTGTAAAGGACTGCATGCTGAGACCATGCAAGCACTTGTGCAGCAATGTTCAGGCCTTCAAAAACTGGATTTATCCGGCGTTTCGGTAATTCATAGTTTCCTCCGATACGAAATCTACAAATTTAATCTTTTCTTCCGCAGCCTTATTCTGCCAATCCAAGGGGCATAATCTCAAGCTTGGTTCTGTGTGAAATAGCCAAAACCATGGGTGAACGGTTAACGCATTTGAATTTGGCCAATAATTGTACCACGGGACTCACCCAAATACTCACAGCAATAGCAGTAAGTGTTTAAAATGAACTCTAAAGGTCGTTTGTAATATTTTTAATACTACTAGCAATGATCAGATGCACACTGGTTAAATTTTTTTTAAAAAAATCTTTGTTTGGTTTCGTTATTGCAGAGTTCATGTCCACAATTAGTTTTTCTGGACGTGTCGAATATGCGGACTCAAACTCGAGACGTAGTCAGTCTCCCGTTGGAGTTATTGCAGACAGGTTGTGCTCATTTGCAAGTCCTGCGTCTGACCAATAGCCTGTTTCGTCTATCCGGAACTCCGTTGAAGGACCAAGCTGCGGCGCCAGGTTTTCCTTGTCTGGAAGAGCTGAGCATTGCTGTGGATGCCAAAAGTTATACTCTCGGCTTGGATGGGAGTTCCTTAGAACGCATTGTGAAAGCCTCGAATCGGCTCAGGCTCTTGGATGTCAGAGGGTGTGGCTCAATCTCGAGCTCAGGCCTTGTACGTGTCCCTGCTTGGGATCTGGAACATCTCTTCCTGTCAGGTATAGCAAGCATTTCCTGCTTTCACTCTTGTTAAAGTGAAGATCCTGGCCTCTCTATACGTATTTGCACCGCACTCAAGCTCCTGCAGAGTCTTAGTTTGTGCGTCTTAACTTTAGGTTGTTCCGCCACTCGTCAATCAACAGACAGTTTGGAATTGGTGGTGCGCAAATGGAGACATAGTCTAACCGAAGTAGATTTATCCTGGACCTCCGCTACGGAGTCCTTGGACGCTGCCGTGTCTGTATTGGCAGAAGAGCCCAACACTTCTCTCACGTAAAACATAACCTTTTTCTTAACGAATGTTTTCGTAGCAAGGTTTTTCACCTTTTTATATATATTTTTTGGTGTTACCTTCACAGCGTTTTGGATTTGTGCGGGTCTTCTGTGAGCTTTGGACCGGTACGAAACGTGCTAACGCGCTGTACCAATCTACGTACATTGAATTTGTCGTCTTGTCGTGCGTTGCCCAGAGGTATCAAGCGACTGTATCAAGGCGGTGCTGAAGTCAACGCTTTACGGGCGGCTATCGAAGCTGGGCGGTTTCAAGAATCTAATGAAGATGAAGATGGGTAAGCGTATTCACGCCTACTCGACGAATGTCTTGCCAAGCCAAATGCCCCGTCCGTTTATACTTTTCTTACCTTTTTTCTACATTTTTCGTAAGTCCGTCTCTATATGATTCTGTAACTCCAGCGTCATTAGATCATTAGAAAGATCCTTTCTTGGTTAATTTTTTTCTTTATTTTTTTCCTCAAACTGGGTTAGTTGTACTATAACTTTTATTGTAGCTGTTAACAGGAAAATCGTGGGACTTGCTAACCTTGGAACTGTACATTCTGCTTCTAACCCCTTGTTTTAAGTTTTGCATAGTTCTAACAAAACTAGGCAACACTTAAAACAAAGACGAGACCAACTGAAACTTTTAAAGGTTTGGTTACAAGTCGTTTACTCTCCTCGCCAAAAAATATATGGCAAATGTTAGAATTTTTTACCCCTTTTTCCCCCATCTTTTTTAGTTTATTACTGTTAAGTCCAGGTGGAAATGAAACGGGAAAACCCGAGTTAAGTTTATAAAAGTCCAGAGAAAAATCTTCACAGCGAGTATCGTGCCAGAGTGTCAGAAAAGAGTACAATTATAAAAAGTTTTGTGCATGTATCTTCTGTTCGACTTTTTGCGACGAAGATGCGTACACTCCGTTTTATGGTATTGCTAACGTGTGAGAGTGCAGTCTTGGTGTTTTTTTGCCGCCTAATAGCGTGAATTTTTTTATTTGTTTGTATTTTTCTTAGTTTTACCGAGTGGAATTTCTAGTTCGATTTTGGTCTGATTGTCGTGTAAAACTTTCCTCCTTATACCTATCAATGACATGTCAATAAGTCGCCAAGACTGGCTAACAACGTTATGTAAAACACAATCTGCAATTATAATGCGATAAGAGAAAAGTTTGTTAGTTACGAATTTACGTAATTTTTAAAAACTATACATTGAAAAAAGAAAAGCAGTTGCTCGATCTTCAAGTTGTGTAATAAAGAGCACTTGGGGAAAATAAGTTTAGCAAAAAGAAAATAGTTTTAGGGAACTATCGTTGTTTTGCATTAATTTTAATACAACCCATTCGGCTGGAAGAACAATTTGCCTATTCAAAAGCTTATATTTCAGCTTAATTAGATAATAACTGTACCTTTGCGTTATTTTTCAGTCAGTTACATTGGCCACAGTAAAAAAAAAAAAAAAACTAGTTCGTTTTTGTTCATACTTAGAGTTCCGTAGATTTGATTCAAAAAGTATCCACAAAAGTCAACACTTTAAGCAACTCCACGCTGTTGACGCCGTTTGCGGTTCACCTGCATTTGTCGTTGATCCATGATTGGGTGATCCACTTTCTTGTTTCGGAATACCATCGCCTGGGTAGGTACCTGCTGTTTATAAGTAAATTAGAAATAGTAGCGTGGAAATATATAAGAGTTTTTAATTCTTACCATTTCTGTAATAACGCAGTTGGATTCGGAAGGATCGACACATTGTTGTTTGTCAGCGTTGAATTCCGTACTGGCTGGGCAGTGCATGAAGTAAATAGCGCCATCCACGCACCAGTAAAAGGTGCCTAGGATCAAAGAGGATGGTAATTTGATTCGCTTATTGTTAAACAAAGGTTAAAGCAATTACCGCAATCTAAAGGGTTGGAAAACATTCCATTGGCTGCTGGGCATTCATAACTAGGATCGGCTGTCACGTTGGGGGCTTTTGTGGGAGCTACAATGCACGAAATTATTTTCACGTAGGAATTTTTTCGATTATTTCTTGTAGGCCTTACAGGTGTGGGGGTAGTTGGTAGTGGGAACACAGTTTGTGTCGTGTGATACTAGACAAGTGCCAGATTCAGGATCGTAGACTGTTCCTTTTGGACATTTCTCGAGCCAAGCGAGGCCGTTAATACAGGTGAAATACGCAGAGCAATCCTCGGGATCGGGGTAATTTCCACTGCCGGGACATTCGAACCACCACGCTGGTGTTACAGCGGTTGAACCCGTAGGTGTTGCTGCCTCAGTCGTTGGCTCATCCGTTGCGGGGTCTGGGGTCGGTTCCATTTCAGTAGTTGATGGATCTTCTTGCACGCGTTGTTTGTTCACTTTGACAATCTTACGGATTTTTTTTTTTAAATACGAATAATTGTGGAAAAGTGGTTTGTTACTTACTTTGACCATTCTGGCGTGCAGTTTTTCGCTGCAAGGTACGTTAGATGGCCAGTCGCAGAAACCCGCTGGGTTGAAGTATAAGCCTGGGGCGCATTCCTGGGAAATACAAGCAAATAGTCTGTGTGTGACGTTCTTTAAGGAGTGGATGAAAATGGTTACCATATGCGTTGCAGAGCCAGATTGACAGACGTAGTAACCATTGCAGCTATTAGGATCAGCAAACATTCCAGTCGAGCTTGGGCAACTAAAACCCGAGGATTGGGTCGTAGTTGACTTTTTAGTGCTCGTACTCGTGGTCGTTGTGTTGGGAGCTCCACCTGTAATTTAAGTAAGCCATTGTAGAAGTAATGTATTAATGTTTAATATTAATTTATAAACATTAAATAACTGAAAACTTGTGTGTACTTGTTAAGCATCCGCCAACACTCTCCCAGGTATCGCATCGGTGAGTTGTGTTATCGAAAATCGTGCTTTCGGGACATACCTTTGTCGTAGAAATAGTTATTAGTCCCGCTATATAAACTCGAAACCATTAATAGCTGTAACCTACTTCCGGGTATGCGTTTCCGTCCACGCAGACGTAGTACTGAGAAGAACAAGAGCCTGACCCATAGAAACCGTTTGTTTCCGGACATTGGAAGCTTGGGGCGACCGTCACCTTTTGGGTAGTAGTCTCGTCTCCTGTAACCAAAAACGTGATGAGTAACTGCTGCACACAACAACGATGAAAATCAAACATTACCTGGTTTAACCCGGTCTCCACAGTCGGTGTAAACTGGGTAGTTGCAACCATTGTATGTCTGTAAGGACCAACATCGTTTAGTGTATTTGTACATTTATAGTTTGGTCAACGGAATGATTAATAAAATACGGTAATGTACCATGTCAAATAGCCAATCATTAGGGCAGAGCATCACGTGAGCATCTCCGGCTCGGCAGTCATAATATTCTCTGCACTGAGGATGCGGGAATACACCCCAAGCTGCTGGACAGGTATAATTGGTATCAATTCCCAAATCAGTACTTTGATCTTTAGGCAACGCTGGAACTCGGGCCAAAATTCGAGCCTAAAGTAGCATTTTATTGTTTTTATCACATCGATTTGTTGATTAGGTATCTATTTTTCCCCCTTTAAGAAACAATGTAATCTTACGAATTTCTTTGCCTTGACCGACTTAACATTGCAATCAACAGCTTCGGGCCAATCACAAAGTTGAGTGAGGGGGTTGAAGTATAATCCTTCTGGACAGTGCTAGTTACCGAAATACATTATTATAAGATTTATCTTCTTAAACTAAGGTATTAACTTACGCCAAGAATGGCGGTACCAGACTGGCAAACGTAATAGTCTGCGCAGTTGGTCGGGCTTGGATAGAGACCATCCGTACTTGGGCAGGTGAAGTAGCTTGTGTGCGTTGTACTTTTTGGCTCTGTTACGGAAGTGATAGCGGCAGTTGTAGTTTCAGGAGCGCGTGTGGTATCTAGTTCGCAATTTTACAAAAAAATAACGGTCTTCTCTTACGTACTTTATAAAATATTTTTAATATATATATATATATATATATTTTTTACCGGGTACGCAATCAACGTTAGCAGGGTCTTCACACAAATTACTTGCTGGGTTGAAGAGCGAATTAGCCGGGCAGTGCTAAAGTGAAAGGCTGTTAGGTTAGAAATATATTCAGTAATTTCATGTAGCTCACTTCAATATAGGCGACGTTGTCTACACAAATGATATACCGATCGGAACATTCACCGGGCACGGGGAAAAATCCATCAGCACTGGGGCAGTTGAAGGGGAATGGTGTAGTTTTGGTAGGAGGGGGCGCTGAAGTGGTACTAACATCTTGGAAGGTTAGAAGTATTAATTTCAATACGAGGTGATGATTTGAAGCTAGATCACTTACCATCGGGTAAGTCTCGGCCAGTACAGTCAACCATATTTGGGTAGTTGCAGCCATTGTACGTGAGATCGAAGTAGTAGTCGTACCAGCAAAGAATCAGGTGAGCTTTTCCGTTTTGGCACTGTAGAACCAAGGGATTTTTAGTGCGTTGCCTAAGTTAGTCCAATTATCAAAGCTTACGTCATAATACTTCCGACATTCGTGATGAGGGTAGATGCCGAAATTCTCCGGGCACGTGTAGTTGACATCTATTCCCAAATCAGTTCCTTGATAACCGGGTAATTTCTGCAAAAAATTAAATTTAGGTTGAGGGTTCTTTTTGATAGATGGGGCTTCGGTAACGCGGCAATTGACATTGGCAGGCCAGTCGCACTGCCCCGTCGCAGGGTTAAAATATAGCCCCGCAGCACAGAATTGCTCCCAGGGTAAGCCATTGGTACATAAGAAAAATTCCGAGCAGTTCCTTGGAGAGGGAAATACGCCCTCATCCGCTGGACACTAGAAGCAAGAAACACAATCGTCAGCAAGATATTTCTACTATTAGCATTTACGAGTAGTCTCACCTCAAACCATGGAGAAGGAGTTGGGGAAGGACTTACCGCAATGTATCCAAAACTGCCTGTAAGTGTGTTATTAGAATTGGAGAAATCGAAATTGTCATTACCTTGGATAAGCACGAAGCCCAACAAGGCCACCAGTTGATATATCATCTTTGAGCTGATACTCTGACGAAACTTGAGTTTGCTCCACTGTGATCTGTTCTTTTATAGAGGCTATGTAAAGTAATCTTTTTCAGTCATTGAAGATAAAAGCTGTTTGGACATAAGCCTTATCGAGCTGACCTCTGATTCTGTTAGCGTGACTTGAAAAATACCGAGACATTCTAAATACCAGGATGGGCAACTGCCGTGCTGATCACAAAGCATCGAAGCCTTTCAATGTCGTGCCTTTAATAAAAAGAAAGGAAGATAAGAGATGTACAAGATTACTCGGAATTAAAAATCATGATACAAGATCCTGTTTTCTTCTTTGTAAAACACCGGATTAATTGAACACATCCTGTTATTCATGTGCATACAAACTGAAACCATTCGTTTTGTTGATTTATTGGGTTTTGATGATTAAGCCCTTCTTTGAATGATAAAATTCACAATTCGTAACTCCGTTTACGTAATAACGAAGGGTCATACGTCATTGTTACCAAGACAGAATTTATTATCTACTAGAGCTTGATCAAAGTCTTACTTTCAAGTATGAAGAATATCAATTCACATTGCGGCGTTTCTTACTTTTCTTATCAGTGCGTCACCTTGCTGAAGGGTAAGGGAAGTCAGCGGGATGCGAGGCCTCACCCGGGGTTCAAATCTCATTCAAGGGCTCGAGATTAGCCAACATTCGGCAACTTCAACAGACAGAGAGTCGCAATCAGTATTTCGCAATAAACTGGGCTTGTCTAATAGTTTGCCTCAGGTTTTTATGTACTTGTATTCAAGTTAGTGTATTAATATAATTTGCAGGTAATACAGGTAGCAAATTGGGTTAACAAACTCTGAATATTATGAAAAGCAAAAAACACTAATACATTGCAAGAACATCTTTAGCGATTATTACCCTGTTCGACAGCTATCAGTAATTTAAAGCTTAAGTTGAACAACGGCGGTAGAACTAAGTATACATTAATATTTTTTTCACGGACACAATACAACCTGATATATCGGGGTTGACACATTGTTGGAACTCGGCGCTAAATTCCGTATTGGCTGGACATATCATGATGTAGGGTACCGAATTAACACACCAGTAAAAGGAACCTAATTAAATTTAAAAGGTGAAATCCTATCTTACATTACATCGTTCCTCAGAAATATTACCGCAACTGGCAGGATTTGGAAGCATTCCGTCCTCGGAAGTACATTTATAAGTCGTGTTAACTGTCACGACAGCAGGTGTTGGAGCTAGAAGGACATCTTTTAGAAAAAATAACGTCTTGAGGTAATGCATAATTGTACTAACAGGTACGTTGGTAGTTGGTTACTGCGAGGCATTGGACGTTATCAGCCAGTTTGCAGGTTTGAGAGAGTCCATCGTATAAAGTACCAGGTCCACAGGATTGAAGCCAGGCTTGACCATTCATGCAAATGATCCATGATGAACAGTCTTCAGGATTAGGAAAATTCCCACTGCCGGGACAGGAAAACCACCAAATGGGGGTCACTGCCGTTTTTACCCCAGTACTCTCCGTCGTAGGTTGGGTTTCGGTTCTATTTTTAAGTTGAATAATCTTTTAAAAAAGCCCAATTTTAGTCACCAGAAATGTAATCCTGTTCAGAAATACTTGATTAGCCCCAAATTTCACACGAAGCACGGAGCTTGTACCCCGTGTGTTATAGCACGGTACGTTCTCTGGATCTTCGCAGAATCCTGTCTCGCCGTTGAGAAGCGTGTTTTCAGGGCATTCCTGTTGTTAAATGCACGAATGTAATTTAAAACTTAAAACTGTTCTTTTGTTACCTCTAAATAAGCATGACCATGAACACAATTGACATATCTGCTTGAGCATTCTTCAGGAATTGCGTAGAAACCGTTTTGCGCGGGGCAGGAATACGGATATTCTGTAGTGGTACTGGCTGTACTTGTAGTAATAGCGCAAGGAACTTCGTCCCAAGACTGACAAGCTTTATCGCCATGATCGAATAAGGTATTTTCGGGGCAAAACTTTGCGTTTGAATAAAAAAAAGTTGTATTACATTTTCTTATCTACTGTAGTATAAATATACTTCTTCATAGGGATTGCCATTGACGCAATTGATGTATCTGGCCGAGCACTCGCCCGGAATACCGTAAAATCCATTTTTATCCGGACAAGCTAAAGGCGTAGATGTAGTCGTACTCGTGGTACTTCTTTCGGTGGTCGTGGTAGATGTCGTGATCGCACAAAGTACTTGATACCATGGCTCGCAAGCCACATCAGCTTCATCAAATATGGTTCCGTCTGGGCAAAACTGCAAAAGTAGAACTTTTTTTTATAATTTCAGATATTTCAGTGGTTGTAATAACCTTTTCGTAGGCAGTACCGCTAACACAATTTACGTAGTGACCCGAACATTCTCCAGGAATAGCGTAGAACCCGTTGTCTGCCAGGCAAATGTAAGGGAAAGGGGTGATGGTACTCTGTACGGTTGTTATGGTTGTTAAAGCACAAGCAACTTGGTCCCAAGGCTGGCAAGCCTTATAGGTTGGGTCAAAAATTGTATCTCCTGGGCAAAACTGTGGAAGTTTGAACAAAATTAACTTGTTCCACGTGTACTTCATATATGGTTTGCTGTACTTCTTCGAAGGGATTACCGTTGACGCAAGCAAAGTATCTGCCAGAGCACTCCCCTGGAATGCTATAGAATCCATTTTTATCCGGGCAAGTGTAAGGAGAGCCAGTAGGGCTAATAATGGTGGACTTCTGGGTACTAGTGGTACTGGTTGTGAGAGCACAAGGAACCATGTACCACGGCTCGCAAGCCAGGTTGTTTTGATCAAATACGGCGTCCTCTGGACATAACTTCACAAGTGAGACTTACTTTTAATCGAATTACTTTTAATCATTCAATGGTGATTTAAAAGTACCATTTCATAGAGGTTGCCGTTCACGCAGTTTATGTACCTGCCTGAGCACTCTCCCGGGATTGCGAAGAATCCATTATTGTCGGTCGGACAAGTGAAAGAAAAGGATTTAGAGGCGAATCCAAACTGGGGTGCACAATAGCTCCCTGAAAGCAATTATTATTACGAAAGTGCCTAAATCTTAGTCGCCCAATAATGTTATGTTTTAAGGAAATACCTTGTAAGATACCCAAACACAGCAGCCAAACGATTTGGTTCATGGCTCCTCACAGTACTGAACTTTTCAGAAACTATAGCATCCGCTCTTTGTACACGTCTTCTCTTATATTCAAGTTTAAGGAAGGTCGATGTGCGCTAAGAATATGTAGTCAAAGTAGTGTTTGATTGGAGATCTTATCGTTATCAATTTTAGACTTCTGCGTGGTTCTTTTTCGACTTTATAGTCGCCATACATCTTGTGCAATCTTCCCAAGCCCTAACGGGTTAATAGCGCTAATTTGTATACTGCGTTAGTTGTTTGACTTCGTACAAGTTAACTATAATGCAAGTTATAAGTTTTATTAATAGTAAAATGCGTCAGAGATTACGTCGAGAATCTCTGTAAGTTTTTTTTTGTTCATACCAATAGCAATTCAATGGAGCGAAAGACGTTTATTATCGGAACGTTCTTTTCAAGGCGCTTTTATAATTTGAAATTGCCTTGTTAAAGCAGCGGACTAAAATGAGAATACCTAGTTTAAGCAAGAGATAAGGGTATAATTTATTAAGATTTGTATCTAATCTGGGTATCGGCGAATAAACTTCCGAATAGAAATTCGATTACCGAAAAAAAGTGAAGAGCCACCGTGCGAGGAAAATAGTAGTTGCTCATCAAGACAAAATCCGGGGGCGTTTGGTTTTTGTGATGTTATTGTTCTGCTTTTCTTCATGTGATAATACTGTTCATTTGATCTTTGTAATAATTTGCGTATTAATTCGACTACTAACTACAAATGGACAGAAATCTTACCAAGCCCTTGTCTTTTGGGACACAAAAAGATGGGAAAATTATTAAAGATTCCGTAAGTGTTTTATTTTTATTTTCTAATTCTATTTATATTTTATTTGAATATTTGTATGGAGTGTTACATACAACTCTGTTCATTTATTGCAACAGTCCAGCCTATTGATGTCGGTAATTCGTACCTTGTCAGCGACAGAAAACAATGAAGAAAGGGATAGGGAAAAAGCGCGTTTGGAGAGAGAATTCAAAAGGAGCGATCAACGCTTAGAAGAACTAGTTACTGCCAAAAGTGACAGTCTTCTGGAAGCCATGCAGACGTTTACCACAGCTGCTAGCCGAATTCATGAAGCCAGAGCTCGCGTAGCTGGTGTAAGAACCCAATTGTCTTCTTGCAAAGACCTCCTCCTTTGCAAACGAGACCAGCTTAAGAATTTGTGGATGGAAGGAGTGCAGCATAAGAAGGTTCTAGAGCTGCTTGAACTTGTGTAAGTGTTGTATTTTGCCAGGAGACTCATTTAAAGTCTATTGTTCTCTTCCTTCTATGTAGAGAGAAGGGAAAGTCTTCGCCCGAAAAAGTTCGTGCTGCAATGAATCATAAGCAGTATTTGGGAGCATCCCAACTTCTGGTCGAAGGAGTAGAGCACGTCCGTGGTCCTCTAGCCAGTGTAGAAGCTTTGAATGAAATACGAGCTGACCTAGATGACCTATCTGAAGTAAAATCTACAACCACACTTTCTCGCAATTAAATATCTTTTTATTCTTAGAAACTTTACAAGCAACTGCTGTCGGAGCTAACAGAGTACATCTACGTCAGTTCTTGTCGTGACGTTTTGCAGTTTAAGCGTACGGGCTCGACCAGAGATGTGTCTCCTTTTAGAAGAGCTATAGGTTCAAGGGGCAGTGGTAACCGGTATACACTAATTGCTTCCAATATTCACATGTAAACCATCCCTTTTCGTCATAGTTCGTCTGACAAAGATGCAAGGCAAGGTTCAGGATCTGATTCCTGGCGTAAAAACGCCCAAGCCGACCAGTTAAAAGTCAAGCAACTAACTTTGGAAGTTGTAACGGGAACTCAGTCAAGGTACTGCCGACTTATTGGTCTCTTTCGAATAATACTTATTATAAATTTTTTATATTTTTTAGCGTTACCTCGCAAGATTCGTCAGTAAATACACTTACAGACAGTTTGGTTATACTCCAAAAAGTCGAAGATGCAATGGAGGCAAGAATTGCTCAAAATTCCTGCAGCTTGCGCTATTAATTAATTATGTATCTAGTATTTGAAGGGGCATATTCAGGATGAAATGCAGGCCATCGTGACGAGAACATCCCAGCAAGTATCAGATTTCGCCTTGAGTAGCACTGTTGAAGTAACATTATCGCCGCCCAGTAATCAAGACAAACTTCATAACGCCACCCAGGTATAAACAGTTAACCTATTACAATTACATCCACCGTCAATTGTGGTGCAATAGGGTGCTCCTTTGCAAGAACTTATGAAAGCAGTGACGGAGCAGTTTAAATTAGTAGCCAAATCCCATTCCGTTGTCTTACAAGCGTTCAAAGCATCCTTAAAGCAGAAATCAGTTGATGAATTCCAGTCAGGATTGTATACAACCAACCATGTGTGGTCAACAGCCCAAAATATCGTAATATACAAATAGGCGTTAAAGTTCTTTAGATAAAATCTAAAAATTCTGTATTCAGGTGGAACGATTGTTAAGCCAATATCTCGATGTGGGACAAAACTTGAGCAGCAACTCTCCAAATGCCCATTTATCCCAAGCTACGTCTGTGGATGTGAATGCCCAATTTGCGAAACGTCGACCTGCGAAGTAAACAATGCCAACCTGTATCACGAGTTACTAATGTTGATTCTGTTTTAAGGGTAAAGCGAACTTCCTTGTTTCGCTTCGAAGGTTCTTTGCATTCCATCAGCTTGGAAGATTACATGAAGGACCAGCAGAGTGAAGCCACGCCTTCAGCCGTAAGGAAGACTGGTACCAATTACCTTGTCTGTAAGCCTAGCGTTACGAATATCACAGCCTTATATGCACCCATAATGGCGTTCATTGAATTCATCGAGAAGGAAATGGGGTTGGCTCCAGGGTACGTCTACACATTATTAGTTCCTTGACTCCCATACAACTCTCGAGGTTGTAGAACTGCTTGCCCATTGCGTACGTTTCTGGGTGCCGTTACGAAAGACGTTTTCTTGTTACAAACCCAGTCGTCGCTTTCCACACAACTCGAAGAGGCTACTCGTACTTTGGATTCGTGGAAAGCGGTTACACACCCTGAAGAATGGAAGAAATTGGGTGCTACTCGTCCTCTTTTACAAGTATTATCTATATTAGCTCGAAATTTAAAATAAACCTACTTCGATTTGATTGATAATTTGATTGATGATGATTTGATTGCTGATGATTTAGAGCACTGTGGTTGTCCAAAAGTCTTTGAAAGAGGTCCGTAGTCTTATGCAACAGCTGCCGCATCTTTCGGACCAGATCTTGAGTTTGACCCACACCCAATTGCAGACATACAGGGAAACTTGCGATGCTGCGTATCGTGGACTAGTCCAGCCTGATTCAGAAGACAAGCGAGTCATCAGCGCAAACTGGGTCAAAGATCAGGATATCTCTCGGTTTTTGCGGTAACCCCTTTCTAATGCGTTACAAACGGCTTAAAGAACTTTTCTACCATCTTGTAGCTGTCTCCCGAGCTGGACTGCGCTGCAGGTTTTAAGAACCCATAAGACCAAAGGCGAAGCTGACGTCCAAGAGGTGTATGAAGAAAGCCCAGAAGAAATTAACCAACGATCAGCCAAAGAAACGGAGATTTTGACTGGTAATTTGGGAGATGCTATTATTCCAATACATGAAATACTAGCCGAACCTGCTCAGCTGCGTTGCCTTGCTCTTTTACATGAAAGCTTGGTAAGATTAATTTAGTTCCACTTTTTTTTATTTATTTATTTATTTTTTTTTAAAGGAATGGCTGGCTACTTACATTCAAGGTATGTCCCAAAAGTTGGCTTCGACTAGAGCTTCAGCCATTCTTGACTTGGGTGTCAAGAATATAACACATGTAGCTGACGCGTACCAAGCTTTATCGGATACTTCCTTGCTGGTATTGCATTTGGAAGTCCGTGTGCATTGCTTCTATCACTTGGTACCTCTGGGTAAAGCAGCTCAATTTTGGCTAAGTGGCGAAACCCAGGAAACAGACCCTGAGATTGGGAGGCTTAGCCGCGATTTGGTGGCGTTGGATGAAGCTCTAACTGCATTTTTACAGCCTAGAAAAGCTAAGGTAATACATAATGAAATAGTTTAGAAATAGTAATTAGACCCTTGCTTTTTCTTTACTTAGTACATCTTCGAAGGATTAAGCCACCTAGTAGCGAGCATTTTCATCAGCTCAGTACAGCATATCCGTCGAATTAATGAAAATGGCATTAAAAAGATGTGTCGTAACATTTTTGCGTTGCAACAAACTCTGACCAACATCACGTTAGCCCGAGAACCAGCGTTGGATCATGCCCGACACTATTTTGAGCTAATGACTAAGACTCCGGATGTAAGTTTGCTAGTCTTTGAACATTGCACAGATGTTTTATGAAACTTGCTTTGAAACAAAATGTGATTTTTTTATTGCCGCTCAAGGATGCGGATTTTGAGCATATTGCACAGGTGAGTATTAAAGTATAAAGTAGATGACTAGTTAGGTATTAGCCCGCACGTTACAGCCCAGCCTTTGTGTTCATAGATGTTATCTACTAGTTCTTTTTATGAAGCTAATCTTGAATATTTTGTGCTTATAGGAGATCCTGAACCACATTTTGGAACGTGGACCCCAGTATACCGAATTGGAGTATATTCAAGCTTTCCATTTGTTGCATCGTAGTCGCCCCTCCAGCTCCCAAAATCAATTAACTGCGTATATGGAAAGGTTATCGGAGATTTTAGGAGAGGTTGGAGTGACGGTGTAAAAAATATCAATCATTTTGGCTATATTATTCTTTAATGAGTTATCAAATATATTCGCATACGAGTCCTTGTAGTTAAATTACAATAAACTCAGCTAATTAAACAAACCTCACATATATGTATATCTAATATTCTGTTTCATTTCGAAAGCTATTGTGTAACATAATATTTTATTAATCATCTCGAATAAATGCGCGAAATTTAGTGTATTAATACATCTCAGTAGGTGGCGTGAAAATCAGTCTGTTGATGTTTTGTTTGGTTAATTCGCGTGTCATGGAAATGGATAACCCCGTGGAAAATACGATCGGTAAGTCAAGATTTTCGTTCTTTTATTTAGTGTAAAAATGAAAACTGTTTCGTGCCCTGCGAATTCTCGTTAACTACGTAGTCAATTACAGTTGTTAACAACACCCCCATTCCGTCACCTGCGCGCGGGAATTTGACTGGAAATCCCAGAAAGGTCAGGGACACAGCCGCCGATTTATACTCGTTGGTCCAAAAATGGAATCTAAATACGATTTCGGGCTCGGAAATTATTACGAGCATTGCCAATCTCAAGACCCAAACTCGGTAACACCTAAGGCTAAAACTCGATATTTTCTTGAGTAACATTCCCACGTTTATTTAATTTATGGATATTGTAGCGACGATACCAGTTCCGATCAAAACAATCCTCCTCCAGTCCTTCCTAACGGATTGCAGGAACGAATGGATATTTTAGAAGCAATTATAAAAGACTTGGTAATTTTATTGTCAATGTAGCTCTTTGCAGAAACTAGTACGAGCTTTTAGGATTCCGTAGTCGAAAAGATGACCAAACTTCGAAACCAGATGCAAGCCATGGCTCAATTAGAGCAGTTTAGATTTTCAACGATTTCCCCGAACCCCAAAAATGTCAATCGACCTCCTCCTCTCTTTATAACTTGGCCGGCCGACAAATTCCGTAAGCGACTAAATCCACGCTTCGTTTCGTTTTTTCCGCCAAAATTCCGTTAGTTCTGATGCTCGAGTCTTGTTAGATGACGTTTTCTCGGAACTTTGCGACGCTTATGCAATGGAACTGAACGTAAGGCAGTGCATTCTTGAAAACATCGCATTTTGTAAACATCGAGATGCACTCATGTTTTACCTAACGGCATGGTCCCGCCAAGTCCATATTACAGACCATCACAGACTACTGATAGAAGCCTTGCTGTGTGAAACAGGGCATCGATAAATAAATCACGTGTATTGGTGCTGAGGTTTTTGTTTAAAACCAGAATAACTTAATGATCAGGTATTGGTCGTATCTCATGTGTAAAATTACAGAGAAATAGGGCATTTGGGGTAAATACTTCGACAAGACAAACCTTCCCGTCCAGATCGCATGGCTGCAATCCCTTCTTTCAGTTTCTGCTCTTTCATAGCCAAAGATACGGCGAAACTGGAAACATAGTTCATAGCAGTGTACAGCAATCCTTTCGATTGCGCTTCTTGTTGCGCTTCACATAGTAGGCGTCGCCCACAGTCAGGACTTGCGTCACTAGAAACGTCACCTTTAGAGTTGTCTTTTTTTCAGCATAACTTCACACTTACTGGTAAAGCCACGTGGTTAACGAATTTAAGAATACATTGAGCGAGTTGTTAAGAACATCACCCACTTTTCCAAAACTCGAGAGGCGGATTTCCCTTTCAGTGCTCTGCTCTTGCAGATTGTTCCAAATATCCCATAACAGGAATCCTAAAATTAGAACTAATCGTTCTGGAACACTAAAAAAATAAGAAAGATTAACCTCCCGAAGATGTATAAAAAGATTAACCACCTAAACCTCTAGTTGAAAGTTTAAAATTTGCAAACGAACCTTTTCCTAGGGTCGTCCAAATCCTGTCGTAACTTGCTCAAAACCTGAGAGGCTTTAGAAGACAGGTTTTTGGTCACAATTAATTCTTTGGTCTCTGTTAATTGATTTGGCTGAATTTCTTTGTTAACCTCGTTGAAAGCACTATTGTCCGAGTCCCAGCTCACCACACTTGCGGTGACAGCACCCAACACTATGAATCGCAAGACGTTTTGCATGTTTTTGTTTCCGGAACGATCGGTGGATTAAGACTGGGGTGTTCCTTTCGTTTAAACTCGCTTAAGCTGCCTTTTTCTCAGTCTGTCACGCTAAGACAGCAATGGATACACGTTAGGCAAGTTTTGTTACCTGGCTGAGTGCCCAGGTCTTTGCTCGCTATACTTGAGCTTCTTCCCGCTGGTCATAAACCTCGCCCTTGGCCGTTGACTCGTCGGACGGGGATTTTCTGTATACCTCTTTCTGTATGCCTTGATAACACACGTAACAGGAACATAAAGGTCAAACAAGCTAAGCGGTTTGCAGTGTTAAGGAGTCTTTTTTTTCTGTATTTATTTTTATTTTTTAACAAAATTTTAAGCAACAGTGGTATCAATTTCACGGCTTCGGTAATCGATACAAGCCCCCACTGAAGAGCAACTTGTGTTCCCTGACTTTGACATCCAAGAACGCTCGTAATTCATCCACGTCGCAATGCGAACCAGGACCTGTGGGTCCTTGCATAGCAAACATTTTCAGCATCTGGTGGATCCTTTCTAAGGGCAACGAATCCAGATTGGTTAGCATGCCCACGATGTAGGACCAAAAAACGGAGAGTTCCTCCTCGCGTTGCGATTGCGATGATGCCATGGCACTTTCGCACTCTTCTTCGCACACCAAGTGAATAGCCGCCGCATCTGGTCCTGATGTGGAAGTCGAACCCTTGTGTCCTCGACCGGCACTGCCTTCTTCCACCAGCAGGAAAACGTCGGAGGATGTCTCTTTGAGAAAGCCCTTGCATTCACAATCCCATTATAATCTGCACAAAAGAGCAAGTTAGCTTTACTTACCTGAGTTTGCCAAAACGTGATGCGCCGACGCAGCAACGAGGAAGGCATGCCCATCACTTTGGCCAGGTCTTCAATCTTCCATTCACCTAATCGAAAACGAATCGTGAAATATTGAAGGAAAAGTCTATTAACTATTGAATTACTTTGCTCTTGAAAATGGTAAATTATTGTAGCTTGAGTAGGCGTAACGGTGAATTCGAGGGTTCGGTCTTTGAGCTCGAGCTCCAAATGCACCACTCCTAGGTGAGGCTTCCATTGTAGAGTTCGACTACCCTGTTATAACCCCACATAAAAAAATAATAGAACATTGGAAGAAAATAAACAATAACCACATACCATATTATTACAAGGTAGCAAAAACATGACATGGAGAATAAAAAGCCAAGCTTGAGTGTTCTGGGATTACCTTGAGAACCTGAAATGCTTCTGTGTACTTTTTCATTTCTTCTTGAATACAGTCAGGAAGTTCCAGTTTTTCTTCTTTGAACGAGGGCCAAAACTGGGCTGAGAGCACTAACGCCTGTACAGGAAACTGCCAAATGAAAGAAACGTAATGAGCTATGTTTATGTTAAAAACTAAGAACTATTGTGTTTAATACTTGGCCCGGTTGTTTTTGCGGTAAGCTCTGCAGCTGGGTATTCATCCTACGCGAATCCGTCACATCCTTAAGCATAACCTCACAGTTGTGCAACTGGGATTCCCCAAAACGCAGTTTGAGTAATTCCAGATATCGGATCTCACGCTGCGCTTCACAGCCTTGCAGACAACTCAAAGTAGACGTGACGGTTTGCGAGAGCAGTCTGTCCGCCAGAAGAGTTCGGTATTCATGAACAAAGAGTTCTTTCGAACCATAAATATTGACTAATGTGGATATCAGATCAGGGCGTTTGCGGGATGAGTAAAGAGTAGGATCAGGATTAGCTTCCACCGGATCTGGACGCCAGGAATCCCAATTCCTCATGTCTTCCTCGCCTTCTTGGTCATGGTTAATTTCCGTGTCACCCAATTCGGCTCCTTTCCCCAACTCTTCGGCCAAATCCGAGCTTCCACCCCCGCCATCTTCGGTCAGGGAAGAGAGAATGCAACGCACAGTGTCTTCTCTTCCCCGCAAATACTGGCGCACAGGCTGGCTGACAGTGTCCAGAATGACCCCGGAAGGGTCTAAAACACGTAACGCTTTAATAGCGGAAATGTAGGCCGTGAGAACGTCATTAGTATTCACGCCTGGGTGCAGCAATCGCGTTTCCAGTGAGGACTTGAGAGACGACACTACAATCGGGGTTAAATGAGTTCGGGCTAGGCATTGACTCAAGTCTTCCAAAGCTGGAATGCTGTCAGGATACTCTAGACGCCCAAAGCTGATTTATTTTGTAATTTTTTTTCACAAAACTTATTACCTATAATTATGTTGAACAGCTGGATTCTCCTAGTGTGAGTATAAGCTTCGTATAGGAAATGCGTGAGTCTTTTGTGTAAGATTGGCATGGCTGAATTGGGATCCTTTTCGACAGAACCGTAAAGTTTCCTCAACCAGGAAATTACTACTTCGTCCAGCCACTTTATGAAGATTTATGCAAGTTTATTGGCAATTGCTTTGTGCAACAGGGTTTTACCGTTTCCAAAGGTTCCAAATGCGATACTTCAAAACTTCCTTGGCAGGTGTCACGAACGTGGGCTTCGATTTTTTCTCTAATGAGCTGAGTAATTGTTGTTAGACATAGACGCTCGAGCAGATTCCATTGAAGAAGAATTCTAAGACAGAAAAAGCGTGTGTTAAGTGCCCGATGTTAGGAAAGCTTCATTACTTGCTGGCGTTCTTGAATGCTTGCAAGATACTTTCGCAGTAACATTGTTCCATTTCTTCGCCACAACCATGGCATTGTAACTCTACATCGCCTGACTCGTCAGGGTCAGTGAATGTAGCCGCATGGCAGTTAAACGCCTTTTCGTACAAGAGGCGAATGGGCTTATCAAAACCTAATTCCAACTGTGCGAACAGAGCTGCCAGCAGATATAATTGATAGGATCCTAATAACGTTTCTGCTCCGTATTTTATCGGTGATGATTCTTCCGTAGCATTGCTGATTCGCTGTATTAAATCCAAAATAGGTTCATGGGCCTCCAGTCTCTCATGGAAAGTTTGCAAAGCTCTAGGGAAGGTCTGGTAATCATCGGTGCTCTCTTCATTGGTTAGAGTAGACCAGAACTCGGGAACGATTTCGGTCCGAAAATCTCTCCTAATTTTCTCGAAGAGAAACTCGCGAATAAGCGATTGTAATTCATGTTCCACGACAAGTTCGCAAACTAAATTTAAATCGTCCGCGTTGACTTGCTCGTCATTCTCCTCAAACAGATTTTCCTAGAAATACAGAGTGCTTTAGTTAACTTTCTAGAGAAACCGTAGCTTACAAGAGACTGCTTTTCATCTAAATTAAAGGCTCGGTTTAAGTAATTCCAGACGAAATCAATGCTGTCTTCAGAAATTGACATTTTATTTTGAAGACAATCTGTGCAAGTATCTTTATTTTGTACACATACCAGGATGCCACGCGATCTAGCGGCTTGACAATGGAAACAAAAGAATCCTACCTATAGCGAAATTTCAAATAGGCCAAATGCCCATCTTCGTAAATTGTTTGGATAACGAATCACTTACAATTTTTTTTTTACTCTGACTTCTAATAAATGAGTTTTATTCAGCAACACTATGAAAAATACAGAAAAAATTTAGAAAAATATCTACCTCTCACACCTTTCAGGCTATCTTATCGCTCCGTCTACGTTACATGTTTATTCACGCCGAACAACGAAGATCTGCTCCATGGCATATGACGAAACGTCTTTCGAGTCGACAAAAAGCTTATTCCTTTCCCCAACTCCTGCGAAGCAAGTCGCTAGTTGGTTTGCAATTTGTTCGTAGCAACGTTTGAAGAACTTAAAATTATTTAATGTCTACCAGTGTCAGGTTAATTTTGTTCGAAACTTTTTCCCGTTGTGGTTTATCCGCTCAAAATGTAGTACAGTTTCATTATTTCCTTGGGGTATCTTAGTGCAGAAGCTAAGACAAATACCGTTGTCATTCTTGGTGCCGGCATGGCAGGTCTTTCCGCTGCTTATCGCTTGCACCAAGCCGGAATTACTAAACTGATCGTATTAGAGGCTTCGTCTCGGTACGTGACTTTAGATCTCAATAAGTCATAAAACCTTATTATAAACCTTATTCAACTGAGTGCTTTAGTATTGGTGGCCGAGCCTGTACAGTCCCTTTTGCGGATGATATCGTTGAATTGGGGGCCAATTGGATCCACGGGGGAAGCTCGGAAAACCCGCTGTTTTCTTTAGCGGAAAAACATGCTTTGTGCGAGCCGTTATTAATAGAAGACAGAGCAAGTGCGAGCTTCTATGAGTCACAGTCACTTATCCCCCAACCCCTTAGCGACAAGTGTTACCAGATCTTCTTCCAAGTAGAACGGCAAGCAGCGAACGTGTTCTTCCATTTGCCAAAACCTGTGTGTCATCAGAGTCGCTATTGGACTTTTTAAATGCGCGACTGAACAAAGCCTTGGAAAAGTCTTTCACCAAACACGAAAGGGGTCTAGCATCCTTAGTTTTAAACAGTTTGCGAAATTATTTGCAAGCCCACGTGGGAGATGATATATGCATCTCCTGCCCGTTTCCATCTACGGATCTTATATGGATATCGAAGGGCCGGATGTCCGTTTGCCTCTGCATGGAATGCAACGACTTCTTCAAGTTATTTCGGAGCCAATTCAAGAACATATTCTTTTGAATCATGTTGTTAAAAAAATCCAATGGGGTCAAGAAAATCCTATTGTTTACTGCGCCAATGGTCAAATGTTTACTGCAAAATACGTTATCGTCACAGTTTCTTTGGGCGTACTGAAGGCTGCAAATCTTTTCATTCCCACACTTCCGAGTTTCAAACTCGAGGCTATTGAAAAGCTAGGAATAGGGCGAGTTGAGAAGATTTTTATGGAATTTGAGAAGGTATTCTGGCCATCTGCCGGGTTTAAGGTGACGTGGAGCAATGAAGAAATGCAGTCTTCTGCTTGGTATACGTGCATTTCAAGCTTTGATGTAGTGCCTAATAATCCTCGAGTCTTGGCAACATGGCTTTCAGGACATAAAGCTTCCTTAGCTCTAGCTTTAAGCGATGGCCAGCTTACCACAGAATTGGCTTCGCTTATTGCGAAAATATTTCCGAACTCTAAGATCTCTCCAACGAACATAATACGCACTCGATGGAATGAAGACCCTTTTATAAAAGGAGCGTATACGTACCCGACCGAGAGATCTGAGATGGTCCATTTTGAGTAAAAAAAAAAATAATCCATGTTTACGTTATATGAGTTTTTAAGCTTTATTTTAATAAACGAATCTAGACAACTTAGTATACCATTACCATCCGAAATGGATCCCCGAATCCTCTGGGCAGGGGAAGCTACCCATCCACAATACTATTCGACGTTACACGGCGCTTATTTGAGCGGGTTGCGAGAAGCCGAAAGAATATTGGAGCACATCAAGAAATAAATCGCATATTAATTGTTCTTTAATTGAATAAGCCATACAATTGTTGGGTGTGAGTGCCAAACGAAATAAAATAAGAACGAAAGAAAAAACAGAGTTCAAAATGCTGTCGAATTAAGCTTTCATTGCAGCTTTGACTTGAAACTGTTGAAACTGCTGCTGAAGTTTAGACAGACTGTCTCGTTGGGAGTCTTGTTTGCCGTTTAGCTCGTCGATCGTTTTCTCCAATCGCTTACTACAAAAGAGAATGACGTGATGCTTCAGTGATTCCAAGAGTGAACTAGGGTAAAAATTTACATTTCTCCATTGATGTAATCCATGCGTTTGGTTACGTTCTGACGAGCTTCTTCGAGATCTTGCTTAACAAGAACGGGTCCGATAAGTTTATAGACATTAGCTCCTTCTTCTAAGAGGGTAAGTTCTTCTTTAACAGCAGTGTTTTCTGTTAGTTGAGCTTCTAGCTGTTTTCTAGTCTCGATTACTTTCTGGAACTCTAACAAAAAAGAAATTATGACTTTATAAAAGAAATTATAACTTTTCTGACTGTTACCTTTCTGTGTAGTTTTATATTTTTCAAGTTCTTGCTGAAGTTTTTTTTGAATAGCATCAGCCATGACTGCAATTTTCTAGATTATCGTATGGTCTGTTATGCAAATTTACAAAATCGCCCATGTGCCAATATTCCTCGGCGCGGGCTTGTGGTAAGAACTTTTCCTAGTAGATGTCTCTTGGAGTTTGTTTGGACCACAGAAATAATATAATTCAATAGGTTTGGTATAGGTGGCAGACTGTTGGGGTACACGTCCCGAGATCTTTGTCAGTTAGTTTTAATCGTGTTAAAATTGTGACGGGATTTAGGCTGAAATTAGGTGATTTCACGGTTATCTATGTATTAGAAGAAAGCCGTAAACATGGTTAACATAACGGTCAAAACCCTAGACTCCCAGAATCACAGTTTTACTGTAGATGAAGAGGTAGGCATCACCCATCTATTGTTTCGTTTCTGTTTACGTTCCATTTTCGACCGTTATAATTAATTTTTCTTTATTTTTTTCCAGTTAACCGTCAAAGAATTCAAGGACCAAACTGCTGAAAAGGTTCAAGTAACAGCAGAAACACAGCGGTTGATTTATTGCGGGCGAGTCTTACAAGATGACAAGAAGATCAAAGATTACAGTACCATTTGACTTTTTTTATCATTCATTACATTACATAAATATATGCATATGCTAACTATTGCTTTTAACTAGACTTGGATGGAAAAGTGGTTCATCTAGTTCAGAAAGCTCCCCCTTCAACAACTAGCTCAGGGACCTCCACCACATCTTCCTCGCGTGCTGGCCATCACACGCAGGCTGGGTCACGTCCTATGCCAAATCCCTCTCTTCCCCCTCCCCCTTCATCGGCTCTGGTCCGTTTGACTGTAGCAAGACAAATGTTGGAAGGAGCCGGTCAGTCTCTGTCTCGAATTGCAACGCTTCCTGGGTCTGACGTCAACCTGGAGCTAAATGTAGAAGCAATGGGCGTAGAGGGTGGACCCCCAATGTAATTTTGCCGTTATTGACAAACTCTGAAAGCTGTATATATGTTTTGTTGTTGTAGGGGAGGAGGAGGAATCAGCAGTTTGGAAGCCACTATCGAAATCCCCAACTTTCCTCAGTTCTTCAACTCGGGAGCCTTTGCCTCCACCCTGAATCCCAACGGTCAAGGCCAGGATTTGAACCAGAATAACTCTGGGCAGGAGCAACCCAGTGTTCGTTTCGATGTCACTGGGCTCACCCAAGCTGCTGCCTCTGCAGCTTTGTCTGCCACGATGTCAGCTCCCCAAGCATTTGGCGTGAGTGCATCCTCAGCAGCTCCCACAACAACATCCTCGCAATCTTTTAGTCAAGAGGAGGAACCTGCTCCCGTTGGAAGGGGGTCGCCTTATAACCCCGTGGGACGTGGCTCGTATCGAGGTCGAGTAGCTCCTCGTGGCAGTTTCGGTTTTCGTTTGCCGCCTACTGAGCCGCCTCGATATGTCCGGTCTGCGGCCAGCGCTCCACGAAACGGAGGCGAGGAACCCAGGACGTAAGTTAATCCTCAAGTAGTCTTTTCATGTACGTGTCTAAATGGGGTTTAATTTAGGGCTCGGTATCCTCGCGTGGCTGTTTTTGCTGATGTTTTGGAAGACTTAGAGCGAATTCAAACCGAAATAAACCCGCACGTGACTCGTCTACGTCAGCTTTTACGTGACGATCCTGTTTTGGCTCCTGGCGACGAGTTGCGCAACGTGCAACATCTGTTTCGCCAAGTTTCCGAAGCCATGCATTACCAAGCACATGCTTTGCACGCGTTATCGGATTTGGTGGTGGAATGGAGTCGACCTCCCCCACGGGAAGTCCGAGCCAGACCCTTTTTAATGCAGTATGGTATCTTGCAAGCAGGAATTCCAGTCCAGGTAGCGTAACCAACATGGAACACCAAAAGAATTGCACGTTCTTTGGTTTACATTTGCAGATTTCGAGCTCGGGACCGGTTCCAGTACCCCAATCGCAAAGTCCAGCAGACGCTACACCCAATCGCCCCACCAGCACTCCAGCACAGACAGAATCCCCTGCGCCACCAACGTCTGGGAACACTACAGCACCCACTTCAACGGGATCAGGGCAATCGGGCTTCAATTTCCATATGGGACATGCACCCGGAGGCCCTATGATCGTTATGGAAGTCCGACCACCTATGTTCCACGTGGAAGGAGGACCAGGATCACACATGCAAGCCGATCATGGATCAAGTATGGATTTTCCACTCACTTATCCTAAAAGTGTTGACCCGAATAAGTAATCAATCTGTTTTAGTGATGGGTGGCATTATGGGACCGTTTCCTATGAACCCTGGCGGCGGTCAAGCATTTGATCGTTTTTTGCCTTGCCACTCAAGGCATCTGTTAAACGGACAAGGACGTCGGACCTCGAACGGGAGTTCTGGAACTTTTGCCTCTATTTCCGTCAGCTCTGGAATGATGCCGCAAAGACCTACCACCACTGCTACGGCGGGAACTACCGCTAATGCCCCGCATCCTACGACGACTACGACACCGTCTACTGGAACTGGTGCAGCCCAATCTCGACCCTCGGGGCGATTGATGGAACAGTTTTTTGAAGAGTTGAGACGAGCTGGAGAAACAACCGGTGATACTGCTGCTGGCAGTGCCTTGTCTAACGAAGCCTTTGTGCAGTTAGTTCAGGTAAAAAAAAATTATTATTATTTTTTTTGCGTATAGGCACAGCCTGCTGGTGAACTTTATTATTAAAACATACGTATAACATAATTTTTTTTCTGTAATTAATATATTTTATTTGTAGTATTTAGTTATATGTTTAAGTGTAGGATTAATCTATTTACTTTCTTTATTGAATTTATTTGAACTATTTTAAGCCATTTATTACTTTAATATTTTTTATTATTTATTAGTATGATTATTATTATATTTTTATTATTACTGTTATTTTTTTATTATTTATATTTTTAAGTATTTTAATATTTTTTATTTGTAGGGCGTCAGTAATGAAGTTGTTGGACTATTGTCGGGTCAGCAGACTCACCAAACAGTGGCGGATTTCATTCGTCAATTGCCGGATTTCTCCTTCACCGAAGGGCAATCTATGGTGTACGATCTTATCATGACCGTTTCGTCACATTTGACCTTTGGTGATTTGGTGTCATTGATGTTTGGCCGAGCGCAAGTTTTGAATCCGTTTCATAGCATTTTGCAAGACTTTGTGCGCAACAGGATGCTAGGACCTGAAGGATTTACTGAACCGGAAATCTCTCGCGCCGTGGATAATCTATTGGCTGAAATTCAGCCGCATTTAGAAGCAGTGCAAGTAGGAACTCTCTTAAATTATTATTTTTCTAGCTTTTTAAAACCAAGTTTTTTGTTTATTATGTATTTTGTTTTATTTTTATTTGTTTTTTGCAGTCGGAAGCCCGAGTCCGGCCCAATGTGGACTTCGTAGCAACAGTGCTACGTTGTTTGCGGAGAAAACTGCACTCTCTTCTTGAGCTTATTGGCACCCCAGGCGAAAATCCGCAGTTTGGTCCCCTTGTACTGGCACTAGTACGTGAAAGTCTAATGCATCTCTGTACGCTATGCCTCCTTATGTTCGAAGACGGGTCTGTATCTTTGGAACGAGTTAGCTTAGTCTACATGGTAATTTCGATCATATAGTAAGGCTGCCTAGTTCTAACTTTTCGGTGTTCATAGCGTCCTTTGGTTGAAGGACTGCACCCTACGGTGCAGCAATGGACGATGGACACGTCGTTGACGCAGATGCGTAACTTTGTGAGTCAAATCCCGCCTTATCCTAACCTCCGCGAAATGGAAGCGGAAATACTGAGTGAAGAAGCTGGTCGCCTATGGTGTAGCGAATTCGAAAAGAGCCGCCTGGAGGCCAGCCAAGCTGCCCCACCCCCACAAACTCATAGTGCGGAAGACAGCCACATGGAAGTCGATAATGAAGTGCTTGAAGTGAACCAAATCAAGGAAGAAGCCACGTCTGTAGCAGCAACACCAACTACTGTTGCAGCTTGTGATGCTGGCACTGAAGCTTCAACTGGAGGCGTTCGACGACGCCGTACGTGGGAGAAAACGCCCGAGGCATTGCAAGAAGAGGCGGAACCTGCCCTAGATTTGGTTTTAGGATCCGATGCTTGGCATCGTGCAGTGCCCGAGGTAGTTTAACCTCCTAATTCTAGTCCTACTTCTACTTTAGCATCTAAATGTTCTCGTTTCTCCGTAATTGACTAGGACTGGGTACCAATTATCAGCAGAGACGTTCGGCAACAACGTCGCATGTCCCAGCAGGGACCATTGAGCCCAGCGTACTTAGCTGCAATGCCCCCCAAACGCCGGAAGATCTATTTGGATGCCCAGCAACAATGCAAATCAGGTAAAAATTTGGAAAAGTTTTCAGAAAATGTGTAATCACGATTTCGCTGGTTCTCATGCCGAGTTTCTCTTTCTTTCTCTGTTGCGACTTGTCACGTTTAACTGTAGAAGCCTCCAGTTCGGGCAGTAAGGATTAGACCCACTTTCGTCTTTTTTTTTCTTACAGTCTGATTGTGGAAGTGTGAAATGTGACAGGCAAATGCAAAATCGTGACTAGCTTTCAGGGGATGGATGTTGATCCTAATGGCTGATGCACATTTCGTTTTGAGGGAAAAAGTAAAAATAGACGCGGAGCGTTTTAGCGAGTCGAAAATTTAAGGTTGGCACGCGTCTATTTAGTTTGTTCTACTTTTTATGTTCGATTTATGTAACTGGATAATTACTATGCCAATCTGCCTAGGATATATTACTCCACTTATTTTCCCTGTATTTTTAATATCCATAAGCACTGTTGTAGAGAAAAAAAATCTAGTTTGAAAATGAGTGAAATGTTATGTGTTTTCGTTTGATTTTTTTTTGTTAGTCTCTCCTATATTATTAAAAAGCTTTGTGGAATGCGGAAGTTAAAAGTAGTAGTATTTGTCTCATGTCAGAAATAACTTGTTTGACTAGACAGCTCACATTTGGATTTTTCTTTGCTCCTGTATGTATATGTAATGTAATGGAAGTCGCTTGTAAGCTCCGTGTGCTGCGACAGCAAAAATGAAATGTTTAGCATTCAGTAGCTAGCCTGACTTAATTTCTTGTAGGTTGTCGCTGATTGTCAATAACAAAAGTGGCCAAGTTGTTTTACATTGGAATGTTTCAAAGGCTTTTGCGGCTCATTTTCATTTTCGCCGAAGGTGTCAACTTTTTTGCTGCAATGGTGGATGACGTTGCAGTGTTGGGCTCCTAGTTAAACCGCGCGAGGGTTTTACTTTGTGTTTTGATTGGGTTGTAAAGGGCAGAGCAGGTCACCATGAGCTCGTGCTAATTCTGAATGCGAAAGGACGTTCTAGTGTTGGCAGGGGCGTCGCGAGGGGGGGGTTTGGGGGGGTGCACCACCCCCCCAATAATTGGCCAAAAACCGATTCGGTAAAATTTGGGTCGCCGTCGGTAAAATTCGGAAAATGAAAATAAAACGAGGATTATTCAATAAATCTCGAAAAATTAAAGGAAATAACTACGATAATAACTGTTTAAATCTTTAATAGTCGATAGAAAATATAAGATAGAAACTATAATACAGTCGGTAAAATCGTCAACTACAGTCGGTAAAACTAAGGTCTCCACCCCCCCAATGGAAACCCCCTCGCGACGCCCCTGAGTGTTGGTGACCTCATCGATTTCTTCTCCCTCTCCCTGTTTTTCGTTTTCTCTCGTTCTAGGGTTTCCTTTGAGGGGATATGGGGATGCGTATTGAAGGGATAGAGAGAGTTGTTTCACTGGCAGTGGTGGACGCCCCCGACGTCGATGTCCTCCAAAGGGAAAGCGAAACCTTTTTGAGCATGCAGGGGTTCCCGAACGGATTGCATTGACCTGAATAGAGAACGACGCCCCTTGCCTTCATGCAACTTGTACTCATGATCGCTCCTTGTGATAATGCTTCTTTTAGGAGCGGTACAAAGTACATAATTTGCATTTGGCAAGGTGAATTGCGATTGCGCGTTTAGTTGCCTTGGGACTCGTGAGACCCATAACAAGAACCAAAGCAATTTTGAGGTATTGATTTATTCTCGTTTGGCTGGTAGGTGAAGGTAAAAGATGCTGGGGAAGGTGAATGACCATTTCGCGTTTTCTGGGTTAAGGCATGTAAAGGGTTGCTTATATTTTAAGAGCGTCGCAGCTGGTATTTTTAGTTCCTTAGGGTACATGACACGTATGTAGGGTACCAAAAAAGTCTTAAGCATAGAGAAGAAGAGATCTAGAGTATAAAGCGGTATTTGACTCGGCGTTCTGTCTTGCTCGTGTGTAGCGCCTCGTGGTTAAGTTTGGGTTGGGCCAGGGCCTCAGGTATGGAGTAGTAGTAGTAGGGAAAGTGGGTTACGAGGGCGAAGACCGCTATGAAGGTTGATGATGGTGAAACGTGCCTAACGAGCAAAACATAACATGGCATTCATGATCTTTTGGTGGTCGCAGTTTGGGTTCGGATAAAAACTAGGCTACAGATTGGTACCTTGAACATGCACACACAAAAAAAGACAAAGTCTAGGATACGTGTATGCTTCACATACTAGCATACATAGTCTTATCTTTTTTCAAGAAAAAATACTACAAATAGGAAACGTGAACGAGCATTTTACTTGGGTCATGCTGTTAAACAAGGGCCAAAGCCGATAAGATGCTTATCCTCGATGCTGGTAACCCCTTGTAACGACTAGATAAGCACCGAACAAACTCTAGTGCTTTTGCTGATTGTAGTTACCGAGCTTGCGTTTGAAACGCTCGTATTTACCGCGTCTTTGGCGGAGTAGTATTACCGACTTCAAGATGGAAGATGCGTAAGCCTCTTGCTCGACTTTAAAATCTTTAGATGGGGAAGAGTATGCTGATTGGGGTAGAAAATAATTTATCTGAAATTTTTTAAAGGTGTTTTAATGGTTAATTTGGCAGATTACTAAGGCACTGTTTTGTCCCGATTCCGCATGGCTATCGTGCGGCAGGTCATTGACTTGAGCGTCGCCGGCAGACGAGCGTGAACCGTGGGCCTTGATGTAACTCCTAGTGTAGCGTAACTTTATGCAAAACCTATGGGGTGTATTGTGTCCACCTTTTAATGACATTAACAAGTACTTGTGGCCCGAGTGATTTACCAAATTTGTGAATCGTCAGGACCTGTTAAACCAAATAGATAAACATTTAAGTCTCATCGACCTTGTGTGAGTATTTCGCGTGATCTTGCAAAACTGACAAAATGTGTTAGTCATATTTGAACGTGAACCTTCCAAATCGGTACTCGGTGGACAGTTTAAAGCTCCTTGTTTTGAAAGTCCATGTACTTACCCTCCGATTCGGACTCAAGAGAGCGCGGAGAAAGGTCATTATTAATTAACTTTGTATGTGAAGGGTAGAAAGGCAAGGGCAGAGGCTGAACAACCAAATCGCATCACGTGGGTCAGGGGAAGGCGTCCGGCGCCGCCATTTTGGTCCCTTTTTAGCAATTGCGTCTGCGTCGCGCACGAGGGCGGAAACTTCCCGGGTTGCATGTTTGGCTGGGTGAGGGTTGAAGCGAAGACTACACCTTCTAGGGTGAGGGTGAAAAGTCTTACGTGCTCACATATGAAAAAGACAAGAGTCCGTAGTGTGTGTGCTTGGGAGCCTGTGGAGTGGAGTGCGTGAGTTGTAAAACCGGGAAAAAGGGAAAAGGCCATTGACTCAGGATGCTCCAGCATCCGGAATTGAAATTCAATAATAATAATTATGCTCGTATCTCCGTAACACGAACTCGCAGGCCGTCGTTCTAAACATTTAAATTTCTCATGTAAACCACCTTCAAGGACAAACGTAAAATAAAAATTTAAAAAAGAACAAGAAATTCTTTCACTTTAGTGTTGTGTCTCATTTGACCCCGAAGGTTGTGCAAATCTAATACGTTATATAAGCGGAACGCAAAACGAACGTGTGATATCCGTGGTAGTGACCCTTTCATCTCTCCAGTCTAATTAAACTAGTCTCATTTATAAAGTCTGCGTTCGGGTTTGAAACTCCTCGACGCACGCACACAGCACACAAGAAAAAAAAATCGAGAAAAATTTCAAGTGCTCACACGTGACTTGCTTCAAGGACAAACGCCAATAGCTCTGGACCAGACGTGCTAAAAAATGTAAGTCGATATCCCCTGTTTCCGAACGGTATTTATTATTTTGGTACTCCAAAACCGCCCTCTACCCAACAAGATTAATTTGAAGGCCTGTGATTACGTCACCCGGGGCTTAGGAAGGCGTGTGTATGTGTATTTTTTTCTTATAGCGTATACCAGAATTTCAAGGAAAGGCAAGTTACCCTGCACGTTTTCAACGACCCCGATGCTCTTTCATCGTAGGCCTTTTACCGTCGTTGTTGCCTTGGCATTGACCGCGGTCTATCGCCTGCTATCGTATACTATACCCACAAAACCCCAAACGCGCTTTATCAATTTGGGTCTAGGAAAGCGTCAGTGATATAAAGCTCCCTGCTGCCACGTTCTGCTCTTTCTTGTGGTGTATTCGTATTCTCACCCGTCTTAATGACTATATCAGTTGCTAAGGGGACAGGACTGTTCTTTTTTTTGCCTTATTTTCCTTTTCCTTGTAGACAACTTTCGCCATTTTATGAGGCAAAAATTACTTACTTTCCCCCGAAATGTACATTTCAGCGAACCGCACGAACCGCGAAATGGGAGAATAATATTCTTTTTCCTCCTTTCGGATAATAAGTTGTACCACAAGGGGTATTTGATGACAAATGGCGGTCGTTATGATAATTTTGAGAGCTTTTGGGACACCCATGCAAAACATGCAAGAAAAATCGCTGTAGTAAGTTGTAGTAATGACAGTCAGCTTTATCGCAATACAGCACAGGCACAGAAGAATGACGTTCCGACTGACCCACTTATGGGTCGCTGACTTGGGCAATAGCCGCGAACCAGCGCGGAGTTTCTAAGAACTCAGAAAACCCGCCTTTTTTTCGAGCTGTTCCTCCGTCAATCCACTTTTTTCTGTTTTTTTACTTGGCTACGTAGTCCTGGTATGAAAACCTTCTCCAATCTTTGCTTAATCTTAATTCGAGAATAGGATCTACGAAACAGGGACAAAAATAAATTTATAAAAAAGAAAAAGGCACTCCAGACGGGTCCAAGAACAAGAAAAACCCCCTTTTTGTAAACTTTCCAAACACGATTTGACGTTGTCTCAAACGGATCTTAGTCCCGCATCGTTTGCAGCTCCCCACTTTCCCTGTCGCACTCAACGCATGAGGGATACTTTTTATTTCTTTAAAAAATTGCTGGGGTAGTTCGTATTGCGTTAAGGAAGGCTTTTTATTTATTATCTATGTGTTTTATTACTATTAATTTTTCTTGGAGGGAGAGGGGTTGGGCGAAAGTAATATTTTGGGTGGCGGATATTTTTCCTTCCCAGAATGGAAATGTAGGCCACAGCAGAGGAGGCTGTTGACCGAGACCGTGGCGGTATTACCACTCAACTACATATTCCACGCAAGATACAAGATACTTTCTCTTCCCCGTTTCGTGGCTAGTCAAGTTATTGTCCTGAATGTTTGTATCAAACGAGGGTGATGGCTTTCTTGGTCATGGGTGGGTTCGAATCAAGGCGGGAGGTATGGGGAGGAGCAGCAGGAAGAGAGGGGTGAGAGGCAAGCTATTTGCTATGCTTGTGTTGCTGGTCGCTCTTAAAGACTACCATGTGTTAAGGTAATATTGTACCTTGTGGCCTTGTCCTAGTCAGTTGCCATTTATGCTAATCGAGGAAAAAATGAAACTAAAAAAACAAACTTTGATCATGACAGCAACTCTTCCACTCTCTCCTCTCCCTCTCGCTCCATCTCTGTCTTCTAGCTCGTTCGGAGTTCCTTCGTTCTCGCTCGCTCACTCGCTCAGAACGTTGTTGCAAAAGTTGCAAGTTCTGCTTCAGGCTCGAGGCTCACGAAGACAGGATATCGTAATCTAGAATGCGCAACAGTATCTCATTTACATGGCGATTGCCGATTGTTAAGCGAGTTCGTTTGGATGGTGACCTTCGAAGCGGACGTGGACCTTTACCTGTCCATGGTCCACAACGCGATGAAAAAGCAGAGCAAAAGCTTTTACTCCTTCCATACCTTTCTTTTCAAAGTGCCCTCGACACCAATTCAACACAGACGTTACACTGGCACTCTGAGCAAAATTCCAAATTAGGTTAGGGAATTTTGAGCGATTTGATGTACCTGTTTTGCAACCTTGGGGAACGTACCTTTAAACTCTTCATTTTCTTATTTTTTAAAAAAAAATTCAGTATTAATAAGTCCCCTCCTCCCTCTCCTTCCCTTTGCAGTCACCACGCAACATAATTTCATTTTTCACGTAATTTTTCACATAATTTCAATTTCATTCTTCATTTTCACGCAACATAATTTCAACACAATTTCGAGTCCATTTTTGTACTTTTTCTTACAAATTTTTCTTATTTTTCTCGAATTTATATATTGTAACTCATAGTTTTAATTGTTATTTGAACGAGTTCCGAAAGCTAATGAGATTTGCAGATTATATCTCAGTTCAGATAAGGGTCTTAAAAGAGGGTTGCAACGTTGCGGGGACCGAAATTTTGTAACAGGCATGCATATGTGTTTCTATAAAGGTAATGGGAATGGTAAAGGTGAAGGCCCTGTCCGCTTTGTAGGTCGGCAGCCCTTTGCCACGGCCACTTTCACCGACCTCATTTAAGCTCTGGGAGTCATCGACACCTTCCAAACTCGTTATAGCTCAAGAGCTTTTCAGGGACTCTGTGTTTTTTCAAAAAAAAAAAAAAAAAAAAAAAAAACTTTTATCAGATTTCGCCTTTTACTGAAATGTGCATTAGCTCGGTGCATACTGAGCTCGTTATTTGGTTAGCTGGATTTTGACTACACATGGATATATGTAAGAGCGCATATTCATGATAGAAGGGGGCATATAGGAGAGACTCATGCAAGTTGGAGCAGCATGTAGGAAGGGGAACTTCTTTATTGTGTACGGAACACACATGACTATCCTTTAGTCATAACCTCAAATCAGAATCGTGGAGCGTACTGTACAGTACAATACCTGCTTGTGATCGTAATGAGGTCAGATTGCAATCAGATAAACCAATGTACCGAGATATTTCTAAAGAATAATTCTGTAGAATAATAGCACAGCATGTTAGCTTCTTCTTCTTCTTTTTATTTTTTTCCTCTGGCTCTCTTTCTCTCGTGTGAAATTACAAAGAGAATTAGCTTGGCCTGTTTTAATCACTTGGCATTTAAGGATACCCTACATACAGGTGTGCGTGTTGATTACACGTGTCCATAAATTGCGGGCGTTATTCTCTACTTGAAAGCATATTGCTAGGCGGTTTTCAGGTGTTGATTACGAGCGTAGCCAATAAAGTACTTATCGAGTCGGGTTTTAGTGTTGAATTGCAAACGCCAGTTGCTACAAACGGGTACACAAACGGAAAAGGGGCCTTTTTACACAACGAAAATCATGAATCACAACGATGAAGACCACTCAAGGACTTCCGAGGAAATTCAAGGTATTCTAGAGATGTTTACGACAACAAAGATGGGAAAATACTTTTGCGTAATACCGAAGTTACTAGAAAGCGAAAACCGGCCCCAAACCCCCGAGGTTCCTTACAAATGAAACTCCAATAAAGTAAAATATTGCCAAGGCGATGAACCTGACGGTGAAATTAGGACGCAGCTAAGGCAGGCACGTCAGCCCTCCCCAACCTTTCCTAAACTATGTTTATTCCCGGCTGCTTGACGGACTTGATAGCTAGGTATTGTTTTAGCACGATGGCATCAAGACAAAAACCAAAAATAAAAGGAAAAAAAGCATCCCATTGTTGGAAAGAGCCGTATGGATGATTCTGCAGTGTTTTCGAAGCAACTTTCCGTTACATTGAGTCTCTTCAATGTAAAGGGAATGCACGCGCGCATTGAAGCTGCGGGTCTGCACTATTGCACCGGAAAGGAACGGGAATTAACAAAGCAAACACAGCTATTTCCCCGCAAACTGTTGTGTTAGTCAAAGTGTTCAGGCAGGATGTTGCACAAACGTCAAAAGGTCATGTATCAGTTGTCGACACCTCGTAGGAGTCACAACGAGTCGATTTTTGGCCTCTACCGTAGGGCGGGAAATCAACCTAAAATACTTGTTTTCAGTCCACCTGTCTTTAAAAGAATTTGTAGCAGTCTATTGTCGAACAACAGCGCGCGGAAGTTTGGGCTGCGGCCAAATTGGACCCTACAGACAAGATGGCGTCCCTCCACAGGAGTTTTGAACTTGATTTTTATAATAGTAATGCCTTAAAGGGCGATAGGCACCGAACAGACAAACGTTGTCTGAAAACATGGACCTTCAAATATACTTTCTAGTCATGTTTTTCTCCATCATGCACAATATAGTGTTCAAACTACTAAATATAGAAATTTCAGATATAGGATCACGCGGCTTTCTGACGTCACAGAGGTGGTAGATTCTATAGTACCCACAAGCTTTATTGACTTTTTAAAGCATTTAAAGTCAAGTTTTTTTCTAGTCGTGTTTATTTGCCATCATATACGTACAAGGTATAGTGATCAAGCTCTTAACAGCAGAAATTTCAAACAGGCTCACGTGGCATCCTGACGTCACAGAGGTGATTGTGTGAGCAGTACCCGCGAGCTTTATTGAAATTTTTAAAGCATTCTATAAAGAGTAACCATGGTAATAAGGTGCCATACGTCCGTGACATCATAGCGGGGATCGCTTGCCAACAAAACTCGTGAATGGTTGTTCGAAAACAACTTGCAGTGAGTTTCTACAATTCTTAGAATACTCCAGACAACCAGAAACATTTGGTGGCGTTCGATTTCTTAAGTGGACTGACCTATTAGCTCCTTTTTGCTGGATTTGCATGTCAATAGTCATGACCTCTTTAGTGGGAGAGAAACGCTTCAATTGTTGTTCACTTCGAAAATCTTGTAAGGTCACGCCAATGACCTTAATCAGCTCAAAGAGGTCACGTTCTAACAGGTCGCTGAGGTGAAACAGGTCGCATCACATCTATTAGCCTAAGAAGAGACCCTAACCCGGATCCCTCCGTCACGTAGAACGGTACGTACCGTACACTACAAGTATACGATACAATAATATTCCTTGATCTTTTCGACTCTCTGACCATGGACGGCCTTGGATTTTGATTTTTGTAACGGCGGCTCTCCGTAGCGGAATGGAAAGAACATGTTGAAACTTATTGAAACTAGAGTGTAGGTGAAGGGAATAAGGGCGTCTGCACCGTGCACACCTGGAATGTATACCAGGTCTGACGAAGGAGAACCGTTAGACGTAGGCACCGTTATAGAGGCTTAGGAGATTCTTCACGTTGAAGGCTTGGGCCGCCTGTCTGTAGGTCGCCTGTATCGTGGGACAATGCCAGTCGTGTCTGTGCGGACGGAATGGTCACTGTGATGTGCTTAGACTTGGACGGTCATGTTCCTAAAACTATGGATACTAACATTATTACCCAGAAACACCCCTCTTCAGCTGGTGAGTCTTTATATCCATCACTTTACTGCAATATCGAAGCTTCAAAACGCTTCCCAGTCTTCGTGTTTGTGCGTTGTGTAGTCGTGTAACAGCAGCCATGTTACCAGGTTCAAAAGGTCACACGTTACACGTATACCAACTCTATAGGCCTAATAAAAACACGGAAGTTTGTGCCGAGCCAGGAATGGGGGAAGGGAAACAGCGACGTCCTCGGCCCTGGTGGAAAACCTTGTTAAGAACGTCCAGCATGGGTTCGGGAACGCACATGAAACGCAAGCTCCTATTCCCTTCTCGAAACAAAAAACATGAAAAAAATCTATGTCGTGGTGCTTGCGGATACCGTCGTGTCCCTGGCCCTGGCCTCGGCTCCCTGCATGTAGAGGCCCCGGATAGGGGGTGAATTGGATAGAAGAACATTTAGTAGAGTGAGATCATGGATCGATTCTAGACGAGCGTCGAGAGCGTCGACCTTTCCTGTCCTGGACGAGTAGATAGTAGTGTAGAAAACAAAAAAGAAATAAAAAAAACGAAATCGACAGGGATTTGAATGTGATTCTTGTTAGCGGGTTAAAGTAACAGGATCAAGTTCAACCAAATGGTACAGTACGAGTCATGACTTATTTTTGACCTTCTGAAAGACAACTAAAACGAGACTGCGGCAGAGAAAACGGTAAAGACGCCTTAAAGAAAAATGTGTTTTTTTTTTTGCTTGAAAAAAAGGAGGAACAACAAAAAAAGGAGAAGAGAGTAGACAGGGGAAATGGCGGGATGCCAGAGCCGATCCTGGAGTGCAGAGACTACGGAACGACGCCGGAGACGTCTGACGTCACGTTGACTTTGGAAGGTCATGGCCCCGCGTGGAGTCTCGGGCGTTTCGTAGACTTCTGACCGTAAAGATAGCTATCTTGACTCAGTTTTGGCCTTATCGAGTTGCCTGTAATCTAGATTAACTGTAACTATACATTTCGAGTTTTCGACTATGAGTCGAGCAAACGTTAGGGAAATAGGGGGGGCGTGAGGCTTAGGATAAGGTTCCCGCCCCGGCTCAGGTGAACAACCTCCCCTGTAGAAACGCAACGCCGACGTGGAACGGGAGTGCCGAACGCACTAGGCTCGTTTGTTTTACGGCCTTTATTTGTGTGCGTAGAAAGCCTCCGGTGATGTGTAGGGAACGTTGCATCAGGAATGTACCATGAATCTAAAAATGTTAAAATTTGTAGTGACTATCGCAACTCAAATTTCCAATTTCCTATGGACTTTTTCTTCACCCTTGTATAAAAAGTCTTTAAAAAAAAACTCCAAAAACTCCTTGGAAGGAAACCAAATAAATAAAAATAAAGCCGAGCTATTTCATATTCTTTTTTCAAGAAAAAATAAGCAAAAGAGGGTGGAGGGGTGGGGAGAACGCCGTACACACTCTAGCTAACCGTAATGCAGTATCGATCCTGGAAGGAAAAGCAAAAGAGAGAACAAGGAAGACGGGGACCTAAGAGGGTGAAATGCTCTTCGGGGTGAGCTTTTGCAATGTCAAGGGGGTTGGGGGTAGATGAGGAAGAAGGGGAATATTTCGAAAAGGCGAAAGCAAGCGAAAGGCGTCGGAGGGAGAGGACGTTGACCTATTAGAAAGGAAAAGGGAGTTGGGAGGAAGAAAAAAGGGTAGCTCCGTATTCGTATTTTCCCCCTTGTGCGATGTTATAAGAAAGGAGGGAAGAGGGTGAATGCGTAAGCAATGTGCGTGAGTGCGTATACGTGAGTAAAAGCGTGTAATGAGTCCTTGGTAGTCCTATAGAGACCCATAGTAGAGCACAAACGTGGGCACCCATGCTGGGTCTTGGTTAATCGATACAACTGGATTAGGTTTTTGCTTCACGACATGAAGCTATCCTTTATTCACAATCTACCCCTTGGTGCATAACTTCCCTTTTTTATTTACATAAAAAGGCATAGAAATCCTACCAATCATTCTGTCTTTTCAAACATATTATACCCGTAATCAAGAGTTTTATTTTAAAATACACAGTAAATAATCTTTAACATTTAAAGAATCCCCAATTTTCTGAAAACTATTTAAAAACTTCATGTATTTTTTTCAAATTAGCCAGAATTTTCGGCAAACCAAAGTAACTTACCCTTGAAAATAAATTCCCTTTTAATTTAAATAAAAATGCACAGAAATACTAGATATCATTTTGTATTTTCGAACATCGTACGCCCTTCATCTTTATCTTTGTAACCAATGTAGTTCCACATATTGTTGGTTCAGAATTTTATTTAGATACACAGTAAATAATCCTTAAAATGTAAAGAATGCTTTTGACTTTTCTGAACACAACATATTTTGAATATTTATTTATATGTATTATGTATTATTATGTATTTATTATATATTTATTATATATTATTTATTATTAAAAATATATTTCTTTAAGAAATCAGCCTGGTTTCGAAATTTTTCACAATTTTTCGAAATTTTCAATTTTTTCTGCATTTTCGAAATTTAAACCTGCTTCTCTGTTTCTTTCTTTCATTCTCCGTCTCTAATATTAAGCTGCAGTGATCATATAGATCATTTGGAATTTTTTTAAATGGAAAAATTGGAAGAAAATTAAAAATTTGGAAAACATTGAAAAATCTAGAAAAGCTGAAAAATTTGGAAAGAATTGAAACCTTGAAAAAATATTGAAATTTCAAAAAATGTGTTTTGTACGAAAAGACTTGTTGCGAATACAACTTCTCCCATCCAAGGTTACTGCAGATCATTGAACGAGGCATTCCAAGTCATTGATTTGTTCGATTAAGCGTGAGAGTCGAGTGGAGTTTAGCACGGCGCGGAGACGGAACTGGAAACTATCCGCTTAAGATTGCTGCATAGTTTGACCGAGCGGTATCTAACGTAATATTTCGGTCCTCTGAAAAGAAAAAGAAAAGAATTCCCGTTGGTTTTTCTTACCTTGCCGGGAGCAGTAGGTGAGCTGGTGGGTTCTTACCTAGTAAATGACTCGCCAGCATAGTTACCACGCAACGCAGGTATAACGAAACGGCGTCAGTCAGCATCTAAAACGCAGGCAGCTCCGAAAAGCAGCAAGCCAACGGAAGTTGTAACGGGATTGCCGATGGGCTTGTTTTGCCTTGTGCCAGTCCCGGCTATAAACAGCCTTTCCTTTCCGTGCTTTCCATACTTTCCATGCTTTGTGCCTTCCCTTTGCATGCTTTGCGTTTGTCTATTTCACTCTTTCCCGCAAGGTGTGTTGTGTTTACATGCATCTATGCAGGCGTATAGAAGTACAGCAACTTGTTCGTTCGCTATTCGTTCGGTAGAAGCTTATGGAAGAATCGTGGAAAGTTTTTCAGAGTCGAGTCTTGGCGTCCTCCTTTCCAAACTACCTTTAGCAGAGTTTGTTGGCCCCTGTCCGTTTATGGCTTGCCCAGAAAGCTTCCCATCGTTTGCTCCGTGATGCATTTAAATAGCAGGTTGCTGGAAAGGAAACGAAAACTTGCAAAGAGTGAAAGTGGTAGCCAGCATCATGAGCATGAGGTGTTAGGGGCCAAGAGACAAGGGCATCCATGCTAATGAATGCCGAGTGCTGTTGATGTCATTCGCTCAACGCACGGTTTGTTTTTTATCGGTTCAAACAAATGAGTAACACATAATTATTGACCTAATTAGCTGCAGATTGTATTGAATGCTTTTCATATCCTGTCTCGAAATGAAAAAAAAAACTTGGCATTAGGAAGTTGTAAAAGTAGACTTATGCCAGCGATCTGTAGGGGTGAATGCGCTCGCAATGGGAAATTTTCACAATTCGGAGGGTGAAAGTGACGTACTGTACTAGTACCAGGCAACCGAGCTAAAAAAGTAAAAGCGATCTGTTTACAAGTGCATTGACAGTTCGGTTCTCGCTAAAGAGTCATTGGCCTATATGAAACTTTGGAATTGAAGTTAGACAAGCAAACGTTTTTAGTTGCACCGTTCTAAAAGAAAAAGAAGGTTAAAAAAGGGAAAGAGTTTCAAACTTTGGTGTGCAGCACCAGCACCGTTTTACCCATACTCGTATGCCTCATATAGGTCAATGAGCTATGTTTGTATATGTGTGGTATCTGTCGACTCTATCAAAAAAGGCTCATTTGCATGACGCATTCTAGGGCAATGACACCCTCTTCATCTCCCCATCCCCACCCTCTTGTACATACTTTTCCATCCCCATCTCTCCGCGTTAGTGTACGGTTGGGATAGGACCCGGGAAATCTAGATCACCAAGTGAGTAACACTGCATGATGATAAAGTGTAGCAGTGCCCTATTTACAGAAGACAGTGTTCCGAACCCCTTTTATCTTCGTAGGGATTTATTGCACCCACCTGATTCGAAAATTACCCTAAAAACACAACGGAAAAATTAATTGAGCGGGTGAACGTTCCTTGGCGTATTAAAATTAAACTAAATTATCATCGTGTATTCAAATGAAAAGTAGAACTGCAATGTCGCACGTGTGAGTGCGACTTCTTTCCCTATCCGAATATAAATGTATAGTAAAACATTTCGAGAGTTACTGCAATTGGCATTCGGGGATGGGGATGCAAGGGAAATGGGTCGCTTTTGGAACCACTTTTGGAACGGGCAATGACACCAAATGGAGCAAGCTTTGGGGGAAGACAAAAAGAGAGAGAAAGTGGATAGTAATATTATGTACTTGATTGTTGGCCGTGGTGGATCGGGCCAGGATCACCGGGATGGCTCTTACGGCTGTACAATGGTAATCGTGAGTGGTAGATCCTTGGCTTGTAGTTCGTCGGTGTGCTGTAACCGCTCTCTCTTTCCCTTGGCGGGTTCTCTGGGCGCCTTTAGTAGGTCTAGTAGCTAAGTTTCTAGGCGCGGGGATTTCCTTCTTGCAGTTTGTTCCACACAGAAAACGTGTTTCACCTGATCGGGCCAACGTAGCCGGGGCTAAGTTAGCTCCGTAGAGCTAAGCTTAGCTTTCGTTCTAGTTCCGATGGATAGGTCTCCCGTGAGCGGTCGTTGAGTAGGGTGGGTGTCTGTCTGTCCTGTACTCTCCTGTCCTGTCGGCGTGCCGGTCGTGTAGAGTGCCGGTCCAGGTAGAGTGAATCTAGCTCCAACATACACTTGGAACAGTACCAGTACGCGCAGAGCAGGCGAGGGGGAAAGTTGAATTGTCGCAATCCACCCAACTCTTTTATAAATAAATACATCTATCTACATATAGATACATTAACCAATTTAAGCCCAAGTGATCACAAACCAAGCAAACTAGTGCGTTTATTGAGGAACAAAGTGTGAACGTGAACGATAAAAGAAGCAAATCGAACCGAGTGATAAAAACGAATCCATTACTTTGAAAGTGACTTTTCGTTTGTTATTGCAGTTGTTTCAAACTCTTAACACCAGCCTAGCTATTGAACGGAGTATTATGTGCAAAGTACCGTAAGTGGATTTTCTCTGATACTTTTTTTGTTGAGTTTGAACCACAGAGACGAAATGTAGCACAGTAGGTGTCTTAGAAAGACCGGTTCTATAGGGCTTGCTATATAGGGAAAGAAACGCGTATGGACGAAACTAACGGTTCGGCTCACGTGGTTTCGACGACTTTTTGCTGGGAGTCTTCGACAAGGGGGTACTCGGTACGTATTTAGGCACAGGTATTGGTCTGCTGGTCTTGGCTCAGGTGGGAAAGCGGAAGTTGGAATAGCTTGCAGATGAGAGGATGGGACCAGTGACCTACTCACCCAAAATTCCGCACACCTCTCTCCTATCCTTCAATTTAATTTCTTCTCTCTCTCTCTGTATTCCCCTCTTTTTTAAGGTCTTTGTGAAAGAGCCTTTCTACTCCCTTTGCTGGCCAGGAGATCACTAAAGCGGATTGATGGCTTTTTGGAACTACAATTGACTTTGACCCAGAATCGCGAAACTTGAGCTGGCTACTTTTTTATTATTATTATGGTTTAGGTCCAACATGCAATGTTTGCATTAGATTGAAGCAACCCTAAACAAGAGTTCGTTTTGAAAAATGTGGAGCATATGCGTAAGGGTTCATGGAAGTGGAAGTAGGACGTTTAGCAACGAAAATGCCTCATTGTTCTTTGGGGTTTCATGGCTTTTTCCTCCTTTTTGCGGTCTTGTCGCTCTCGGATTCGCTTCACTTTCGACGTCGCAGACGCTCCTGCTCCGTTTTTTGTTTCGGCTGCCGTCGAAAAGAAATCGGGACGTTGAACTGGCTCTTTCACTTGGCCTCATTACTGAACGTTCAACCCAGCCAAACCGCCCAGTTATTGCTTCCATACTTGCAACTTTTCTAGATTTCAGCTTAGCTTTCCATCAAACTTTCAATCAATGAAGCCCATATTCACTTTTCGTTGACGTTTCTGGCGAATAAATTACTCAAGGAAAAGAAATTAAACAATAAAACGAAAGCACAAAGAGAACAAAAGTGGGAAACACTATATCTATCTAATACCAGTAGACAGCAGCAAAAATTATACCAGAGATAACTTTTGTTTTAAGTTACGGAGTTACGGTAAAAGCTGATGATGGCTGACCTAATTTGGCTTCCTTCCTGTATTTCCTGTTTCGCTAAAGACTAGGCCCAAGTAATGCCGGACTTAAGCTATGTCCTAGTTGGGCAAAAGCCACCCTTCTCTCTGACGCAATTCCCTGTAACTCACCCTTCAAGTCACCCTTCAAGGAGGGGTGGCTTAGCCTATTTACGTCTTGCTAAGGAAAGGCTGAAAGAAAATGGCAACACTATTGCGTGTAAGAGAAGAAGAAGAAAAAAAGAGAAAACTCTAATAAGCCTATGATAGAAAAAGGTCCTGGGAACCGTGACCTCGACAATTCTTGTTTACCGTAACGGACTTTCTACGGTTTGGACTATTGTTGCCCAAAATGGCTGCCGTTGCACACAAACAAAAACGTTCGAAAATAGGCTAATAGGACCCGTTTCTGGCAATGAAGAACCGCTTCTTGTGTATTTTGGACCGCATGGACTTTTGAAAGGTCCTCGTCCGTCTTCTTGTTAAGATAGGAATAGAAAATAACTTGAATATAAGGAGTGGGTGGAATTGCGTCGGGAGGGTAAGAATGAGATGAAACAGCAACCTTACCCCCCTTGCTGGGGTTATGCATCATGTTGTGTATTATGTTCGGCCTACTGAGCGTAGCCTTGGCAGTATGCATCTTTGTATAGTACTGTAATGTACTAGAAGAGCGCGAGGGAGGGGGGGGGAGGCAAGAGTGGGCCGTTTTTACGCAATCGTTCGCTTTTACCACGCAACAGCCCTCCCCGCATCCCCCTCGCATTCATTATGAAAGAGATTGGCAAAACCCAAGGCCTCCTTTTCTCTTCCCAACTTGTTTACGACGAAAAGCCTCGGTTTCCTCCCCCCACCCCACTTTTGCCAGCTTTTGTTATCGAATTTTAGGCCTACTTTTGATTGGGTTGCCAGTATACACATTCGTTCAGTGTTTATTTAGTCATATGAAGATAAGGCGAACACGCTTTTGCCCCAATTAACATGAAAATCATTTGGAGCTAAACAACTTTTTATTTTTGGTGCGTGTTTTACAGGCAGCATGACTGTTACGGTATTGGTGTCTGATAGCGGTAACGAAGGAAACATGAGTCTTTTCCAAGACTTGAAGCTCAAGCGCCGGAAGGTTGACTCGAGATGCAGCAGTGATGGTAAGTGATCTCATTAGTCATTTCATTTTCATAATTAAGAGATTTTTAGTATTGATAAAGCTAAAGATTTTCTTTCTTTTTTTAATCGTGTTGTAGGTGAAAGCGTAGTGGATACGAGTACGGCTTCTTCCTCACCCGATTCCGTCAACGAGGTTGGTTTAGCCGAGGCAGCCACACCGTCACCTAAGACGATGGACACGCCCCATTCACCAGCTTTAGTCATCGCGTTGCCCGATGAGGAAAACCTACGAGACAGGTAAAAAAAGGGAAAAAACTGCAATAATACAATAAAAGTGAAAATAAAATGGAGGAAAAAACGCTAACAGAAAAAAGTACAGTAGATGCTGCTTTTGTGATCACTAGGTTATTAGAATCAGCCGCTTTATGGAATCAAACTTTAAAGCAAAGATACAAAATAATATATCTCATAGCTTTTTAATCGGTTATTAGAAGCACACTTTCGGATATTGTAATCAACTTCAAAAGAATCTTCACATGCACAGTAACGAAACTGCAGTAGTGATTGCTACATGGACTTTGCGTATTGACCGATGACATTGCTTTTACGTCGTTTTGACCAATCTTGACATTTCCAGCCTACTACTATACGCATAGGGGGGAATCCCTCCTAAATTCGCAGTAAACGTTAAAATATTACGGCTCAAAAATTTTTTAGCCGAAAGAATTTAGAAGATACCTATGAATGTTAAATTGAAGAAGCCACGAGCCTTATTGATGTCAATAAATAATAATATGCACTTAACAAACGTGATCACAATAAGCGGGGTCTACTATAATAATACAATAAAAAATAAAATGAAAGAGATAGGGAAATTTATAGATAAAATTCTAATAAATTAGAAGGTAATTGTAAAATCAATTAAACGATTACGCACATTCAGAACCCGGGGCCAGGGAGTACGGTGGTACGTTGAACTACACGAGGGAAATGAATACTATAGTACTATTGCAGCTTTTCGTCGTTGAGTCATCTAGATTTCCCCCCTTATTCATCCCCTTTTGGTGTTCTTACTAGTACTCGTGTGCAAAAGCGATGATAAATGAAGGACGAAGAGGGGGTGGGAGTTAGGGATATAGTACTAGCTACGGGGGGAGAAAAACACTATTAATCAATAGAATTCTTAGCTGAGCTAAGGAGTAAAGGGCTAGGGCAATGGCCCCGTGAAAAAGTGTGTTTGGATCGAACGCTGACAGAAATGACGCGCCAATTTCGTGTTTATTAGTCTTAAGCGATTACCGTTTGTTTTCCTTTTTTCTTGTAGATCGTCCCCAGATTCCATGATGAAGGAAATAGAACGACCTTCAAGCATTTCATCACCCCCATTCGTAGCAGTTAAAAGAGAACGTTGCGAAGATGATGAGCCCAGTTTTTTGCCCCACCCGCAATTAAGGGAAGCGCAAGGCAACAACATATTCGATGGAGGTGGCCTCAGCAGACGTTACGAAAGTAATAACATGAATGGCGATAGTGTCATCGTGCGACGAACTTTTCCTACCTGGAAAACGCCCAGTCTAGCCCCGTCACCGTCGCTGCTCACGTCGAGTAACAGCAAGACCGAACCGGACATGTTGACGTTCTCGGTAACGCGCGAAAGTCCTTCGCCTCGACGACCGCCGTCGATGCCGTCTGTGAGCAGTTCGGACACGCCTTCTTTTTCTCCGCCCCGCCCTTCAACTATCAATTGGCCGACCAACATGGAGAACAATCCTGCGAGTCAGGAGCGGGAGAAAGACATGACCACTTCTCACATTCAAGCGTACAAGAACGGAATGCGTCCCGATGTGATCTACAGCAGCCATTTGAAAAACCCCACCTCGGCGTTAAGGAAGTCGCCGCCTGTGGTGATAAACCCCGCCCAAGAGGGTCCAGCCGGCAGTCCGCACTCGGTGAACTCGGTGATGATTCAGCCGGGCGAGCCCAAACCTCGCGTTCCTACAGTAATTCTAGGAGAGTCCGGGGGTGTGAAAACGATGGTGTGGGCGGGTCACTGGGCGGATAACAAGTCCCAAACTCCGCCTTCTACTCCTCCTTCTCGACCAAGATCGCTGCCTACACAGCAACACCAATCCTCCGGTCACTCACACGAATCGGGGCAGAATCATCCCAGTCCTCATTATCACCACCATCGAGAGCGTGGTCATAGCACGGGCAGTCGAATGGAAACGGATCCCTCGTTTCGTTTGTCCGTTGATGGGTTGCTAAGTCTAGCCCAAGCCCAACAACAGCAACTGCAGCAGCAAGGAACTTCCCGGAATCTCAATCAACACTCGCCAGCGCAGGTACTTGAGCACTTTTTCTTAACTTAGTTTCTTTTCGTACAAATTGATTCGAAAAACTTACTTTCACAATATTAACAATAAATACTAATAGTAGCGTAGTAACAAGAGCAATTTCATACTGAGAAGAAATAACAATTAGAAGTAAAAGAATTTATGTTTATATAGATTTAAAATGAGAATTTCTTATAGCAATAAATCTTAAAAAATATTTATAATTAAGGCCACGCTGTAGTTCAAGTGCTAAATCTTTTTAGTCAAAAGATGGCGCTGGTGTCAAACGTTTGAAACAAAACAACACATAGAAACACAACGAAACGACAACGTTGAAATAATTTGGAACAAAAATTAAAAAGAAATGTAACGAGATAAATGAAAAATTCTTTTTTAAAAGATATATTAATAGAAATATATTGAAACGCTGGTCAAAAGATCTTTATATAGGATTTATTTAAACTTATTCAAGTTATGAAAATTTAAAATAAATCATATATCTAAATGTATTGAACTTGGCGTTTGAAGACATTTACATTAAGATATTCAAAAAGAGTTTTTCAACTGTGTTGTTAAATTTCTTTTAAATCTCTATTTCAATCTTTGTTTCAAGTTGCATAATCTCATGAAATAGAGGTAGGTCATCAGTGCCATCTTTTGACGACAAACATCAACTATTTTAACTACACCATTGGCTTATAATAATAAATTCTAATACGTTATGTATCGTAAAAATCACAATTTCATGATAATAATAAAAGAAAATTGATAGCATTGACAAAATTTGTTTACATAGACTTAAAATAAATTTCCTAACACTTTGGATGGATTCAATATGAGAATTTCGTATAGGTGAGTCCCAGTAGCAGTACGGTGAGCCCAGGAGACAAGTCTGGTGGCATGGTGCAGCAACGAAGTCCGACGCATGTTTTCGCGACGCCTTTACGAGTCCATACATCTTCCCATTCAGTGCCACCAACGCCCATGTCTTTAGGCGGGCTATTAACGCTCGCCCCGAGATCCACTTACATCACAACGCCCAGCCACGGTCACCACGCTGGTCTTCCGCCCGCCGTTTCTCGTCCTTCTTCCTCCTCATTTTCGCGCCCTCCGCCGGCGTCTTTGTCTTCAACCTTGTCATCTTCCTCTTCGACCCCCAATGTCATGCCTCTTAGCATGGAGAAGTTGTGGGAGTACGAAAGATTAGCTGCTAATAAACCTCCCCATACCGGCCATGCCGATTCGCAGGCGTTGGACTATTCGGTGTGTCCGTCGAGACCGCATGGGTCGGCTGAGCTGGAAACGAGCACGCCCTTAGCGCCTGGGCGAGCGGACGTCCATGAAGAGGAAGAGGACGATACACCCATGGTGTGCATGATCTGCGAGGACAAAGCCACGGGGCTGCATTACGGTATCATCACCTGTGAAGGCTGCAAAGGCTTTTTCAAACGGACAGTGCAAAACAAACGGGTGTATACGTGTGTGGCAGAAGGGAACTGTGAAATTACAAAAGCGCAAAGGAACCGGTGTCAGTACTGTCGATTTCAAAAGTGTCTGAGGCAAGGCATGGTTCTCGCTGGTATATTAATTTACTAAAATAAAAATAAAACCAAAAAATCAGAATTTTTTGTTTCTTCCTATTGCAGCGGTGAGAGAAGACCGAATGCCTGGAGGACGAAATTCGGGAGCGGTTTACAATTTGTACAAAGTCAAATACCGGAAACATAAAAAAGCAACGAAAACTGTGGGTAGTTCAGCTTCGCAGACGGCTGTTAATGGGTACACGAACGGCCACCATCAGAGTAATTTGAGTTCCACCAAGTTATCGCCTGAGAAACCCAGCCAAGATCCGTCTCCTTATACCAGTGGGCAAATTTTAAAGACGGCGTTAACAAATCCTTCGGAAGTAAGATATTTAAAAAAAAATTATTTAGTAAATTATTGTGGGGGATTGTGGCTAAAAGATGGTTCATTTATAGGTAGTGCATTTGCGTCGGAGGCTGGAAAGTGCGGTCAGTTCCTCGCGGGATGGCCCAATGTCGTATGATAGTGCTATGTCCATGATTTGCAGTTTGGTGTACTGCGACGAGTTTGAAGATATTGCTACACTCAGACACTTGGATGACCTGTTGGACACCAAAGCCGATCTCTCTGAAAAATTATGTCAAATAGGCGACTCAATTGTGTATAAGTTGGTGCAATGGACCAAGAGACTTCCCTTCTACTCTGAACTTCCTGTGGAAGTAAGTTTTATTGGTCTTTTTTGTTTTCTTTTTAGTATCGTAATCGAAATAGAGGTACAGTGATATTAAATCATTGTTTACTTTTTATGTGTAGGTTCATACTCGCTTATTGACCCATAAATGGCATGAACTGCTGGTCTTGACCACATCAGCGTACCAAGCCATTCATGGACCACGCCCTTTCAAAACTAGCCACCGGAACGAAGGAGATAATATGGATATCACGGAATCCGAGTTCCTAAGCCAAGTATCGGGCAATTTGATGACGTTACAAGCCTGTTTAGCAGCCATGATGGGTAGGCCTTTAACTTTGGACCAATTACGTCAAGACGTGGGATTGATGGTCGAGCGCATCACCCATGTCACCATGATGCTGCAAAAGTGCGAGTTGCGAATGGAAGAGTACGTTTGCCTTAAAGTCATTGCCATGTTATCTCAACGTAAGTTCCCACCGCTTTCTCCCTTATTACATGTCTGAGCTAATCATTCGTACGTTCTTGTCCTTCAACAGCCAAAGGTTCCGTATGTGCAGAATTGGAATCAATACAAGAAAGATACATGTCCTGCCTCCAGACGTACGTCGAACATCATTACCCTCAGCATCCTGGGAGATTTTCGGACTTGTTGCTCCGACTTCCTGAGGTAAATTTCTTCAAAACAAGTTCTATTTTTAGTTTTCAGTTGTATTAACTATTCTTTTGTGAACAGGTCCAATCAGCAGCCACATTACTCCTTGAGAGCAAGATGTTCTACGTACCCTTCCTTCTCAATTCAGCAATTCAAAGATAGCCCATATAATATATCGTACCGTAATGCTAGAGCTAGAGGCGGAATTAGAAGAAAAAGAGCCATAGCGAGGGGGCGCCCTTTTCCCCAGTGCAATAGTGCGTTTGAGGACCAGTTTTCGTTCATGAACAAAGACCATCGCAAGTGAAAGAGGTGTTGTCAAACAGCGCCTTTTCTTTAGCAGTGCGTTTATATATGCTTAGTGCAATCCGAATGCAAAGTGAAAGTCGGGGTAAATGTTTGACGCATGGGCGAAAATTGTTTTAGACCTCACAACGTCACATCATTTTTGATTAGATATAAACATCGGACACAATCTTGGTTCTTTATTTATTTATTTTTGGGACACTTTTTTGTACCTTACGTCCGTTTACTTTTGTATTTTTTTTGTTTGTGTACAGTGCAGAGGTTTATCGTGTTCTCACGCTACCCACCTACGATTTTGCTTTGGTCTTAATGATTTAGCTTTATGTATTGAAAATCGCTATCTGTTTCTTTCGGTTTTCGAAAGATTCCTATTTATGTTTTGGTCTCCAGCATCTCATTTCGATTCGAGTGGCTTATTGGAAAGGCAGTGTAGGGAAAGAAGAAGTTGTAAAAACAAAGAAAGACAAACTGGTTTGGCTAGAAGATAAAGTAAGTTCGAGCAGATAGGCATTGTGTTACTACGGTTTTTCGCTCCGTGCTGGTCTCGGTGTGTTCAATTGCATTGCTACGTCCCGTGATCGTCTTTTTAACTTTTTTTCTGCCCTTGTCTGTTGTCAGATGTGTGATCACCGCCACCTCTAATTTTTTGCAACGTTTTTGATAAAAAGTCCATTAACTCCGCTACAAACTGGATCGAATTTATTTTTGCCACTGTTACCCAATTGTAAACCCTCATAGTTTTCGGTTAATCCACTTATAAACTCTACGTTCCCCCAACCCATCCCCTTCGTAAAACAGAAATCATAACAAAACACACAACAAACGAACATTTTTAAAATTAGTCTGCGTAGTTTTACGTATGTATGGTGACAAAAGTTTACTGTGACTGTGGTGTGTGTTATAGCGAAAAAGAAATTTTGGATGAGATGAGCAAAAAATGCGGGGAGTGGCCTTTTTTCAAGGGCCAAGCCCGCTATTACAGAATCTTGCCTAAAAGCTTTTCAAGTTTATTTTCTGTGTTTTTCCATGTTCCTATTCTTTTATTCCTTTTCAAGTATCTCGAATAGAGGTAGATTTACCCTAAGCTCGGATTTCAGGGTGAGGATGTCAAGGCAGAGAAGGTTCGACGCTTTCCTTGGGCTGTCAATAGAAAATACCCTTCCAGTCCACTTCAGTTCAACATGTGGTTCCACGGGGTAGTTTCGAGCAGCTATTGAGCAATCTCCCTCTGTTGTACACGTGGTAGAGCAGGCTATAAAGGCACTGAGAATAGAACAATCTTGCAGTCTTTAGAAACGTTGTACGTGGGAAGGGTTGTTTTATACGGCTCAAACTTGCCTTTTAAGCGTCATGGTAAGCCTAAAACATGACTAATTTTAAGAATTGCGAAGTAAAAAACCTCTTATATAGCGTGAATGTATTTCCCTTCATGTCGGACAAGCCGGTGTCCAGATTGGAAACTCGTGCTGGGAGTTATATTGCCACGAACATGGAATCAGCCCAGACGGAACCATGAGCAGCGCTAAAGCACCTAAGGATGAGTCCTTCACTACATTTTTCCAGGAGGTTGGAAGCAACCGTTTCGTACCACGTTCAATCTTTGTGGACTTGGAACCCAGTGTTATTGGTAAACCGTAAAATATATGTAGGAAACCAAAAAAAAATATGGTTGGTACATGTAGATTCTGTTCGCACCGGGCCTTACCGCCAGTTGTTCCATCCGGATCAGCTGATCACTGGCAAGGAGGATGCCGCCAACAATTATGCACGAGGGCACTATACAATTGGCAAGGAGACCATCGACTCGGTAATGGACCGCATTCGCAAGCTAGCTGATCAATGCACTGGACTTCAAGGCTTTTTGGTCTTCCATTCTTTCGGTGGTGGTACCGGATCCGGATTTACCTCTCTGTTGGCAGAACGGCTGTCTGTGGATTACGGCAAGAAGTCCAAGCTACAATTTGCGGTCTACCCAGCTCCTCAAGTCTCGACTGCGGTTGTGGAACCCTACAATGCAGTCCTTACCACGCATTCCACCCTGGAGCATTCGGATTGCGCCTTTATGGTGGATAACGAAGCCATCTACGATATTTGTCGCCGCAATTTGCAAGTGGAGCGCCCTACATACTACAACTTGAATCGGCTCATCGGACAAGTTGTGTCTTCGATTACAGCTTCCCTTCGCTTCGACGGAGCGTTGAACGTTGACCTCGTGGAGTTCCAGACCAACTTGGTACCGTATCCACGAATTCATTTCCCTTTGGTGACATACGCGCCCATTATCTCTGCTGAGCGAGCATTCCATGAGCAATTGTCCGTGGGGGAGATTACGAACGCCGTTTTTGATCCTGCTAATCAGATGGTTAAGTGCGACCCTCGTCATGGTAAGTACATGGCCTGTTGTATGTTGTATCGCGGAGACGTCGTACCCAAAGATGTCAACGCCGCCATTGCTGCCATCAAGACCAAGCGTACGATTCAGTTTGTCGATTGGTGTCCTACGGGCTTCAAAGTCGGGATTAACTACCAACCACCCACCGTTGTACCTGGAGGAGATTTGGCCAAAGTGGAGCGCGCTGTGTGTATGTTGTCTAATACCACGGCCATTGCTGAAGCCTGGGCGCGGCTGAACCACAAGTTCGATTTGATGTACGGAAAGCGAGCCTTTGTTCATTGGTACGTGGGCGAAGGAATGGAAGAAGGCGAATTCTCGGAAGCTCGCGAAGACTTGGCTGCCTTGGAGAAGGATTACGAAGAAGTTGGTATGGATTCCGGCCCTGCTGAAAATGATGGAGAAGAGTTTTGAGTTAAAGTCATGTGAATTTAATTTCATTTACACTCGTTTTTAAATTGTTTGTTTTTAAATTGAAATAAATTTGTTGCCGTAAAATTATTTCGTAATAACAAGCTTGGCCCTTATTTCGTAAAGTCACCAGTTTGCGTTTATCATGGATCACGTGTTTATTTGCAGTTTGGTGCCTCATCGTCATGTCACGTGACTTACTCTATACGTTCATCAATGCATATTAGGATCTGTTACCGTTTAACTAGGTTATTATCCAATGCTACTTGGAGATTAGCGGGCTGAAGTATGTTCTTTGGGTTATATTTCTGAAAATAGCGCCCAAAAGAAAGACGATTCGCAGCTCAGTCGTTACAAGACGAGCGGCACTCGGAGTTCGGAAGTGAGAATAATCAGTCAGGGTCAGGCGCTTTAATATCCAAGACGATTGTGATAGAACAATTGTGCTCTGGTAATATCGTTCCACTCTCAGGAATAATTCCGGTGATAAATAGTGTATATACAATCGTATTCTTTGGTGTGAATATATAAAGTAAGCTGATTCGTAATTAATAGAACGAAGAAGGAGCGATTTCCCCCAAAACACTCACATAACATGTTAACTTTTTGACCTTTCCTTCCTACTTCTGAACTTCAGCATGTAACCATTAATTTGGCTAAAAGTGTATTTGCTTTCTAGAGAGTACAAGAGCACAGTTATTCAGGCAAATTTACCTGAAAACAGCTAAATCGTACGATGGTCGTTTCCAAAACCAAGAAAATGGAAACCCCTCTATCCCACTATTCATACGACCTGCCTTCAGAGGAAGAAGAACGACTTGGAAAGCTATTTGGTGACTTGGATTTTAACGGCGATGGAATTGTCGACATTCACGATCTATCTGAAGGCTTGAAACGTCTAGGAGTTCCCGGAAACTTTCAACACGGCTATGCTCAGGTGAGTTTAGGCTCTTGAGACACACATGCTAAACTTTCTCTTTTTCAGAAATTTTTGGAACAATCTGACCAAAATCAAAGCGGTGATATAACCTTGGCCGAGTTCATCCATTATGTAAAAGAGCATGAAAAGCGGCTTAAGCTCCTCTTCTCCCATGTTGACAAAAACAAGGACGGTAGGTGTTCTTTTCCTGTTGCATAACTGAACTTCAAGTTTTATTATAGGTCGGATCGACTCTTCCGAAATTATGAGTGCCTTCAAAGATCTGGGAATTCATATAGACCGTAAAGAAGCCCTAAGTTTACTCAAACGGTAAGATTACTCTGTCCTTGAGCATTGTAACCTGCCATTAGGATGTGCGCGTGGCACATTTAGTTCAAGTATCAGTGTTTCGTTTAGCTTCTCATAATGCTTTTTGCTATGGTTGTTGTTATATGGCCTTTTCCTATTGCAGCATGGAAAATTCACAGAAATATCAAACAGGACGGAGAAAAAGTGCGAACGGCCGATGGTGGGTAAAAAATGTGTCAGCTTAACCTGTGTTTTAGATTTTAAATACTCAGGATACACCTTTAGTTCCGTGTTACATAAGTCTCTTATCCCGCTAATGATCGTACCCTTGAATCCCACGTGTAATCGTAGCTTGACTGTCTTTCTTTACCTCCCTGTTGGGTCCTTAGATATAATTACCTCGACTCAATACTAATTAGCTCAAATTTGCGCCTGTGTTTCTAGCATGGACCGACAAGGAACACTCGAAATCAGCTTTGATGAATGGCGAGACTATTTATTATTCCATCCCACGGCTGACCTACAAAGCATTATCCAGTATTGGCGACATTCCACGGTAAAGAAAAAATAAATAAAAAATCTTCCTTCAGCTACTTTTTTTGTACGGGATCTAGTTTGTACTTTGCTTTACTCTTGCTGCACTTTCTATGCCTTCCTTTTAGTTACGGATTCCGTATACGGTAAATGATTAGGTGTAAGGTGTCGTGGCAAATTCTGGGATTGGCTTACCACTTTTACTCTCATGTCTGTGTTTTATAAGGCTCCTTATATGTTGCAGTATATGGACGTCGGTGAAACAACCGCGGTGCCCGATGATTTTACCCTGCAAGAAATGCTATCTGGCATGTGGTGGCGACACCTGGTAGCGGGGGGCGTCGCCGGGGCTGTTTCACGTACTGCAACTGCACCGTTGGATCGTCTCAAAGTGTTCCTGCAAGTCCATGGCCTGAACCACTTTGGATCGCTCAAAGCCTGTTTACGTCATATGTACCAGGAAGGAGGCATGCGCAGTTTATGGCGAGGTAACGGTATCAACGTTCTAAAAATCGCTCCGGAATCGGCTCTGAAGTTCATGGCGTACGAGCAAGCCAAACTAGCAATCCGAGGCAGTACCGCACGAGATCTATTGTTATACGAACGGTTTGTGGCAGGGTCTCTAGCGGGTTGTTTCTCACAAACGTTAATCTACCCCTTGGAAGTCCTCAAAACGCGATTAGCCTTGCGGACAACGGGGCAATACAAGGGGATTTGGGATGCGGCAACCAAGCTTTACGCTAGAGAAGGATTCGGGGTGTTTTTTCGAGGGTACGTGCCGAATCTGCTGGGTATCATACCCTACGCAGGCATTGATTTGGCTGTATACGAGGTAAAAGATCGCAAGATCCATTTTCAACCAATTTTAAATTAAATTTTTTAAAAAATTGATGGATTCGAAATCGATTGATTAAAAAGCGAACGATAAAAAGTAAAAGATCGATTTTAATTATTATTATTATTTAAATAGACATTGAAGAAATCATGGCTGGACAATCACTCTGGAGGAGATAAACCTACGGTTTGGGTTTTACTGGGTTGCGGTACCGTGTCTTCCACCTGTGGGCAAATCGCCTCGTACCCACTCGCGCTAGTGCGAACGCGTTTGCAAGCTGCGGGTAAGTTTTTTGTTGGCTTGGTTTGAATTTTTTTTTTAGTAATAGCCTTGGTTGTGAATATAGCTCAGTTAAAAACTTCTATTCCTGCCACGGCAGCTATTGCGACGGGTCCCACGCCCACGGGAACAACCTCGGCCTCGCAACAAGTACCTTTGACGATGACGTCGGTATTTCGAAATATTATAGCGACGGAGGGACTGCCCGGACTGTACCGAGGCATCACACCGAACTTTATGAAAGTGGCGCCCGCGGTTTCCATCAGCTACGTAGTCTATGAGCATTGTCGGCAAGCCTTGGGAGTCACAATGACGTGATAGCTGTTATTTTAGCCCTATGAAGAATAATTTAAGCGCGTTTTTTTTTTTCGTTTTACCATTTATGCAAAAATCCTAGCCGTGTTATTTAAAATGAATCCATTTGTTCGTGTCTTCTTTAACACGTGGGACTTCCTTCTATGCTGGAATATTTTGCCACGCTTATTCTATTTCTGCCAGGCTTGCAAGACAAGTGAAATAGCTGTATATTACTTAGCCCGGTCTGGTCTTTTTTTCTCTCCTGTAAATTTTGCAGTAACTGCGCATGGAGGAAAAGGCGCAAGGGAAGTGCGCCTGGCGAAAGTTGGGTTGTGATGGGAAAGTTAGGGGGAACGAAAGCAATGAAACATGCAAGAATACAATTTGGTACTATTGCTAGGTCTCTGCAATTCAATTATAATCTCTTAAGTTTGCTTAACCTACAAAGTTAGAGATAGAAAAGGTCCAAAGTTCGGTGGGTCATGGAAAAACCTGTTCGTAACGTTTAGGCGCCTTTTTCATCGTGAATGTTAATAACTAGGTGGCATAGGCTGTCTCAGTTTGGTAAGTAGCATTTTCTAGTGGCAGTCTGTGAAGTGTCAGTGGATTGGAATGTGGTCATTTTCTCTTCATAATAACGGAAATACCCTTTGTAACAAGTGTCTTTAAGCTAGTTTTTATTCTAATGTGGACATTATACACAGTAGGGAGGTAAGCTTTTCAATTTATTGATCATACCATGGGAGTTTGGTTTCTTATTATGGAGTGTCACAACACAAAGAGATTCACCTATACGCTATAAAGCCAACCCGAATGGCTTGGTTGTTTTGTTTGTGAAGTTTATGATAGCATACCCTGTCCAAACCAAGTAATTAGGATTACAATGATAAGGTAATCCATAATATTCTTGCATTGAGTGTTTAGATCTCTGCATCACATCAGTTTAAAGCCAGTGATAGACCGGCATTAGTTTAAATTGTGCAACACTGAGGGTATTGAAACATTAAGTGTTATTTTTCAGGTATTATGCGACCACTTGTGGACACATCCTTCCTAAAAAAGAGTGCCGCGTCAAAACCGTCTAACACACATTTCTTATTCCATAAAAAGCATGGGCGAAAGAACGAAAAAACAGCTTCAAGTCCAGGTGCCAACTTAGCTTAAGGGAAATAGCGTAATTTCTATGCACATGAAACTACAGGTTGTGCAAACTTCATTATTTATTTGCCTCAGAAACTACTTTCTACTGCAACTTTCAGTTGTTCTTTGTTAAGCGCTGTGTTCCTATAACAAGTCCGCGAATGACAGGAGGTCTTTGAACAAAAGCTCGAGTCATAGCTTGTAGTTATGCTTGAGAGAGGTGGAAAAGGTTAAGCATGCAGGGAATATGATCTGGCACGTTGCTTAGAACGTTAGAACCTTATAGGCAGGACTGTTGTTTCCTTTTTCTTTCTTTCTTAATATTCCAACCATTTCGTTGCTCAATTTCAAGTTACTTAGCACTGACCACTGTTCCCAGAAAGAAACGCGAGCGTGCTACCTAGAAATCTTGTTTCCGGTTACGGCACCACACCAATTAGATAGACTTGCAGAAAATTTTGAGCTAGGAGCATCCGTTATATATTTTTTTTCTGGCCTTTCAAGTCCAAATTTTAACATTAAAGCCGACCAGACAAGAAATTCGGGATCCCGTGTCATATCCTTATTGAGCTTTGTCGGCAGAAGCTTCCTGATAGTTTTGCTCCCGTCTTCTTTTCCGTTTTTTAATCGTAGCTGTGGAATTCCTTACTTGAGTTGTCGGCAATTTAATATAACGAAGACGGTCATAGTGGCAAGTAAGCTCACATGTTACCGATAGTCTTATTAAACGCCAGCTCCTCCCGGGAACCTGTTGGGTTTTATACACATTTTTAAATGTTTTTTATGCTTTTTTGTCTTAGGTGAGTATGAAGCAAATGCATAGATCCGGATTGGGGTATTAGATATTAGCTGCAACCTCAAAAGTGATTACCCGGATGGCTTCTGGTCACAATCTCTTTGGTTGTTGACGTCAGTCCAGCCAGACGTCAGTAGAAAAGGTGAAAAATGAAAAAAGGATCTCCATTCTTTCATGTGTACGAGTTTAGAAAGGATGCTATACGACGTGTTCTTATAGGCAGGGCAGGAAATGCATTAAATAGTTCGTAAAACGCTCGACAAGTGTCCGCAAGAAGTCATCTCTATCGCTGCAACCGTTCCCATTGTTGCAGGTAGCTCCGTATGACTCATTCCCCCCTTCTCGTCCTTAGTCTGGTTCACCTTGTCGCCTCATCTGCATTAAATTCCCTCTTGACGTCATGTCTGGAGCGCACAAAAAGTAATTTTTTTTAATTCAAGGTGAAAACCAGACTGATAGATAGAAAACTCACATGTGTTTGTTGAAAATATTCGTACCAAGCGCATTGGTTATACATTTGGTATGGTAGACTCTTTATAGTAGTATTTTAGATTTTTAGGCTATTTAATCCTTTTAAACGTTACTTTTATAATCCTCATTATCTAACAGGAAATTAATTGATCGGTGCTATAAAAACCTTCACTGGGTGGCTGGCAAACAAGAGCCTTAAGAAGTCATCCCCCCTTTTGGTGATGCGTGTTGGGATCAGAAAAACTCATTATAGACCTTACGCATTCCTGTTTGGAACTTTTGGGCGTGGCTTGGGTAAACTGCGGCTCGCAGATAACAGATTGGCAAGGAATGGGGAAAAAGATAGAAGGCTACTAATTACTGGATGCTAGGCAACAGGTTGTTACGCGTGGAATGGGGCCCCGCACGACCCCCTTCAATGTAACACATACGCTATTGTACCGCATCAAAGAAAAGAAACCTTTTCCCCATCACACGAATGTTTCGTCATTATAAGGTTTTATCGTTTACGTCTTATAATTAAAGGAGGGTACCTTAGCGTCGCAAATTGTAAGAGATTAGCGTTAGTTTCGACCTCACTTTGACCTTTTTGCGGTTCTAGAGTAAAGAACCGTAAAGTGAAGTGCCACCACTAATGCAATACTCCCCACTACTGGGGAGTATTGGCGGAAGTTGTGGGGGGATGGGGAGGAGGTGAGGTCAGCTGTGTAGAGGGAATAAATTAGAAATTAGGGAGCTTAGGCAAGGCCAGAAGGAAGGAAGGACTGCGAAATTGACCTTGCCTTTTACCCAAACGACGTTTTCTTCGAGAAAGCACCCACCCCTCCCATTTTGGGGTATGAGAGGAGAGAGAGCGAGCGTCTTTGGCACCTTTCGTAGAACGAACGACCTTCCGACGTCCTTTATGCCGTCAGACCAGACCCCGAGCCGCCACACATGCTGTCAGAATATGGGCGTTTCCCCCCAGAACACTAAAAGGGATTCTTGCGTTCCTGTCGCTATGAGTAGCCCATTTTGGGTTATCATAACCAGACAAAGCCGATCTCCGCTATCTCTAAATCCGTAATAAGCCTCTGATGCTCTGAACGCTCTGAACAGCGCTGCTTTGGGATGTTCAAAAGATTTGCTTGTTTTCATGTGTTATGTGATGTTTAACTGCTCGTGTACCGTAAACAGAGGCTTTTCCTCCTTCAAGCACAGTAGGTGCGCTTATTATGATCACGTTTGTCGAGTGAATATTGATTCTATTAAGCGGAGATTCAAATAACCAAAAATCGGAAATATGCAACGGAATGCTACGATTAATTGGCGCGTGAAACGAACTGGCTTGTTTAAACCAAAGAAACAAAGGATCGTCTACGTGTTGACACTTTCCCACACGTTTCCTTTTTCTAGATTAACTTTGTCATTTGAATCGATCTTTTAAAATTCAGTAAAAAAATTAATTCCGTAAAACGGCTGATTCTAATAACCAGTGATCACAATAAGGGGGATATACTGTAAAAGCTCGAGTTCCTTTTTTCGAAGATTTGGTGCTAAAAAGTTCTCTAGCGTTCAGCATTCTTACAGCGTTGGCAGTGGCGTTACCTCATTCCTCATCATAATGAGAAGCCAGGTTCAATGGGGGGGGGGGGGGGGGGGGATTGGGATCATCATTCCCGAAGAAGCTCTGACAATAAGGCTAGGCAAGAAGAGATGATGATGAGATGGGCCTTATTTTCCCGGTGGCTGTTCACGTCCTCGCTACGTCCTTGTCAAGGTTCTGGTTTTTTGGCCCAAGCCCAAGCATATTTTATTCAAGCCAAACCTTTTCGTTTTTTACCTAAAGCCATGCTGAACTGAACCTGCTTTCTTTTTTTCTTGGCTCCCAGCGCTGCGGCTTTCGGGACTTTCGGGACAAGGCAAGACGGGGAATCGTGCTGCTCAGCTCCTGCTGTTGTTGTTGCAGTTGCAGCAGCTTGCTTTTTGGCTGTCCCTCCGGCGGCTCGAACCACCACCGCCGTCTCTTCTACCTGCCAAAACCGAGGCCAGTGGGCGGGTCTTGACGCTTTTTCATTTTTAAGCTTCGGTTTATAAACGCAGAAGAGAGGGAGAGACAGAACAGAAGAGAGAGAAACTAACTTGACTTGATGGAGGAAACGTTCGATTTAGATTGGAGCAAAAGCTACTAAGTATCCAGACGTTGGAAAAACGTTCACCTCAATGACACACAAGTCGACCTCGGCGTTGACAAAACGGGTTTCAGTAGATATTAACAGTTTTGGCACAGCCTCACCACAGACTTGGCTTCTTTGGCAGGCGCTTAAAACACTGTTCAAGTCGAAGCCAAAAATGTCCCTTTTTTTTTCTTAAACTTATTGTTATTTTTAATTGTTTTGTTTTTTAAGAAGTTTTTTTAAAAAATATTCTTGAGGTATGGTAAAGCGGGAGGGTAGATTCTTTTGGCTAGTTTTCCTATTTCAGTAAATGAAAGATTGAGTTTGGTTAATTTTTACCCGAAGAGACATTAACCCAAAGCAAAATCGTGGGTTTTGGAGAAAAATAGCTTTAATAGGTTTGTCTACGTGAGAAACAAGGAAGGAAAAGGGAAGGAGATGAAGAAAGAAAGGTCGCCGCCAAAATGTCAGGTTGTATATCATGTAAGAGCATATGCAAATGAGAAGAACCAAGAGGGAGAGGGAGGTTTAGGTATGGGAGTATGGATGTGGAAAGAATGAAATGAGGTATGAAACGAGAAACTGGTTTGGGTTTGCATCCCACCTCCCACCTGCCGAGGTGGGATACAAGGCAGGTTAAGATTTGGGGAAGGAAATTAAAACATTTTCGTGAACAAAAAACATCCTTTAACTTTTAAATGCAAAGGCCTGTTGCACTATACTCATTCGAAAAGTTTTGAAACGTCCCCCCCCCCCCCCCTTTTTTCGACTTTTTGGAGTCCTGTAATGAAAATCTCGGAACAAAAGTTTGTTTAGTTGTTGGAGTTGGAAGTAACGAAAGTATGAAAGGTGGCTATTTTCCGTTGGGGCGAAACTTTTTGGCAATGTTGGCCGATTTATATGAATGAACACCTTTGGCCCTAGTGCGTCGGAGTTGTTGGCATGATTAGCATAAAATTTTTCTTCCTTCCTGTTCTTCGCCCTCTCCTTTATGTAAACCTTTCGTAGACGCTAGTCGTGCTCCTTCTCGGCTTTCGAGTTTTTTTCCTTTGCTTTGGAAGCTTTACCTTGATGGAGTGTACATTTTTACCTTACCTGGGCGCCGTGCAACCTGCCTGATGGCCTGGAGGTGAGCCAAACTCTCGCCTTCCCTTCCCTATTGCTAGGAGTCCGCCCCTTAAAAGGTGTATTGCCTTCTTGCTATGCTAGAGTGCTTGGAACTTTGCGAGGCTGGCGTTGGCCCTTCATTGGAGGGGGGGGGGGGGGGATTGGAAGGAAACCAAACTTACCGCAGCACCACCAACAGCGAGTTACCAGCGAAACCAAGCGCTGAACAGTCCTGAAATCAACGTCCAGGCAACAACTTGCTGTTATAATAATAAGTTCTTGTGTGTGTTTCCTTGGGTTTCCCAGCCTCCCCATTAGGATTAACTTGGTTTTGGTTTGTCTCCCAGTGCCGCCAAACTTTCCTCAAATCGGATTTTACTTGCAATCCAGAGTGGAAATTTGAAAGTTAAATTGCTGTTGCGTGCTAGACGTTACGTTCGAAAAAGATTCAAGGAATAAGACATTGTAAAGGAAAGGAAAGAAGAAAAAAACATACAAGGTTTGTTACAAAGTTTTAACATTGTTTTGGATTGCGAAAGAGAGCAAAAGGATTGTTCTGTAAGTTTTTGCTCATATTACGGTGAGCGACGAAAAGGAAAACGAATGGACAAGGTGATACTGATGGAGTCATTGTTATAATTAGGTTTTAGGGAGTCGGGGACCGAGTGTGACGTGAACGGTGCGGGGCGTGGAAGCTTCCCAAGCTGTGTAGTATAGCTGAGGTTAGGGAGGGCGAGGGAGGACGTAAAGGCGTGGAAAAATAAAATAAAAAAAGAGTGGACACAAACTGAAATAATAAGGCGGCAAATGTTGAGTAGAAAGTGTAACAAACATCAAGGCCAGCACCACTTTGACTTGGGTGCATGTGTGTTTTTATCAATTTTTTTTTTATTTATTAATTTAGTGGAGGGGGAGGGGGGGGGGGGGGGGCTTGTTCCCATCTTGGTGTTGGACATTTGTAGTCAGAACCCGATGTAGCCATTCCAAAGTCTCAGTCGATACAATCCTGTGATTAATCCCAAAAAGAGTCATTTCAGAAGGCACAACCACACAACGTAGCTTGGATATCTCGTGTTTAATAAATGAACACACCTGGTTGTATTATGTCCTATTTCTTTCTTTCTGGGGAGAATAAAAGGCAAAATAAATGCACAAAAATGTAAAGAAAACGCTGCTGTGCTGGAGGAAAGACCAGAAATTTGAGATAACGCAGAAGGACGGAGGAACTTAGAGCAAAGCAAGAGCAAACACGGAAGTTTCGAGAAACGTTCACCGGGCCGATTTCTTGGAAATTGTTTGTTGATTAATACCACAAGGGATCTTGTCCCTTACCGCAAACTTACTTCGCTTTTAGCGTCAGCGATGGCAGATATGTTACCTAAATGGGAAGCATGAAAGGTTTTGGTTGGACAAAAAGAAAAATCTTGTATTTGATCCAGTATCTGCGTTTGGTTTAATATCTTTTATTTTTCTTTCCACAGAATGACGAGAAACTAACAAGCGCTGGGGAAGTTGGAGTGGTACCTCCGAAGAAACCACGGATTACGTGCCTATGCATATAAAGTATGCAAGTGAAGGAGGAAGAACAGCGTGTCGTTTTTTTCGTTGACTTGTAGCCCTCACAAGCCATCAAGCTGGCTCTCGTGCCGTGTGTGAAATTCAAGCCCCTGTGATACAGCAACCATGCATTCTTCTTCGCCTCGCGTTGGGGGTCGTAGTAAAGAAGTGATTGTAGATTGACCCTTGCTTATACTGACCTGACTTTTACAAAGAAAACGAAAAGAAAGAGAACCTGGGATGAATGCCAGTGTTGTGGATGATATCTCTCCGGAGCAGTCGCAACACTTCCAGCCAGGGAATAATCAAGTAGTGGAAGGCTGGCTCAGGGCCTTTCCATTATTGCCAGCGCCAGCAGCTCAGCATCAGCTTCCATTCCTTCCTATGCATATGGGGCCGGAAGGAGATGGAGGAGGAGGCGGAGCCACAGAGGGAGGAAGCGCCCATCTCGGGACTGAAGACCCGTCCTCTATGCTTCATAAACATCACACGAATCAGCGAACACGGAAAGGTAATGTTTTGTTTGTATTTTCTTTTTCTCCCGTTTCTTGCTTATTATTATTTTATTTTTTTTGAGATTTCATGACTTTTTTCTGTGTCAAACGCGTTGGGCACGAGGGGAATAATTGTAGCACGAAATGTTCTTTTGACTTTGGTGGAATACCTTAATTTATTCCGGTTTAACCGGACCCTAGGAACATTAACATCGAACTTATTTTGTGCGATGCCATGCTTTATGTAAAGGTAAACAAAGTGGTTTTTGCCGGCCAGTGAGTGCTATACATTGTTGATATTCAATTTTCTAAAGCTAAATGTGGTAGGTTTGAACATTTCTCAGTTGAAAGTGCCTCCATTGTCGGCTAAAGACGCTAAAGTTTGGCTTCTCACATGTGATGTGATGCTTGAGCAGTTCAGGAGTAGGCAGGGGAGGGTTGTGCGTGCAATGGCCCATTGTGGATGCAACGGCCTCAATGTGGATCAGGGACTTGCTGCCCTACTCGCTCCCAACACACAAGAAAGTCACAAACTTCTCTTTTAGTCTTGTGAGGCTTATTTTACCAATAAAACCTGTTGTATACAGTGTCCAGACATGCCTCTCCTAGATCGCGCAGGTTCAAACTCCCTAAACTCCTTGACTCTCGCCATTCTTGTAGAGGAACCACACTACCATGCCTTCATTCATACTGAAAGGACTTGTTGCAGCTTAAGCATAAGCACTGCCTTCTTTGTAGACATATCCATAAAACAAATTCCAAGAAATTCCCCATGTGGAAGCTAAAAGGTATAGACAGCGAAAGACGGTTCCTTTTTAGCAGGTGAGCGGGATTTTTGGGCTGTTGACCCATGTTTTCTTTACTGGGAAAAAGGACAAGCAAGTGTCCTTGCCTGAATTCACGCACTACTGGCGATGCCGTCGACGCCGACCACTCACTATCAAAATGCTTACCCTTTTTTTTATTTACTTTTCATTTTTAGTGTACTTTAGCACCAACAACTCCCTAACGTAATCCTCCTTGGTCCTGTTCAAGTGAAAGGCAAACGCATTAATGAAGGCTGGACACGATACCAATCGTGCTACGCTTTTGCTTTTTCAACGCGAAAAAAAAATAAATAAAAAGTTCTTTCAACTCTCTTCGTGGCTACTTTCTGGGCGTAGGCGCAAGATTCTAGTTTAAAGCTGATTGATTTTCGACAATTTGAGCATTTCTTTTGATTGATATAACCCGATAGTTTTCAGTTAACCAGGAAATTCATTTATTTTTTTGTTTTATGTTCGATTCTGTGGAATCGAACATAAAATATCAGCCATTCGCAGTTCAAAACTTGTTTCTTGTTGGGCTCGCATCTTATTAGGGAAAACCTTGAGAGGAATCGTTTGGAACTGGTATTGGGGATCATTCTGGGCTAATTAGGTATCTTGTGCATGTGTGGCCCAGCTAGTCTATATTTAAAGCTTTTTTACAACTCGAAAGTTCAGAACAGTGTTAAAATTATGTTTAAAAAATCAGAAAGATAAAAAAGAAAACGTGTTTTAAAAAGCACTATTAAAGTCTTCCTCACTAAGAATTTACATTGTAACCCTTTTCATGAAAACTTCCAAATGGATATATTATAATATTCCACGATTATGGCTGAAGATTTTTAAGGAGTATTTCATGTCTTTTCTTTTATGTATCTTGTGTATTCTCCCTGCTTTTTTATCTTTTGGAAGGTTTTCTTTATTCTTTCTTCTGTAGGCTTCCCGCCAGCCCTGTGAACAGCGAAACAACACAAGAAGGGAGAAAGAGAGGGAAAGAGAGAGGGAGAAATGAGAGAACCACACAAATGGCGGTGTTCGGCGTGAGGTCGTTATACCTTGCCGTTTTAGGTTTGGTTTGCTAGCTTGCTGCTTTGGGTTTCGTTCTGGCTTCTTTGGGCGCCGTGAAACAGCCGCCAGGCGTTTTGCTTTGGGTCTATCTTGGAAGCCCGCGAGTCTCTCGAGCTCCTCCTGCTCTCTTGGTGATGGTGGTGGTCGTGGTGGTGCTTTGGCTAGTTGCACAACCACCGCTACTTACCATGTTACCTGTTATACCTACCTGTTCCTACCATGAGTATGTTTGGTCGTTGTTCGCTCACTGAGAGCCAAGAGGCTAAAGGAATTAGAAAACAAGATAAGAAATAGAGAGGGAGCAACGAGAAAAAAAGTCCGGATTTTTGTTGCATTTTTATAAGAGGGTGTGCTCAGCAAGAGTTGCGAAAGAAGAGAGACTGAATTCAGGCTTCAAGGCGAACTTGAAACTCTTGAAACTAGCAGTAAATTACAAGTTACGAAAAGTTGTTAATAATGTGTTGTAATTTTGCAATTCCAGATGCCATGACTAACGGCGAAGACGTGGCAGTTGACACTGAAAGAAGTGACGGTGAATCCGATGCTGATGAAGAAGTCCGGAGCTTAGATTTACCTCGTAAATAAGATTTTCTTATATTTTTTCTTTGCGTTTTATATTCTTGGGAGGGGAAATGGAAATGAACTTAATTGTTAATGGATTTTTTTTTTGCATTTTGGTGAATTTTAGTGCACGTCGGCGTGGATTTACGGAGTAAACGGACGTTAGGGCGTGGCCAACGTAGTACTGTCCATGCTCAACCAGAGGAGGATGACCGAGAACCGCTTTCACTCCAGCCCGAACGGCCTATGTCATGGGAAGGCGAGTTATCAGACCACGAATTCCATCCTGTGGCTGTCGCGAATGGAAACCACGTCCATTTGAATCAAAACGGGATCAAAATGGAGCCCCTGGACATTGACGTGGCGGCGGAAGAAAAAAGCGCCGAACCGGGAGATGACCAAGTGGTCGACATGGAAGGCGTCCAGTCTGTGGGTCCTTGTAGTCCGCAGCCACTATCATCCGTTCATCCGACGCATCATGCTTTGCACAATAACCTCGTCAATGGACACATCTTGCCCCCTGGCGTTCTCGCGTACACGGCGCCAACCACACCGCAGACGTCTCGACATGAATGGGAGCATAGCAATAATAACAAGTATTATGATAACAAGGTAATACTTTACGCATTCCATGTTTCTAGATTTTATTCTTTTTTTCCCACAAATCCAACGTCTTTTTTAATACTGTATTTAATAGCTCATTGCTACACCAAGTCTACATTTAAGGCTCCCGTGTACCCTACCTTTAGCTTATTGATGGAAAGAATCACAGATGGCGCTGACGTTTGTCCTTTTTTTTTTCCCGAAAGCTTTGGGTAAAAAAAAAGAAGAAAATAAATAGATAGCTAATTGCCGGCACAGTTTCTACGCTTGTCTTGCTTCTGAAAAGTACAATTTGTTATCACAGTTTGCAGTAGTAGCACAATGTTCCAAATCAACTCGTCAAACTTTCTCGAAAACGGCTTGTCATATTTGATAGCAATCTAAAACAAAAGTTTTCTTTGGGTACTAGCTAGTGCACAATCAAAGGAGATTTTTAGGTAACGTATTTCTCATAGTTGCAAACTTCATTTGCATATTGCTAAGTTATTACTTATTGGAAAGAAATGTGCATTGGTTGTGTACTACCTGTTAGCAAACTCAAGCTTACTGTCAAAGACTTTTTTCATTAAATGTACTGGTTTTTTCAAAAAGGTGTTCCGTAATACCCCGTGCTAACCCCCTATAGCGAGCCTTCAGCTGTTTTCTCTTTGAAAGAAAAACGTTAGGAAGTATGAATGAATTCTAATTTTTAATGTATTAATTTTTAGGGTGAATTACGCCGTCCTTCTTGCCGTAGCCCTGTCAATATCGTCCCAACGCCTCGACTGCCGTGTCCGCAGTACACATCGGAAGTATTAGGCGGTCCCACCCCGCTGCCCAGTCCGCTACCCACGCGTCATCCTACCCGGTTACCTTTAGCTCATCATCCTCCCACTCCGTCACCCGATTCCGCCATTCACTCCGCCTACTACTCGCCTACTGCGTCACCAGGCCAATCCCGGCATCGCTCTTCCTCGGGTTTATCGTCCCCATACTCGCATAGAGCTTCGCCGTCCTTGTCTCGAAACAACTCGGATGCTTCGCAATACTCACAATACGGCGGCTCGGGGTCGCAGTACAGCTACAGTTCGGCGCCCTCGCCCTTGTCCCCCTCGCCAGCTCAGTCGCCAGTACAACCCCGGCACATGGCCATCTTAGCTGCCGCCAATGGGTTTCCTTCACCAGTCATGGGACGAGCAGGAGCGGGTCTTCATGTCGAGTACCCACCCTCGCCTTTACTGCTTCGACACCATGGGAATTATCCTGGGGCTTCTTCAGCTAGCCGCGAAATGGAAATCAAGGCAGAAGCGGGAGTTACCTTAAGTGGTAACGGTAATCCTGGTGCCAGTTCATTGTCCAATGACACAGGTGCGTGTCTTTTGAGCCCAATCATCCATCGTTTTCATAAATTCACGCTGCATTAGCTTACAGTTGGAAAGTTTTGGCTTCCTTTTTATTCTTATTTATTATGAACATAGAAGATGGTTTTTGATCACTTGATTGATTTTGTCATACATTCCTTTTCCCGTAGAAGACAGCAGTCGCGAAGGGTTGATATTGGACGACAAAGGTTGTCCAACGGCTTCGGATTTATCCCAGCATTCAGCCATGTCTGCTCAAGCGGGGATTTCCAGGCAGCAGTTGATAAACAGTCCGTGTCCCATTTGTGGTGACAAAATCTCCGGCTTTCACTACGGCATCTTCTCTTGTGAGTCCTGCAAGGGCTTCTTCAAACGCACCGTCCAGAACAAGAAAAATTACGTATGCTTAAGAGGAGCGGCGTGTCCCGTTACCATTGCCACGCGGAAAAAGTGTCCCGCTTGTCGATTTGACAAATGCTTGACGACAGGCATGAAGTTGGAAGCGATCCGAGAAGATCGCACCCGTGGAGGCAGAAGTACTTACCAGTGCACGTACGCACTGCCACCGTCAGTCCTCAGTCCCAATGACACGAGTTCCAGTAGCAAAAGTGGTTGTGCTGAAGCCAGTGGCAGTGGACGATCCATGGATGACTGGGGACCTGGCAGTGCCATCGCTGGCGCTCTTAAAGAAGACACCAAACGCCCAATTCCTATCCCACCTTTATTACTAGTAAGGACATTGTTAACCTAATCTCAAGTTTTCCTTCGTTCGTCCATTTTTTCCCAGGAAATAACCATAGATTTCATTGATTTTAGAAGAGAAAATCTCGTTTAATTTTTTTTATAAATTAATTTTTAACGTTTGTTTCAGGAAATAATCGGTGTAGAGCACTTGTGGAATACGCAAGAAGGCGAAGGCCGCTCTGAACGACGTCCAGCGCCGGTTTTACCTCCCAATCTTCCCTCCAACGATCCCGAGTACCTGGCTTCTCTCTGCAGTATGGCTGACCATAGACTTTACAAAATTGTCAAATGGTGTAAAAGTTTGCCGTTATTCAAACACATCCACGTGAGTATAAGCATAATTTTGTTTGAAGAAGATAGCAGAGAATTAACTGGGATTTCTTTCTACCTAGATTGACGATCAAATCTCGTTGCTCATCAATACGTGGTGTGAATTGCTCTTGTTTGCGTGCTGTTTTAGGTCGATTCCCACACCTGGTGAAATTCGTGTTTCTTTAGGTAAAATGGGTAGCATCTACTCGTAAACGCTTAATAGATTGGGATCAATCCAAGTAAAATAAACGAATATTTGTACAGGAAAGACATTGAGTTTGGAACAAGGACGAGCCTTCGGGATCGGCGCTTGTATTGAACGCATGCTTCACTTGACGGAACACTTGAGACGATTAAAACTTGACCAGTATGAATATGCGGCCATGAAAGTGATAATTCTGTTGTCGTCGGATACGAGTGGTCTCAAGGAGCCAGAAAGCGTGCGAGCCTCGCAGGAAAGCGTGCTGCAAGCGTTGCAGCAATACACGCTCACTCATTATCCCGAGATGACTTCCAAGTTTGGCGAACTTTTGCTGAGAATACCTGAACTTGAACGAACCTGCCAGGTGTGTTATTCTCTTTTAATTCTTAATATCCACCTTGTTTAATTCATATCTTAAAGGTATTAACCACCAAGACAAACAGCCGTGTCTCAAAAATTGAGCAAAAATTACAATTTCTCGTTATATATCTCTTCTATCATGCATGAAGTAGTGATTAAGTTATTAAAGAAAACAATAAGATGAAATAGGATCACCTGTTCATTCTGACGTATCACGGACGTATCATTGTACTGCCATCTTTCAGTTTACCTTTTCAAGCATGGACTAAGCCACACCCTGACACGACCGTGACGTCATTGAGAAACGTTTGCATACTAATTAAGTCGTGAAGGGCTATTCGCGTTCGCGTTTATTACAGTGATGTAGATTATCAGGGTCTATCAAACTTTTGGCATATGGTTTTGGTGGTTGATTGCTCGTTTAATAACACTTCTTTATGTTTGGATGACTGTAACTAAGTTTTATGCAAGTACTGTGTAGTAACTAAAGGAATCTTTTATTAGGTCGGGAAAGAAATGCTGACGCTAAAACGTGAAGGCGATGGCCAAGGCTTTAATTTGCTCATGGAATTGTTGCGAGGAGATTACTGAGTGACTTAACTTACTGTTTGCAGCTCAAAGCTATACCATGGAAGAGTTTTTTTAATGATAGGGGAGGGGAAAGCTGATAGAAGGCACCTTTACTCGACTTGCGTGCCCAAAGTGCAACTCCTAGCGTCTGTTTTTTGCACTATTGAACAACATGGCAATGTCGCCAATGGCTTCTACGTTTCCTCGTTGTGGACTTGTTCTTTATGTGCGCAGATTCTTTTATATTAAACGTCCATGTGTTGGGTGACAAAAAATGTGCCTAAAATAAGTTAGGAAGGCAAGTTGTGGGATACTTTCAAACTGGCCGCCATACGTCCCCTCCTTTTTAAGTTTTGGACGATTGCCTTTTTTTGTGGCTAATTTTTTGAAAGTTTGTGGGTGCTGGGATTTCCATGGTTCAACAAGTGTGACAAACCAACTACCCCGCTCCAATGTTGATTTATTCCTTCCGTCATGAGGCTATATGAATTGTACACCGAGAGGAAGTATTATTTAAGCCCGTAAGTTTAGCTTTGATTTTTCCTTCGTTTCCTGTTGAAATCCGTTGGCAAGTATATAGACTTGTTGACTCTTTACAAGGTTGAAATCGTTTTAGTTTTCTATCGATTCTTGTCTCCCGGATTTCTTTTTAACCCTCTTTCATAACTTTTCGCTTTGGAACCGGTGAGCAGGTAGACATAAAAAATTCTTTCCTTTTTTCCTAGTAAATAACCAACCCCACGGGCTTTTATCTGGCGTGGTTTAAAGGGGAGATGATAAAGGGGCTGCAGTTAACTTAGTTTGCGTCAACTCTCGCATTTCTGTTTGTATAAGCATGAAAGGGAAGCAGGGAATGATTTAAAAAGTGTATGGTGCTTTACTTATACCCCTGTAGATACACACATAGATTCGCCACTTAAAAGCCCAGTGAGTGTTACAAAAAAATTCAAGGATTAAGCTAAGCTAGATTTAAAAACGAAAAGATTGCGAATCTCTTCCTTGCGATGATTGCTGCCATATTAATTGCTTACGCAAAAAATAGGAAACAAAAAAAGAGAAAGGCCAATTTATATCATGACCAGAAAAATTTAATTATGTGGGATTTTTTTAATCCTTGAGAAGGCGTGTAAGTTTAGGAAATGTGTGTCATGTAGTGTTTTCTTATTTTTTGACTTAGGTAAAAGGGGTTTTACATTTTTGTGGTGGGAAAGGGTTGCGTGATAGGTTTGCAATATTTCTATGCCCCTCTGTATGCTCTATGAAATATTGTAGATAGATTTTTTACTGAAAATCCTCCCTCTCTCCCATTTCTTTTTTAGCCCTTGTTTCTGTTACCATTTTACCATTCCAAAGACAAAAAAGTGTATGTGGTCATGGTATGCCCTTGGCAGATGTGTATAACAAACGATTAGCATCGTATTGCAACCTCCTGCTCCCGTCATCTTGCCCTTCTAAAGAAGAGTATATTTCCCGTTTCTTTTTTAAGATTCGATCGTTCATTAACTTATCTTCCAAAGTGCTTCTTAAGATGCTGAAAATATAGCCCCAAGTCCTTAAAAGGCAGATTTCTTATACTTCCTAATCATTGGATGTGTGCCTTGTTGCATACGGGGAGTATTTTTGTTACTTTGTGTGTAGCAGAAGCTCCCCATTCTCTAAGCTATGCAAGAAAATACTTGTTTTGCACGATTTTCCGTTTCGTTTATTTATTTACCATCCTGCGATGCTCGTCGTTTTTACATGGTCTGCGTTGCGAGGCAAAATTTCATGTTCGAATCCTGTGCTCTGTGCTGTGTTGGTGGTTGTGCTTTTTTGTTACTTTTGATTCTTCCAAAAACATGGTCCCGATTTTATATATTCAACATAACTAAGTATCGTCCCCGTTATCTATTCGATTTATTGACAATTAAAAAAAAAAACTTGAAAGCAAACTGAGCGGAAATAAAACTATGAAAACAGTGCTAAGGAGTCTTGATGTTGCGTTACGGTTAATTGGATCCTTTTCATAGTAATGTTTTATTTTACATTTTTAATTGTTCCAAGCTAGTCTATCAAAGAGGAAATCGCTTTACCACGGTAGCAATCACTTGAATTAGACATGATTGGCGGAAGCAGGTGAATTTGTTTGTAATCAGTTCAAATAATTTTGACTAGGAATTGGGCTTTTTCTTCGAGCGTTGAAGCCGGGAGAAGGGTCGCACCCCGGACAGTTATGTCTAGGTGCCTAATTTCCTTTTTGACGACGAAACCATTCGTGAGCATGGCCTTGCACGAGTAAGGGCTGGTAGCAATGCTGGCGGCTAGCTTGATACCGAGGCTTTCCGCTACTTCTATGGAATGGGACACTAATCGAGTCGAAATGCCGCGACGACTGTAAGCGGCGGCCACTCCCAGGAAAGAGAGCTCGAATATTTTGTCTACACCGTACCGTTCAAACATATTGCCCTCGTCGGCTGCCATGGCCTCCCCATGTTCCACATTAGCCAGTCGTGCTAGGCTCATGTGTGGCCATTGCTGTTGTTCACTCAAGGAATCCGGTTTAGCGATGTAATTAAGGCAAGCACCTGCGATAGCACCGTTGCTTAGATCTAAAGCCACTATGGAAATGCTTTCTTCCATCCAAGACTGGTATATCTGAGCGTCCAAGTTTCGCTGCAAGGCAATGTCACCGTTCTCGCCTGATCCGACGTAGATCGATTCACGAGGTATAAAGTCCGCGAACAGAAAGTCCAGCACTGACTGATAGTGCTTGGGCTCTAATTTCGTATAACTTATTCCATTTGATTCACCCATGGCAAATAGGAACAGAGAGAAGGAGTCCTGAGTTCCATGCACTACACAGCGTGCTACTGGCTTAATTCGTTCTGCAGGATGGTTTAATTCAGCCGAGTTCAGATTCTAGCAAAGAAACAATGACCTTGGCGTTTGCACATGCGCCAAGTCCTACAGGACGGACGTTCTAAGCACATATAATTACAATCAGATGAAAGCCTATTCTTTCACAACTTTCCTACAATTGAGTACTATTTCGAGATGAGGTAAAGTAAACTTTTACTAGATTTTAAATCAATGATGTATTCATAAACTCGTCTGTAGGAAAGTCTTGAAGACTGGAACGACATTACGTATGGATGTCTGGGCTTTTATCTTTGACAGGCTGGTTAAAACCCAGCTTTTTTAGGAGGTGGATTTAGCAAGGATGTGACCTTATCAAGGCACAGAAGCCACTTTCTATCGCGTGGGTAATTCTAAGGAGAGCAAGTATTTTGGGAGATCAAGGGCTCGGCCTTGATCAGATACTTTCGCCCCTAGAACATATATATGACCTCTTTTCTAGTTCGCCAAGTTGTGATGCAGCATAGAATTCTGCTAGAACTCTGAGCCCATTCCGGAACAATTGCAGAGCTGTTCATGGCAATAAGTAGGTCAATTAATGCAGATTCCAACCAAGTCATTGGCTTCGCGTAATGCTACTCGCGGTAATCCTTTGGCCGTGTGATTATAATCCAGTTTGGGAGCTGGTTTGGCATCAATCCAAGTGTTTAGATAAGTGGTCCTGATAAATTATTAAACTATTAAATATATTAATATAATATTAGGGATTCACTGGTGTTTATAATACACTGAAGAGGAACCTGTAAGAATTTTTTCCATAGCTGCAGAAATGTTTAAGCTGCCGGACCAGTGGTGTGTCGTAACCAGGTTAAGTTCTAATGGCAATTCGTAAGTGAAAGTTCTATTGGACCTTAGTCTGTAAGTAAAGAATACGACAAAGAAATGGAAATTAATGCCTACGAAAAGATTTAGCACGTTTCTGAACACAGTTTCTCGAAGTGCAGGTAGTATTGAGAGCTAAAACGTATTAGATCTCTAGAGAGAAATAGCAATGGTCGTCAGGTTTAGCTTTTGGTAAATCGAGGGAACCTAATATCCTTTGTTTCTTAGGAAGTTTTCAGTGAAGATTTGTGAAAAATGTGCTTAAACTAAAAACTTCAAAACCTAAAACCAACTCAAACACTTTACCCAGTCCCTGTAATTCGGAAATATCTTATCCCGCTTCTAAACTTGTTAGGAACTGCATAGTGAAATAACATAAGAAAACCCGATGATTTGCGAAGTGTCCCTAAATTTAACACGACTTGAGTTGACTGATTGTATTATCAAGGACACATTGCTCGAAGTGTGTGCTAGGAAGTTTTATTTTATACCTCACGTAAACTTATTAAAACGAAGTCTGGAATGGAACTGTATTTTCAAGCTATTTCCAACATTCAAGCTGTATTTACAGTACTTTCACAAAAAACTGGCAATGGTCCTCAGGTTTAGCTTTCGGTAGACCGGGGAAGCCCAATACTTGTTGTTCCTTGATAAGGGTATATTGGAGTTTTTTAAAGATGTGCGTAGTAGCAGGATTTGTAGCTATAGTTTTGATCACCCGGAATCCATTTTCATGAGCTAATTCTTCCGAGTGTTTGCTCAGTTCTGCAGCAATACCTCTCTTGCCATAACTTTCTAAAACACCCAAGAACAACAGCTCAAACACTTTGTCCACTCCGTGTAACTTGAATATATCATGTCCTTCTCCTAAACTTGATAGGAACTTCATCATGGGGAAATAACTAGGATCGACCCTTTTAGTAACATCCTCGTCTTGGTCTTCAGGTTTGCTCAGCGCGTTGACACAAATTCCTACCAATTTTCTGTTACTAGAGTCGATAGCCACGTAAGATAGTCCTTTGTTTAGTTGGTCGTGGAAGTATTTAATTTCGCTGTTATTAGTCCCTGATGTAGGTTCACATCCAAGGGAACGATTTACGGATTCCCTAACAAAGAAATCATTGTACAGGAAGTACAGTATAGAATCGTGGTATTCTGCACTTGCACGGATATATTCAATTTTTCCTCCTGCTGGGGACATGATTACCAATGAACTGTTCCTGGTTGCAACGGACTTTACTTCGACAATCTCAGCTCACTGCGTTGGCAAGACTGTTACGTAGGGCTGACGTGCTCGCTCTACAAAATGGTGTAAGGCGAGACCTTGGGATATTTTTCATAACCATTGACTGCGTATAACTTCTATTTAGCCGAACTTTGATGTAAATCTTAGAATGTCGTAGAGAAAAATCTCTACATACGGTTTCATATGAAACCCCATCGAATTTGAATTCAGTGAGTTGGAAACTTTTCCATAATTAACGATTGAGCTAATTGCAAGAATGACTTTTCTGATCAACAATACAAACTATTATGTGAAGAAAGTTTGGTGGACGCTTTTGAACTTGTATGTTAGTCTTATTAAATGTTTGTAGGGTCAAAATGAAGTTTGGAATGCAAGCTGTATTGTCAAGCAAGAACATTTACATTTACAGTACTTTCACAAAAAACTGGCAGTGGTCTTCGAATTTAGCTTTCGGTAGACCGGGGAAGCCAAATACCTGTTGTTCCTTGATAAGAGTATATTGGAGTTTTTTAAAGATGTGCGCAGTAACAGGAGTTGTAGCTATAGTTTTAATCACCCGGAATCCCTTTTCACGAGCTAATTCTTCCGAGTGTTTGCTCAGTTTTGCAGCAATACCTCTGTTTCCACAACTTTCTAATACACCCAAGAACATCAGCTCAAACACCTTTTCCACACCGTGTAACTTGAAGATATCATATCCTTCTTCTAAATCTGATAGGAACTTCAGAATGGGGTAATAAGTAGAACCAACCATACGAGTAGCGTCGCCGTCTTGGACTTCTGGTGTGCTCAGCACGTTGATACAAATTCCTACTAATTTTCCGTTGTTAGTGTTAATAGCCACATAAGATAGTCCTTGGTTTAGTTGACTGCGAAGTTGTTCCTTTAATTCACTGTCGTTAGTCTTCGATTCAGGTTCCCAATCAAAGGAAAGAGTTAAAGCCTCCCTAACAAAGTAGTCGTTGTACAAGAAGTCTAGTATCAAATTGTGGTATTCTGCACTTACACGGATATACTCAATTTTTTCTTTTGCTAGGGACATGATTTCCAATGTAGGCCTATTGGTCCTGGTTGTAATGAAAGGCTTTACTTCGACAATCTCAGCTTACTGCTTTGGCAAGACTGTTTAGTAGGAGTGACAGGCCCGTTCTCAGGAACGGTGTAAGGAGAGACCTTGAAATTTTTTTTTTAGAAAATCGACTGCGGAACTTTAGTTGTTTAAAACAAAAAGTTGAAATTAATGCCTGTGAGAAGACTGAGCATGTTTCTGCACACAGCCTCTCGAAATGCAACAACTTTATCCACTCCCTGGAAATCGAAAATATCGTATCCCGCTTTTAACCTTGATAGGAACATAAGTTGACTGATTGTATTTTCAAGGATCCATTGCTCGAAGCTTAAGTTAGGCAGTTTTATCGTAGGCCTATTAAAGTTTATTAAAAGGAAGTTTGAAATACAAGCTGTATTTTCAAGCTAGAACACATTTACAGAACTTTCACAAAAAACTGGCAATGGTCCTCAAGTTTAGCTTTCGGTAGACCGGGGAAGCCAAATACTTGTTGTTCCTTGATAAGAGTATATTGGAGTTTTGTAAAGATGTGCGCAGTAACAGGACTTGTAGCTATAGTTTTAATCACCCGGAATCCCTTTTCACGAGCTAATTCTTCCGAGTGTTTGCTCAGTTCTGCAGCAATACCTCTGTTTCCATAACTTTCTAATACACCCAAGAACAACAGCTCAAACACTTCGTCCACTCTGTGTAACTTGAAAATGTCATGCCCTTCTTCTAATCCTGATAGGAACTTCATTATAGGGTAATAAGTTGAACGGACCATTTCAGTAATATCCTCAGCTTGGTCTTCAGGTTTGCACAGCACGTTGAGACAAATTCCTACCAATTTTCCGTTGCTAGAATCAATAGCCACGTAAGATAGTCCTTTGTTTAGTTGGTCGTAGAAGTATTCATTAACTTCGCTGTCTTTAGTCTCCGATGTAGGTTTACATTCAAGGGAACGATTTAAAGTCTCCCTTGGAAAGTAGTCATTGTCCAAGAAATCCACTACGGAATCGTGATATTCTGCACTTGCGCGGATATATTCAATATTTCTACCTGCTGGCGACATAATTCCAAATGAATTGTTCCTCGTTTTAACGAAGGACTTCACTTCGACAGTCGCCGCTCACTGTGTTGGCAAGACTGTTGTGCAGGGCGTGATTTGTTCGTTCTGTGAAACAGGATAAAGGGGAGACCTTGAGATTTTATAAGAGTCGTTGACAGCGTAAGTTTGGTTTAGCAAAACCTTTGATGCATATCCTAGAGTGGCGTAGAGAAAAATTCGTGCATTCGATTTCATATGAAAACGCGTCATAATTTAGGCTTTGAATTCGGTGGTTTGGAAACTTGTTTTAGATTTAACGATTGCATTTATTGCCAGAACGAGTTTTTGATCAAGAATACAATCTATTATGCAACGAAAGTTTGGTAAACGCTTTTGAACTTGTGTGTTAATCTTACACGTTTTTAGGATCAAAACGGAAACCTAGAGAACGAGAATGTATAATTTGTTAACCTTTTTAATTACATGATTTACTTTGCAAATTGTATTGCGAAGACTGAAGGGAAACGCGGTTTCTAGAAGGTGAATCCTGATACAATTGTTGAGGCGCAGGCTCGATTGACATTGGACGATAAGCGAGTAACTGGGATGCCTCCAATACAACCGGAGAAGGAACTCCTCGCCGTGGAGCATTATATGGATGTAGGAATGGAGATTCCACAGTTTTATGGTCTGTTTTCTCCAACATTGACACATCAAACTTCTTCGGCGCCTTTTCAGTGACAGTCTGACGACGGAAGCTGTCGTACATGGCCTATGAGAATTACTGAAAGAAAATGTACGATATAGAACATCAAGGCTACTTGGAGCTTGATACATTGGCGAGATTTTTCAGCCAGGTTTTGAGTCAGCTCATCTATCTTTTCAATGTGCTTTTGCATTTGCGACTTCAAGTCTACGGAAGAAAAATTAAAGCCTCAAAGAGTTACAAGATGCTAACCCGCATATACCGTCAGAACGTTGTTGCGCAGTTTTGATTTCCTCTTGAAAGGTAGCGACCATTGACTCGTAATAGTTTTCAACGAGTTTAACAGAATCCTTGGCTCGTTGATTCGCTCCTTTTTCGTACGCGCGCTCTTCGCATACTTGGCGACCCCAAAATATAATTGCACGTGTTGCGATATCCAGGACGGTTTCGGGAGGGTAGCCCAGCAGCATCATCTACGGTAGTCATTATTAGTAGTCGAAAAGACTTTTTCATTTTTCGATACCGTTCTATACTGGTCACTCATATCCAAGTCGATACGAAGGACGTCTAACTTGTCAAGCAAAGCAGAATCGCAAACGGGGCAATGAGCAGATGCGCGAACAAGTTCACGTTCGCCGTCCTCGTGACAAAAGATGTGGCTGCATGATGTAACCCACGCACGCCCGGAAATTGATTTACGGCATTGTTGGTAATTGCAGTGCAAACCATTCGATGATTCCATAATTATAGAACTAATTAGATTTCAGTTGTAGATTATCACCGAATTTGTTCATCGCCACTTTTCCCCGTATGTAGAAAAACGTTCGATTCTCTACGAAGGAAAACTTGTCTGTAGGCGCGGTTACTGAAACGTGGGCGCGAGTCGATCGTAGGCGTCGCTGATGACGCACCACGGTGTTTACGTGTTGTGTTATTTTTGTTCAATTTTATTTAAGTTTGTGTTAGTTTTCTTGTGTTTGCTAAATAATTTTTTCACTTACTTAAACAATGGCATGGACTGGTTTTACGGACGAAGATTTAGCTCAGATGCGCACTCGCACATCTGCTGAAAGTTTGTCAAGTAAATTTATGTTTTTTTAACATGCCCATTTTTTGGCTGGTTTTAATTTTAAAATTCATGCTTGTTTGTTTTTGTTGTACCTTTTTACAGATAGTGAAATGAACAACGGCCTTAATCAAAATATATCAAAGCTTGCATTTACAAAGAAACCCGGTAACTATAAGGCTCCCAAATCTGTAAATATGACTGGATCGGATACTGTTGAACAAGTGCCAAAAGAAGCGTACCTTTCATCCCCAATAAAAGTAATGAAGTTTATTTGTTTCGAAACAAGTCAAGTTATTCTTCTTTGGTTTTTAGAGTAGTACAAGTCCGACACATGCTGTTGTAAAAATTACAGACGACACAAGCTATGAAGTAATGGAAACTAAAGAAATCCCTACAATACAAAATTCCGTGGAAAACCCAAGTCATGCAAGTGAAGGTGACACTCATCCGGTGACCAAGCCAGCATCATTGCCTCTCTGTACGTATAACTTAGACTCGTCAGGGAGGAGCAAGATAGATCTAGATGAATTTGAAAAGAGACAAAAACTTATTGAGGAACAAAACAGGATTAAGAAGCAAATGCTCTCCAAAGCATTAATCTTAAAGTAAGTTGTTGACATTAGAAAGATATGACAGCGGCTATATCTGTGTTTTATTTTTTTACAGGAAACAGAAAACTGCAGCGGAAGCAAAGAAACTACATTTGATTCAAGAGGAACTTAATAAACTGGATGCGTTGTTGATGTCAGATGTGTTCATTCTTCGGGAACAAATTGAAGTGGCCAGCACAGAGTTATCAGATGCCCAGTAAATATAAGCTCTTAAATCTTGTTTAGCTTATCATTGGTTTATGGAATGTTTGTAGGAAGCGGTTTAATAAAGCGGAAAAAGAGTTTATTGAAGCGAAGAAACTGCACTTCAACAAGCAAGAAAGGAAGGATATGCTAACGGAGCATCTTTGTACAATTATTGAACAAAACGAACTGAGAAAAGCCCACAGATTAACGGAACTTATGATACAGTTAGAAGCTGAAGGTCAAGTTTACGAGGCAGCGGCTGCCCAAGTATTTGTATATAGTTACGCTCGATTCTGGGAATTCACGGTACTTTTAGGTATTTGATGGTCTTGATTCGACTGGTGGAGTAGTACCACAGACCGTGAATGGAAACTACGTGTAGCGCAAGGATGGTCTCTAAAATACGTTTGGATTTGGGCCTGCATGTGTAGCTTTAGCTTTGCATTAACGAAGTAAGCAGTGAAATGGGCGTGACCAAGCATTTCGGCTGCTGTATTATTGTGGACATGTACATATACATTATGGTCAATTTGAGAAGAATGGTTGCAAAATGTAAAACATTTTTGCTATTCAGCGTTATTGGGAAATCCAGAGAAATTGACGCAGCTAGTCATCCAAGAATCGCATGTGAAATAGATATTGAACTCTCCTGGCAGAGACGTAATTTTTAGTCACTCCTACGTTTTATTACATTTAAAACAGACGATTTTATTAATTCAGGCTGGACTAGTCCATTTAGACAAGCCCAAAGAAGATGCCGCTGCTGCTATTCATTGTCATCTTTGTCAGCTCCACTTCGCAATTATTTTTATTTAATTTTTTTCAAGGGAGACATCGAACAGATTACGGAGAATAACGAACGTAACAAAAATAATGCTTACAAACGCAAATCTGGACAAGTTCTATCAAGTTCTGGACAAGTATCGTTTTTATACGTTTTCTGTTTTCACACTTGTTTTGGGAGCCTTCCTCTGCGGATGTTTTTGTGGGCCTTCACACATTTTTTTGTAAGTTTTAAACATTTTGTTAATGAACTGATTTCATGCCTATTGATATTTTTTCTCTGTTCTTCTAGTTTTCGGTGGCGAAATGAAGTTGAAGAGGAACACGCAACCCTGCGCACAGGAGTTCAACATCTCTTACGAAGCCGATTTCAGTTTAAAGGTTATGGGGAGCTTCGGCGTGATGGTAGTAACACTTAAAATTTTACATGTGTAAGTTTTTAACACTCGTTATTTCTCTTTCAGACAAGCAACTAAAAGCCTATTTTGAAGTCAACAAGATCCATCACAAGATTTCGTAGCCATTTTCAAGATCACTCCAATGGATGTCAAGAAGCAGATTTACATGTAGTTTGGATTGTTGAGTTTTCTTTTAAGATTGAATTTTCGTCACTTCTCCCCAATTCAGACTTTTGAACAGCCGCTTCTTCATTCGCCGTTCTCCTAGTACTTCAGGATAGCAGCATGCAACTAACAAGAAATATTATTTATTTTTGTGTGATTTTAAGATTTAGGTCAATATGGTAAAGTCCAGTAGAAGTACAGTGAAGTCTGGCGATGGCTAAACTTATACAGAACTGGCGATCTTCGGTGGGCAATTCACGTTGAAGACATCTTCGGAGGTTTTGATTGTGACTGGCGATCTTTGCGGACAATTCACGTTGAAAACATCTTTCAAGGTATTCTTTGTGAGGGGAGAATCAACCTTAGAGAGCACTGGCAGTCTTTGGCTGGAAAATCAAATTAAATAAATCAATAAACTCCTTAAATCCAGAATCCATAAAATTATCGGATCTTTGAACGGATCTGATCCTTAATCGGAACTGATCTATGCGCGGAACTTTGAACAGAACTATTTTTTAAAAAATTTTGCCCATTTGAACATAACTGAAAGATAGAAGTTGACGAACGATAAGAAACTAAGCTCAGAAAAAAACGAAGTTCCGGAACACAGCTGTTAAGCAAAAGAAGCAAAGTGAAAACATAGCATGCCACGTTGCAGAGTTATGTACGGGATGAGGAACGATTGATAAACATTTTTATTTAATAGTTTAGAAGAATAGATTCGTAGTAATAAAAGGAATAAAATGGGTCCGAGCAGACAATTCCACGGAAGTTGGAGGTGACTGCGTTGTTTTTTTTTTTTCTTAATCTTCACTCAATGTTCTATGTGCTACTCAATATTCTTCGTTTTTTTAAGTCATTGACGGAGGATATTAAACGGCAAGCTGAGCAATAGAAACAACTTCAGCAACGTTTTGACCAATTGCGTTTCCAGCTGGAAGACTTAAAAGGACCCGGAGGGATGCAAGTGTGGGCTCGTAGTTCTAAAATTATGCAAACTATGTTTTGCTTCCGCCTTAAAATCCTTGCTTGTTGTACCAAACCGTTCCCCGTAAAATATATTTTTCAAAATTGTCCTTTGTTGACTTGTAATTTTTGCAATAAAAGCGAAAATTCTGAAAATTGGGGCGTGGTTTTTAAAAAATCCGCTAATTGGGTGTGGCCTCTGAAGCCGACGAATCCTATTGGTGGATTCGATCAAAAAGTGGGTGTGGCTCCTTTTCGAGCTCAAGAAGCGTTTTCTGGGCTTTTCTCCATAAGGAATAATGCTGTATCAAGGGGGTCCCCTTCAAAAATCGTGAAAAATTGAGAGCCTCGCCCCTTTTCCCTGTTCCCAACTCCTGCTCGGTTTCCTATCCACGATATTCTAGCTCGTGATGCCGAAGCTTCACAATTTCGCGTATAGGAACCTTGCAGAGAAGGCATGAGGTACAGAGAAGAGAGCCACTTAATATTTAGTTTTTTTACGAAATAAAATGCCGCGACCGGGTTTCGAACCCACGACCTTCCGATCACAAGGCTTGTGTCTTATCCACTGTGCCGTACGCTTATATTTAATTGTGTGTTGAACTTCTATAAATACAAATACGAACTGAGATGGTGTACAGGAAGTGGAGGTAGCATCCATTTTTTGTTCGATTTATAAGAATTTTACGGTTCGCTTATAGCCATACCTTTTATTATCTAGAAATTTGCATTATACTTTGTACTTATTTGCATGCATTTCAAAAGGTAATACAAAACTATTTTTTTCTTTACGAGTCAAAATTATTCGAAATAATTACAAGGCAATGTGTTTGATTTAAATTATTTTTATTAAAAGCTCATACATACAATACACTTTTCAAATGACAACCATATGGGCGCTAAGGACCGCCAACTGAACTGTCAGTCACGTCCAATTAGTTACGTCTTGAAGTCAACTCAAAAATGTGTGGTTATTTCACTAGGTTTTGTTGGAGTTTTTATTTTGGGATAAAAAGCCAAGTATTGGATCAAGCCAATTTGTTCCAAGAATCCCGACATCCTTGTCACTTAGTCAACAATAGCACTGATTGCCATGGCTATTCTTTCGACCCCGATTCCGCCCCCGGTCATGATCACACCGCCGGAGAACGTTTCCGTTTCCGGTATCTATATCTACATTTCATATGAGGACTTCGATCATGAATTGAGTACGAAAAACACTGAATTTTGGTCTATTGGCAAAGTTTCGTTTCTTATCAACAATTTAATGGCGTTTCAAATGACACGCCACAACGCATTGCAATTACCGTTATTAAAAGGAACCTACTAGAATAAAAGCACAATCAAAAATACATATTAAATATATAAAAGGACTTTTGACTGGTTTCGATACCAGTTACTAATTGACGACAGCCGACGTAGCCATCATGTTTACACCACACGTTCCATCACCTCGGAAAACCCGGTAATAACCCTAAGAAAATACACGTTCCAGTATTTTCTCAATGAAAACCTTTCTTATGAAGAAAAAACTTACTTGCTCACCCCAGCTACTACCCCACGAGTTTTTGACAATCCAATACGGTAGAGTCTTCTTAAAGAGTGGATATTCTTTTGAAAAAAAGAAATTTAACAATTAGACATAACTTCTTGCATACTTCTTAAGGTATTACCTTTGACTCCATACCCAACGATCAATACTCCATGGTCAATACTCTTAGCATTACAAAGGAACTTCCATGGGTGAGAAACGCCCCCATTGTAGAACTACAAATAATTAAAAAATACTTAATACCTCAGCTTCATATGCTTTGCTTGCGATAGCATACTTGCATGGCATTTGCATTGATACCAATCGAAATGGGCCCATTAGCCACCAGCCATTTCGCCATTTCAGTTTCATCCTGAGAAATTTCCACGGAGCCAGTAACTTGAACAGTCGCCGTTTCTGGTTTGATGCGACATTGGTCATCTTTGCCTTCGTACGGATAGTCTTCTTCAGTTTCTAAACCGCCTAACTCTTGAATGGCTTTGTATGCATTCTCGGGCAATCCGCCGTTGCAGCCCTGGTCCAATTTATCGCAATCCACCAGTTCTGATAAGGATACAAACAAAACTTGTTAGTACTACGAATGGCAAACAGAAGAAAATTGCAAACTTCACCTTGCTCGGATAGCGAGTATAACTTATTGTGCTTCACCGCATAAAGTCCTTCCACATTTCCCGTAACAGAGTAGGCCCAGCAGCTGCCGCACATGCCTTGGTTCTTCACAGGTGTGACGACGTTGTATGTTCGCCAATCAAACTCGTCAGGCAGAGTAATATTCGGAATAACAGCCTGATCCACAATATGATTTCCCTTCAGATCAGGACGGAAACCCGTGTAAAACGTACGAAACTCCTCCTCTACACCATAAAAAAACAACCCTAGTGAGTGAACGGAACTCCACTTGACACAAACTGAATTATACCTGTCAAATCCGAAAATTCAGTGTCACCGTACTGAGCAGTGCCTTGTTCATTCTCTTGCATGTATTGGATCCTTTCTTGGTTGACCCTATAGACATGGTATCTGTGCTCGAACTCTTCCATTGTAGCGTAAACTTTCCTAAACTTGGCCAAAAAAACCCGGAAGGCCTCCATGTAGTACAAATGACCCGTATCCTCCTCGACCGCTTCCTACAAAGAATTAAGCTGGATAATTTACCAGACCCATGTATGTATTTAAATGCGTGCTGTAGTAAATACGTAACAAATAATATGCCCAATGCTAAAAAAGACAAAACAGGACAGGACTCAACGTGCAGAAGCGAATAAACACACACATAACAAAACAAAAAGTGTTTAAATACGCAGACAACGTCACAAGTAAATAAATACTAGACAACGTCACAAGTAATAACACGGGCTGCAGAAAGCCAACGGACTAAACAAGCTGAAAGGGACAATAACGCAAATAACAAAACGAAATGTCTTTAAATAAGAAAAGTAACAGTTTAAGGGCTTACACGTTTACGACGAACTGGTGCACAAGATACACTCGTCACCTTACGAATTCCGGTCCATGGCTGGTCATAAACTGTGATGTCACACTCTTCAACAGGCTATAAAGAGTACTTGTTATTACTGTGCATCCTTTTGTATAAAAAAGAAATCGACTTACGCAGGATTTATCACAACTTGTGGGGCTGACAAGCAGAATCATTTTGTAGTTTATTCCAGAGACAAGCTATATTGAAATATTGAAGAGAATGATTTAGTTGTACGCTCAAGGTTACAATTGATTGATTTACTTGTGTTTGTACGGATTTAACCTCAACCACTCTAACGCCTACGTTCCCGTTCCATCGCAAAAATCTTACAGCGAAATCAGCCATGGTTTTCACTTCGGGATCTTTGGGATTACCTGCAGATAATCCGCCAAATATCTGACGAGCTACTCTCGAGGGTTTCTTTTTCTCGCCGTGTCGTCTCTACAAAAACATAAATGTTACAATGTTAATCCAATATAAATATGGAAGAAATGCTATCATTTCTTAATACCGCTGTAGGTTCTTCGCATTTCAAGCTAGTAACTCGGCGATCGTTCAACCAAGGACGGTCCCAGATTTTGACACGGCAAACTTGTTTGGTTCGAGTGCGATCTACTTCGCAATTGGCGTTCGCGCTTCCTTTGGTGCAATTGCTGTAACCCACCTCTAACGTAAGTCCAATATTCTTTCCCGAAACCACCTTAAATAGACAGTTTAAGAGGAATGAATTAGCAGTTTAGAGCGAAGTTTACCTGAGAAGTTGCTTCCCTGATTTGGGTAAGCACTAAATGTTGCTGATCATTGGATTGCGCGTTAATTTCATTCAAAGCAAATGTGGCGTATTCCTGGATGTCTGGCGTTGCAACACCAACCGAACTGGCCGCTCCTGCTCGAGCGCCGCCTTTGCGGGCAGGATTCTTCTTCCCCTTGTTCTGATGTCAAAAACAATATACAAGCAAATCTCTTACAATGAATGTTTTTTCCGCATTTTTCTATTTACCTTGGGGTTGTGCCTGGCTTTCGGTTTAGTCGAAGCGCAGCTAAGATCCGTCACTTCTTTCTTGTTAAGCCACGCTTGCTCCCAAACAACAACTTGACAGTACTGGCCTCCTCTTCTGTGCTCTGCTTTGCAGTCGTTAGTGTCGCTAGGAGTGCAATTGGAAGTGCTGACTTCGATTAGCAAGTAATATTTCAAACCAGAAACAACCTTTACAGAATAGACGAGAAAAACTGTTAAAAATGCCGAAAGAATGTTACGAAAATGCCGAAATTTTTACCCGGGTAAAGGCTGTGTGGGTTTTAACCAAATGGAGAGGATTGGGGGCATTTGAGCGCTGGTTGATGACCGGAACAGCGAACGCAGACATTTCTTGAACTTTGGGGTCATCGATAGCAATTGACTTCAAGGAAGTATTGGGGGGAGTTGACTCTGAAGAGCGGATCGGTTCTACGTTCTAACAATCCAAAAATTCGTTAATTATTTCTCAATATTTCCCCATTTTTTTCGCACCCTTTTTTTCCTGCTGCCTGAAGCCGAGCACTTGACTTCAGAAACTTTGCGCGTCTTAGTCCATACTTGATCAAAAACGACAACTTCACACACTTGATTAGGCTAGGTAAGATTAAAGGGAATTAAAGACAATTGGAAAATTAGTAATTATTAACGTACTCCTTTGCCATTAACTGAGCCCAATTCTAAAGTCAGATAGTAATTCGTGCCAGCAACGACTTGTGTTCTAGCTTGTTTAATATTGACCAGCTTCAGACCACCTGCTTGGTTTTGCTGCGCAGCGATGGCCGAAGTAGCAAATTGAGCAATTTCCCGAACAGCTGGATCTGCAGGGTTAGCTGGCGAAAGACCGCCCACTAGACGCTGTGGGACTGATACGGGTGACGGGCCAGCTCCAGAACGGGCGTTTTTGGCAATCTACAAACAGTAAACTGTAATTATATATGTTCAATACAATGTATTATACATACCCTAGCTCCAGTTCTGGCAACCGAGCACTTTATATCGGAAACGTTACGTGTCTTAGTCCATACTTGATCAAAAACGACAACTTCACACACTTGATTAGGCTAGGTAAGATTAAAGGGAATTAAAGACAATTGGAAAATTAGTAATTATTAACGTACTCCTTTGCCATTAACTGAGCCCAATTCTAAAGTCAGATAGTAATTCGTGCCAGCAACGACTTGTGTTCTAGCTTGTTTAATATTGACCAGCTTCAGACCACCTGCTTGGTTTTGCTGCGCAGCGATGGCCGAAGTAGCAAATTGAGCAATTTCCCGAACAGCTGGATCTGCAGGGTTAGCTGGCGAAAGACCGCCCACTAGACGCTGTGGGACTGATACGGGTGACGGGCCAGCTCCAGAACGGGCGTTTTTGGCAATCTACAAACAGTAAACTGTAATTATATATGTTCAATACAATGTATTATACATACCCTAGCTCCAGTTCTGGCAACCGAGCACTTTATATCGGAAACGTTACGTGTCTTAGTCCATACTTGATCAAAAACGACAACTTCACACACTTGATTAGGCTAGGTAAGATTAAAGGGAATTAAAGACAATTGGAAAATTAGTAATTATTAACGTACTCCTTTGCCATTAACTGAGCCCAATTCTAAAGTCAGATAGTAATTCGTGCCAGCAACGACTTGTGTTCTAGCTTGTTTAATATTGACCAGCTTCAGACCACCGGCTTGATTTTGCTGCGCAGCGATGGCCGAAGTAGCAAATTGGGCAATTTCCCGAACAGCTGGATCTGCAGGGTTAGCTGGCGAAAGACCGCCCACTAGACGCTGTGGGACTGATACGGGTGACGGGCCAGCTCCAGAACGGGCGTTTTTGGCAATCTACAAACAGTAAACTATAATTATATATGTTCAATACAATGTATTATACATACCCTAGCTCCAGTTCTGGCAACCGAGCACTTTATATCGGAAACGTTACGTGTCTTAGTCCATACTTGATCAAAAACGACAACTTCACACACTTGATTAGCCTAGGTAAGATTAAAGGGAATTATAGACAATTGGAAAGTAAGTTAGTAATTATAAACGTACTCCTTGGCCATTAACTGAACCCAATTCTAAAGTTAGATAGTAATTCGTGCCAGCAACGACTTGTGTTCTAGCTTGTTTAATATTGATCAGCTTCAGACCGCCTGCTTGGTTTTGCTGCGCAGCAATGGCCGAAGTAGCAAATTGGGCAATTTCCCGAACAGTTGGATCTGCAGGGCTAGCTGGCGAAAGACCGCCCGCATAATTATCGATGGTTGTAGGTGATAAGTGAACAATTTCAACATATGGTGGACCAGCAGGTTTAATACCGTCAAGCAAATCAAGGCGCTTCGAGCACTTCACATCGGAAAGATCGCGTGTTTGAGTCCACGGTCGATGAAACACGACAACTTCGCAAACTTGATTGTCCTAAAACAACGCAAAAACAAATTGTAGAGTAAGATCTTAGCTGAAATTGTAGATAATGAAACATACATCGTTGCCATTAACGGAGCCTAATTCTAGGGTCAGAAAGTACTTCCAGCCGGCCACAACTTGCTTTCTAGCTTTTTGGATCTTGATCAGCTGCAGACCGCCCTTTTGGTTTTGCTGAGCTGCAATCGTTGAAGTGGCAAACTGAGCTATCTCCTTAACACTTTCATCATCTACGGCAACTGCGTGAATACCACCCAAGAATGGTGGAGAAGACACCACCTACAAAATCAAAATCTTTTGAACTTGGTTTTTAATCATTTTCGCGTTTACTAATTCCGCTGCAATCGCATCAGCACGTCCCTGACGTCCGTATTGGTGAGCTACACCTGGGATGGCATGGCACTCTACCTCCTGGACTTCACGAGTTGACGTCCCTGGCTGCTCAAGTACTTTTACGTCGCAGATTTGCCGGGGCTATTCGATAGATGATATCATTTAAGTTAGCTCCTACGATTCAGTTGCAATTTACTTTGTCAGGATTCACTTCACACGAATCAACTTCTGCACCCTTGGCACACGAGGTAACGCCTACTTCGAGATTCAAACGATAAAGTATCCCTGACACAACCTAAACAAGAAATGTATTATAATATAGGATGTAACGTGGAATTAAGTCTTTACTTGTTTGGAAGCGTGGTGGACACGAATAACTTTCAACACTTGCGCATCATTCGACTGCTGGTTGATTCCGTTAATTGCTACTGGCAACAAGGTCTGAATTTCCTCGGCATCAACGTCAATCGGTACAGGTGAACCAGGAGGAGCGTTTCTATAGTCAACACTGGCTACCTCTAGTGCTGCCTTTACAAGAGGTATACCAACAGATTCGCAGCTCATCTGCGTAATTTCACGGGAGTTTAACCACGGCCTGTCCCAAATTTGGACTGTACATGTTTGACGAGGCTAAAAACAGAAAAAAATAAACAGAAAAAGAAGATTTTTTGGGTAAGCAATAGAAGAACAGGCGGTAAGTTCAAGTACCTTATTGTTATCGATTTCACACGGACCATTTGCAGCTTCTTCAGATCCGATTGTACAATTTGTTTGTCCCAAGACCATCTTTAACGTCACAAGCTGTCCTTCAACAACCTACAGGCAATTTCCAATTCAAATTAAAACATTACAACTAAATATAAATCTAAATTAAACATTTTCTAGAACATACTTGAGTCGTGGCTGAAAGCACTTCAACCAACTTCAACGTATAACCGGAATTCGTACCAGCTTCTATGCTAGGAAGCGTGAATTGGGCATATTCTTGAATTTCCGGTGACTGGACATCGGCTTCTGTAATTCCGCCATTGCCCGTTTCACCGACAATCTCCTTAACTTCTTCTTTGTTGAAAACGAGAGGTACAGTACCACCGACAATCTCCCTAACTTCTTCACTGGCCACCCCTAGTGCCGCCTTTACAAGAGGTATACCAACAGATTCGCAGCTCATCTGCGTAATTTCACGGGAGTTTAACCACGGCCTGTCCCAAATTTGGACTGTACATGTTTGAAGAGGCTAAAAACAGAAAAAAGAAGATTCTTTGGGTAAAAAACAGAAGAATAGGCGGTAAGTTCAAGTACCTTATTGTTATCGATTTCACACGGACCATTTGCAGCTTCTTCAGATCCGATTGTACAATTTGTTTGTCCCAAGACCATCTTTAACGTCACAAGCTGTCCTTCAACAACCTACAGGCAATTTCCAATTCAAATTAAAACATTACAACTAAATATAAATCTAAATTAAACATTTTCTAGAACATACTTGAGTCGTGGCTGAAAGCACTTCAACCAACTTCAACGTATAACCGGAATTCGTACCAGCTTCTATGCTAGGAAGCGTAAATTGGGCATATTCTTGAATTTCCGGTGACTGGACATCGGCTTCTGTAATTCCGCCACTGGCCGTTTCAATCTCCGTAACTTCTTCTATGTTGAAAAAGAGAGGGACCCCAACAGCCTGACAGTCTATTTTGGTAATCTCCCGCAATTTCAACCACGGCCGATCCCAGATCGTGACAGTGCAAGTTTGGCGATGCTGAAATTTTTTTTATTTTTATTTTTCGAAGTCAACCTTGGCAAGTTATAATAGATTTAGATACCTTGTCGCCATCCAAATCACACGGTCCATTTACAGCTTCTTCGGAAGCAATCGCACAATTCGTTTGACCCAAGACCATTTCTATGGTAACGCTCTTACCAGCAACAACCTGGAGCCAAATTTCAAAAACTGCATAAAAAAATTTAAACAAATCTTCTAGAGAAATACTTGGGTTGTTGAAGATAGGATTTCCACCAACTTCAATACGTAACCAAAATTGTACTCAGCTTGTACGTGGGGTACAGCAAATTCAGCATATTCCTGAACTTCAGCTGATTCCGAGTTCGTTTCTTGGATTCCACCAGTAACAATAGCTTTAACTTCCTTTGGAAAGACTTCGCGAAACAAATTGGGAGTCGCATACTCAGCAGGTGCTTCTCCCACAAACGGGGATTGGTCAATGTCCTCACTTAGGCTGGATGCGCTCACTTCTAACTCTTCGGTCTGCAAAACAGGGTAAAAGTAGTTATTACTAGCTCCACGTTCGTTTTTAATTAGCTTACCATCACAGTTTTGCAATTTAAAGATGTGACTGTAGAACTACCCTCTAAATTCTCGAAAATCCTGACATCGCAAATCTCATGGTTTTGCTTTTCATCCAAATAGCAGTTTTCTTGAGAATCTTCTCCCTTTTTGCAACCGGTGAAACCCACTTCGAGCTGTAAATCCACATTCGTACCCGCAACCACCTAGAACAACCAAAATATGCCAAATATAAATATCTAATAACATTTAATATTAGAAATCTATAAATAGAAATATCTAGTAATTCTTAATATCAGAGTTAAACATAAATATAAAATCAAACTTCAATGCTAGGAAAGTCTAAAATGAAATAATAATATGAATGTCACAAATTTTTTCCATAAATAAAAATATTACTTCAAAATTAAATTTAAAAAAAAAAAACAATTATTACAAAAGTATTAATTATAAACTTTTAGTTTTCTTAACGTTAAACACACCAGGCAACAGGCGAAAGCCTACGCCTTAACACACTGAAAAAACATTAATTAAGTATATCAAAGATGGCGAAATCTAAGAAAGCAGCATTTATACTTGTGTTTTGGCCGATATGATTTTGACCAGTATGCCAGCTGATTCGCTGTTGCTTTGGATGTTAAAATGCTCTAAAGCGATCTTGGCATAACTTTGGATTGATTCTGACTCAGGGTCGACCACTTTCCAGCCTCCCAAAGTAGGACGAATAGGTTTCGGTGGGAGGATGGCAGAAACACTAAGCGAGACTGGCTTTTCCTGGACAGGAAGATCACTTAAACGCGCTTCTCTCACAGGAGCTTCATTCGAATCCAGGACAGGTGGTACGGAAGTCTGCATGCATTCTACGCCCAAAACTTGGGTTAAATTGCGCCAAGACTGCTCCAAAACTTCCACGACGCATACTTTGCTGGTGTCCAAGTTAGGAACGCATTGCTCCTCAGCTTCGCCTTTCTTGCAATTAGTTTGGGCAATCTGAAGAGTCAGTTCGTACTTGATGCCTGCTACCACTTGGGCAGTTGCTTTCTTGACTTCGACAATAGCTTGTTTGGTGGGTTCGTTGGATGTTGCTTCCATGAAACTGAGCGCAAATCGGGCCAATTTTTGGATCTTGGGGTCTTGTACGTTGGCTTCCTGAGGGCAACCAGTGCAAGGCCCGGTATTCGCGGTAATTTCAGACTTGCCTTCGGCTCCTTCATCTTCGAGGCCGTTGCCTTGAACTTCTCCAGAATCTTCAGTAGATTCCTCTGCCTCGGGCTCGAATAGCGGTTCTAGTTGTGCGACAATGGAAGTTACATTGGTGGGCTGGCAGGTCAAGTCCGAAAATAGAAAGGCATCGGCAACCCAAGGCCACTGGATCACGGTAACATCACATACAAATGTATCGCGATCCGGATCCAAGTTGCATGTTTTGGGTTCGTCCTGCTCTTCTTGCTCCAAATCCGGTCGCTTGATGCAAAAACTGGATCCCAAACCCAACCGTAGACGGCTATCTCGGGTCCCAGAGTCCAATGACACCTTTGAACCAATAGGAATGAGTGGCAGGTTAACTTTTTGGCTTAATAACTTACCACAGTTCGAAGAACTTTCGATCCCAAGAGCTTGAGCTTGAAATTGGACTGGAATTCGACATCAATTTGACCATAGGCAGCTAACACTGCCGTTCTTACGTGGGGAGCTGAAAGATCTTCCTGAAGGAACTTTTGCAAGCCCAATCTCTCTGCCTCGTCTTCATCGCCGGTGCTAAAACAACGCAAAGACCGCAAAATTGGCTCCACTTTGGTTGGAACGTCAGTTGAACCGGCTTCTGTAAAAACAGGAACTTCTTCCATGCTCACTTCGCATATTTCATGCGAAACCTGACTCGTGGCTGAGCCAGACGTTTGGGTAGTAATATTCAAAGCCAGATAGTAAGTCACAGTATCCGAGTCCTATAACAAGAAGAGAGAAACCAAGTTATCAAACTGCACATTTACAGATATAGAAACTTACCGATAGCCTTTTCGCACTTTCTATTCTGATCAGGTTATGTTGACCGCTGGTTTTATTCATCATTTGCGCTAAAGCTTCCTGGGCTACAGCGACCAACGCCGGGTCATCAAGAGGCACGCTGTTGGCGATTGTCGTCCCCACGAATGCGAGTTCATTGCTACTTTCTTGGCTAGCACATGCAATTTTGCCTGGAACGAGGCTACGACGTTTAGCCCATGGTTCGTCGGCCACAGCTACTTCGCAGAGCCTTACGTATGTGGAATTGGTTTCATCACAAGCCAGAACGTGACTTGTGTCATTGTTGCATTCCAAGCTGAGCTCCAATGTCAAAAAATAGAATGCTGGCTGTAAATACAAACATTTCAAGCGTTACCTACAATGATATGACTTGCGCAAAAAGTACTGCGTTGCAATTAATCATAATCTTACGTGTGCGGGAGGGTTAGGCGGCACGTACTGCGCATCTAATATTCTCTGTAACATCCAGGCTCCTCCGTCAATCGAAGGATCGACGATATCATTCGAAACAAGAGTGCCAGCTGCAAATTCGGCTAAACTTTGCAAATAAGGATCACCTGCTTCCAGATCTGGTTGTTGGCTACTTTCAGCTTTTGTGGCCAAAAACACAACCAACGAAATAAAAGTTATAAAAACCGCTTTATGTCCCATTTTGGGAGCTGCACTTTATGTTATTGTTATAAAGAACAGCTATGTTTGTTTGGATTATTTTTTTGTCAACAAGTCACACTCTACAACTTATCGTGACGGCTTCTCAACGACGACTGAAGCGAACCAGGCGGATACAAGGACTTTTACGCCCGAGTTCGAATCTCATGCTGTATAGCGTCTCCTCTTTGGCCAGCGTTTAACCGTATCCTGTAAGAAAAAAATCCCTGCCCTGTATTTATACCATCCTAATGAAAATCAACAAGTTTGTTGGGATTCGCCCAGAACTCAAAACAAGGGTCCGGTTTTCTCCAGGAAACCCATCATTTAAGTTCTCAGAAAGCAACAAGAATAATAAAACAAACCGAACTACTTGAAGGAAACTGACATTATTACTCCAGACAAAGCTGCTAAAGGATTCAAACTTACCAGGAAATATATCAGTGGACCCCCTAATGCGAAGATCACCTTGAACCTTCGCGGCGAACTCCCACGGACAACTCTTCTTTCTTAACACATGAAGATTTTCTCTCATGCACCTATCGGATCTTTTTTGTGCGTTTTCTGCATAATGTAGCGAATGACCCTTTTCAAGACGTTGACCTGGGTTAATTTGCATGTTTGGTAGTAAGTGGCGGATTCCTGGCGAAGGGCAAGGTCGGGTTAATGAAGGACCAACGTTGAAAGAAGCATATTCGCTAAGAAAGGTCACCAAGTGATATAAAAAGATAAGCAAATGTAAATAAAAGGAGTCCAGTTTTGGACAGTAAAGGAAATACAGCATTTGGAAAAGGCGAACCGCGACAATAACTACATGGCCCTTAGACCTCCCAGGACATGTTTTAGGACAACCAACGCAGACAAGGAAAAAAACAAAAAAGATGCTGCTGTCATGCTACACGCTATTTTCTTCGGCTGTTGTTGCCAAGGCCTCAGACAAAGTACCAAGGCCTTGTGCTATACTCACAATGTCATACAAAATTAGGAAGGGCAATGACAAGTACCTTGAAGACATGAAGAGTATCTCACGTAACTTTTTCCCGCTTTTCAATACTACATAGCTCTTACACTACTGAGGATGGTGAGCATGTAGGAACTGCTGAAATAAAAGGGAAATTTAAAGAAAGTACGGCTTTTCGTTTTGACATGAACTCCTTTCAGTTTTATTCAAATATGGCTTCAAGATGTACTTCCATGTGCCATACACACTGGTCAACGAACATATGCCCAGAGTAAGCTACGTAAACATTTTGGTTCGCGTTGTTTCCCATACGCGTTTATGTTATTTCTCGAACATACAGCCATACACACATATGATTAAATCGACAGACGTCAGTCAATGACTCAACGCTTCACGAGTGTTTCTTTTTTTTTCTTAAAGTGGGACATTTCAAGGATATACTTCCTTTTCGTTGACTTAAGCATTATGAAAATCAGCTTTCCCTTTTACCAGCAAAATGCGGTTCGCTGAGTTATCACTGACCTCACCTTCCTGTCCATAAAAATCTAGGCGTTTACCACACAAATCGCTTAAGAAAACACTAAAAAAAAATTACCAAATCAGAATAAAAACAAAGGATACATACATGGTAGCAAGAACTCTTGTATCGTCTTCTGGTGAGATTAGTTCACCTTGGCCCTGAATGCGTGTGATCAATGATCCTACCCTGTGGGATCCTCATGCTTGCAACTTTCTTCTTTCTTTGCGGTGCAGACTAGATTGTTATCATGTAGAGCTAACACTGGTTTATCTCAAGTGCAGCATTCTGGTGTGAATTTATTTGGTTTTATGTGGTCAATGCACCATGCACTTGCTTTTTAAGTACCTCTTGATCTTCGCAACCACACAACCTTGAATTTTTTAAAAGTTCAAATGAACATTACATGATAACATCACTATTTCATATTTGTTTTATGATCATGGTAGGGAGGGAGCCATGTGTGAGATGAATATTTTTATTTCGCTTCCAAAGTTGTACAGTCTACTTCTAGCAAAACTGGAAAGGCTTCCATACATCTAAAATAAAAAAACGAGTCTTAAAAACCACGAAGGGTCGAATGATTAGATCAACGATACATAAACTGAGGCATTTTCTTCAAGGGCAGCAGCTGCTGGAATGAAAACGTGAACTTCATTTTCGGTGAAAAACAACCTGGCAAAGATGGCAAGACCACGACCCTTCGGGAGGCTCGGACAGTGGCGGTTTGAGGCAATACATGTGATAGCCGCGGTCACAATCGTCACAAAAGAGTAGCTGCTCCTGTCAAAACAGAATACTTCCTGTGGAACACATTGCACAATGCCACAGTCTTAACATTCGTGCAGAAGAAGGCAGATAGAATACAACAGTCCGATAGGAAACAAAATGTTAACCAGAGACGAAGGGAAAGCCCCGAAAAAGAAGGGAAGAAGACATACAAGCCAAGCAGACTCATCCCATCCTTACATGTAACTTCTTTTCAAAGTCGCAAACATCTCTTTTGTCGGTACTGGCTCCGACCAAGAGGTCAATGGAACCTATTTAGTTGCTGGCATGCGAGTCTTAATCAAGCGTAGGCTTAAAGAATCACTACAAAAACAAGATGATGTTGGAAATTTTGCATTGCCGTCCAAGCAAGGACACCATACGCCTTAAGGCAGTTTTCATGCAAATGTACATGAGACGCAAAATCACGAAGGTGAATGAAAGTGACTTACATCGTTGTCCGAGTTGCCACAAAGGCTGCAACATTTGCACTCGATGCACTGCCAACGATACTTTTTCACGGAAATAATCATATTCGGCGTGAACTGCAAACACGATGGATGTCCTATTGAAAAGAGTTAATAGAACCACGCTCGTTTAGTTCGTTTTGTTTTTGGATATACCAGAACGACCACAGTCGGAGCAAGAAACTAATTCTTCGGAACAACCCGTTTTCTTGTTTTCGGTCGCGTCTCCCAGGCAGAAATCGCAGTAAGGCGAAGGCATAGCGCGAGCTTTTTCTTCCATTTCTTGATTAACTACCATACCGCTTGTAGACGCCGCTGGATGGGGTGTCGGTAGAGGAGGCTGTGGTAACAAAGCTGGAGGAGGCGGGCCATGCTGAGGAGTAGGAGCCGGGTTGGTTCGGCGAACAGCATGAGATTCGGGAGGGGGCGGAGTATGCTGCATTGCCATGGGGGATGGAGCTGCAGGTGTGTTTACTACGGCTGTTTGGACAGTTTGTCGAGTACTGCGTCCACGTACTAGCCAGCATCATATTTAAAATGCGTCATTACTACATATATATTTAGAATACAGTGGAAACCGCTTAACACTAAATCGAAGGGACCGGAATATTTTTTCGTGTTAAAAGGAATTCGTGCTAACAGATATATGCACAAAAGCTAGTTAATAAAAAAACTGTCGTGATAACCGAGTTAATATTCAAGTTTATACTCGTACATTGACAGTCTATACATTTTAAAGCACAAGTAATAAATTTTAAAGCATTTAAACAGACTAAATAAAATGAAATGTTTGACTGCCAACGGACTGTTGGGGCGAGAAAGACGAAAATTTGAACTTAAGTCAGGGATGTTGCTAAGATTCAACAACCCTTCCCATTGGCAGAGGGAGACAGTTGTTAAGTAGATAAAAGTATTTTGTCGTCTAAAAATATTTTTTTGCAACAAAACTATCTTCTCGTTTCTCCAAGACGCGAAACTTTTTCGTCTTAAGTGGTTCTTGTTTCGTGTTAAAAGGAAACAAATGCATAACATTTTGTCTGGACCGGAATACCATTCTGTGTTAACAGATTTTTCGTGTTAAACGGTTTTTCACTGTATGTTGAGAAAATGGTTTAAGAATAATAATCTGTTGACTTGAAATGCAGAGGCAAACAGAGTAGTTCAGCATCCAAAAAAGCAATACATAAGGCAAAGCAACATCAAATATTAACCAAAAAGCTAACCTGGTGTTTCTATGCCAGTACTGGATCCGGATGCTGACTGATCTCTCGAGGATTTGGGCGTTGAAGGAGTCGGACCAGGCTCATCATCATCATCTTCGAGCAAGTTTTTATGAGAATGTGTGTAATGGTACGTTAAGCCAGGTCTTGTCTTGTAGCGGGCACCACAAGCTGAAATAGAACACATGAATCCCTGAGCATACGAATGTATATTAATATACAAATTTACTTTCACAGGAATAGGGCTTTTCTGCATCTACTGATGCGTCGTAGTTCACAGGAATTTGTTTTTTCCGCCCACGAGTGCTCTACAAGTGTTCCAAGCTTTATGTATTGCGATGCAGTGGATGTACTTGTAATACCTTAGGAGTCTTAGGAGGAATACTCTTCTTCTTCTTCTTTTTGTTGAAGCTCTCTTCATAATCCACATCTGAGTCTGCATCGTGCTCTTCAAAATCGCCCGTGTCAGGAATATCCAACTCGTCATAGTACCACGCTTCCTAAGAAAGGGAAGATGTTTTAACTCACGGAGAAACTGGCCAAACAATAAATAAATTACTTTAGAAGCTTCGTCTTTGGACCCTGCTGCCATGCTATCCTTGCTGTCTTCATTGCCAGTATCCCTGGCAGTACTAGTAAATACTTCAGCTAGGCCAACTTCAGGTTCTCCTTCTGTTCCTTCCTTCTTTCTGGGTTGCAAAAAGGTAGTCAAATACTGTCGCCGACGTTTCCTCCATCGCTTAGCTGGGTATGTGTAAAGCTGGCCAGGTTGTTCACCTGGCATACGATGTCTGGGTGGCATCCAAAGATTACAATGATTCTGGGCCACACCTATAACAATTGAGTTCCTTCGTAGATCTAGGACCTGATATCGTGTCACATTCAATATACCCGTTTGGGCATCAAGGAAAGGCAGCCGCATTTTCTTCTCAAACATCAACCTGGTGTTGTAGCTAGCGGAGTTTTCGATCGCATCGCGATAAGCCGAGTCATTGTAGAAGCTAAAGGGATATATTAGTAGTATTAAAAATGCAAGGACTCGCTTACCTTTGTAATTTTTCAACGGCTTGCCGGTTGACCACTAAACCAGCGGACGCCATTTTGATACAAGCAAAAACTCCAAAGCGTTGGACGGCCTCGCCATCTATTGAGGAATTTTTTACCCAAAAAAGGAAAATGTTTCTAATTGAGGTTAATTTTACATATGCATACTTTTGAACCGACGAATAACACAGTCATCTTGGATCAATACATATGAATGCGAAAGGTTGTATTATGCTAAACAAAGCGGTTATCTTGGCTTCTTTTCTTCGTTTCTGCGAAATTGTATTCGGAAAGATTTGGCCTCATTTCGCTACCTTCCATTTGAAGGCCGACTTGCGCAAATACCTTAATTCGTATGCAGATAAGGTAATCCGCGTGTTAAACGCAAATAAAAAGAAAAAAATACGTAAGGAAAAAAAGCCCCCAATAGCGGTAAGCATGAAAACGAACCAGACTTCACCGTGGGCGGACTTCTTTATTGCTCTTCTCTTTTCCTTTTCAGACCCATGGAGTGGAAAGGCGGTTCATATTTCTCTGGGTCACAGTATATGTAAGCAAACACAGGCTAAATAATTTAAGGTGCGTTCTTGTAAGACCTGCAAGACATAGTTGAGAAAAGGAAAAATCCTCGTGGGTATAGCCAGAGGAACGGCAAGGGATATGGATATATAATTCCTACTTCCTTACTCTCGTACTAAAAGCTCTTGAGGACACAAGTTTTCCCAGTCAAGTGCCTTAGCAACGGAAGTATTGTTACCATAGTAGTTTTGGATTTAGAGTGGACGAGTTTTAGATTGTGTGTCCGTTTACTTCGCGAACATTTACTGTATACCGGCAAACGTGCTATGATCTTGAATCAATAACGTAAGCCACTTCGCTTGGTCAACTGTGGTGCACTGGATTTGCTCAGCAAACACTCCTTCGTTAACCTTTGGCAATTGATTGGTTCGGGAAACCCAAGTACAACGTCAGCCAAGTTTTAAAGTGATGCTCTTCGGATATAATCTAAACACGGGTAACTTAATATCTTCTTGCAAGCTTCCCCATAAAACAGTTACAGTGTAACGCTGAATATGCACGAGCTAGAACAATATAAGCTTGCACGCAACCTCGTGCTTTTAGAGAGGTGCTCTTTAGTATGACCTTCCCAGGCTTTACCATTTGGAATATGTTCTCTAAAAGCCAGCCAGCCCTACTTCATCTTATGGTTAGTTTCTTGTTCTACGACGTTACGATAGACAAGAAGACGACAACGATGTTTCTTGCTGGACTTTCGGCAAACAAGAGTATCTATTGCACGAGACCTAAATTTAGATTCCCAACTCAATTAGGTCAGTTTTTGTTGCTGAACCAAGAACCACCTGTTGTCCTATATATCTATGGAGACGTTTGCGTTTCCTGACGTTTCTCGGCTTTACTTTAAAGTTCGAGCTATAATGCAAGTGTTTGCGTCCAGCGCAATCTCCGCAAGTTCTTGACAGATATTACCCTTACTTTTCAGTTCACAAAGTCGCGCGTTTTATTTTTCGGTCATCCGCTGTCTAGCTAAATAGATTTTTGGGGCATTAAAGAATTCTTAGCACGCCGAATTTTTTTTGCAGCCCGTCAGATTACAAGTTTTATTAGACAACGAAGAAGAAAAGCTTTCACCAATACTGAAACGCACGATGAGATACATTATTTATACAATCCAACGTCTCTCCCTGTAGACCTTGCGTCTGTCTATTCTTTTTATTTATTTTTTCATAAAAATACCCCCACCGTAAGAGATATTTCTCTTTCCTAAACTACGCAAAAGAGCGCATAGTTTTCCCACCATTTTTTATGCAGATAAAATGTAATCAGCCTACGGATATTGCAAAACTGCCGGAGGTATATAACAGTATACCTGTTATGGTGTTGTGGTTTATGTCGCAGGTAAGGTCACCGTGTAACTCGTGAACGATACGTATCTCACGCACGGTACACTATAGTTCCTAGACAAATTTGTTTCTTGGCGACAGTACAAGTTCCGGTTTGTTAAACTTACATCAACTCGACACTTCCGGCTCTTTAAGAGATAACAAGCCAGTCGATCTCTTCCAAACCAATAATCGTTGGACGGCAGCCCAAAGCCTCTAGCGCTATACTAATTGTTGTTTGAACTACATAAATAACCAGCCTGCCCTGGCGTGGGATCTTGAAAAGACTTTGCAACGGAATAAACACCTTAGAGGCTTTTCTTTTTCTTCTTCCGGAGTGATGGGTTTACATATACTTGCCTGTGAATCACCCCGACTCTTATGTACCTTCGTGCTTGAAATAGAAGTAGAAATCTCAGATTCAAAAGAGTTTCTCATCATTCATCACGCGTCAATACGTACACTAGTAACAGGATGATGGACTGTCCGACAAGTAAACGGATTGTGAAAATTTCAAAACAAGCTCAGCTTCAAGACCAGGAATGTCTATATACAATGTTGTACGTCCCGTACTTTTAATTTGCGTAGCTTTCCTCTCCAAGTCAAATAAACAAGAATTAAAATAGGTGTGACATGAAAAATCCGATATTTAGATTTGCTACGCGATAAAATAATACTTGCTTTTATAGTCACTACTACATTTTTCTTCGGTATTTAGGATATAAATGCAATGGAGAAAAATGCTAAAAACCTTCTCGTAAATGACAATTGTTTTCGAAAATCAGGTAAGGTAAGCCTGTTTTTTTTCGTGTTTCGCTGTTCTAACGCGTCCAGAGTAAACACTAGCTGACCAAAGTCTGGTCCAGCGGTACAGGGTCCCATGCTATTGGTTGACCGCTTGGTCGTCATCAATTACAACATCAAGCAAAAACTTCATTGCTGATGATGACATTGTTTGCAGCCCATGACATAGAACGTTGATTATCTCGGCAACTAGAAGGGAGTTTGCAAATGACAAAGTGTGCCAATACAACCACAAGAAGCCCGATTTTTTAAAACAAAGTCATTTGTCATGTCACTCTTCCTTTAAAAACAATTTCCTTACTGTTGACAAAAGACATACATTTCAATTCGTACACATCAACGAAAAGCTTTTGCAAAATTTTCGCGTGTATACAATCAAAAATGCATACGAAATTGCAGGGCGTCTATAAAAGTTCCCTTTTTATTTTATTTCCCCCTTTTATGAGTAGGAACATAAATCGACCTATATACATCACCACATTTGCTGGCCCCGTGCCCTGTCTGCAACCCGCAGAAGCAGCAACGACACCCGAGAAGAAATGCTCCTCCACTCCCACGGAACTACTTCCTGCTTTATCTTATTGATGTTGGCATTTCAACTCCACTGCACTAGACAGTTAAGTGCTCTTGATGATTATCTTTCCGTTCAGGATCCTGCTGCAAAAACTGCCTCTCACCTGTCAGGTACAACAATGTTATCCTGCAGTAAAATTTTCTCGTTTTCAACAAGGTTTTCCGCGTTTCTTGTGCAAGTATTACAGCGCTATATTTCACAGATCCGTGGGACCTGCAGCGAGCGCAATCATCTGAACTACTAATACAGCCGGGTTACAGACCCTCGAGCTCTGCCCAGTTCCATGACCGATATCTTTACGGCAAAAAACTCACGCGCTCTTTCATGGCTGACCGGCGAACGCCTTCACAACGCGATTTTTCAGTTCCTTCTACCGACTACGACTCGTGGAAGCCATTAGGTTATGGTAATCCAATGCGGCACGATCCCACGATCTATTACGTGCCGCCCACGTTAGACACAGTACGATTCCGCTCCGGAAGTATCCCACCCCCGCCAGTACTACCAGCAACTGTAAAAAACTCGGGATTGCTACCAGCTGAAGGTATTACGACCGAAACAAAACCAGTTTCCTGGCCGATTAAGCCCCAGAATCCTCCCGTACTCATCATACACACCCATCAACGAAGCGGCCACCCCCAGCCTATTTATGGAACGCCCGACGTGGAATTTTTCCACTTGAAGACGTCCGTTTACCCACTTGAGAACTTCGATCGACGAATCGACCGACTAAATCCGGGTTCAGACGGCGGATTAACGATGATCAACGCTCCCCGATTTGGTCCCCGAGCTAGCGCCACTTCGTCAAACTCGATAGAAATGTCTAGCAGTAAATCATGGTCCCAACGCCCAACCCGACCTTTGGTACATTCGACTCCTATGAATGAAGGGCAACAGGTCCTGCCTCTTTATGCAAGTCCTATGCACCACATGGTACACATGGCTGAGAATCGTGCGTCTCAGTTTTCTCAGGCTGATGCTCCTGATCTGCTCTTTGATCCGACTGGAGGTGGATCCTTAAGCCAACAAAACATGTCATTGCAAAGCCCAGCAGCTGAGTCTCCGGCGTCCACAGACTATATTATACAGCACGCATCGGAAAAGGGAATCGGTGATCCTTATTCTTATGTAAACAAGCGGAACCATTTGAAAGTCCCCTTTGCTATCTTCAACAAAGGATCCCTACAAGAAGGACCGTTGGTACGACCGCTTTCGTCGCCAATCTCTCTCCTGCAGCTGCAGAAGCAGCAGCAAGAAACCCCGGCACTTCATTCTGAATCGAGTGGGTATTTTTCGGTCCCAAATAGTTCGCACAATGACTCGGCAGAAAACAGCTTTTTTCCAGATTCAAAACCCCTTGGGTCTTGGTCTTGGTTAGAAAGCCAAGAGGTAGCTGAGATGAAAAAAGCCCACTCACTCGACAAACTTTCTTCCTCCACTTCGCTGTTGCCATCCTACGAAAAGCAAATAAACACTGAACGCACCAATCTTGTGTTCCGGGGCCCATTAGAAGGGTCGTCGAGTCTGAATTTTGTTGTCAAGAACACGTCCACTATGTTGGATAAAAGCGGTGCACTTCCAACAGTTCCTCCTAGAACCGTTTTGCCTGCTAATGACTTGGTTAGTGACGCTAGACGGGACAGGCTGCCGAGTCCCCCCATAAGAGTACCAGTTCATGCAATATCACAACCTGTTTTTGTCATCCGACAAGGACATTCCAAAGTTAAAACGTATGGCAGGAGTCATACAATTCTGTCAAAAGACCAATCTTAAATGCATATTCCTAAACTTTGTAAATTACTTTGCCCCATAAGCACATAAGTCAACTCAATAAAGTTCTCTCGCCAAATTAACGGGTTTTTAATGATCCATTGCTTTTTAAGGATCATTACTCTTAATTGAGTGACCTTTACAAACTCTAATCCATTTTCCTTTTTATGGTAATTGGATGATGCAGGCTTTTGGAAATGACATCCAGCTCACTTGAACGCCGCTCAGTCTGGAAAACAAACCGCGAAGATGAGTGGCATTCCAGTTACCAACCAATTGTTCAACGGCATGCCATACCTCCCTTAGGTTCTTTCGATGAACATGGGGAAAAAACTGGAATGTGATGATCACGGTAATTTTTATTCCCCCCCCCCCCCCATGTATTCATGGAATGCTTCCGTACAAAAAGGGCCGAGCAGAAAAACGAAAATGACCCTAACTTTCGGCATTTCGCAAATTTAGGGTCACTTGGTACGTTCGATTTTCTTCGCCTGCTTCCTGCAATGCTGAGGATGTCGCTGAGGACCACGCAAAAAACGCTATTCCACAGTAGTGCGCCAATTCTTCCATTCAGGATCACAAAAAGCTGAAGCCATATTGCTTTGTGCTGACATCCTCTTACGATAGAACTCCTAGAACTTAATTTGGACCGTATCCATAAAAGCTTTAACTTATTTTTTTAAAAGACTTCCTTTTAGCGTACTTTACTAAAATTTTTTCTACGTACTAAATTTTTTTCTAAAAGTGCAAAATACAATGAACTGTACTTTTCATGCAAGTTAGGCAATGGGCCTGGAAAAGAAAAGTTTCCTTATTAAGGTGGGTATTTCGGGCATGAAGGAGAACAATAAAGTTGCCAGATGAGCACACGAACTTTCCTGCGAAACCAAAGCTCTAATTACCAAGATAAAATCTTATCCGAACCTCTCTATAAACGTTTATGTCAGTATGAGATGTGCCACGTGATCTGAACAACTACTTCCTAGCAAAGGGAGCTGTATAATAAACGCTCTTCACGTGGAGCATTACTTTAAGTCGGGAAAAACTGCTCATAAGCTAAGACTAATTGTACCTATTGTCGCCCAAACTTTCCCTTTGACAGCAGAACGATCATAGAGGGTTGATACCTTCAGAAGCATCGGAGTTTCATCCATATAACGTAAAGTGGGATGGTCCGGACAGCTCCACACCCCTTGAAGGGATGCGAGGGATGCGAGCGAAAGCAAAGGATATATTGAGTTGTAAAACAAAACAACGAAATTGACAGACGGGGTAAAATAGTTTAAGCTCCAGAATGGAAATAACACCTAAACTAATGGGATGTAAGCAGATCTACTGTCATAAAAAACAAAATCAAGTTAAGCCAGAGAAACACGAACAAACTCACGAGAATCGATAAGCTGAATGCATTATCATTCCCCTTGTCAGAACACGACGCGGTAATCTTGAAACATCGAGGGATCATGCATTATTATCCCTCTTCAATGTACAGAATTGGGAGACGAACGTTCCCGATTAAGTTATATAAATAAACTTTATAGCGCATTTAATCGAATTTTTCTTCCTTACGATTTGCTTATACAAACGGATTGGTGGCAATGTTGAAAAAGAGCCAGTACTCAATAAACTGGTAGCCACTCAGATATAATAAATTCAAGAAAAACTAGGGCTTTTCAGGGTAAAAAGGACGAAGAGCCTTTCTCAATCTTTGTCCCGAGATGTAAATAATTCCCATTTCGGGGAGTGATAAAATCTGCTTTGGGGTAAAAGAAGATGGACAGCGGACAGGGTGAACACAACGGGGTATTAGGTTTGTTTTAGAGCCATTGACATATGTATGTACCCTTTGCCTTATTCGCTCGTTTTGAAGTAATGCATTCCACGAAATTTCTAGTAGCGTGCTTGGAATATTTGGTAGTAACTAGCAGATATGTTATAAACGCTCCCATTTACTTCTTGCTATTGCTATATGGGGAAAAGCTGGGAATGGAGCTTGCAGCCAAGCCATCAAGTTGACAAAGTTGAATAAAGACACTCGAAAGGCATTTTGCTTCAGTTGGGATGATAAGTTTGCTTAACAACGTAACGATCCCTGAGTAGCAGAACCCAAGTTAGTAACTACGGAAAATACATACCAACAGCCCCCCAAGCCTTGTAATTGCAAATGTTGAATGCATACCTACCAGAAAATGCTGTTGCTTTCGCACAAAGTTTGGAAATCCTCAACTTGTACCCTTGAAATCGCGGTGTGTGCCGTAGCATCTCACCATCTCCAGGTTTTGGTCCTTGCCATGTGGGACGGATGGAGAAAACGTTTGCAATCCATTTACTGTTCACCTCACAATCTGCAGGTTTAGTTGGGACGTAGACACAAGGACTACTCGACAGAAGGACTACGGTATACCCGACAAAAGAACTACGGACCCCAACAAAAGGACTGCGGTTCCATAACCTAACCAAACTCGAAATGCTACTGGTCCCTTGAAAAATTATGGAACCGTAGTCCTCTTTTCGGGGTCCGTAGTCCTTGTGTCGGGTTGCCCTTTAGTTCCTAGTTTTGGGGAAGACAAGCCGTTTACCGTTCATACTTTTACAACGATGACGACAAGGATACAGATTATGGACGCTTTTTGTTTACCCATATACTTGACTGTTTGCGTTTGCTGTGTATAGCGAGTATCAGGTGAACCGAGGGTTCGTGGTTTCTCTTCAAGCAGAGAGATATAGAAAGCATTTTCCTGTTTGTTCAGCTGACCTTTAAAACAGCCTGTTAGCCCGAGCACCTACGCACACTTGTAAACCAGTTTCCCTTTTCAAGGGTTCAAGGTGAGCCTACTGGAGATGAACATATATAATTTAAACTTTTTATTAAAACACACGATTGCAAAATGCCAATGATTACTAGGGCTCCACATGACGCAGATTTAGGTAAATATACGCTTTGGAAACTTTGGTCTCAATTCGTTTAGCATTTTAAGTCAGCTAAACATTGAACTGGGAAAGCTTTTGAGAAAGAGAGGGATGAAAAGTTTTCTACATGAAGCCCTTTCATATAGCAGTATTTCACATACATAGAGAACTTCTGAAACTGGCTCTTTTATTATTTGGGGGAACCAAGGGCAGCATATAAAAAGCTATTTCAGTTTTCGCTCATGAGGAGAACTCGGCGACTTGGCAAATATTTCTTCGTGTTGAAGATTGTTTAGACAGTGGGGGCCAAAACTTGTCCGAAATGAGACAGCCTTAGCTGGTTTTCCTTACTGGTGAGGCATCCAAAGAGTATATTTCTGGTGACAGCTAACAGAAAGTACTGCGCAAAGGCGCTTAAAAAACTCAGAAGACTTTGCTCAGATAACTCCGGAGGAAAAAGTTCGGTAATATGTTCATTTCGGTACCGCATCGGAGCCATAACTTTTCAATTACATAAGATACACCAGCCACATTGTATTGCTCTATATTCTTTACGAAAGCGTGCAAGATCAACTTGCTGTATCCGTTTTATATAAAAAATGACCAATAACCCCGTTCTGAAAAGGTTGCACGGTTTTGCGTAGAAAGTTAATATTTACCTTTTTATATTATTCTTTTAAAATTGCATTCTTTATAATCAAAAATTGCATTTCTTTATAATTACTGTAAGACAAATTCACTAACTGCACTTCCTCAAAATGCCTAAATTAAATAGGCTGTCTTTCTTAATCAACAGCATTTAATCCTGTTATGTCCAAACAAAACAATTTTCGGTGGAAAACGTGCGGAGGCAGACCCAACTCACCCGGAAATTAATTATCAAGACTAGGTTCTCCAAGAAAAATACACACCGGATTAAGACTACGGTCGCCTTGGGCTGTTTCTTCTATATAATATACGGTATTTGGAACCATTCTGTTTTGTAGCTCTTTGTAGCTGAAATACGGGCAGAAATATGGATCCCCGTGTGCCTTATACGCGTCGGATCGGCGCATACACGGAAGGTTTAGCTGAAAGAAAATACCCCTTCGTTTTGCTCCTAGTCTTTCTCGTGCAGGCGTCGAGGGAAGACGCTCTAAAGCAATTTGTTCTTCTAATCTTGCCTCTCGAAAAGAAAAAGTAAATAAATAATAAAAAAAAATAATATCCCGAAGAGCTCAAACTTTCGTTTGCATGTACCTTGGTTGCTTCATGCCAGTGAGTGAAGAGTTAAGATTTACCGCTTACTTTGGCGATAAAAAGACGAAGAAAGAGGAAAGCATGATCCTTTCCAAATACACTTCCGTGAATTGGTGGGTGGGGGTGGCGATCTGGAAATACACCTAGGCATCACTTCTAACGCTCTTAAGTACGCCTTCTTTGCTTAACATTCTAAGGTAGGGTCATACACAGCCAAAGAACATTGTAATTTATTCAAGGCCCATATGGCTATGAGCTTCATGCTCACACCGAGCTAATTTCCTGAAGAGTTTTCATGCCAACCGCACATTAACAGGTAGCAAGGGGACGCAAAAAAACCCGACGTACGACGTACATTACCCGAACCATCGGTTCGGGTGGTTGCAAGCTGAGGTATAAGCAAGGAAAATCTATGAGTAAATTTCCCAAAGTGAAAAAAGGCTACTAGCTTTTGGACGACAACAGGACAAGGCAAACTTATTCCATGAAAAAAAAAAAAAAAAAAAAAAAAAAAGGTTTTTACTGCTCTTCTTTCTCAGCACTAGTGGTTTACTAAATACTGCTAATTGCTGTCCGCTTTTCAAGAATGCAAGAATGCAATTTGTCCTCACTAACGCGGAGAATACTTTAGCAGTCTAGTTTTCCAGCTTTTGTCTTAAGTAAATTAAAGCGATTAGCGCCTTCACTGAACCTGCCAGAAAAAAAACGAAATACAAGAGGAAAAGTTGAAGGGAATTAACGGGAAGTCGAATGGTTTATTCTTTTCCTTGTACCTTACCAGCAGTGTGCGTAATTAAATAAGGCATGCCAATTTGACAAATTTTGGGAACATGACATGGACTTTGGCCGTACTGCTTTATGCCTCGGGGTTCACATTCGCGTTTCGCATAAGTTAGTTTGCTGCCTTTGAAATCTTTCCGAGAAATACTCATTTGCGTTTGGCTTGTTAACTAATGAACCTTGTAATTTGCAAACCGTTCTTCTTGGCTAAGTAACTCATCATAACATAAGAGTACATTAGAATAAACCCGGACTTCAAACGACCTAAAGCAACTTTGAATGATTCTAATAATAATGTAAGCTTTGCTGTATACGTGTTCCTGTTAATAAGGTTTGCTACGGTTACAAAACGTTTACTTGAACGTAAAAAAAAAAAAAAAAAGAAAAAACTTGCAGTTGGTATTATGGAATATTAAAGATGAAAGAGCCTTTTAGCGATAAAGAAGTTCAGAAGCTTGATGGTGTGGAACTTACCGCGATAAAATACAGAGTGGTACAGAGTTTCTCAATGGTATCCGACTGGAGAAAGTTACTTAATCAAGTAGGACCAAGATGAGCAGGTCGGAGAACTGATCCCACTCGACGCTCTTATCGAGCAGAAGTGTACATTAACTTTGGAAGCGGAGCATTCTGTCTGTATATTTGACGGTCCAGCTAGACAAAAGCACATAAAAAGTTGGTAGAACGTGTTTTACTTTGCAGCTGCTAATTACAGTCTTATAGCAGAAAAAGTTATATAAACTAAAAAAAAAGAAGAAAACCCTTTACGGTGTTAGTCTACCTAACGAATTCTACCCGCTGCCCCCACGCGATAGAGACAGGAGTTGGCAAAAAATATAAAAACTTAATTAGTAGGAAAGCCTTATCCTCTTGAATCTTATCGAGGAGGCTACCACGTTTCCTACACACACACAAAATACGACTGGGTCCTGCTGCCGTTGCCAAAAAAAGAACACCAAACGTGGCAGTAAGGAAAGCAAAAACGGGGATTTTTCTCCTGGATCTAGGATGCGTTGAAGTGGAATCCATAACTGAAATATAACGTTGACCGAGGAAGACTACCGTCAAGGAAAGGGTCTTATATAGCATGCTGCTGAAGAGATTATCGGCTCTGGAATTGCCCAACCTCTAGGATATAACACTGGTGGCGTCTTTGTGTGCTCTTGACTCTAGAAAATAAAAGGCGAGAAGGAGACAAAAGATTTAGTATTTCCTGTAACTTTTGGACGCACATTCTTTATCTTTTGTAGCCTCTTCTTCTTTTCGGAGGCTACTTCACCATGGAAACTGTATCCCTTTTTCCGTTTTTCTCTCACCGTCTAGGAAAGCAATGGGCTTGTTTGTGTCATCTTTGCTAGGACGCTGGAATGTTCGCTGCAAAAGGACCAAGTTAGGACAATTGGGCTTCATTCAAATCTTACAATGGGAGGTAGTCCTGGCTTGCCTAATTCTGGCCCATGCCGAGGGAGTTTACGCTACTGACAATACCACGAAAGACACACCTTTCAGCTTTCGTGAAGTCGACAATAGCACCAATGTTGCGACAGTTTCCTCAAATAGCCTCAGTGATGATGCCCTTGACAAGGCTGACGACCTTGGCAGTAATAGAAGTCCCAATTCAGATTCAGATTCCGAGGATGAATGGCTAATGCCTGGAGAAGATGTCGATGAAGATGCCATGGAAGGTGTATTCGTGCAAAATGACGGCGGTGTGCGGCAATTGGGGAAAGTGGGAGGAAAAACCAATGGTGTTTACAGATTGTGTGGCTGCTGGAATACGACCGAAGATGGCGGACATATTACCGAGGTTGAGTGCAAGTGCAAAGGCCCCCAATTGAAAGTCATTCCTCAGAACCTGAGTCATAATGTCAACCGCATGTAAGTATTAAAAATTTATTACCAACAAGCAAGCGTATCGATCGAATTTTCAGCTTTACTTTCTTAACCTTGCCCGTTTGAAGACCGCAATATTTGGGATGTAGTCACAAGGACGACTCGATACAAGGACGACTCGACACAAGGAAGTCTCGACAAAAGGACTGCGGTGCATCCGACTTAATGACTATAAACTTCTAAACTAACCTAGTCATTAAGTCGGGGTTCGCAGTCCTTTTGTCGAGTACACGGTAGTCCTATTGTCGAGTCGGCCTACGTCGCGTTGCCGTCCTTATGTCGGGGTCGTAGTCCTCGGTTTGTAGTTCACCGTAGTCCTTTTTTCGAGTCGTCCTTCTGACGCGTTGCCCAAATTTTGTCTCTTTTGGGAGAAAACAAGGCATGCATGGTTGCAAAATGTCAACAAGTGATGGCGCTGTAAACAGAGCTATGATGGGGGTAGTAAAAATAAGCACTTTCGCGTTTCGCTGTCAAGTAAGTTAGAGCAACGTAGGAACCGGAGAATGGTACCAGGCAATAACTGAGTGACAAAACATGCTCGTCAAGGAGCACAAAAAAAAAAGAAAGAAAAAAATTGGTCCAAGGAACAAGTCTAATCGTCAATAGTGGCCTCTTGTAGTCTAGTCTCCGAATCATTTGTGGTCAATAACCATGGTTTTCTTACCAAAATGACGGGTACCTGTAATATTAGAGGCTGGAGTTTTTCCAGAATTTTTTTTATTCTTAACAGATAACAAGGAAAAATGAAAACGTGATGTCCTACACGAACAGGTTTCAGCAGACATCACACTAAGAATTTTTTTTAATAATATATAAGGGCGCCAAAAAGGAACGGCCACGAACTCCCCAACTTATTGACGCCCATTACTTACTAAACACAGGCAGTATACAGGACATGCAGAAAGTTGTCCTATTGCGCTAGAAACTTCTTTCCCAATTCCGCCAGTTTGTACGCGTGCAGCATTTCATCACTGTAACCACGTCTGCTTAATTGCTCCTTACGCTCCAGTTTACTTAATCTGTTTCTACTATATAGACGCATATAGACGCATACCGTGTCCTAGAAACGGCTTAGCTCCTGTTCCGTTTCACAATTAATCCCTAAGATACGATCTGGCTAATTATCGTTACCGAAATCCTCGATTTTAAGGCTTGCAATGCTAAGATCTCAGGGCTAAAACCGGAGCTGACTACTTCACTTCTCAAGTAATTGAATTGCCCAGTGGACCCGTTAGATGAGCCGACGGATTGAAGTATACAGCCAAGTTGTGTAGGGTACAGCACAGTACAGTACTGCAACATCACGTACGGAGCATCCTGGTGGATATTACCAATGCAGGGCCAGATCCCAGAACATTTGGGGCTTGTTACGGTTAATAGACGTCGGATCATATGGAGAGCGTGTCGGATGCTGCCAGACATTTGGGCTGATGGAGCTTCTATCTTCCAAATCACAAATATGCAAGGGGTTGCTCCTGTAATCCGTTATTAATTAGGATGCTTGCAATGCACCAAAAGTTTGAAACGAGCATATGATATGTTCTCTCGCGTACTTTTGTTTCTTTGGGCTTCCTGATTGGTGGTTCGCTCCAAAAAAAATTGGCTTACTGTGTTGAACAAGGAATTGAACTTGACTGCAGCGAACCGCGGGCCAAAGTCTCGCTGTATCAAGTCCCACATCTAATGAGATTTCCTTAGGGTTCCTAGAATTCCCCAATATTTTAGCGAAAGAGCACTCGCAACGACCTGTTTCAGTTCAAACCCTTAATTTTAATTATTATTTTAATCTTGAAAACAACTTTCATTTTCAGAGAAGCCCAACAAACGCCTCAGAAGGTTGCAATAAGAGACGGACAACAGGGATACACATGGCACGTTTGGCTAGCTTTTTGCCCAGTCGTTCTTGGAATTGACGCTAAGCGTGCGTTGGCGGCGATTAATTGTCAATGGACTAAAAAGGTATCGCCGTTTGAGGAAACAATAAGAGTAGGAGCAAATGAACAACGCTTTTACGACTGAATTGAAGATCAAACGGTTTCCGTTTCTGATTTCGGGGGGTCCTGATTACTTTCTTTCAACCTGGTCAACGTTTACTTTCCAACATGAAACAATGAGGAAAGGCGAATCCCATATTGCTTTCCTAATTTGTTCACAAAGACTCGAATTTTCTTGACAGAGAGTTGACAGAGAGAGAAATAGAAATTGATTTTCTCTGTCGGATTCTTATTATAGAACCGTGACGGACGCTGGGATTGAAAGGGTGGATGGTCAGAGTTTACAGCCATACCGAGCCACGCTAACTGACTTGTAAGTCGCAAGAAAAGATTCCATTTTACAAACTCAATATACGATTCCTTTCTCTTTTTTTTTTAATTTTCTGTTTGGAATTTACTCTTCAATGGAGCACATCTAGCGTTCTTAACAACGTCAAATCCCTCCGAAGTCTGCACAGCAACACATTCCACGATTTACGACGTCTGGAAAGAATGTAAAGTCAGCTTTCGCATCCCTCTACTTACGTCTAATCAAAGACTGCCCTGTCTGTTCCTATAGATACATTCGTTATGCACCTATGCTAAAAGCTCTGCCTCCGGATATTTTCAGCGTCTTTCTGCCAGAGCTGAAAATCATGTAAGTAGAACTAAGCCTTCCGATAAAAAAAAATAATATACCCTAAATAAAGCTTGAAAACAAACGAAAAAGAGGAGCAAGATCAAGAAGTTTTTTTTCAAGCAAAAAAGTTTAATTTCATCGGAATGATCCCTTTAATAAAAGATTTTGCCTTGACACGATTACGCCCTTACGGTCTTCCGAATTGCAACTAACGATATTTCCTTCATTTCTTTTCTTCATTTCATTTCAGCCAAATTGTTCGTACAGGCCTGATTGAATTTCCGTCCTTAGCTCAACTGGCAACGGGCTCGATTTTACACACTATGTAAGTAAACTCAATTCTATTCCCATTTCAAAGAGTTGCTTGACTACTCATCCTACAGCCTTACGAAAAAAAAGTTTTAACGGATTAGGGGGACTATGTGCACGATGTGTTTTCTTTACCCCTCCGTTGTTAGGGACGGATAAAGGATTATTACAGCATTGTCCACTTTAAGTTGAGCAAAGACTTATAATGCTGTCCATGTACTTGCCCTTAGTGACTTTGAGAGTAACCACATCCACGCCATACCAAGTTACTCTGCACGGGTCCGAGCAGCACAATTGTAAGTTTGCCAGGTTTTTTATTCTTAAGTCCAGCAAAGCGTTAGCAGTTGTACTTGAGCGAGCCAAAACTAACTCCAGCTTTCAATGTATCTCTTCTTTTTTTTTTTTTTTTTTTGAAAAAAATAGTATTCTTGACTACAACGCCATTACCAGAGTGGAAAACTACGCTTTCAACGGTTCCGAGATTGCCAAATTGTAAGCATTGAATATACTCATCCCTGTATGTATTTCCTCATACTATAACGTACACAAAGAACACTTCGATACAAAGATCCGCTAGATTCGAATACAAAGGCTCACATATACTTTAACTCGGTATAGGCGGTTAGCATGGGCGAGTTTCGGAAAAAGTTTTCATTCAAACCAGCACATTTCATGAAAAGATTCTTCATTAGTAAGCTTGAGTATAATAATAGCTAGTGCGCAATCAACTCATCTTTTTCCAATGCAATTGCAAATATTTGAAATAGTTGCGTAAAAACATGTCCTAGATTGTGCTTTCAAATCTGACCAGCCGTTTTCAAGAAATCTTGTTCCAAAAGTTCGACAATATGATTTGGAAAATTGTGTTGCTACAGTGAAACTGTGACGATAAGTTGTACTTATTTGAAGCAAAACAAACATACTAACTTTACCAGCAATTTGTTAACGTTTCTCAGTAACTTTCTTACGCAAGGCTTTCGCAAAACAATAACAAACAACAGCGCCATCTGTGACTGTTTGCATTAATAAGCTAAGGTATACGAGAGCCCTAAGTCTTTAACTAAAAGCCCGCTTAGAATTAACGAAGTTCTAACAGTTTGTTTTGACATTCTAGCAGACTTTCCCTCTTAAAGTAATTGGATAGGTTGAGAGGGATAATCATAGAGTTGAACCATTTAGCTTTTCACAATGGATATGTAGCTATTCCTCCTTCAAGAGTAGTTCGGGTTTCGTAAGTACAAGCAGAAGCTTTCAGAAATCGTCACGTAAATGGCTTTAAATCTTAACACTTTTTAGCAAGACTTTAAAGCCGCGCCAAAGGAAAGTGGTTGTCTTGATCCGTATACATGTTCTTTATTTTCGTTTGATAACATTCGGTGGGTGTAACGGTGAAAGAAACCATATAAACCACTCGCTCTTGAATGTCTCTTTTACTTCCTATCTTCCTTGGAAAAAGAGGGGACGTTCCGTCTTTTATTAATCTTTCCATTGCATGTTGGCGTATACACAGAAATGTTGACGACCGTACAAAAAAAGCCTCTGGCTGAAAACCATATTTCTTCAAAGACTTGCTGATGCAAACTACTTTAGGATTATGTGCATGGAAAAAATTTGAAAAGATATCCATTTTGCTTTCGCCTCAGGCCTTTAGATCTTGTTTAATCGAATGCATATAAGTCTTTGTTTATTTCCCACAGGAGCTTGAAAGGCAATCGGATTTTAACCCAGTTAGAGCCGGATGCTTTCGTGGGCCTCAAAAGTCTCCGAACTTTGTAAGTATTACCTTTGATTTATTGTTCTTTTAAACCCCATGAGTGTGAAGCTCACGCTTGCTAATGCGATCAATGCTGGAACTGAAGCGTCACATACAAACCTAGTGATCAAACCTCAACCCAATCCGCTGATCTTGCACATCCGAGCAGCGAATAGCTTTCCTAACTTTGGAAAATAAAAAATACTTTTAGACACTCGACACCCTCCAAGCTTTTCTTGACTGAATTTCTCATCTCATACTCTCGTCTTCCTAATTCAGTCTGAGCCTTTAATTAACGCATTCGCGCGTCTATTAGGCTGTTGTCATCTAATAAAGGTTTTCCGTCTAATTTGCTTGGCTGCTGATCTAACAATAACAATCAAGTTGCAAGAACAGGCATAGAAACGTGTGTGTATGGTTTGTATAGCCCCTTTTGCGGCATGGGTGGCTTTTTATTGAATCATTGACAATACTTTCTGAATGACATCGAGTTCCTGCTTTGACAGCAATGAAAAAAGACATGAGAAGCACATAAGAATTTCACGTTCTGATAGCACGGCAGGATAGGAGAGCGATAAACATGGTTAATGGTCTGTTTGTAGCAGATTGTCGTTGATACTTTTTTAGCTTTAACCTTTATAACTTGAGCAAAATGAACGAAAAGCGTAAATTGGTGAGATATGTTGTACTTTAAAAGATGTCAGGGAAAGTGAAGGTACATCTGAAGAGTACATACGGTTTGCAGTTTTCTTCCTTTTATCTCTTTCTTCCATCCCAAAACTACATTAGAGGAAACAGTTCCTTTTTTTTGCTTGTGCAATCGAAGGTACTCGGATGTGGCAGCATCAGCTCAGCCCTTAAAACGAAAGAACAGTTGGGTGCCATAGCTAGCCAAATTGGGTCGTAACCCCGTGTCTCTTGCATGGGTGGAGTCCGTACGTCGTGTAGAGATCTTCCGTTCAAGTAAGAGACACAGAGGTGTAAAAGATGTAGCATTTTTACGACAGTCGGATAAGAGAACATCGTAAGTCGTAATGCGTTTTCAGTAAGAGCCCACGTCCCTTAACTTCGCATTTCCTTGGGCCAATACCAATCTGAACTTAGGAAACGCAGCAAAAGAAAAAATCACTTTGCGGTGTGGTACGTACAGTACACTTGACTCTTGGCCAAGAACTCCTCGTTTTTATGAAGCATATATAGTATTTCTTTTACTTTACTATTTTTTTTACTTTTAGTAAAAAGCCTAAAATGTCAGAGAAAAAGCATTAAAAAAATCATTCATTCAAGTTTGAATTTAAGGTTAAAAGTGCAAGGTTATACGCTTAATTGAGAAAGATGCGTCTGTTGAAACCAATTTTACATTTGTTTCAGTGTTCCAAGCCTGGAGCCTTTGTTATGGATGCATGAAGGTAGCGATAACAGGTGGAGCTTGTTTGCCAGTAGCTTAGTGACAATGTTTTGTCAATTGTCAAGTGTATAGTTTTAACCCCAGCTTTCTTGTTTGAAATCCATAGCTAAAACTAAAAGCGAGGAAATTACGACTCTCCCTTTTTACGTGTGCTGTTTCCCTGCTGCGTTTACACACATGTACACCTCGTGAATACTCCATAATGTTGGGGGACGTGCGTAAGTATCAGCTGTCGTTCGTTAAATACTTAACTGGAGATGAAATGTGACAGTGACGCACGGGCTTGTCGATTGCTGAGGCAAAGGCATTAATTTCTGCGAACGACATTTTAGACAGCAGCTTTAGAAGTTATGTACTATATCGAGCTAACTCTTCTCAGTTTTCCCGAACTCGTACAATTTGGGAACGAAAGTGAAAGCTAACGCTCCCGTGGAAAAAAAAGCTTCCAATCTTCCTGTTTGGTCAGGCTGGACTTGTAGTTTTAGCTCGGCCTGCCTTAGCCATAGCACAACGACGCAACAATGACTAACGGAAGTTCATTGAACGAACGTTGTTCGTGACCGGGACTCGTCATTGTTACTCCGGTTTCATATTTACGTCACTCAGAAGATTTTTTTTTACAGAATAGTTACTGGGTTGATTTGAGGTCAGGCCGGACTTATAGCGCTACTCCGGTTTGCGTCGCAGCTGCACAACAATAAAGAAAGCATTAATTAAATATATGGAATCCCTCTAACAATTTAAGCAAAATTTTAGATTTATTCGCTTTTATAACTTAATCAGTGAGTCGGAACTTTTGCAGCATCCGAAACATAAAGCGAGAAATAAAAATAAGAACATGTCATGTATCTCGAAAGCGGCTGTGAAGCCGCTATTAGGCATACCGGGACAACGCTAAGAAACCCGTGCAGCGCCCACTCGCTTCACTCGGTCCTTTCTTTTTCGTTGCTGAGCATACTGCAAGCCAAACCGGACTAACTCTACAAGTCCGGCTTAACACAAATCGGTTTCCTGGGTCCCTTTTCTTTCGCTCCTTCAAGTACCAGCGTCTTAGGATTTACGATGCCTTGGTAGCTGTTTGCTAAAGCATATCGTGACAAGAAACGTCTCGGATAGTACAGTAAATCCGATGCCTTTTGAAGTCCCATCGGTGCATCCAATCGAACTTTTAAACAAACGGCTACCATTATATAAAGCATCGCCTCAAGAAAGATATACTACCGAAGAGCACGGTAGATTTCAAAGCCATTTGTCATCCGTCATTTTTCTCCAACCTGTCACCTGATCAGCTGTAAAACAGCCCAAACTTAGAGCTTCTCTTAATAGCTTACTTCATAGTAAAAAACGATTTATCACGCCAAATATTTTGTTTTCTCTTCAGCTATCCGGAAATACTGCTTGTTTTTTAAAACTGTTTTTCCTTACAGGAAAAACAGTTTTAAATTCAAATGCTTCTTCATTATTAATATTATCTCTCATCAGTTTTAAGCTTCCAACGACACACGTAACTCTGCTTCATTACCAGGAATTGTCTCTAAGCGTTTGAATATGAAAAACAAGCGTAGGTTCTGAAAGGTTACACAAATTCGTGTCGCAAAAGTCATTAGCAAATGCCACGAAAAACCTAGCGCGGAACCTTCGCCCTTCTGATAGCTTTTCCGTGTCTTGGGCTAATTTTCAATTTCTCCTTTCAGGGACTTATCCGAGACGTCCATCAACGATCTACCCACGAGGGGCCTGACAGATTTGGAAGTTCTTCGGCTACAAGATACGGAATCGCTCAAAGTTTTCCCCTCTGTGTACAATTTCCAAGTAAGTTTTTCACTTCTTCCTCTTCTACCCTGCCACCCTTTCACTAAAGAAATGAATAATGAGCCAAGTATCGGTTACGAAACAATAAAAACTTTCGTCCTCGGCATCCCTTTGGTCTACAAATTGATAACGAACATTCGTACCCGAGCCACGATTTTTTCTCCTTTCCGGAAGAAAACTACTAGCAAACTTGTCAGTTTGCTCCCACTCTAAATTCTATTTCTCGAAATATTCTGTCTAGGATTAGAAGGTAAAAGTGACACGACACTAGTTCAGACTTTAATTTATCAATGATCCCGACTGCGGATTTATATTCTTGTTCCTCTTCTTTTCACTTTTCAAGAACGTCTTCGAGTACACAAGACACAAAAAAGTACACTAAGCTCTTAGTTGAGGAAGTCCCAATTTGTCACAAGACTAGCCCATATTGACTTTGCAAATACGAAACAATGAAAACTTGGCGTACTGTACACTGTATGTTAACCCTAACCGGCGAAAGAAGAAAAACGAAAGAAAAATAAACAAATATATGTTTCTTTTATTTATCTCCACTAAACAGAGCATTCGAGAGGCCTGGCTAACGTACCCGTACCATTGTTGTGCATTTGAGTTCCCAGCTACCCACGATCCTCAGCAACACGCTCGTTACCAAGTACGTAGATCATTGTTTGCCTTTTTCTTCTTCTCTTCAATGAGGAAAACTTCCGCATGTGCTAGATACATGCCCAAGCAATCAATAATCCACCATCGCAGCCTAATGGGGGATCTACCCCGCTGGCCTTCACACCCCAACTTGAAACCTCGCCATGCAAAAGCAAAGTATAATAGTCTCCCCCCCCCCTCCCTTCTACCACTACACATATCGATTCTTGTGTCAGCTATGTATAAGCCTTGCACACACACGCGTATTTCATTATTTCACCCACAATTCATTCCTGAACGACCGTCCTTAACTAATGAAAGTCTCTCGCGTCCTAACCATCTTACTTTTTGTTACCCTTGCTATTTCCGTCCTGCACACACACAAACATTCTCATACAAAAAGATACCTGCTATTCCTAGCCCTATGCTTTTTCTCGTACTTCTATTTCTTACAAAATGCGAAAGTAATTTTAAGTTTTTCTGCCGCTCTGCTTTTACTTTTGCTCAGCATTTATTCACGCGAGAACCACCGTTCCCGAGAAAGCTATACTTACCGCCCGCACCATATAAGCTATAATAACTACCCAAAGAACAAAAACCAAATTTGCTATAAGACTTTTTACACAAAGATCTTGAATTTAATACGGCATGATCTTTCTTGAGTGCAGAAATTCCGGGAAGAAATGCAGAAATACTGCAGCAGCTCCGGCGAAGAGGTAATAGTGTCATCTTCTGACTCGCCCCTGCCTGTATTGCCCTGGACACAACACCCAGTGGATTCCTTACAGCACGCAGCTACGCGTTTTGGCTTCCAGCAGCGGCAACTGGATTACGACGAACTTTTGCCTTATACTAACGTGGGAGTTCACGGGGATGCTTGGAGTAGCACGGGTGAAGTGATGCCTAAACACCAACTTCGAAAGCGGGGCGCGCAATATTACCGGCCAAATTTGGGTTGGTCTACAACAACTATTGCAACGCCAGCAATCTCATCAGCGTCGTTGTGGCTAGACGATCAAACAGGGCACGAAGCAGAGCAAGAAAACGAGCTTTTTTTACACCGCATCCCCACTAATGTTGTTGCTGGCTTTGGTCTCATGCCATTCGAGCCCGGATTGGAATTCAATGGCGAATTTGCGCCCGGTTATGAGCTCGATTCAACTCGTGCTTCGAATCACGGCTCGGCCGGTGAAGAAGCCAGAGATACACTAGGAAGGAGAGCTGAAGACGAAGATTTATTTGGAGGTTTTGGCAGTGAAGGAGGTGTGTTCCATCCGAGTACTGTTTCCCGACCCCAACTCGTTCAAGCCTACTGCGGAAATCTGACTAAGCTCTACCGTGATGTACAGTGTTTTCCCCAGCCTGACGCTTTTAGGTAAGATAAACATGGAAACGAAACGAAATGTCTTCCCTATTTACTTATCCCTTAAAAGAGGGGAAGTGATGCCAGGAGCCCTTTGAAAACGGAATTGTAGATCAAGCAAGATTGATGCAAGGCGTGGCCTGATTAATGATGGCTCTTTTCCTGCTTTCAGCACACGGTAACAATGTTGAGCTAGTACAAAAAGCTGGGAAACGAACCAAAGCTAAAGCAACGCTTTTTGCACTGTATACTACGGCTCCCAAAAAATTATAGACGCCTCCACCCTTGGCACTGCCCGTGCTTAGGATCAGGACCCGACATTTTGTCAACAGCAGACAAGAGAAGTCCATTTACTAAAGCTGGTTAGGGAACTCCCCAAGCCTTTCTATAGCTCTCTGTGCTTTATATAAAGCTTTGCAAGATGCTTACAAAAAGGGTGGAGACGTAAGCCACAATAAAATCTCGGAAATTAAGGGTTCCACCCCGCTTAGAAATTGTCACATTATCTTTTTTACGACTAGTATTAACTCAAGGATCAGAAACTTACTGCAGAGCTTCCGAATCAGATTAAACACTTAATTAAAACTTACTAAACGTCAAAATTGCTAATATTTCTAATCAGACCTAACTAATACTAATGGTTGGAGATTTCCATCCATTTGACCATTATTCTTCATTCCTGTAAATAGAAAAAAGGCGATAACTCAAGCAATATTGGGAGTATAGTTACGTTCTTACAAACAAATATAGCACAGCAACCTCCAAGTCTTTTTTCACTTTTATTTTGCTTGTTTACTCGCCATTTCTGAACAAGGTCAACACCAAAACAAGTGACAGCGCATTACAGCGACACCTTTTGTCTATTTGTAAATGTCCCGCCTCTTGTGGCGGGAAAGTGCCAAAACTTAACACTCAATACCTAGGGAACGGCTTTTCGTATAAATATGAAACAAAATGCAGAGTACTTTAAAATTTGATTATGCTCCTCTAACCTTTTAGCTTTTTTCTGGAGAGGCCTGTAAAGATAGTTATGTTTTTTCTTCTTTTTTTCTAAACGATTTTCGTCTTTCTTAGAAAGGAACACGAATTAGTGCTGCTGTGTAAAGCTAGTACAAGCCTTCGTACTTGGCAATAACCGAGAGCTAATTTTACAACCCAGCAACTGAACTCACTCTTTCACAAGATGTCAGAGATGAGAAAAAAAGTCATCAGTCAAGCATCCCCACTTTTGTTGTTTCGTACAATAATAAGAACGCTAATGGCGTTCCCGTTTTAGCTCGTGACAACCACTGCCTTTTCTTTGTTGAATCTTTTCTTTTTTTTAAGAATCTTTTGCTTGGCATTTTCCTCCGATTTTGTGGTCTCCAAGGGGGTTTGTTCGTATAGTTGTTGTGACGATTTAATTAGAGACCAAACAACACCGAGTTTCCCTTTCCCTCTCACAGTCCTTGTGAAGACATCATGGGAACCATATGGTTACGAATCGCAGTTTGGCTCGTCGCGGTGGCTGCCGTTGTTGGGAATTTGGCCGTAATGGTGGTACTTTTATCGTCCCGTTTCCGTATGACCGTTTCCAAACTTTTGATGGTCAATCTAGCTGCTGCGGATCTCTGTATGGGCTTGTACCTCCTCCTCATAGCAGCCATGGATTTACATACCATCGGTGTTTATTTTAACTACGCTATCGATTGGCAGCGAGGTAAAAGAAACATAAAAACAATATATATATATATATATATATAGGTGTTGTATACTTGGCATACAAACCCTAATCCAAGAATTTTTTTCTCCATTATACAGGCGCTGGTTGTAAAATCTCGGGCTTTTTAACGGTCTTTGCTAGTGAACTGTCCATATTCACATTGGTAGTCATCACTTGTGAGCGCTGGTATACAATCACGTACGCTATCCATCTCAATCGACGCTTACGTCTGTCCACAGCTGCCAAAGTTATGGCATTTGGGTGGACTTATGCATTAACCATGGCCACGTTGCCCATCTTAGGCATTTCCAACTTTGCCAAAACCAGGTTTGCTATTCTTAAAAAAAGCAAAATATCTCATTGTAAAACTTCATGATTCCTTTTTGTTTCAGCATCTGCTTACCATTGGAGACGAGGGACGTTGGAGATACGGTGTATTTACTGGTCTTGCTAATTACAAACGCTGTCGCCTTTCTAATGATCTGCTTATGCTACGGGCATATGTACCACTCGATAAGCGGACACAACGCAGCATTGGCGTCCCACTCGGATGCGACCGTCGCCAAGCGTATGGCGTTGCTAGTGTTCACGGATTTCGCTTGCTGGGCGCCTATTGCCTTCTTTGGACTTACTGCCATGGCAGGTTTTCCTCTCATCAATGTAACCCACTCCAAGATCCTCTTGGTGTTCTTTTATCCCTTGAATGCCTGCACCAATCCTTATCTTTATGCTCTGCTGACTAAACAATACCGCCGTGATTTATTCCTACTATTGGGTCGTTATGGCTTCTGCACTCAGCGCGCGGCACGCTACAAAGCCGTTTTTTCGGTCGGATGGAATGTGACCAAACGAGCAGGTTCGCAATCCGGGGCCATTCATCGAGGATCAGGACACACCATGGGATCGTCCGTCGACAACTACAAGGTAACGTTAGCCCGATGTTTCCCAAGCAAATAAGCTTATTCTTCTCTTCATTTTACTCGACTAACCTTACTAAGTTATTAAATCACTAACAACTGTTACTAGTTTTCACGAAACGAAGTATTTAAGTTAAAAGTTACTAACTTAGTTTAGGAAATTTTGTCTGTGGGTGACGTAAAAGTTGGTAAATGAAGTTAATACAATTCCAGTAATAAATCAGTAACCTTAAATCGTAAGTAAATTTAAGTAAAATAAACCGTGAAATTAAATCGTAAAGTTTCTAATGACTTAATTTACACAAGTACCTAATTTAGCTTTCCTTGGAGGAGTTTCCTGAAGTTCTGCATTACTCCCCCTAATCTAGCACTTTGTCTCACTTTCTAGATGTTCAAGAGGAAAAGTTCTTCGACTGACAGCACCAGGACTATGATGAACTCGCCTAATCACAGAAAAGCCAGCGATTCTCTCATTTGCACAACCCAACCTGATTCCTACGTAGAACTCATACCCGTCTCGGCCGTTAGTACTAGCTCATCTACCAGTGAAACTAGATTCATGTCTCTTCGGCGATGCTCAGCTAATGGTAGTAGCGGCTCGGAACAAGACCGATGTCGACCGTTACTTGAGCCCGCCCCCCGTCGCTTAAGCATTGTCCGGGAAACCAGCCAAACAAGCAGTGAGCACACTTTGGATGAGCCAAACGCAGTTGCTTCAACTTCCTCTCTAACCAGCAATGCTACTTCGATTCGACTCAACACCAGCGCTGTGGCGGTCAGTAACGCCAAGCGCGCGAATTTGGGATCACCACATCCCGTCAAAAACAGGCACACACGTGTTATATCACCTGCGAAAGCTGCAGCTCCCTCCAACTCTACTGCTCAAGCTAAAACTTACAAACGAGTTATCCAAATGAAAGATTTCGCCACATAGTTAGGAAACTTGGGCTCATTTCGGACATTTCTTTCGCTCAACTCCAGAAGCAAATTACTTGGAATTTATTCCTTCACGAAAAACGATGTCACACTTTTGGGTTATAATTCTAGTCGAGGAAGATTTGGATCTCATCAATGAAATTTTTCACAAGCTTCCCTCGTTTCTGACAAAGGAGCTTGTCGTGGGGAAATAATACGATTAGCCCGAGAATAATTGAAAGGGAAACACGTTTGAATATTTGTGCTTATTTATACCCAGACTGGGCTTTTTCACGTATGGTAAATAATATTGGCCAAGTAATAGTTGTTACAGAGTGTATAATGCAGCAGAAATTTATAAGCGCTATTTCAGTGCAGTCACTTTTTGTCTCAAACTAGCCACGAGCTTTATTACACCATCGATTTCAAACTCCTCTACAATCTGGCGACATAATACAATTCGTAATTGACAACTGTTATTCCTATTCCCTGCAGTCAGATTTATTCGTATATTATCAGGAAAACTACACGAAAAAGGGCTGAATATATTAGTGAATTTCTTTAGATTTTCTCTACATTCAAAAGGTCGGATTCAGCGAAAAAAATAGAGAAAGAAGAACGCGACAACCACTGTGTCAATCTTCCAAAAACCTAAGCTTTTAATCTGGGGAAAAGCAGACAATAAATTACAGGAATGTGCTATTCTTGGAAAGAAAAGGTAAAAGAACTCGCTGTAATTCCCCGATGAGCAATTGGGAGAGTTTTACGGTGATGAGCACGCACAGAACCGAGGAAAACGGTAAAGGCACTTCCTAATTGGTGTTTTGGAGTGACAGATACCAAAGAAAAAAGCGAATTCAGCTGTGTTTCCGAAGCACCCTTGAGTTGGAGATCCAATTTACGAAGGGGCAAACTACCCTATTCAGATTCCCGCCTTTGCCTTTTCCCCCCAGGCTCAATTACTGCTCTACGAGGAGCAATGACTTGCGTCGCTTCCTCAAACCTTGGATGTGGCCAGCTTAAGAAATATATATCCACACGCTGACCACGGCAGGTATTGGGTACTGTAGATCGGACAGATGGTTATTCCGGATAGAATACAAACCCTGTCAAACTGTGTTTCATTTTCTGCGCAGACCAAAAACATGTCTTGATAACTTTTCTCTTCAATTCATTTGGCGGGCTCAGGTATAGTAAATGGGATGGACGCGCAAACACTGAAAGCAAAGGAAGAAAAAAAGGATATCGATTCTCGTGGTAGTAAAGCTTAAAGCCCCTCATTATTTTCTGTAAAAGTTAGAGGTGAAAAAGTTCTTTAATAGACTTCACGGATCCGAGTTTGAACTACAATTGAATTCCCTGGCCGAGATACCGTGTAACTGCAAATTGCTTTGGGAAAATTCAGGGACAAAGGAGGGGGGGGGGGGGGGGGGAAAGGACTGTCTTTTCTCCAATCAAGCACTCCAGCTTTGAATCCTGTTGGCACGGTTATTAGAAAGGCAAGCTTAGTTTCTCGAGCCAAGGCTTTTTGGACTATAAATTGGGTTGGGAAGGTGTAACAAATCACATTCCTCCTTGGATCGTTCTCCAGTTTGTTTGGATCCTTCAATTCTGTACTCTTCTAGCATGACGAAGGTAATTTGATACTAATATTAGTTTATATATTTCAAGTTTTTCTTATTTCTTTTGCTTAATTACTAATTCATAATGTTTCTTTCAGACAATTTGCCTGTTACTCTTGGCAACTTCGTGCTGCGTTCAAGGCATGGGACTCAGGCCGGAAAGTGACGTGAGTGACGATCCTCGGTTTTCACCCAGCATCTCCGGCACTGTTCAAGGAATCAAGGACTTCTTTCTACCTACCAAACCCACACTGAAGCCAAAATACCCAACCTACAAGCCACACTACAAGCCCTACAGACCTTACGGGGAGAAGCCGCTCCCCAAACCTGTCAAGATTCCCATTCCTTTCCCTCTCCCAATTCCCGGCAAAGCAGCTCCGATCAGGCTCCTTGTTCAAGTGGCGAACATCCAAGAAGCTGCCGGAGTAGGTGGTAAACCCGGCAAGGGTTTCGTTGGCAATTCAATCGGCAAACCTCCAGTCACCTCGGGACTCACTGGTGCAGTTGGCGGTGGACTTGGTGGGGCACTTGCTGAAGCTGTCGGCGAGTCTCTCGTCGCTCCTGCCGACGTAGTTGGTAACGTCAACACGCTCAATAGCCCTTCTGGAAGCCCCTTCGGTAGTACACTTGGCGACAAGTTCGGACGCCCTGTTGATGGTGCTGGTAACATTCTCAACGAACCATTCAAAAGCCATTCAAATTGGTAGCGCTGTTGATAGTGCCATAAAGTCATTTTGATTATGATTGAACCGCAATAAATTATCTTGATTATACCGATGCTGCTTTTACTCCTTAACCTTCATTTCATTTCTTTGAAATTTACCCTCGTGTTTACCCTAGAATTCCTCGTGTTTACCCTAGAATTTACCCTAGAATTCTGCTTTTATATTTGCTTTAACTGCTTTTTAAAGCTTTTCTTTCCCATAATCATAAAGCTTTTCTTTCCAAATAATTATACATTCTAGCCTAAACTTAAATCAATCTACAAATGCAATAAATTTCGAAAGTTAAGGAAAATGAATCAAATGTTAAACTTACGATATAAAAGCAAACACGTGTCATAAAAAATACGGAAAATTAACGAAACGGAAACTTATAGTTAAAAAAAGGCAAAAATTATGGTAAATTCATTAAAAATAGGGTTGAAAAACTTAATGAATCCTAACTGTGACGGAATTAATTGCACACATTCAGGAAATTGAGGAAATTGGAAAATTGAGGAATCTTCAGGAAAATCCAAAAAAATTCAATTGACTCATTGACAAAAATGTAATAAGTCTAGATAATGTAACAGAATTCAAAAAGTTTTCTCCGAAAATTAAGATAAATTTCTTGAAAAATAGGTGAAACTGAGAGGAAAGTCGATTATTCTTTTTCGTGTCGAGAGAAAAAAGGGAAAATTCGGACCTTTTCGCCACTATATTACTTGAGGCAATGGAGAAGACGCAATGCGTTGGCGAGGCGTAAAATGATCATTTCCATACTTGAATCCCATTTGAGGTGCTTCATCGCTTCAATTATGGACGTCAGCAAAGAATGCATTTTGTCTTCGTCATCGACATGGTCAGTGGCAAAAGGCAAAAGGCAAAAATTATGGTAAATTCATTAAAAATAGGGTTGAAAAACTTAATGAATCCTAACTGTGACGGAATTAATTGCACACATTCAGGAAATTGAGGAAATTGGAAAATTGAGGAATCTTCAGGAAAATCCAAAAAAATTCAATTGACTCATTGACAAAAATGTAATAAGTCTAGATAATGTAACAGAATTCAAAAAGTTTTCTCCGAAAATTAAGATAAATTTCTTGAAAAATAGGTGAAACTGAGAGGAAAGTCGATTATTCTTTTTCGTGTCGAGAGAAAAAAGGGAAAATTCGGACCTTTTCGCCACTATATTACTTGAGGCAATGGAGAAGACGCAATGCGTTGGCGAGGCGTAAAATGATCATTTCCATACTTGAATCCCATTTGAGGTGCTTCATCGCTTCAATTATGGACGTCAGCAAAGAATGCATTTTGTCTTCGTCATCGACATGGTCAGTGTGCTAATACACATGAAGAGGATGTAGGCGGGTAAGCCAGGCAAAACAGAAGCAGCTACATGAGGCTTCTAATCTACAATCAATACCAAGAACAAAATCAGCAAATAAATAAAGGAATAATGAATGGGAGAAACAAAATATTACAAGACCCCTTTCTGTCAAATATTTTTGAAAGTGCCCTATTTTTTCCTCTCACGCACAATGCTCCTAATGGAGCGTTCCCAAGAAGCCATAATAGTCTTGCCTGACACTTGGAACTGGGAACACAAGTATTAAGCATTAGGATAAGAATAGCAGAAGGTAAGCAAATTGGTCTCTCCATTGTGTATGGTTTTCTTTCCATGCACGATGGAGTAAAAGTCTGAATTTAGCTTCCTTTTTCCCCGTTTTAAAATTTGACACTCTTTCCTATAAGCTTGACCGGGGCCTTAAACTCGTGGCATTTGATAAAAATACAAAATGTTGGCACTTGACGTATTAATCGAATTCAGTATTTTCTACAGATTAGACCTCCACATGGATATATAATATACATGCCTAAAAAGTAATGGAACATTTATGAAAAGTTAATGGATACATTAATGGAAAGTTTATGAAAAGTCTATAGGAAGTCATGCCAATGTTCATGGGAAATGAATGGGAAAAAAGTAATGGTAACCTGGGTCAATCGGCCAAGGGAAAATACATGGTAATTAGGAATAGCCATTATATGACAAGACATAGCAATCCGCTATTTTTTTCGGGTCGTTAGTATAGCATTCAGAAAGAGTATAAATAGTGGATATTTACCATATGTGTCCTCTGCCGACATAGGGAACAGGACTCTTCGTACTCCTGTTTGGATATTCCTATAGATTGCAAGTATACCCAACCGGCTTACTGGTTTGCAATTACGAGTACTGGGTACTGGGTACTTACGAGTACTGGGTGCAATTACGAGTCGCGCCACTGAAATTAGCCTTGACGATCAGCGATGGCTCTCGAGGAGAGTTTGTTATCAAGGCAAGGAACCTTTTTTACTTCCACACGAATGTTTCAAATGAATCCGTCCACAATCCGTACAAACGACTCGTATTATAAGAAAAGATGCTCAAGGAACCTGTGGGACATTTGTGGCAAGCCTTGGGATTATTGGTCTAGAAACTGGGCAGCGACACTGCTGCTGTCGAAAATACACGAGCAATGCTGGATAAGGTGACAGAAAAGTTCGTTGACATCACTGCAGAGGACTATGGCTTGTTAAGTTGTAAAATTAAATTATAGATAACGTTATAAATTAAGTTGAGGGAAATATATATTAAAGTCATTTGCTACGAAACCATTCTGACAGGTACTATATTTCAGCCTTTTTGCGCAACAGAAACTGAGATCAATGTTTTGCTGGGAACTTATCTTTTGCTTGCTTTTGAATATGTTATCCTCTTGTTTTTTCTCCTTTCTTTGTGGAATGTTTTCTCGCTTAAAGTTTGCGCAACATTGTTAAGTTTAAACTGTCCGGGACTTCCACCGCCTCCATACTCGACGGACCAGTTTAATACTCGACAGTTTAATAATCGACAAGATCACAACAGCAATTCATATGTTCTCAAAGATTTAGAAGAGTTCGCAAGCTACGAAGTCACAGTAAAAGCCTTTAACGACGTCGGAATGTCCTTCGCCAGTCCAGTTGCCAAAGAACGCACCCGAGAAGGAGGTAAAAAACATTTCCTTTATCAAATCATTAATTAAAACAACATTTCATTTACAAAAATGTTAAATATTTATCATTAAATTAAAGTTCCAAGCGCTGGGCCGAAATCCGTAAGAGCCAATGCAACCTCATCCACCACTGTCGTAGTGAGTTGGGACCAAATCCCCGAAAACTTGCGAAATGGAGTGATTCTGGGCTACAAAGTCTATTATGGAGCTGCCAACTTCCGATTTAGGGTACTTTTAACCTTTTAAAATGCCTCTAAAGCACTAAAAACTGATTTTTTGAATTAGAATGAGGAAGTTCTGGGAAATACGACACTGACAACGACCTTAACAGAGCTCAAAAAGTTTACCAGTCACCAAATCCAAGTGCGAGCGTACACCAAAATGGGCGATGGCACCCTAAGTACCGTTCCTGTGATCGCCCAAACCTGGGAAGATGGTAAATTCCCCAAATATTCCTTAAAAAGAGTTCAGATCTCATCCAGTTGTCTTGAATGTTCATAGTTCCCGGCCCTCCTTCGAACGTTTCGTTCCCTGATGTCTCTAACGAGCGCTCGAGTCGTCTGGGACGTTCCAGATGAAGCTAACGGCCAAGTGTTGGCCAATCGCGTGGCGTACGTCATGGAAGGACGCAATGAGAAGCAATCCAAAGACTTTACGCCCATGGATCGCACCTACCGCGTCACCAACATGGAAGCAGAGCAGTTTTATATCTTCGAAGTCTCGGCACAGACCAGTCAAGGTTGGGGACAAGTTGCTTTAGCTCGAGTGTACACTACGAATAGCAGGGAAAGGCCCCAAGCGCCCTCTGCCCCCTTTATTAGCAGCTCGCAGATCCAAGCAAGGCAAATCACCTTCAGTTGGACGCCTGGACGCGATGGTTTTGCCCCTTTAAGGTGAAAAAATGACAAAAATATCAATCGAAACGAAGTTTTCATTCAATTTTTTTATCATTTAAAGTTATTACACTGTGGAATATAGAGAAGGATTACAAGCACCGTGGGTAACTGCATTAGAACGTGCAGATCCAGCGCAAGCTTCGTATACGGTCCACGGTTTGAAGCCATTTACGAACTACCAAGTCCGTTTACGGGCGGTAAACGACATGGGTCCTTCGAATTGGTCGCCCAATTCCGAGATCTTCCGCACTTTGTCGGCTCCGCCGGCATTGCTGGTACCTAACGTGAAAGTTGTACCCATAACGACCACGAGTGTGCGAGTTTCATGGACAATCCTTAGCGAAGCCGCTTGGAATGGAGATTCGGGTACTGGCATGTATCTGGTGGAGTACCGGCAGATGGGCGAGTTCCCTGTACTCTCCCAAAACAGCCAGAAGGAAAAAGTTATGGGAGTTAAGGTAGAAATCATTCCCAATTTTATTTATTATTTTATTTATTTATTGTTTAATTAACTTTTAATATTATTTTTTTCATTTTTAGTCATCGTATACAGTACTGGATGGGCTTGTGAGGGATCACAACTACGAGGTGACAGTAACCGCAGCTAATTCACAAGGAAAAGGACCGCCTTCCCCACCAGCGACAGTATTTGCAGGCGAAGCAGTTCCTACGGGAGAACCGCGGAATCTGACGTTGGTTTCAACGTCGCCAACCGAATTAAGACTCACGTGGGCAGCTCCAGGGATAAACGAACAAAACGGGGATCTTTTGGGGTACAAGGTCTTGTATTTGGCCCAAGGCGAAGGACCCGAAAAGGAGGAAATGGAGGTGGTACCAGCTTCTGCCTTCTGCCATTCGCTGTCCTTTCTAGAAATGTACACGACGTACAGCGTTTCCGTATTGGCTTTCAACCCAGCTGGAGATGGACCAAGATCTATTCAAGCTACCGCCACAACGTTACAAGTAAATTAAACTATTCTTCTAATATTCTACAAGTAAATATTCCAGCTTGTGATCGATTAATCGAGTTTTTCATTGATAGTGTTCTTTAAGTCGATTTAAAACTTATTTTTTTCTAATATTCTACAGGTCCAATTTGTGATCGATTAATCGATTTTTTTTATTGATAGTATTCTTTAAATCGATCTTAAGTTTCCGACGAGATCAACGAATTGGTTAAACAGTTTTGGCAAACTGATGCGATCGGTATCAAAACTTCAAATCCCCCAAAATCTCGAGACGACGAAAGAGCACTTGCCATTATGGAAGCCACCACGAGAAATGTAGGCAAGCGGTACGAATGTGGCCTTCTCTGGAAAGAGGACCAACCACAGCTACCAGACAACCGCTCAACCGCCTTACGACGTTTCTTTGCTCTAGAACGTAGGTTCTCAAAAGACCGCAAGTTAGCGCACAAGTACAAGCAAATCATCGACGAATATGTTAAGCTCAATCACGCGCGGAAGATAGAGCCAGAGGAAATCCGAGTTTCGAATGGAAAAACGTGGTATCTGCCGCACCATGTAGTTGTAAATCCGCATAAACCCGATAAACTTCGAGTAGTATTCGACGCTGCTGCAACGCATGGATATTACTCTTTAAACGAAGCATTACTTAAGGGACCTGATCTACTAACTAGTTTAATTGGAGTCCTTCTTCGATTTCAATTTAGTTCCGTTATCTGCGGATATTGAAAAAATGTACCATCAAGTATTGGTTAAACCGGATGATCAATCGGCCTTTCGTTTTTTCTGGAGACATCCTAACAGTGATTATGCTCCCCATACATACCAGATGCTCGTTCATGTTTTCGGTGCGATATCGTCACCATCCATTTGTCTGTACGCTCTCCACCGTACCGCCGAGGACAACAAATCGAAGTTTCCACGTGTCGCGTCAAAAGTTAAAGAAAATTTCTATGTCGATAACTTTTTGGATTCTGTTGAAACGGAAACTGAAGCAGTTACGATTTCTCATCAACTGATGGAATTGCTGAAACTCGGTGGCTTCAGATTAACCAAATGGGTTTCTTCCTCTCGGCATGTCCTAAATTCCATTCCCCCTTCCGAAAGAAATATCTCGGAGTTGAACATGGATCTAGATCGTTTACCATGCGAAAGAACCCTCGGCCTACTATTGGATTGCGAGTCAGATACCTTCATATTCCGGATCAACCTCCCGAAAGAAGCCACAACAAAGAGACAAGTACTTCGTTGCGTAGCATCCATTTACGACCCCCTTGGTTTTTTAAGCCCGCTAGTTTTCTCTGCAAAAATCTTACTTCAAGACATTTGGAGAGGAGGCTACGACTGGGATGAGTCTCTCCCGTTCGAAATTCAAACTCGATGGAACAACTGGGCCGGCGAGCTGCAATTGTTGGAGCAGCTTCGCCTATCACGTTGCCTCAGACTTCCTCAATCATCAGTCGGATCAGAACTGCACGTATTTTGTGACGCTTCACAATTAGGATTTGGCGCCGTGGCGTATATTAGACACGTTTACGAAAATCGCACCAGTAGCATCCATTTCGTTATGTCAAAGACCCGCGTGGCCCCACTGAAACCTATATCAATTCCCAGGCTCGAATTACAGGGCGCTATTATCGGACTTAGACTCGCCGCATCCTGCTGCAATGAACTTCGTCTTCCCGCAAGTCAAGTTACGCTCTGGACAGACTCCACTACCGTGCTTCAATGGATTAACTCGTCAACGTGTAGATTCCAGGTGTTCGTTAATCATCGCATTGGAGAAATCTTAGAATCAAGTAACTGCCGTCAATGGCGACATATTGTGGGAAAGGAGAATCCTGCTGACGATTGTTCAAGAGGCTTAACCCCGAAACAATTGCAAATGGACCATCGATGGTTCAAGGTCCGGCGTTTCTCACAAACACCGATTTATCGTTTAAAGACCAATCGTTCAAAGAACCACCAAAAGAAGACCCCGAAGTAGTACGAACTGCGTGGACGGGAACCTTAAGCGCGTCGGAAAATTCCTTAACTGGTCTAATGGAAAGATCCTCCACCCTTCTTCGGCTACAAAGAGTAATAGCTGCAATGCTCCGTTTCGCAAAACGATGCAAAGGCACTAAGATTGAACAAATTTTATCAGTAAATGAACTCGACGATGCCTTATGCATTTGCATTCGCTTAATACAAAGGGAAAGTTTCCCAGACGACTTCGAAGCCATAAAAAAAGACCGACCACTCGCAAAGAGCTCGCGTCTCGTACACCTTACTCCATTTTTCGATGCACACGGCATATTACGAGTAGGTGGCCGACTGGAGCATTCTACGCTAAGCTATAATGCTCGTCATCCCATCATACTACCTGCCAAACATCGTGTAACCGATCTTATAATCGAAAACGCCCATCGAGAAGTGGTTCACTCTTCAACAGATAGAACGCTCCATCAAACACGTGATCGTTATTGGATCCTCAGAGGCCGAGCGACAATTAGAAGCGTAATTTGGAGATGTACTATGTGCAAAAAACGCAATGCTAAACCTGAAATGCCTATGATGGCCCCTCTACCCCTTTTTTCGAATACAACCTTCTAACCCCCCGTTTTCATACACGGGCATAGATTATTTTGGACCCCTCTTCGTGCCCGTCCGTAGAAGTTCCGAAAAACGGGGGGTGTGCCTCGACACTTGTTTAACCACACGTGCGATCCATATGGAAATAGCGCGCACGCTGGATACCGACTCGTTCCTCATGAGTTTCCGCCGGTTCATAGCACGAAGAGGAACTCCAGCTGTGTGCTATAGTGATAACGGCACCAATCTTGTATCGGGATATCGAGAGTTGAAAGAAGGTATCGAAGCCCTAAATACCTCGAAAATAGCCGACGCTATGGCAACTAAGCAAATTGAATGGCACTTTTCCCCGCCTTCCGCCCCACACTTCGGGGGAGCTTGGGAGCGATTGGTACAATCTGCAAAATCAGCGTTAAAGAAAATACTCGGAACGCGCAGCGTGAATGAAGAAATCTTACATACTGTACTAGTCGAAATCGAAGCATTATTAAACGGGCGACCGTTGACACACTTAAGTGTCAACCCTGAAGACTTAGAACCGCTTACTCCTAACCATTTTCTATTAGGGAGAGCCCACCCCAACCTGCCGCCCGATATTATAAATCCTACTGAAGAAACCTCTAGAAAGAAATGGAGAGCCGCCCAAGCCATCGTAAATCATTTCTGGCAGAGATGGATGAAAGAATATCTCCCGTACTTAATCGAAAGAAAAAAGTGGTCACGCCCCAATCGCAATCTGCAGAAAGACGACGTCGTCCTAATCGCCGACAGTCAAACGCCTCGTGGGAATTGGCCCGTAGGCCGGGTAGTCAAGACGATACCCGGACCAGATGGAATCGTAAGAGCAGCTTTAGTAAAGACAAAATCCGGAGAATTCACACGTCCAGTGGCTAAATTATGTATCCTCGAAACTACAACAGAGGTTTAGAGAAGCTAAACCTGGGCCGGCTATGTCGCGGACCAGTTCCGCGAGATTCTGGGACATACGTCAACGGTTCCGGGAAATACGTCGACGGTACGTTGTGAGTTGGGCGAGGGCAGGGTTGACGAGGGACAAAGGAGGAGCGGAGGGGAGATGCTCGAGAGACATCGGAGAGAGTGTTAATGGATAACTTTGTAATCGGTTTTTTTGCTATGTTTGTTATTACATTTAATCGGAACATCGAAACTCGTCTCCCTGTCACTATTTCGTTATATCGGTGACAAAGACCAAGAGTCAAAAGTACAAGAGTAAGTTAACTTTGATTTTTCCTTAATTGTTGTGTATTGAAATATTGCTTTCATTATTCTATGTACTTATTATATTCAATTATTTTCTAGCTTTTTTGCGTAATTTTATTATAGTCAATCATTGTAATTTGAATATAATTTTAGTGTTTGATTAGTTTTCATTGTCTAATTTTTTCGTTTCGTCCGTTCAGGTGAAGCTCAGAAAACTCTTGAAGAGAGTTTGACGAATAACGACACTGGCTTTGCCTTTGAGTTACGTTCTACTTCCAAGCGAGTCAACTCCCTGTCGAGAAGTACGTTGAATCGGCATTCAGCTGTGGGAACTGTAATGTCACGCGATACTTAACCGCGAGGGAAACCGCCTCCGCGTCCCACGCCTTCGTCAATGCCTTATCAAAGCGATGACGACAGTGGGAAAGCTTATGACGACAACGTGGATGATAGTAGTTTGACAGAAAAGCCTTCGGAATTGAGTTCGACTGATTCGAACGAATCGGATTCCGAGGATGGAAGCCAGCAATCGGATCCGCATTCCTTTGTGAATCATTATGCGAACGTGAACGACACGCTGAGGCAATCTTGGAAGCGACAGAAGCCGGTTAAGAATTATTCAAGTTACACAGATTCTGAGCAAGAAGGAAGTGCAGTAATGAGTTTAAATGGTGGACAAATTGTTATGAATAACATGGCTCGGTCTCGAGCACCACTGCCGGGTTTCTCATCATTTGTGTCGTGAGAATTGCCTCGTTTTCTGAGTTGTTATTAGAGAGATTTCTTACCTGGGCTGAAGTGGAAAGTGTGTGCGATGTGTGAGATCTGCCAATTTGGCTACTGTTTTGTATAAATCTTTTTCCTCACTGTTTTTATTTCGTAATTGCCGGTGACCTTCCTGCATCACAGTGTTCTTGTGTAGGTAGATGTGGCCTGGCTAAAGGGGAACTGGTATGCGGCGATCTCTTAGAAGCTTGACTGGAACTTCTTTGATTGTCTAGAATGTTTTCTCTTGTAGGTTTATATTTATCTTGAAAATACATTTGTGTCATGTGTAAAAACCTTGAAAGCATTCATAAATGCAAGCGATTTTCATTTTACGATTTGCAATTTTTTAAATAAAGAGCGAAGAGAAGCTTTTCTTGGCTTTTTTCCATAAGGAATAATGCTGTAATGCCAAAAGTTAATCCTAAGAAAAATCTGTTTTAGACAATTCCATCGAATTTGAATAGCGCGCGTTACGCTATTCAAATTCAATAGCTCGTTACACTAACGGCCGCAACCGGCGCTTTGTCCAACCAGTGCAGCCTCAGTCGCTCTCGCAAAGTCGAACAAGTTAAATGTTCAGACAGAAACTATTGTTATGCATAACTTTATATATAGAATAGTTGTGTTTTAGCTGAATTTACGTAACTTAGTTTGTCAGCAGTTACGAACAACATTCCTGTTAATTTATAAGCATTAATTTAGCTTCATTTGTGGATTTTGTGCGTGTTTTCAGTGCGAAGTTTCATTCAAACGTTTGGGCGTGTAGGCCCGTTTTATAACGTCTAAAACGGACGATTTTGTGAAATTTGGGCTGGACAAGCTCAAACATGATGCCACTGGGTTATTCGTTTTCACCTTTTGCCTGCTCCAGTTGGTAATTATCATTTGAATTTTTTAGGAGAGACATCCTGTTATTTCTTCGCCTGTTATTCAAATGAAGTTGAGTGAAAACATGGCATGCCACGTGGGAGAGTTATGTATGAGATTAAGGAACGATATTTTAAAATGTATTTAACAGTTTAATTTAATGAAATAGATCAGTAATAATAAAAGGAATAAAATAGGTCCGTCCTCTTTACGTCGCAGCTTTCGTTCTTATGAATTCGGAAAATTAGTTAGTTATTTATACATGTAAACGAATGTTTATATTTCTCCATTCATACATCGTCGTAAGCAATTGTAAGCTTTCTTGCTTAATCCCCAAGTGTGGCTAGGAGACGTGGACTTTCCACAATTTTCGTTCCTATTCATTTGTTGTGTACAGTTACTTGTTATGTGTGCAGTTATTTGTTGTGTACAGTTATTCCTTGCCATTTTCCTTAATTTGTTTTTTGTTTTTTTGGCGGGAATAGAATTGCTAGAACGCAGAATGTCAGAGCACAGAATGCCGGAATTTAAAAAAAAAACTACCAATCACGTTGCTCGTTGCTAATGTTGCCATTGCCTCTGGCGAAATGGATACAGCCCTCTGTAGGCACTCGCCGCCACTTTGCATAGCGGACGGAATTTATCCCGTCAGCCATTTTTGTGAACAGACGCCAAGCCGACTCCACGTCAGGTAAATTGCTCCCGTTTTATTCAAATTTTTTTACTCCCATCCGACTTTTATCAAACTGAAAGGCAAACAGACCTAAGTATTATGCAATCAGCTTGCATATTATCACATTTTGTTAATTAAAAGTAACGATTTTGATACTGTTCGTCATTATTCCCAGGGGTAAGCGTCAGTAGATTTCGAACAATTTTTCGAACGTTTGCAAGTTTATTCGCTTGCATTGGCTACATATCGCCATTAATTCAATTAACAACTACTAGGAAGTTACCATATTCTGCCTTCCGTTTCCTCTAGTTAGGTGAAAATTTAGTTTATCCTATTTTTTCACGAAAATGTTCAAAATCCGATTTGAGCAATTTCCAGATTTCTCTTAATTCCTCAATCCTCATGATTAACAACAAAGATACACGCCCGGAGTGTAATCCCGTTTTTGGATTTAAAAAATTATCAGCACAAACAAATTTAGCAATTTTCCGACTAAAAAACTTAATATTAAAAATTCCCGCATGGCCGCCATGTCCGGTCCCGGCCAAAGCTCCAGCGAACGTTTTTGTCCCCGCCCTGTTCCGCCATTTTTATTTGCCTAGTCGGGTGGGATGACGTACTTTTTTCGAGACTCAAATTCAGCTTGTCAAAGCGTAAAACCGTGTTAAGTTGTGGTTAAAGATGAACAATATTACTAAGAGTTGTCCCTTTTCTATTTATTAGGTGGTGACAATTTTCACAAACAGTACTATTGTTACAACGTGTTAAGTGTGTGGTCCTTTCCCTCCTCCCGTTCCACTCAGCCAACTTTATCTCCCTGCCTGTTGCCATCCTTTTAGAGAAGAAAAAGAGAACCGCCACTTTTGTGTCTGCTAAACTGAGGATGCGTGGAGACAACTATTATTTCATCTTCTGTGGGAGCTGCCAGGAGAACCAGAAGAAAAGTTATGCCAGGAGTTGAAAAGTGTTGTGGCCGGTTAGGTCTTTAGCTGCAACATTTTAACTTCCTGGGGGGCAGAGAAGTCTTCGCTGTGCCGTACAATAGGTCTTAAATGGCAAAAACAGCGAAAACTTTTCTGGGGTCAGGGGTCAAACGGGTGGTGGAAGCCTCGACTGAAGAACGCGAAGACGCCGCCAAGCAGGGGAAAAAGTTTCGTCTGTGGACATTTCTGGCTGAGTACATTCTTTTCTATTCATTTTAGATATTGATAACATTGTTAGTAACTAACTTCCATCTCGTTTACAGGTTTTCACTCCGTTTGGGTCCCTTAGCGCTCCGGCTGGGATTTTGCCGTGTTTTCAAGATGGTAGCTGTTGTTTTGAGACATCCACGTGGTCGCTCAGTCGAGGTAAGAACTTGTTTGAATTTTTTCCAAAGTGGCTTTCTGGTTTCTTTCCCTAATCGAAGAGTACATTTTATGTTTGAACATGTTGCTTAACATGTCCATAGAAGATAGATTGCTTTGAAAGTGTTTAAAATGGCTTAGCTTTAAAGTTTTCATTCTTATTTTATAGTTTTATTCTTGTTCTTCTTTCCTAGGAAGTTGACGAGACCGCGAGAAAAGGGAGGGCGAAGTCTCGGAAGGTTATTGGTCGTAGGAAAGCTAAGCAAAAGGGGAGCAGAACCTGCACCTGGTCGACTTTGAGCAAAATCTCCGTCTTTCCCACACTTGCTATGTCTCCAGCCAGCGAAAATGGATACATTTGAGTCTTTTCAAAAAGGGAAGTACATTTCGTGTATTACTCTCTGCGTTCTTCTTTGTTGGGCAATTCAAACTTTTTTTTTTTGAAAAAAATGGTAGTTTCTTGAGTTTGTGCAGAGAAAGCTTCGCTAATGCTAGCCACGTGAAGCTTTTGGGTTTGGAAGAATGAAACAGTTCTTGGCCAGAAGTGTTTTATTTCGGTCAAACTTGCCGCATTGAGTCATTTTTGAGTTAGTTTTAATCCCAGTGATGGTAATTTCTTGCCCATTACTGAGAAAGCGCCCGGAAGAGAACGTGTCATGTTTATTGCAATTCTATTCTCGTTTTATCTTCCGAGTGGACATGGGACTCGTTGGTGGATTTGCCTTGTCATTGGAATGAACTCGATTTTTTTTAAATTAATATTTGCCTGGTCCTAGGCTCTTATGTGCTTCAGACGGAAACTTTCTTCAGTTCCGCGGTGTTTTCAAGATTCTCGTACTCGTCCAATGTCTCGAAGGGAAAAGGAAGATGTAAATAAGTCGACTTGGGCAACGTCGCAATCGTCTGGAACTTGAACTCCGCGTGCAAGTTAGTACTTTGCTTTGTGTTACTTACATAATACTGATGCTTGTCTCTTTTGTTCTAGAATTCTCAGAGCGAAAACTAAGCTAAAGAGGACACTTCTAGATTCTTATGAGCCGCAGTTGTCAAATTCACCAGTTTCGTCCATGGCGTTCATAACTGAAGGTAAACTATTTTAAAATTAAATGAACTAATTTTCGATAATTAACATCCACTTGATCATAGGCTGTTGTAAGCTTGAGATGGAGGTCTGTTGCGCTAACATTCTGTATCGAAACATTGTGTGAGCTGGTCCTATCATTGGGAATGTTCTTTGAATGGTAAGTTGTTCCCTTGATAATTTTGCTCCAAAAAGAGTTCCGTAGTGGAAATTTTTTTTATGTATTCATGTTTTTCTCATTCCTCTTTGCTCTAGGCTTCCACTTTTGAGCCCGTAGTGCTCTTTCCTCGCTATTTAGTAGCGCAGGCATTCCTAAAGAAGATTATCCTTGCATCAATGGCGATTCCTCCAGCTGCAATACCGAAGATCATCGTCATCATCAGCTCTTCCCTCAACCCTTGCCTTGCCTTTCAGCGCCGACGTAGCTGATCCCGTTGAAGTTCTTCACGTCGCCTTTGATTCGGATTTCGGATTCGCCCTTTCTTGTGATGGAACTGGAGACCCAGAGGGCATAAGGTATGCTAGGAGGTTTGGCTGCGGTAAATCGCTTAAAGATTTGCTGCAATCCAACTTTCTGGGGGCCAGAAAAGTTTCCGTTGCTGCATGATTCGTTAGGTCTTTAATGGTAGCAACGGAGCTTCTCTAGTTTTTGGGGGGGCGTGGTTTAGGGGGATTTTGGATAGCGATGGAAGTCAGTCAGGCCAGGGTTGAGTTCGTCTGTGGATTGAGGAAGTGGAGTAAGTTTTTATCTTATTTTTTGTTGATTGAATATTAATAGTTTTATTTGTAATTCAAAAAGGCCTTCTCAACCGGATTCCCTGCGTTACTACCCAAGATTGTCTTCATTTGAAGCGTTTGTGAGGCTAAACTCCATCCACTTTAGAAGAAGACGAGGATTCATGTGAGCCGCAGTTAGCCGTTTCACCAGATTCATCTTTGGTGTTCATAACGCAAGGTCCATTTCTTAATTTGAATGAACTAGATCTTTTTTTTATTAATATCTGCCTTGTCATTGTCTAATAGGCTTGAGATAGAGCTCCGTTTGGCTACTATTTCGTATTGAGAAATACCGCGAGCAGGCCTGTTCATTTTCAGTGTGTTAAGTCTTAAACGGTAGCAACGGAGCTTCTCTGGGTTTTGGTGGGCGTGGTTCGGGTGCATTGTGGGGCCTGTGGAGGATGGTGCATTGTGAGGCCAGCAGGAAAAGGGCGTTATATTCGGGTGTGGTGATGAAGAGGCGGAGTAAGTTTTGACTTCTAATTTTTGTAATTCTTTATACTAGTGTTGTTGTTTTATTCAAATAGGCTATCCATTGGATTCCCTGCGTTATTACTTAACAACATTTCAATGACATTGTGCCTTTATGTTGTTAAACGCCGTCCATTAGAAGAAAGCGAAGACATAAGAAGTGTCTCGGTTCTGGCCCTCGACCCACGTCGTAGTAGAATTCGCCAGAAGTTTCGGTTTGGGAAGCCGTTCTCTGGTTCGCTACCATGGATTGACGAACCCGAACCGAAGCTGCGTATCACTGCATGTGTTTTTCTTATAAACATCAAACCGTGTCCGGATAGTTTCAAGAGAACGACTCCACAAGTTTGTTGCCTTTGAACGGATGTGCACCCTGAAGAAACCCTATAACGTCAGTTGCTCCCTAGCAAGCAATCAGTGCAGACTTGGTTTTCTCCAGCGACCTTGTGAAAGTTAGTAGTGAGTTTATAGTTAAACATTACCAAGCATGTTGAACATTAACAATCGGATTAAGCGTTATCTTCGAAAACATTAAGAATTGGATCTTCCAAAACCTGGAGTCAATTCAAGTGCGCGTTTAAAGTGTTAAGTGTGGTGTTCGGCAAAACTCTGGTCAGGCCTACGCCAGTAAACAAAAAATGTGTTGGTGTTAAGTGTGCTCTCTACTTCATCCCTGCCTTACATCATCCTTCGCCGTCGACAGAATTTGCAACTTTAATCTGCTAAGCTGATATTCTGCTACTTGGAGGTAGCTACTTACCTTCTGTGGGAACCAGGAGAACCAGAAGGAACAGGTATGCCAGGAGTTAAAGTGTTGTTGGCCGGTTAGGTCTTTTGCCGCAACTTTTAATTTCCTGGGCGGCGAAAAGTCTTTGTTGTTGCCATTCATTAGGTCTTTAATGGTAACAACGAAGCTTTTCTATGGTTAACGGGTGGTCAACGGATTTGGGGAGCCTCTATTGAAGAACGCAGCCCAGGCAGGGATGGAAGTTTCGTCTGTGGAAGCATTTACCTGATCCTTGGGATTCCTTCATGCCCTTTTCTTCAAATCCCAGTGTTTCCAAGAGCGAAAAGTGCAAAGGGAAGTTTCTTCTGTGGAAGCATTTGCCTGATCTTTGGGATTCCTTCATGCCCCTTCTTCAAATCCCAGTGTTTCCAAGAGTGAAAAGTGCCGCGATAGACCGTTCTTTGGGTTGGTCCCTTGGTGAGCTTTCTTCGCATTCAGCGGTGTTTCCAAGATTGCCTGCGAAGCCAAAGTCAACTTTTGTAAGTCGGAGTGTTCGCGAAGTCGAGGTAAAACTTAATCTTTTTCTTTCCCATGTCTTTTAAATTTTGATTCGTTTGTATACATTTCGAACTTACTTTTTTCTACTTTACGTTTCGTTGCAGGTTCTTTGGTAACGTTAATCGACTGAAGTGGGTGGAAGGTGGCGAAAGGGGAAGGACAACTGGGTGTTGCGACATTCATGCGATGTACCGAACCGGAAATGCAGAAATGAGGACGACTTGAAGAACGTCTCAAACATGTGCAACTTGTGTTGTTTTTTATTTGACCATCGGAAGTCTACAAACACAAAACTCGGCAAGTTTTCTCCTTCTCCAAAGTCCTTCTCCTTTACACACGTTTTCTGCAACTTGTGTTGTTTTTTATCTGTCACCGGAAGTCTACAGACGCAAATCAGGACAAGTTTTATCCTTTTCATGCGTTTTGTGTTTTCACTCGTTTTGGGAGCCTTCCTCTGCGGATGTGTTTGTGCACACTTATTTGTAAGTTTTAAACATTTTGTTTATGATTTGATTTCGTGTGTACTGAAATTTTTCTCTTCTTTTAGTTTTTGGTGGCGAAATGAAGGGGAAGAGGAAGTAATCCTGTGCCAAGAGGTATACATCTAACGAATCCGATTTCAGTTTAAAGGTCATGGGGATCTTCGGAGTGATGGTAGTAACACTTTAAATTTACATTTATAAGTTTTTACTACTCATTGTTCCTTTCAGGCGAGCAAATAGAAGGCTGTTTGGATCGAATATTTGGATTGAAGTCGAATATGGATCACAAGATTTCGAAGCCATTTCTAAGATTACTGTGAAGGATAGCGAAGAGCCGGCTTACATGGAGTTTGTATTGTTGAGTTTTCTTTTAAGTTTTAAATTTGTTCACTTTTCCCTAATCACGCTTTAGAATCGGTGGTTGTGGTGGCTAACCTTAGACAGCAGTGGCGGTCTTTGGCGGGCAATTCCTATTGAAAACATCGTTGGAGGTTTTCATTATGGCGGTGGCTAAACTTAGACAGCAGTGGCGGTCTTTGGCGGGCAGTTCGAACGTTAATTTCATGATGAAGATATCGTTGGGTGGTTTTCATTGTGTTGGTGGCTAACTTTAGACAGCAGTGGCGGTCTTTGGCGGGCAATTTCTATTGAAAGCATCGTTGGAGGTTTTCATTATGGCGGTGGCTAACCTAAGACAGCAGTGGAGGTTTTTGGCGGGCAATTCATTGAAAACATCATTGGAGGTTTTCATTATGGCGGTGGCTAACCTTAGACAGCAGTGGCGGTCTTTGGCGGGTAGTTCGAACGTTAATTTCATGATGAAGATATCGTTGGGTGGTTTTCATTGTGTTGGTGGCTAACCTTAGACAGCAGTGGCGGTCTTTGGCGGGCAATTCATGGTGAAGATATCGTTGGGGGTTTTCATTGTGATGGTGGCTAACCTAAGACAGCAGTGGAGGTTTTTGGCGGGCAATTCATTGAAAACATCGTGGAGGTTTTCATTATGGCGGTGGCTAACCTTAGACAGCAGTGGCGGTCTTTGGCGGGCAGTTCGAACGTTAATTTCATGATGAAGATATCGTTGGGTGGTTTTCATTGTGTTGGTGGCTAACTTTAGACAGCAGTGGCGGTCTTTGGCGGGCAATTTCTATTGAAAGCATCGTTGGAGGTTTTCATTATGGCGGTGGCTAACCTTAGACAGCAATGGCGGTCTTTGGCGGGCAGTTCGAACGTTAATTATGGCGGTGGCTAACCTAATCAGTGCGATATCCGTGTTCGTCCTGCGATATCAGTGTTCACTTTTGTGGCTACAACGCCTGGAACCTGTCTGGAAGGATTGGCTGATTATCAACATCAACGAGGTGAGAGACGCCAGCATTGCGCGCTGGCTGATGGCCAGGGATGCGAATCTACTGCAGGTTTAGTTCTTTGCCAGGACCGGAAAGGAAAGCGAAATGTAAGTTTTCTTTTGAATGAGTTTAACAATTTGATTAATTGGTCTTTTTTTTATCTTATTATAGTTGAAGTGGAAATGAAGCAACAATCTCAAGTGATCCATCGCGGTATTGCCTCGTTCCCGTGATGCGAATTTGTCCGCAGCATGTCAGAGAACCGCAGAACCTCCATTTTCTAGCTTCCAGAAGGTGAATTAGTTTCATATATAAATAAGGATGTAATAATGGTGAATTACAATGAAAGAGCGACAAACAGTAGATGACACAACTTTTGTTAGGCAGAAGATCTGATCAAGCAGGAAATGATTGAGATTCTCCGTTTGAAATCAGCGTCCAGGATCGGATCAATTTGCTCGTCATTTTCGTAATTTAATTTGGTCCCTTACAAGATTATGGACTCGTCGGCCTTGTGTCACAATCCGGCGGCTTGCAAATAAGTCTTCCAAATCTGCAAAGCACCCTGTGGGTTCGACGTTGTGTATTATTGTAAAAAGTTTTGAGAAGAATTGCTTCATATTTTTTTGTTTTTCTTGTAAAAATATATCCCTCCAGAAACATTGTTCTGGTGCTGCCTTCTAAATCTGTTCGAATTTTTGTTCTGTGATTTTTTTTAACTCTGAAAATTGGATTCTAATATTGTGCAAATGAGATGTTTTGCTTCCCACTGGAATTCCTTATTTGTTGTACCAAAATGTTCCCTGTAAAATTTAGTTTCCAAAAATGTCCTTTTTGTATTATTTGCAATTTTTGCAATAAAAGTGAAAATTTTAAACATTCTTGCGTGATTTTTAAAAAAATCCGCTTAAAAAGGAGGCGTGGTTTCCGAAATGGGCGAATCCTATTGGTGGATTGTACCAACAAGGGGGCGTGGCTCCTTTTCGAGCTGGGAAAGCGTTTTCTGGGCTTTTTTCCATAAGGATCCCTGCACGATCAAGGGGGTCCCCTTGAAAAATCGTCAAAAATTGAGAGCCTCGCCCCTTTTCCCTGTTCCCAACTCCCCTGCTCGGTTTCCTATCCACGATATTCGAGCTCGTAATGCCGAAGCATCACAATTTCGAATATGGGAATAGGAACCTTGCCGGGAAGGCATATACAGGGAAAGGGAGCCATTAAATATTTAGTTTTTCGACGAAATAAAGTGCCTCGACCAGGAATCGAACCGAGGACCTTTGGGTCCCCAGTCGTGCGTGTTATCCACACGGTCATGGGCTTATATTTTATACATGTTGAAACTTCTATAAGTATAATGTATGGACTCAGCCAGTGTAAAGTGTGAGGATAGCATCCTTCTGTTGTTCGATTTATAGAAATTTGACGGTTCGCCCATTGCCCATTGACTTGTATTCCCTAGAAGTTTGCATTGTATTTATTTCTTTGTATTATATTTAAAAGTTAATGCAAGCCTGGCGAATATATATAGCTATATATATTTTTTTTTGTTGAAGTTGAACTGAACGTTGAAGTGAACGAATTGGTGTACGATGTATATGGGTAGCATAAATTTTTTGTTCGGTTTATAAAAATATTACGGTAGGTCATACCTTGTTATACCTTGTTATATCAAAATGTACAACAACTAAAAGAAATTTGTGTGCAATCTACGTACACTTGTTTAGTTGTTGTTGTTGGTCTGTTTTTCGTCAAAACTGTGTCCTCTAACGGGCACATTGTCGACTATTTCTGACCATTGTTTAGGAAATCTAGACGAATACAAATTTTAGTTCTGGGCCGGGAAAGAGATGGTGCTGGAACCGAAAGCTTTCGAATTTAGCTCATAGATGACGTGAGAATGCAAATACGGTGGCAATATTGAGGCGGCAAATTTTGAATGGTTCGTAAGTAAATTAACTGTTAATGAACTCGTTAAATTAGCATGTGAATTAACTTTCTCTAACAATGAATATTCATCCTTTTTATCCCTAACTTAAACTTTGTATGAAACAAACTTGATGTACAAGGCTAGATTTTATTGATTCCGATCTAAGCGGACAGCTATCCATGGTTTACATTACATACAATACATAAGTAACGTCGCTACAACAAAACAAGACTATATGTAGTGCCACTAGAACACTTGACAACCCTTTCTTGGATATATCTTGTCGGCTCCAAATTTAAGCTTGGACCAACGTAAAGTCCAATTCCATGCAACCCAGAGTGCCATTCGGACTGGAAGCAGATGTCAATGTAATGCGATCAGTGTAGTCACCCTAATTTCAAAGAAAGCGTCCACTCATTAGTTATTTTGTCATATTTTGGTTGTATTAAACCACCTGTAATACTTACATCAACCTCGAAACCCAAGTTGAGCCACTGTTCGTCGTAACTAATAGCCACGTTAGTCAAGCTAAGGACACCTGCGGGTAAAGGACATGCGCAGGTCACGTTAGCAGGGAAGCTGGGGCAGATGACATCAGGTTGCTCTTCGATCATTTGACAAACGTGGAAGGTGCTATAGGCAAACCAGGATTTATTAGAGATTTTTTTTTTTTACTAAAGAGATTAAAGTCTTATTTACCAACTGCCGTGAAGACCGTCCAAACAGTGGATCGGGTGGTGTTCGGGGTTAACTTTGTGAACGTTCGAGTGGAGGGTCAAGTCCGAAGGTAGTTCTTCCATAATGTCCAAGTCGACCGAGAGAAGCATTACTCCAGGTACGGGAATAGGATCAGGGGATATACTGCCTGAGATGAGCGAAACGATGGCCCATTCATCTCCTAAACAAAGAAGAATTTTCATGAAATTTATTTACAATTTTTGCCTGAAATTTGACATTACTAAGGATTAAATTTTTGTTATTTACCGCAGTCGCGAACTTCAGAGACACGGTAACGTCCGAACGCAGGGACCGAAGCTACCAGGAGAACTAGTAGAATAAATTTCATTTTTATTTTTTGAAATATAACTCATACCGAGCTTCGAAAAGACTGGCTGTATTTATAGTAAGTCGGTTGGTTCAGTTCGGATTAGAAACTTGAGTCGAATTGTGCAAGTAATGAGATAAACTGTGGGATTTAGAGCAGCTTGCTACCCCTGCAAAGCAACTTCTGATCCATTATGTCGCAAGTTATATTGCTCGTTAGTCAGTAGAAAGTTCAGTAATTACGTCATAGTAAACTTTTAAATGCATTGAGAAAGTTGACATCTGTTGAAGTACTTCACTACTGTAGTGATTCTCTAATCTTTACGAGAAACTAATCTTACTACGAACGTCCTTGTTTACTTTTGAAATTATAGTTAACGCTAATTACGTTAGTTTAACACATGCTTAGTGGGCTGACACGGCTGATTCAAGTCCCATTGTTATGTTCAAGGCAATTGGTGTAAAGAAAGGATTCTTCTATTTCGCGCGTCAATGAGAGTACATGCTTGGGATGATTTTCGAAAAACATGATGTAATTGCACATAGATTCATCAGTTGAAGTAGCTTTTATTCAAGCTCTTGACATACCGCCTATGAAATAGCCTTGTCTGTGTGCACGTTTTTAATTACATAATATATCGCTACAAGAGTGTTTATAACCCGTATTCTTTTAACGAGATCTAATTACGACAAGTACGATATATTGCAAAGTAATGCCATCTACCAGCTGGCGTGGATGCTGGCTTTACTGAACCGCACTGAACCTTTTGTAAACTTTAAACATAATGAAGATTAAGCTTTCCCAGATTCTTCCGTGTACGCTTCTGTATTTTATCAAAAATCCTTGAACTTTTTCCTGCACGTGTTGTTAGAATGTTATCTATGAAATGAAAAATCTTATCAATGAAAAAGAAACAAATTCGTCTTTCCAATCTTGTCTTACATACACATTTTTTTAAAAATCATAGCTATACATAGCATAGTTTATATTGTAAGAGATTATAAGTAGCAATATAATCTAGTTTCACACACTGATTGCGCAAATCGGAACGTTTTATTCTTATCGACACACTCCTAGCTTGGACTTAGCGGTGGCTTATTGTAATCTTCTAATTTAGTTTAAGCACACTATATAACACACTCATAATAATTAAGCGTAGATATACTGTGCGTTTATCTCCATACACTGTAAGTCAATCCTAAACACTCAGACATTAAAACAATAAGAAATTCAAGATCAAAGGAATTGCATTCCAAAGTTTGTAAGTTTAGGTATCATCAGCTGTATATTTCCCAAATATCACAATTATATCTACCAAAAGTAACGCTTGAACGTCACATAGTCCGTCACAATGTGTTAGCTTTACTTTAAACCGCTTTAGCCAAGCTGAAATCGGCTTCCAAACAACCCAAAGCGTGACCAGGAGAAGAGTCAGAGGCCACATCGAAACGAACTCGGTAGTCACCCTAAATTACAGTCAAGAAGTAATAAACATGTAGATTTTTTTAAGCGAAAAGACCAACTGAGAAGACACTGTATAATTAAGACAACTTACGTCAACATCGAAGCCCAAATTAAGCCATTGTTCACCAATATGGACGACGATAGCGTCCGCTACAAAGGTACCAGCAGGAAGAGGACAGGCGCAGGGTACTTCAGGAGGGAAATTGGGGCAGATGAGATCTGGTTGGGTTGCAATCAGTTCGCAGACGTTGATTACACTAAGAAAAACGAATAATAATTGTAATTAAAGAGTAAATCATGAATTCATGTGTAAAATCATGAAAATCATGTATAAATAGTGTTTTTTTCAGGATTTTCACTTTTCTCAGAAGAAATAAAGCGTTACAGTTACCAGCTTCCATGGATTCCGTCCAAGCAAGGCACGACTTGCTCATCGGGGAACATTTTCCTGACGTCTTTGCGGATGATCATGTCTACTGGCAACTCTTGGGACGATTCCAGGGTTAGCGCGACGCTCATCACACCGGGTACAGTTACTGGATCAGGGGAAAGAGATCCCGCAGGAACTCTTACGATCGCATTAGGCGTTCCTATAACATACATTCTTTATTACTAGGAAAGGATTAAGTCAGTATAGGCAATTAGTGTATCGAACATTGAAATTTAGGTAAGTTTAATGGTTATAACAGTACCACAATCGCGGATATCAGTGATGGCGGACACTGAAGCGACCCAAACGCATGCTAAGATCAAGAACTTCATTTTGAAGGCGTTGGCTTCACTGTTAAGCTAAAGACTGGCGAATAAACCCTTTCAGTGCTGTGGTTTTTATACTAACTTCTCTTAAACTTTGATTGACGTGGCGAAAGTATTCCTTATTTACCTAAACGCGATAAGACTGTGACTTGTGCAAGCTGCGTTCAAAACAGCAATGATTCACGAATACAATGACTGAAGTCTTATACAGTTGGTCTAGTTTCTGCATTAATGCCTATTCTTCAGGTCAATACTTCGTTACTAAGGTATGAAAAGCCGCGATTCATATGATACGGCGTGAGACTGCACAACATGATACAACGTAAAGTGATTTACGTATCAACCAAAGTTGTTTCATATTATTGAGAAGAAGGGTAGGCTTAATTGAAAATGTTATTTGGCACAGTCGACTTTTATTGTTCAAATTGAGTAATAAAAAAGTCCATAAAAGCTTCTGGATTGCGTATACTAGCAAAAGATACTCAACTTGGAATCCATTTGAAGGCCAATTGGTTTAATTGGCCTTCAAATGGATGCGAAACAATACCAAATAAAAACAAAAATAAATATAAATAATTAAGTTTTAAATATCTTAAGTAATTGGTGACAGATTTGTTTGAAGCCTGGTATGCACAAAACCTATGCCGAACTTCTTAGCAAAAAAATCCTCAACTTTACTGACACCTTAGTTCAAGATCTTCAGAAACGTTCGAAATCGACAAAAACTCAAAGATTTTTTTTGTGATTTTTAAGCATTTCAAACTACGGTGACAGTAGTGGACTTTATCATAATATGTTTTCTTGTTTTCTATGTTTTCTGTCTTCTTTTCATGTTTTCTCGTTTCATGCACAACTGTTTTCCAACAAATGTATTGAACGTAAACAAACTCAATATTTTCCGAAATTTTCCGAAACTGCGGTAATAGTAACCTGAAGTTGATAGCTTTAAAGCAAGTTAATCTTTCATCAATTACTTAAGAATATAGGTCGGCTTTGCTTAGAGTTACCTCTTAGAAACAATACTATTCGCAGTATAGGTATCTGTTTAAAATCTGAGCCAAGGTTGATCTTTGCTAGTTCCAAGTGTGAAACCAAATTAAAAATTGCGCCATTTAATACTCTATGCTAGTGTAATCCCAACCAAAGTACTACTATCACAAATCATAGTCTTCCGTACAGGAAAAGAATTGATGTCAGCTGCTATATTTCCCGTCCACTATGTACTATTCACATTACAAGATCATTCCGGAAATTTGTCATAGATTTGCTTCTCTTTAGGCTGCTGCCAAACTGAAATCTACTTCCAAACAACCCAACAAATTATCCGGAGCTGAGGCCGATGCCAAGTCAAAGCGCACTCGATAATCTCCCTAAATTTCATAAAATTCAAAGAAAATTAATAATAATTAATTTAAAATAACGGTTAGATGAACTAGTAACAAATATCAAAGTAAGACTGGTAAAAAAGCTATTGCCTACGCCGATAAGATACGAAAATACATTTTAAAAAATATAGCAAAAAATAGTACACCACTTACCTCGACATCGAAACCTAAATTGAGCCAACCTTCATCGAAATGAATGGTGATACCATCCTTGGCAAAGGTACCGGCGGGAAGGGGGCATGCGCAGGGTACTCCAGCAGGGAAGTTGGGGCAGATGAGATCAGGTTGAGTTGCAATCAAGCCGCAGACATCAATGGTACTGTGGATGAAATATATCAAAATTATTTCTGAAACAATTGGTATAAGACATAAAGGCGTGGTCTTTACCAGCTTCCGTGGATACCGTCCAAACATTTGACGTGTTGGTGGTCGGGGGCAACTTTCTGCACTAGCTTAATTAGAAGCAAATCCCCGGGCATCTCTTGGGAAGAGGTAAGCGCCAAATTGACGCTCATTTGGCCAGGTACAAGTACCGGATCAGGAGTAAGAGATCCGCTAGTGATCCTAACTACCGAATTAGCATCTCCTAAAGAATGAAGAAAATGAAATAAAATCAAAATTAGCATTACAATTTTGGGAAAATAATAATAAAAAAATAGTACCGCAGTCTCGGATATCAGTAATGGCAGACACAGAAGCTGCCAAAAGGCAGGCGACGATAAAGTATTTCATGCTGTCAAGTATCCGGAGTTGGCTAAAGTGTCAATAATGTACCTCAGACTGGTAAATAACCCATCCAGGGCAGTCCCTTTTATACCGCGTTTTTCGAAACTTCATTGACGTAAGCCCAAACTAAGGATTTGTTGTTGTTTTAGTCACTTATGTTTGCTATATGATAAGACTGAGACTTTAGCAAGCTGCACACGGAAACAATTCAGTATTGATTCCAACGCTCTAGAAATCCATCCCCTTATCTGTTAGCAAACAAAAGAAGGAGAACAGTGTCGACAGGTTTAAAGTAGCGCAATTTACTTCCTATAGAATTAATCGCTCTAAACCAGGGTTGTACCTAAGCCTAAAAAAAAGAACTTAAATGAAGTCCAAGCCCATTTCGTTCCGTTAAGGCAAATCAAGTTCCAAGCCCTAAGCCTCGCTCATCTGAAAATTCAAGCTCAAATCAAAATCCAAGCCCTGAACAAAAGAACTTAAATCATGCAGAAAGCCTTCTGGTTGGATTTTAAAGTTCTACGTTAAGCCCATTCCTTTATTTTAGCGCATAACGTACAAACGTCTCTGTACAATTACTGCATATACATTGTGTTGCATCTTAGGAACATAAGTTTCTCAAACACGTCAGGGGTCATTTTAGATCGGTCGGGCCTTAAAATTTTCCCTCCGTAGCTGAAAATTCTCTCAACCGGAGCTGAGGTTGCTGGTGTATGTAAAAACTGCGCAGCTACTTTGGCTAGATGGGGGAATCTGATCGAATTCGTCTTCCAATACTCATACACATCAGTCATTTTTGGGACGCAGGTTTCAGCCATATAAGTATCTAATTCACATGAGACAGACTTCGGTTGCTCCTGTTCCTGGGGTGCCTCAAATAGCAGACTATCTAAGCTGCAACGGGAATTTTCTAAACGGGCGCGCTTTGACGGGGGGGCGGAGGGACATTGTTGAACACATTGAATCTCGTCAGTTTCACAAACTTTGAGTTTGGCAGTTATAGACCTACGCACATCGCACGCTTCTTCTAGGTTCAAGCACCAGCTTCCTAATTTGAATCTGGGATCCAGAGCTGTTGACATTTTAAACGAGTCAAGGTTTTCATAGCGGGACATTCGACAGTCAATGGAAGACTTCAGGGTATTTAAAATTACATTACAGTGGTATGGTTCAAACGCTGCTAAATAACGCCTTATGGCTCTTACAAACGGGATAGCACAGCTGATTGTTGGGTTTTTCTCGGTCTGAATAAGTTCTGTGACATCTTCAAAAATTTTAAACAACTCGATAAATTCACAAAGAAAACTACGATCATCGGAAGTTATTCTGCTATTTGGGATGCACCTATCCAGGTCCTTCGCACTGATCTTTACTACGGATCTGATGGCTTTCAACTGAGAATTCCAGCGAGTCTGGTTAAAAGAAACCGGTATTATTTTTAACGCATGCAGAGCTTCGCTTGCAGACAATGATTGTTTGCTTCGCCTAATGACATTCGAGACTTTCTGAAATACAGCTTGAAATTCATCACATCCCTTTAACCCATCTCGCACTACTAGTTGTAATGAGTGTGCAAAACATCTAACGTGAAAGACGTCTGAAGGAAGCTCTGTTTCTAAATCAGAAGCTAAGCTCTCTTGGTTAACTAACGTGGGTTCGCTGTCTTCTCCTTCACTATCAGAAAACTCTTCTGAGTCCACACTAATTTCATTGATGTCTAAAAGTGGTAGCTCCACTGTAAAAGCCTTCACCATATTGGTTGCGTTATCGGTCACGATGTAACTAATATCTCCGAAAACTAAATCAAAAGAATTCAAAATGCTTTGTAGTTCGGAGACTATGTTAGTAGCTGTGTGCCGCTCGGCAAAATGTTTGCAAGTTAAAGTAAAACTATTCAAAGACCAGTCTTTCAAGAAATGACCAGTGACCCCTAAGTAGCCCTGCATGGAACGACTTGTCCATAAGTCCAAAGTTAGACTGACGGGGGAGGACCGCGATTTCAAATTTTCTTTTATCTTCGTGGTAGCTAGGCTGACATAATGAGGTACAATGGTACCTGTCAATGATCTACGGGTTGGTAGCTCATATTTGGGGTCAAGAGAGAAAAACAATTTCCTAAAAACTTCATCGTCTACTATGCTAAGGGGAAGCATTTTGGAGGTGAGCAGGGTTACTACTTGCATCGTCAGAGATTTCGCGCGAGTGCTAGACGAAGGATAGCAAGAAGAGCTACTTCCGCTCTGCGATGGTATAAAATGAACGGAAATGTCTTGGGCCAGAATGCCGATTGAAGCTGCGGATTGGTCTTTTTCTGTCAAAAACTTGCCATGTTGGACTGGGTGCTTACGCTGTAAAGGAAAATAGTTGCAGGATATTAGCGAAAAACACTTAAAATATTTTTCATGACATAAGCTTATATGCTTATAATAATTACCTTAAGATGTCGAATTAAATTTGAAGTTGCTCGGCTTGACGCGGAGTAAACTTTACAACAAGTTTTGCACGTAACTTTAAATGAGGTATCTGTTAACTGGTAACCCTTTACTAGGGAAAAGAATGAATAAATGTTGGACCCCTCCATACTTTTCAGCGATTAGGAGTCGACTGTTGGTTAGTCTTAAAAAAATTTCCGTTTCCCGTTTCATAGAAAGGCGATTGCTGAGAAATTGCGATTGTGATTGTGATTGGTGAAAGGCGTTTGCTGAGCTCACCTTTACCCCAATAGTTCAGAAAATGAACTTTCATATCCGCCTCGTATAAGTAAGATGCTTTCTACTTAAGCCCTTTCCAAATCACTGTCATACGGTTGCCTTTAAGTTCAAGACCAAGGTCAACTCACTTCAAAATGAGCTTGTGAAAATTTCTCAAGCCTTAGCATGTTATAAAAACAGTCTTAAATCCGATTTAAATCCGGCTTAAGTTCAAATCCGTACAACCCTGCTCTAAACACACTTCGTTCCTCTCTTGTTACCAAGACACGACAAAGTATACACTTCTCAGATAACTTTTCTTCAAAGAAACGTCCGCAACACTGTTCCAAGCCAACGCTAATTCCTACTAGTTCCAAACCTTGACAGCCGAAGCCCACATTTTCATTGTTGACAAGCATGGAATGCATACGCATATAGTCTTGTTGTGTCCTTTATACAATTCATTTTTGGCCAGCATGAAGTGTTTGAAGCATTGTTTGAAGCAATGTTTGACAATAATGAAACTGTATGCTTTACAAGTTTCATTATTGACAACAATGAAATATCTTCTCGTACGAAATGCCAGACAAATCATGTACAGTACAAGTACGTTAGTTACGAAAATGTTGACAAAGCTACTCAAATCTTTAAACTCAAATGATTAATGTAAGATAGAATGAAAAGTAGCACTTTTGTAGGAATTGAGAGATCTTACTCGATCCTGTTGGGTGGGATTGGCATCATTTGCAGTGAATCTATCTTACCGTCATGTTGTATCACCTTTTAGCTGAAGCTGATGCTGTTTGGTTTGCGGTACTACATTTTTTCGCGGAATCTACATCCGAGAATTCATCCTTACTCATTCATTCATATTCAATCATACATCCCTATAGTAATTGCCAATCAAGCCAATTGAGAAGGATTTGGCTAAGTTTTCAATCAATAGATCGACGGTTGCAATTGTTTTGGTGCTTATTTGGCATTTGTTTCTCAGCCATAGAGCTGAACGTGGAAAATTAAGAAGATTAGGTAGAGCGAGAGAGATTTAGATAGAAAGACACCCAGACATTTTAATAGATCCTACTCAACAACTACCCAAATGTAACCAACATCGAACACATGCGTTTCCGTATCAAATAAGGAAAACGTAAACTTGAACGAATAGAAAACAATTCGAAAGAAACCTCAAACTCCCACACTGGTTCAAACCATATGCTAACGCATGACAGTTCCAGCCTATTTTCACTGTTGACAACAATGAAATGGGTACGCCTTTACTCTTGTTGTGTCTTTAACACAATTCACTATTGACAAGCATGACATTTTTTAAAACGTTTCCGTGTTGACGATAAGGAACGTACTCAACACAGTTCATTATTGACAACAATGAAATGGCTTCGGTTATGAATTATCACACGAATGAGTCATGTATTATAGTGTCCTAAAAAGCCAGTAGATACCCTATCCACTTCGCTTATCCAATGTGGATCGCTTATCCAATTATTTTTCCTTCCAGGAAAAATAACTGGATAAGCGAGTATCCATATCTCAAGAGTATTCATTGGGTCGCTTTTTTGGACACTATAGTACAAGTACGTTGCATGTAGGCTATTTTGTGGTCAACTTTTAATCCGACCTCCAAGAAAGCTCCGAAAGTGGATCAATATCGCCACCGACCGGGAAGCTACGTTCTTAATAAGGGTTTCCCAGTTCAATAGCTTTAATGTTGAGTAGGATCTATTAAGATGTCCGGGTGTCTTTGTACCTAACGCTCTTTCTCTCTCTCTCCATAAATCCTCTCAATTGTCCCCTCCGCTCTCAGGTTGTGAAACAAGTGCCAAGTGAGCACCAAAACAGTTGTAATTACCTTTCTGAGTGGTCCCATTTGTAATAGTTCTTTGACTTTTGTTTCTGTTCAGGGCCGGAGCGCTCCTTGTCTTGTCTGGTACAAGTACGGGAACCAAATTAGTCGCAGAAAATATAATCTTATGTCCCAAAGTTATTACAGTGTATAAAAGGGGCAGCAATGGAGTCTAATCATGCAGAGTTGTGGAGGTCCTTTTGTTCCTGGTATAATGTGTCACGCTGAGAATGGCTTATTGCTCCTAAGTTGCCGCTCTCACACCACATACACTCGCTCGCTCTGCAACAGTTCCAAGAGACCACCAAAAAGGTTGTTCTCCTATCTCTTTCTTAACCCAGCTAGTCTCTCTTTTTTTCTGATTTTTTTCGGGCGAAGGTTTTATCTCCCATCCCGGCCTTACTATGTACGAGCGCATTACACTACATTAAGAGCAAAGTGCCATAGTTGTACATAATAAGGCTTTTCAAATGAGGTACTGTAATTGCCTCAAGATTTACCAAGGCAAGAGGTGCGAATAATCATTTCTCAGCTCCAGCTCACGTCCAAAAAAAAAAAAAAAAAGAATATGTTTGTGTTCGCTGTCTTGGTGTTCTATAGATGGTGGTGCCAAGACTTGGCTGGGTTTCTTACCAGTTGCAATTGCCCAAGACGGGCAATTTTATCCCTCCCCTTAACTTAATTAGCTTCCCTTAATTTGCGCTGGCAAATATGGACCTCCAAAAAAACTTCCTCCATGTCCTATACGCAGCTCCAACTTTTATTTCCTTACATTCCTCACCCGAAAAAAAATCACATTAAAGGCTACACGATTCTTCTGGTCCCTTCACGCTTCTAGAAGCCAGTACATTATGCTCCTAGCTTGCAGTTCTTGCAATTAACGTTTTGGCAACGCCAAAGTGGAGTTTGTATCCGACTATGACATGTCTCATTATCACGCCCCGAAAAATTCCTCAAATTTAAGGTTCTAAACACGACATGCTTATGTACTGCTCATGTAACGCTCATGTACTGCTTATATAATGCTCATGTACCGTACGCACTACGGAACAATCAAACCCAAGCTACCAAAAATTCACCAAAAATTGACGAAAAAGACAGAAAAGCTTCCTGTTACTGCGCTAACAAAGCAGTTGAGAGGAAATTTGAGGATCATTTGGCTCTTCCCTTAGAAAAAAAAAATTAAAAAATAAATAAATTAAAAAAAATACTTTTTTCTAAAATTCGGGTTTTCGGAAGGGTCACCTTTAGTAGAGCTGCTAATGATGGCAGTAAGGATGGAGCAATGGATCTTTATGACTCGTCAGACAGTCGAGAAGCGCCAAGCAAAACCTCTTGTTTCGGAGACTTTTATTTATTTTTTTTGTCTTTGGTGTCAGTCCCTTTTGGGGGGGATTTTTTTAGGGCCCTGTAGGTTTTGGCCTTAATTAAAACCGCGTACTCATCGGAAATTCTGTGGTCTCGGTGGCAGGCAGCAGTGGCCACCAAAATCCAGCCCTGTGTTAATGTCAAGAGTTTCAACTTTGGTACTCGCTCGAGCATAAAAACTTGCTCTTCCCGGTTCATGGCAGCAGCAACATATGGACCCTGCTCACACCAGCTTTTTTTAATTTTTTTTTTTTTTTTTTTTTACAACTTATAATGAACAGCACAATATAATCCTCCTCATCGTCCCCACCTTAACCCCCCCAAACTGTCTGATGAGCGTCTAGATAATATGGGATCCAGTAGCTGGACAATAATTTTCCTTGGGGGGGGGGGGGGGGGGGGGGGGGGGTTCAGGTCTGCCGTCTCATATCCCGCTTGTTCTGGCTCCGTAATCATGTAGGCAGCAGCCAAATCAAATGATGTAGCAGTCTTAACAACCTTTTTCCTAACCCCCGCAGGTCATTCATTCAATTCCAGAAGCTGCAGCGGTTGCACTTAACTGCTAATCAAGTCGCCTTATGGGTTTCCTTTACGTGTTGTAGAGACCTTCGCCAACCCCAGCCGCTGCATCACCCAAAGACTGTATCATAGAGTCACAAATTTATGCAATTTACCCAAAAGGGAAGCTAATAGCCGCTATATTATGCCTTCGTTACCAGAACAACCTGACGAGGGGGCTTCGTTATGGGCCTCCGAAGCTATTGATCAAAAGTCTCCTTTATTAGAAAGAAAAAGGCTAACGTTTCCTTTCCTGCCCGGTTCCCTCTTTTTATACTGCTTTGGCAGCTTGTTATCAAGAGGCTAACATGGACGCGAAGTTGTAACTAGGGATCCGTTTCCCAGCCGGGTGGGACAAGGGTGACTCGGTAGACTTGGTCAGTTCCATACCGCTGCCAGTCAATAACAGTGTCTATGTGTGTATATACAACAAGCCAACACCTGACACTTTCTCACGCGGCTCCGTTGTAAGTCTAGGCAGTACTTAAAGCATAAGCAGCACCCTTTTTGTGCCTCTTAAAGGTGGGAAACTAGTTGTAACTATGGGTATAGTCCAGGTTTGTCCCCATCATGTATACCATATGGTCTTGAGCACCCAGTTTGCTCCTATTCAACCCTCCCATAATGCCCAAATTTGTCAATGCCTAGCAGCGGGGTTTTCAGTAATGAAAGTGAGATGGTGTGATGAAATACTGACAACGATATCAGTCATAATAAGGGTCCAAAACATAAGAAAAAGAACGGTTTCCCACTTTAGGTTGCCCGCGGCGGTGACTAGGCACTTCTGGACGCGACCGCTAGATGGCGTTTGGGAGAGATGAAGTTGTGGAAATGATAGTCGTGTAGTAGTGAGGGTTAGCGGTAGGTAAGAGTGTAATGTAGGGTATACGGTACAGTACTCACTTGACATGAAGTGTGGGCGTGGAGGGGAAAGATGGATCGACCCCAAAGTGTCCACGTGCGGCCAATCTGCAAACCTTTTGCCAGCGTTCGCCGGGGGGAAAGCAAAGGTGTGCGTAATAACAATGGGTAGTGAGGTAAACTAAAAAAAAAAGCCAGGGGCGCCAAATAACAATGACAATGATACTTCCAAAGGGGTGATTAATAGGCCGGGGTCCACTTGACCGACTGTAATAAATACCAGCTTCTTCCATTCAAGACCCCTTTCACAGGCTTCCCTCCCCTTGTACACGCCCTCGCGCTCTTTTAGTTTCTCATCAGATCATCACTGGTGATCAGGCCTAATCCATCACGGAACCACTATGAAGCACGCATGTGAACCACAATAATGCCTTAGACGGTACACCATAAAAGCTTACAACCTACCCTTATAACCTGGATGATTGCTCCAACTGCAGCTCCTTTTTACTCTTGTAGTTCTATATATTCTATACATTCTATACTTCCTATTCTCTCTCGTAAGTATCCACACAGCAGATCACTTTCGGTGGCTCTATTATTTCAAGGCTTAACGGGGCGATAGCCATCTTGGGGGACCGCAAACCGAAACTTGGATCTTGTCGATCTCTTATATGTAAAGTGGGAGGTTTTGGGGGTCGTTTGCGTTGGCCCAAAGGATGGTTATCAGTCTTCAGGTTTTGTGCAGAACAAAAGCTTCCCCTTCCATGCATCCCGAGTGCTTTTATAGCCTGCATACACTGTGCATAGCCGACCCAAAGAGATTTGAAGAGTTGGACCGATTCCGCGGTGATCCGCAGGCAAACCGCAGACCTACCCCCAAATGGCAAGTTAAAACTGGTGCAATTGAACACAGCTTACGTCTTTTCTTATGGACCTCACAAAAGGAGCAGTTGTTCTGTTATGGTACGGATCTTAATCAGAGCATTTGAGGCGCTTTTGGGGCCCATCATGATCTAAAAAACACCAACATCTGCTCTCTCCATTTTTTTCCTTTTTTTTTATTCTACGCCATTTGAGAACAAGGATCCCGAAGATTAGGGACAACTGCGGAGATTGTACCGATGCAAAAAATAAAAAAAGTCTCTTTTTTCGCCGTTTCTTTTTATTTATGAGAGGTACGTCTGTGAGAAAGCCGTAAAAAGGGCGTCTCTTTGGATGGTTACAAGACTGGTCACGCTGTCGCCCCTGTCACGCACTCTATTAAGGTAGCTTTTGCGCATGGCGACCAATCATGACCATAAGTGTACAAATTGCGGTTTCTCCACTAAACCCGTAGTAATGTAAGTTTTGGCTCGGCTACCAGCAAACTTTATTACGTAATCTAATGGCTTAAGAGGCCTAAGAATCTAAACAAAAATAAATTAGGAAAAAGACTCAGAATTTTTTAAAGAAATTTAAAAATACAAAAAATTTAGGAAAAAGAATCTAGTATGAGGACGTTTGATATAGTATGAGGACGTTTGACTATACCTTAAACAAAAGGGGGGGAAATTGTGAGCATTCAAGTATAAAACTAGCTAATTAGACTTAGGTTCTTACTGCGCCGCCAAGTAATGAGAGAGGTCAAGTCCTTTTGCCGCCTTGTGTGTACGTTATAATAAGCAACAGCGCAACTGGCCAGGATGATGGAACTACAGATGATGGAGGTTGAAGCTGTGGTAGAGTTGGTATCTTACTACGTGGTCTTACACGTTCTTTTTTTTTTTGGGTTTCTCTCCGCCCTTAATGCACGGTAGCTTAATAGCCTCTCACAAAGTTGCTATTGTTCTCCTTAGCTCGGGATAATTTACAGACCATTCCTTCTTTTCCCGCAGACTTAAACTAAGCCGCCAGAAAACCAGTTCATAGCATGCTTATTAAGGATCAACAGAACAGAACAAAAAGTTGGGAGGCAAATAAATAAAAAAAAAGAAAATACACCAAGAAGGTGAGATCCATTTCACTTGTAATCTTGTCCATCCCTTTCTTATAATTTGAGGAGAAAAGGAGAAAAAGACCGCAAAAATAGCATTAGAACAGCCTCACAATCCCAACACGCTATTGTTCAGCAATAACGTCGTCACAGCTCCGTGTTAACGTCCAAAAGGGCAATGTGTGAAGGGCTGATGACCCAATGTGGAAGCGATTCGAGTGCAACTAATAAAAGTCGGAGAGAAGAGGAAAAAGGAGAGGGTGAGGCGTAATGAAGCATGCCAATTTGCTCTTGGATGACCCCATCCATAATAATGAGGTGTGTGCTCTACTGTTGATGGTTATGTTATAGAGTTGGGGGTGGTTATTGTTGCACAGCCTGCCATGCGTAAGTAAGTAAGCTTTGGGGACAGTGACGACAGCAAAAGGAGGGGGGGGGGGGGTTGTATTCTTAACATGGAAGATTAGCATGATTGGGGAATAAGCGGATTTGACGCTATCAAGGAATACCGAGGAGGGTTGGAGGACTAGAAAGCGCTAGATGAAGAGGAGCACAGATGGCCAGCAAGCGAACATTTCTCCAATACAAGGACTGGAAACCCTCACCGCACTAACACATCCCAGCATCCCACCTTTAACACTGCGTTAAGACGATAATTGATAACCCCTTTGGTTTTCAATACATACCGTCCTTCCCACATTCTGCTCGACCTGAGGTTTGGCAAATGTTGGAGGTCAAATTCGCTGAATTCAATGCTTCGGCTCGTTTGGGTTGTTACCCGCCGTCGAAACGGTATATGGGCCCTTAGAAGTCAATACCTTAGAAGCATCGAGCTCCAGTTTCAAACTATAGCGTCGAAAATTCACTGTTGCCGCTAAGCGTATAGTGAAAGTGCCTAGTAGGAAAGTGTAGTGCTTGGAATGGCGCATCTAGAAACTCGGATTCCTTGTTGGGCTGAACTTCTTTGGAGCTCTCGGGGTATTGAAAGTTCATGGTTGCGAATGAAAATTCATTGGGGAATCTTGAAACTCGGATTCCTTGTTGGGCTGAACATCTTGGGAGCTCTGGGGGTATTGACAGTTCATGGATTGCGCTAGGGGTATCCTTTTGCAAATGAAAATTCATTGTTACTGCTAAGCAGTCTATTCAAGCGCCTCATAGGAAAGTTCACTGTTGCGCTAAGGCTTGGAATGGGGCATCGAATTACGGGGATTCATTGTTGGACTGAACTTTGTGAAAGCTCGTGGTGTTGGAAGTTCAAGGTTGCGCTAATGGTAGCCTTTCGCATTGAATTCACTTTTGTGTTGACGCTTTGAGTGTTCCTTGGTACTCATAGCTTGTACGCTTACCCTACAAAAGGCTCTAATATGGCTACAAAAGGCTATAATATGGTATTCACTTTTGAATATGGTATTCACTAAGTGTCCTAATCTGAACTGCCTAAAGAATGAGTAGTAATACTGAATAATACTGAGTAATGAAATTTAACCTAATAGTACCGTATTAGAGACAATCTAAAATTAACTTAATGATACCTTTTTTAAAATAGGGCTTGTAGGCTGAAGCCCATAAACGACGGTAACAGGCTTTTAAAAATAGATTAAATTTAGATTTTTGCCATTTTGGGAAAATTCCAAAAAGTCCACAAGTTGTGAATTTCGAAGTTTTCAATTAACATAAAACCTGAGTTGCATTACGCTCAGAGTTAAGTAATTCAACTTGGAATTTAGAAACGTGCATTAGAACCAAAAATTCTATTAAAAAATAAAGCTTCATTGTAAAATTGCAAAGATTTTTTTGTAATAGTATCTGGGTATATCATAGTATCTGGGTAGTGATTACTTAACTTCAGACCCAATAAATAGGCGGCAACGAGCAGTGCTCATGCTGAGATAATTAAAAAAAAAAAAAAAAAAAAAAAAGAGTATCTGGGTAGCGAGATTTATTTATGTCTGTCCATTTACTTATATCTATTTATTTCTATTGCTACTGTCCATTAAATTAGCTTTAATTAAACAATTTCCGTAGTTAATCAATCATTTCACCATATCAAAAAAACCTTTCCTTGTTGGGTCAAGGTACGATGATACGAAGGTATGATGAAGGTAAATATCTAAACTGAAATCCGGGAAAATCGCATCTCCGATTGAAAAGTTGTCACAGCTCTGGAATTGAACGAACCCTCTAACCTTTGGACGTTTGCGAAAGTGGAAAAAGTTTCCCTTGTTTGCAAGACCTCGCTAAAACTCCAACAAGCTACGTCACGGCAAACAACCTCTACTTTTCGAGCTATAGCAACTCATTTGCATAGGACAATACACCTCGAAAGTTAACTTCATCGGTACCCTCATCGATTTTTCCTCATTACCCAGCCAAGCTTGACGCGTATACACAGCACACAGCAAACGGCAGTAAAATAGCTGGCCTGGATCTGAAATTCCTGCCTTTTCTCCAGTCGGAAGACAAGAAAAGGAGTCGCAAACCGAAAGAAAAATCGCATTCCGTGCGTGGTAACAAAGCGCCATATGTTTGTCGCCTCATACATGGTTCCCCATTTTTTTTTATTTTTTATTGATGCAGGTAAAACGCGTACTCTCGTTAGTCCTAATGACCCAGCGCAACGAACAAAAACCCCTCCCCTACCCGTTTTTCCTGCCGCCGCGGGGAGCGAGCCGAGGCTAGTGAAGCGGGCGGAGCCTAGCGAAGCTTTGGTTTTGGTATGGTAGCGTGCCTTGACTCCTCCCCCGTACCTACCCCTAGTCCCGCAAGCTTTAAGATGGCCGCAGGGCCCGACACAAGGTTTTCGGTACGCTTCTTTTGCCTCTATACCCCCGGCCTGAAAAGCTTCCCGACTACCACTGCAAACCCAGCGACGTTGGTCGATGTGTGGTGGTTGTTGATCGCAGCGTCGCTCTGTCCGTCGACGTCGTGGTCTTGTGTTGTCCTGCGTGTCCGACTGCGCCCCTTGGAACACACACACTTAGCCCCCTCCCTTTCTTTGCGTTCCACCCACCCTTGAAAAACTCCTCCCTTTTTCACGACCCAGGAACATAACGAGGACGACGCGCTTAAGATCCAAGCATTCCAAAACACCCCTATTGCTATTATTACCGCCTGGTGATAAGTCCGCACTTGGGAACTTGGAGGGACAACAAGGAGCGTCCTCACACCAAACTGCCACAATTACTCCATAAATGGTTGTGTCACCTTAAACCAGTGCTTCAATTTGAAGGTGCAGGTGCTCGTTAACCAAACACCTCAACCTACATCCGTGTTAGCCCTGTAGAACCCAAGAGGTCGTTGTGGTGATTCAGATCGGGAGTTTTGACGAGTGATAGTTTGTGGACCAGTTGAGCCAAACGAGTATTGATCGTTGGGGGCAAAGGAACTGATTAGGCGAACCACAGCGGAGTGCGATCGGGGTTTGAAGTGATCCATGGAGTCGTGTGCTACTCAAGTCCCTTCACGGAAACGGCGACGTAGTGGAGTACCCGTCACCAGCCATCAAGGTCGGAAGGTCAAGCAAACTCGTTTGCAGAGTGGTACCAGCAGTGACGAAGAGAACGTCAGGTTAAAGCCGTCCGACTCGAGTGGGTTACCCATGGTCCCTCTACCTCGCTTCACACCGCCTTCAAGTCGGTCACCAGTGGCCCGACCTGGCCTCACTTCTTCCAACTCTTCGACAGAAACAACCCCCGAGATCCGAACCACGCCTACTCAGCATCACCTCGCGGCCGCGGCCGCTTTTGCCCAGCACCCGTTCTTCCTCGGTCATCCGCCACCCGGCCAGGGTTCCGAGCCCGATTCCGCCGCGACAGCGTCCATGTTAGCCGCCATGGCCTTGGTGACCCGGGCTCGCTCGTCCTTCATGATCGGCGACATCCTGAACGCGGCTGGCCGCTGGCCAGGTCCTCCGACTCACCCTCACCCTACCGGTAGTCCGGGCCATCCAACCATGCGTCACTTCCGCAGCGAACACGACCACGAAGACGATGACGAAGATGACGCCAGTCCTACCAACCCGTCCGTTTTACGACCCAGCACCGGCGCCCATTTAAACGACTCCAACGGCATCGTTATGGACCTCTCCCATAACAACAACGCCGTCCGTAGCGAAGACGATGAAGACGACGAAGTCGAGGGCAGCGATAATGAAGACATCGACGTGGAATCCGAACGGAGCTACACCAGCGAAGGCAGTCGTGCTTCACGTAAGTCCCCCCGATACCTTTTAGCCCCAATGAAGCTTATGCTCTTTGAAACTATGGCCGGCCATAAACCGGGAAAGATGATCCCATGTCAGGCTTCTCTTTTTCTTTCTGGTTACGCTGTCTGCGTATTCAAATGACGGATTTCCCGTGCTGTAATACGGGCTGTCTACCTTTTTAGAACCATGATATCACAAAAAGGGTAACAATGGGGGACAATAAAGAGTGGGGAACACACAAGTATTGCTTAAACCGGATATGGTAAAACGTTTTCAAGTCCGGTGAGCAAAAGCACAAGCCTCTGCGTTTTGCGGTCACCCCAAAAGACAGGCCCCCCAAAACTCCCAACAGTTGCAATCGGCAAGCTGTTCCAACACTTGGAATGCTTTCCAAAGTGAGGTAAACATAAACGGGTCTGAAACTTAAAAAGGCAAACAAAGACTCCCATACCATTTCAAACCGCCAGAAACTCTCCCACACCCTACATAAACCCTATAGTTTGGAGGATTGCCGGTAAATGGAAGTCCTTAAGCGAGTCAGTCAAGCCGAGGCTTCTTAATTAGACACACTTAATTTCCCATCGTCATTACCGAACCAGGAGGATCTAACTCAAACATATTAGCTTCAATGAGTTCCTCCTCGATAGCACCAATTCCTGGGCACTGCAGAGCAAGTTTGCGGTTCAAGTTTTACCACCGTCAATTTCCCTTTGGATCAAAACCCGTATGCCCTGGTTAATGGGTTCCCTCCCCTCCTTTTGCATTATTAAGGGTATAAAAATCTCCCACTGGAAGCTTTTCAGAGATCCCAGTGGAGGTTTTTACACATGATCATGATCATGGGAGTTTGCACGGCACGGCACAAATAAGGCCGGAAGTCGCTGGTTGCGGTCTAGTCCCGGGATACAGTGCATGGTCAGCTCCAGCATAGCTCAGCCACGGCCATTTCATTGTTGCACCCATGGGCTGAGGTAGGATAGAACCGTGGACACGTAGAGAGTGGAAAGATAGAGCATGTATGTGAGGGGCCAGAGCACTTTGGGTCACGCACGACCAATTCTAACCGAATCCACCCGCATCATCATTTCCTAATAGGGACGCTGCTGTGATCAACCCAAAACTTTTTAATTTTGCTCATCAAGGCCTAACCGCTATCACATATGGCGTGCTCAGCATAGCCCCTGTGTTACTTGTTCTGTTTTTATTTTAGTTTGAATAATAAAAGGGAAGCCACAGAACGCTCAGAAAGTCAAAATGTGGTTAACAATGCTATTTAGGAAACGCTTATAGAAATTCTTACAGTTGAGCGTACCATAGCAGCTTTCAGGAAGAATTTGGGGAAATGTTAAGAAATTTTTGGAAATTTCCAGAATTTGGAGGAATCTTTAAGAAATTTTGGGAAATTAGAAAAAATTGGGGGAAATTGTAAGAATATTTGCAGAAATTTTAAGAAAATTTGGGGAAATTAGAAAAAAATTGGGGGAAATTGTAAGAAAATTTACAGAAATTGTAAGAAAATTTACAGAAATTGTAAGAAAATTTACAGAAATTGTAAGAAAATTGGGGAATTTTAGGACATTTTGGGACATTTGTGTGGGTAATTGATAAGATTGGAAGACACGGACTGGTGTGGGTAGCTATACACTTATCGATTAACACGGAGTCCCAAGAACCCTGTTCTGTCGTCGCTGCAGACAAACGAAGGAAACTTAACTTCCCTGACACTTGGAACCTTAATACCCGTTATCCTTATTACCTTGTCGCTAATACCCGTCATATAGAAGCTAATAACCGCCAATTTTCGGAATTTTTTCAAAGAAATTCATTGACTTTCACTAACAGTGTTTTCACTGTTAAGCAATGGTTCCTAAGCTGGGAAAGTTCCTAGTGGCGCTAACACATGATGATTCTGATGCTTACAACAAGGGAAATCCATAATAGCAATTCACTGTTGCGTTAGGGCGAAGACAGTAGGATTGGAATTCACTGTTGCGCTAAGGACAGTGATGCTTCTATCCGGATACAGACTTTCATAATTGCCCTACAACACTGAAATTCATGTTGTGCCAACGTTTCTAACGCTGCAACACTGAAATCTCAGTGTTGTGCCAAGGATTTTGACGCTCTACACTGATCATGGAGGATGAATCCTTGCTAAATCCATTTTCGCGTTAGGGTGAGGGCAATTCATGGTTGCGCTAGAAACCAATGTAAGGTTTCTAATACAAAAATTCATTGTTGTCCTAACCATTTCTAATGCTGTAACAGAAATATCCTTGTGGTGCCAAGGATATGAACGCTCTACATTCGCAGAATCCTTTGTTTAGAAGAGTCAATAAGAAGAGTAGTTTGGGAGGAGTTTGGGGCTTTGATTGAAAGGTATACTACCGCAAAGCAATGTGCGAGAATTACAAGTTATTTCCCTGTCAAATAAGGGAAGATTGTGTAGTTGAAGTGCTGCTTTACGAATGTTCGAGAAGGCAATTCCAGGTTTGAGGAAAGCTCTATTGCCTTTCCGTTGAGGAGTGGAAGAAGGAGCGAGGCGGAACAATACTCAAGGCTCATAAAAGTGTTCGGCTGACCGTTACTTTTTTTTATAGCTTTTTTGTCCATCAGACTTGGGGCAAGTTGGCGTGATTGGCAGAGATCGGCTTTCTCATCCATACAACACAAGTCCTTTGGGTTGTAGATATCCGTAAAGTGTTTCGGAAGTAGACTGTGACACAAGAGGCCAAGTTTTGGGGGGAGCCCAAGCATTGGCTGACCATCATCTAAAAAACCAAAGCGACAGACGCCAGAACCATAAAACCACCAATCCCTGCCATCTTAAATTGGGAACAAGAAAGAGAGTCAACCGGGAATTTCTCTTTATCTTCTTTCCCTAGTCCTGTGTCTTCGGCTGTAGCCCAATAAGTCACACATATGACAAGAAGTGGCGGCCAGTAACTCCTTCATCTGTACAGTCCACTACATTGGGCCGCCAAGAGCGGGAACCATTACGAGGAAAGTCGTAAAAAAAGGCAAATTATCACACGAGAAGAAATCCGCTGCGTGACTCGGACTGGGAGGAAAAAACCTGGACAGAAGTCGCACTCCATTCTTAATTTAGTAGAGGCAATCCTTTTTTGTGTTCCCGTAATTTGTTTACCCACGACTTACTGACTCAACCCTGGCTGAACGTCCTAAAAGTGAAAAACAATCTGTGTGTTTGATTTCTACATTTCTACCTCCAACTTTCCCCTACTTCTGTCCGTTGTTGGCGGGTTACGTGTCCGAATCTGTTTAAGAGGGTACTTACTGACTCAACCCTGGCTGAACGTCCTCAAAGAGAAAAGAATCTGTCTGTTGTATTTCTACATTGCTACCTCAAACTTTCCCTTATTTCTGTTGGTTGTGGGCGGGTTACGTGTCCGAATCTGTTTAAGAGTGTTTGGTGGGTTACAGCGCAACGATTTACGCAACCGCACCCCCGATCGTTCAGCCACTGCACGATGAGCTCAAGCGAGAGACAGCAAAGAGAGGATCCCAACAAACAAAGAACAGTCCCAGCAGATTGTTAGGGTTCAAGGTGTTGATTACGGCCTCATAGCGGGAACCTGTCACTTGTCAATCACGCAGGAGGGGAAGGTTATATACCCTTGCATAACTCACGCCATGCGGTATTGTAGGACGGTAAGGGGAATCAAGGGATGTGAAATTAGCTCCTACCGAAAGCTTCCGGTGTTTAGCGTCTGACATGTGGTGAAACCCACCATGGCAACTCACAACGAAACCTTCGAAAAATACTCGAAAAGCTGACAGTGACACAACCCAAATCCCTAACCATGCCTTTAGAACGAAATGCTCACCGCCTATGGCCGACTAACTCACGGAAATTGTGCCGTACATTAACGCAAAAACTTCCGGCTATCATAAGAAACTTCTCTGACAGGAGACAGGATTCTAAATTCCAATGCAGTCGAAGCAAATCCACTATCTGAGTTACTGAAAATACCTTAACGTGCATCGAAATGGTCTAGTGTCCATTTGGAAGTGGGCCACGCGCGCTACAAAGGTTCCGCTGGAAGGATTGCGAAAATTATCGCGAAAACCATTATATTGAAGAAATCCTTTTGACAGTAATATAGAGGAAAGAATGAAGTATTGCAACGTTCGGAACGTTTTACGAAAACGTTAGAGGTAAATTTTAAAGTCTGGAAGAAACATGTGAGACAATCCGCTACGGTCGGTTTAGCTAGGATTATTACGTTGGCTGAAGCGCGAAACCTGCACTAAATCTCGCCAAATCGCATTGACAGTAATATCAAGGATAATATCAAGGACCAGCCAGCTTGTGTTATTAGAAAAAAATCCCGTAAATAAGTTTGCTGTCTTGGCGTAACCATAGGCGCTTAACATGGGAAATTAACATGAACAAACAATACGAAGCACGAAATTAATAAGAAATTGATACAAAAAACGCTAAATTGGCAAAATGCTGTTAACAGTAAGGTGGAAGACATATTTTCCTACGAAGTCAGTGCAACCTTTTACTGAAATTCTTTACAAATTTTCTATTTCGGAATTAGCATGTCCGACAGCCATTTTTGGGTGAAATTGGCCGATTTTTTACGGGAAAGTTGTGTCCTAACCGCGTTTATTTCTGGCGCAGTTGTAAAACTGGGGAAATCACAGGAACGTTGTGATCAGTAGTTTCTCCCACGACTGTAAACCCAATTTCACTCGTTTTTTTCATTTTATTGCGCCAAAATCATGCGGCTTTCATGCATATATCCGAGTTTTGGTGACGTTTTCGGTCCCTGTTTTAGTGGTAAACTGTTACGCCGAGTTGCATTAGCGTAATCAAAAGCGGTTACTGAAGGTTTAACATCTACACGAAGGAAAGCCCTTTTCGTTTCACGGTTAGGCGAGTTGCGTGTGAAAAAATGCCAAAAACATCCCTTTGCGGAAGACATGATCCGCATTTTTATAGGAAAATTATGATCTTTTGTTGTCTCATGGCTCATGCATAAGTGCCTAAGCAGTACCCGCACGCTATATCGTGTCTTTCTGCTTTATTTTATATGAATAGATCGCAGGGACGACAGGGAAGGACGTCACCATTCAGCAGAAGAGCCGGACCACGACCGGAAACGGAACTCGGGCTCAAGCAAAACCAGTCATAATCAGGCCCATCATCAAGCCCATCATCACGGCAGCAACAGTAGCAACCACCGCAAGCAGCGCAAAGCGCGCACTGCCTTCACCGACACGCAGCTCCAAACCTTAGAAAAGTCCTTCGAACGACAAAAGTACCTCAGCGTCCAAGACCGCCTGGAACTGGCCGGCAAACTGGGGCTCAGTGATACCCAAGTCAAGACCTGGTACCAGAATCGAAGGTAAAAAAAAAAACCTTCTTTGGGATAATCTTCAACCTTCCTTCTTAATCTTCTTTATTGCACTTCCAGGACTAAATGGAAACGACAGACAGCGGTAGGACTCGAACTACTGGCCGAAGCCGGTAATATGGCCGCGGTACAGAGAATGTACGCCAATACCCCGTACTGGCCCTATGCAGCGGCCGGAGGAGCCCCTCACCTCACCGGTCTGCCAGCCAGTAAGTTACCCAATCATTACGTTCGACCTTGTCTTTCTTTGAAACGTCCTGGGAAGCTTCTGTTGCGCTTGAAATCATTACCTATATCATTTATCCTAAATTTTGAGCTGGAATTTCGGTTAGCCTTAACTTTCTTCTATTTTTCATCTAATTTTTCTTCTATTTTCACTCAAATTTTCCTTTAAACTGTCTTGCAACCTATCCCTTTCGTTCAAATTTACTGAGATTTTATGACTTAATTTGAGTTGGAGAATTTGAAATTAAAGATTTTGATGGAATTTGAATGTGAAATTTGAATGTCAAAGCAATTTTCTGCAATTTTTTCCTACAATGTAACTTCTTTTCGTGTTATCCAAAAGGCGCGTTGGACATGTATTATCGGCAAGCCGCGGCAGCGTTACGGCTCCCGGCGATGGCCACGTCTGCGGCGGGCCCGCTGCCCCGCCACTTTACCGCAGGCGTACCAGGTTCCTTGCTGCAGTCCGGCCCCGCAGGCATGCCCGGGTTCCCGGCGACCAGTCTGGCTTCGAGCTCGCTCTACGACCATCACCCCTTAATGTCTGCGGCCGCCGCCCATGCCTTCGCCGCTTCAGTATCCCCTGCGGGCTCCTCCGCGCCTCCAAGTCGACCTTCCAGCGCAGAAAAGACCTGAGTTTTTCTAAAACATTCGTAACCATGTGGAACCAAAACCAAAACACAAATCCCAATCTTTACCCCCCATTCAAAACAAAAACAAAGAAAAGGCGTCCATACACCCTTCATGAAAAAACAGAGCAAAATTACGGTCTTCCAGAGTTCCTGACTTTATTTTGTTTTTTCGTTATTTATTTTTGTTTTATTTTATTTTCATTTATGTCTACGGTTTGGTTCTTGGTGCACCTTTTCCTCAACTTTAGAAACACCATAGCAAAAAACTTATTTTTTTGTTCTTTTTTTACAAAATGTGTTTAAAAAAGGGAAGAATGTAATTAGAGCGTATTGAAACTGTCATTCCTTAAGACACATCTAAAATTGACACTGTACGTAATTTTTTCTTTAATTTTGTGCTGTGTGTGTGGAGTTGTTAGTGAATTGAACCGAACCGCACCGAACTGAGCGGAACCGAACCGAACCGAAAAATCGTTGACAGCAAATTTGGGTTGTGATATATAGGAAGCTAAGGGCATTTTTTTCGGTACATATAGTATTATCCATGTTGATTTTTTTTTTTAATTTGAGTGGGCATTAAAGAGAAAAAACTCGTAACGGATGACCAGTATTTGCAGATATATACGTTCAATAGAATGCACTGACCAAGCAAAAGTGTTTTCAAAATTTCTTCCATTCTTCCTCTTCAAATCCTTCGTCTTCAAGGAAATATAAGACGGAGTAAAAAATAAAAAATACCCTAGACGTCATCGACGAATGCATCTTAATGAGCCGGCAAAGTCCCAAAGTTTTTTTTTTATGTATTTTTTAGATAAAGAAAAGAGGAAAAGTGCTTCGGGAACTGACCAACTGACTTGGCATAAAACTGACCTCTTTTCGCCCTGACTGTCAAATAGGCAGGAAAAACGAAAAGCCAACGAAAAATACGTGAGGGGTAAATGGGGTGAGGGGTGAGGAGGGTGGGTGAAAGAGGGGGAAATCTCGCTGACCGAAGCAAATTGCTGGTCGATAATCGGGAACGGATATGGATACGGTAATCTATGAACGCACGACTGGACTGGACCCCCGTCCCTGCCACCCCAGAGGGTGAAGGAGGGTCATTCTTTTAGGGTAAAAGCGAAGGGTTTATTAGTGTTTGTGTGGGGGGTAAATGCATACAAGAGTGGGAGATTTGGATAGGAATTACGGAGTATTATAGTTTAATTCTAGGGACAAACTCTAACCTTCTTCTCCCCCCCCCCCCCCCCCCCCAACCTTACCTAACCCCAAAGCAAACATTTCCGCTGCTATCGGAAACCGGAAGCGGATCCAATCAGCGTGCAAGTGAAGCGAGCCAAATGTGGCCTGATACCCAGGGAAAAAAACGGAAACGGTCATCGTAAGAATCTTCTCCATTGCGCTATACAAACGCCAACATTTACAATTTCTTTTATCGTCCAGCGTCCCTAACAGGCTAACAGTGATAAAAGGGGACGGCTTTTGAAGAGCTTGGACCTCTCTATAGATTATATGGCGACATATACATCTAAAGCCAGCTAATAGACACTGACACACACACACTCGTAGTCAACAGGAAAGTGCTTCCACTTTTCCATGACGGAATTCCGCCATGCGAACCTAAAGAGCTTCCGCAGTAAGTGAACGTGAACGCACCGCGGTGGGTCTCATTTTTCTTTTGTATTTAATATTTGCCAATTTTTTGTACAATTCTTAGGAATTATTGAGGGAATTTGAGACAATCTTGACTTGGAAGTTAGAATGAAGATGACTTATGTTACTTAGAATTAAAATTATAGTAAAGGAAAACTGTAACAGTTCTTGGAACTATTAGCATTCCTTGAAAGGCAGTCTAGGATCTTAAAAAAATATAAATTATGAAGGGAAGTACTTCGAAGAATCTTGGAAATTTACTAAAAATTTTTCGAGAAAATCCTTCCGTCCAAATTAAAGCTTACCGAGTGCTCTAAGACTAGGCCGGAGTTAACGGATAAGTCCGGCTTAGAAGCAACTTTTCTGGAAATTTTTCGAGAAAATCTTTCCGTCCCAAATAAAAGGTTCCCGAATGATCTAACACTAGGCCGGAGCTAACGGACAAATCCCGGTTCGAAGCCAAATGTACTGGAAATTTCGCTGGACATTTTTCGAGAAAATCTTTCCGTCCCAAATAAACGCTTACACTAAGCCGGAGTTAACGGCCCAGGCCCGGTTAGAAGCTAACATTCGCTCGGTCATTTCTATTATTCATTATTGCGTCGTTGCGTGCTACTGATAGCATGGTAAGGCAGGCTGAAGCAACCTAACGCAACGCTACGCGCTCCCGACTAACCTAACTGAAACGTTCGGTCACCAGAAGAACTCTAAAAAAAAATCATTATTGCGTCATTGTGTGCCACTGACAACATGGTAAGGCAGGCCGAAGCAACGCTACGAGTTCCCGTCTAGTCTGACTGGAAATGGTCGGTAGCCAGAAAAGCTTATCAAACTAAAAAAAAATCCAGAAAAATAAGAAAATTAGTCAAGAAAATTAAGAAAAATCCTGAGAAAATCCTTCTATGAAGAAAATTTTTTTCTAGAAAATGTTGATATTGAAATCTCTTCCGAAAATGTAAGAAAATCCCCATCGAAATAATATTTTTTTTTTATTGGAAATGGTATTTTCTTCCAAGAAAGTGGATAAACGTGACTACTACACTTTAAAAAATTTAGTAGCTTCAAAACTGTTCAGGGGCTGTTTAGTTACCTCCTCTTAAACCGAACATAACTTCGTAAAAAGGACTTTTTTTATATTCCAATTTTCTTCCTCTTTTTATTTAAAAGGAACACGTCGTAAAGGTGACGAGGACTCTTAGCTTGCTTTTAGCCTTAGGGTATAAAAAAGGGCTTCTGGGGAGTGGCATGTTTTCTGAATACGAGAGAGAGAAAATCCCATTTTTTTTTTTTTTTTTTTCCAGAGCGTTACTTGCAATCCCCCGCCAACACACTTCCAAACTTTTTGCCTTAGCACGCCTATTAAACTCCATACAGCGCATGCAAATGAGGAGAATAATGGTTGCTTTGCTACTAGGGGAAACTGCTCGACGACGAGCCTTTGATGGAGTAGTCGACACTCTTTCGCAAGTGATGGGGAAAACATAAAAGAAAAGGCCAGAAAAATAGAGTAAAAAAGTCTGACGAGCTCACGTCGTTGAGTCTTTTCAACGCTCTTCAATAGGAAACGCCATTTTGCTGAATGAACGATTTTGCCACTTCATCAATCCTACTTATCGAACAGCTTTACGGCCGAGAACTACGAAAAGCGATGTGATGTGAGGGTAGAAAGAACGCGAGAGAGAGAGTGAGCGCGTACACAACATAATAATATATCCAAAGTAGAAGAAGAAGGGGAATTTATAAACTTGCCAGACTGTAAAACATTCCTGTTCCAAGCATCTCTGTGACTTTATGGCCGTTTAACAATTTAACACGAAGAAAATTGACTGTTTTCTTCCGTTAGCTTCGAAATGCTTCAATAAACTTCGCCTTCTGTACTTGTGACAGTCTTACGCTTCCATAAGGACAAAAAGCCATCACTACTTTTCAACCCGGATCAAAATGATCTGCTTCAGTTGATATTTCAGGTTCATGTATACCTTAGCTTAGTGATGCGCGCCAGTCACAGATGGCGCTGATGTTTGTTGTGGTTCTGCCAAGCCAACGCTCCGCGTAAGACTTAAAAACAGCAATTCATTGCTAATTACCTTTCAGAAGGTAAAATCTATTTCCTTCTTCTTTGTACAAGTTTTGTACCAATTTTGTACTTGATAAAGATTTGGTACTTGTGCAATCTTCGTACAAGATTTCTGAAAAACCCCTTGTCCAAATTGGAAAGCAATATACGCAATACATTTCCTTCCATTAGTACCCAGTGCATGGAATTTAGCCTCCATGGAATTTTGTTTCAGGCCACTCTTTTCACGTAGTTGAAAACCCAATTACGTAATACTAATGTACTATGCAATTTACGTAATACTAATGTACTATGCAAGTATAAACTAATCATGGATGCGTGGTGCATCTTAGTATGCTTAACTTTACCGTCACTGTAGTTTTTCCAAGAAATTCTATTGGTTTTCGCCCAAGAGTTGTTCCGCAATGCCCAATGGTAAGGGCCTATACCCAGCTCAGTTAAGCTGTAACAGTCCACAGTCCAGTCTGGGAAGCCTTAACCCTCCCGCATCCTCAACAATGAACTTTAAGCTGCTTTAGCGAGCGACAGTCATGGTTCTATGGTCCTGCAATGGTGGTCGGTACACAAAGCGAACGTTCTAGCTTGTGCAGCGGGGCTTGGTTAGATGAATGTTCCATTCACTTGCCTTGGTTGATGTCACAGAAAACAAAAAGCTTAACACTATATATCTATTTAGTCAAGTCAAGTCAAGTCGCCTTGTTAGTTATCTACTTGCTCTATGTCAAAGAACTCTGAAATCCCCCTAAACCCAAAGCAAAGAGACTATGCAGAAGCTTTGGAAGAAAGTGTAGTGTGTAAGTAGTGTTGGGCGATGGATGTCTGGGTTGTTCTGCCGCTATTGTTATGTCTTGGTTCTTAGGCGCTATGCCGCTAGACGGGCCTCTTTATAATATATTAGGCAGCAATTCCACATCGTAGAATGTGAGACAAGTCAAGACCTCCTGTCGTGTTCCTTTGGCCGCAGCGGAACCCATTTGGAGTAACCGCGTCCGCCATATTACAGAAGTTAAAAGACAAGTCTTAAGAAACCGCACCCGCAAAGTTGCATCGCCTCGTGAAGTTCTCAAAGGAAACAATACGACTATAAATCCTTCACTTTTTCTTCACACTTTGTGGAAGAAACAAAAAGGCCCTCTGTGCCTTATTTTTTGGCCCTTTTCAGTTTAAACACCGAGAACATCTTCCTTTCTTCCCCCCAATAATTGAAAGAAAATTCCCCTAAATTTCAGCAATATTAATCAAATTCAGGAGAATTTACAGAATTTACCTGAATTTAGAAAGATTTAAGGAACATTTCGAAGAACTTGAAGCAACACAGAAAAACTTCCAAGAAAATTTAGGAAAATTTAGAAACATTAAGACAATTCGAAACAAAAATCTAGCCGAAATCCTGACGAAAATACCGAGAACATCTTCCTTTCTTCACCCAAATAATTGAAAGAAAATTCCCTTAAATTTCAGGAATATTAATCAAATTTAGGAGAATTTACCTGAATTTAGACAGATTTAAGGAACATTTCGAAGAACTTGAAGCAACACAGAAAAGCTTGCAAGAAAATTTTGGAAAATTTAGAAACTTTAAGACAATTCGAAACAAAATCTAGCCGAAATTCTGACTAGAGAAAAATAAAAAAAAATGTTTTTGGCTGCTGCATGCTGGGCCCGTCGGGGATGGAGATGAATGGGCGCCCGAGGCGTCGAAACGGAACAGCTACACTTGACCATTAGCGGTTGCCGCGACGCCGGTGACACTTGAACCATCACAGGAACAAGCACATACACTCAAACCATTTCAGCCATGCCATTTACTGCTTTTCATTTCTTCTTTTTTTTCGTATTTTTTCCTGAGCCTGGCCTTCGCCCGTTCAGTCTGTACAGAGTTGTAAGGCGAAGTCGGCGCTGTTGGCCGCACGGCAAACGCCAATTAGTCCCTCTTTCTCGATAGTTTTGGGGGTCCTCAACTCAACAATAGGTATAAAAAGCCTTCAGACATTGGGGGGAACCGCCGTGGTTCTTCGGCGCACTCCCTTTTTTTTCGCTTTTTCACTTGGAAAACCTTAACAAAAGAGCCTCTTGTGGTGACACGTGCCACGCCCCTTTTCACTTGATCAACAACAAAGTCGTCCTTAACCGAAAAAGAGCCTTTTCAAACAACAATACTGGAGCAATTTATACCTCCGCCAGGCCCAGGTGCCTTTTCTGTTAAGAAAGTTTCAGAAAAAAGTTCTTTCTCGAAGTTTTTATAATTCAATTAGAATATTCTAAAGCGAGCCGTTCTTTAACCTGCCAAAATACCAAAATATCCTTTGGAAATAGCTCTATTATTCTGTTATTCCAGTGCTTACTCACTAATAGTGTAACTTAATAGAACAGAAACAGTATTCATGAACACTTAACCGTTTAGATGATTTAACACGGAATGATAAACGTAAACACAACGAAAAATAAAAAAGGGTAAATAATTGTAATTTTTATTGGTTAGTTTAACTAATTTATAAAATTTAATTTACCAGAAATATTAGTCAATTAATGTTAGGATCAAATTTGATCTCCTATCTGATGTCATAAGGTAATTTTAACATCAGTAAACCGTACTGGGTTTCATCGTCCAAAGCATCCAACGTGAAAGAAAAGATTCAAAAAGAAGCCATTTCTCCCGCAGCGACTGGTCTAGGTGAAGCGGGCATTAAGACATTAATAAGACATGCCGGAACAAAGCTAAGAAACCCGGCCAGGTTCCTTTCTTCATTCGCTTCACTCATACTTGTCCCCAATTTTTCACTGTTGAGCTACATTCATGGCGAGGCAAGCCGGAGTAACGCTACAAGTCCGGCCTGGAGTAAAAGAGAAGCCATTTCTCCCGGAGTGACTGGCCTAGGTGAAGCAGCTACTAAGCGCCGGAGCAAATTGATTGTCTACATTCACTGCGAGGCAAGCCGGAGTAACGCTACAAGTCCGGCCTGGTCTCAATTTTTTAGTTATCCTGCGTTAACCTTTTCTTCGGACCCTTTTAGTCCATGCTGGAGCCAAGCTAAGAAACCCCGCCAGGTTCCACTCTCCAGTCGCTTCACGCAGAACTGTCCCCCATTTATCAATGTTGGGCCACATTCAATGCGAGGCAAGCCGGAGTAACGCTACACGTCCGGCCTGGCCCCAAGTTGCTTTTCCTGCCTTAACCTTTTTTCCGCCTTGTAGACCAATTACAAGACTCGAGACACCAATCTGTCTACAACACTGGACTTTTTCTACAACAAGGAAACCAACCTGAAAGTCAACCATGCTAATTTTCCTTATTCTCCAAAAAACCAGTAAACAGTCTCAACGATTTCACACATCCTGAACTTCCATAAAATCCCTAAACTTAATCAGCAAAATTTAATAGAAAACTTTAACAACCATAATTGGCTCCAATTATCAACTTGAATTAATTTAAATATAATTAAATATAATTTAGCCACTCATACAAAAAACTCCAGAATTAAAGTTCTTTAAATACATTTTTTTAGTACTACAAAAGATTAAGGTGATATTAATGCCATTAAGAACTCTTTTAATCTTAATAGCATTTTGAATGTTTTACACAACATAAGCTAGTAAAGGTACTAAATGCAATTAAAATTAGTTCTACTGAAATGAATGTCTCCAAAATCTACTTTAAAAAGGGAATTGAACCGAGTTTTCTTTTCCCTTTTTTCTTAAAAAAGTAAAAAAAAATGCAGTTGGAATCATCGTCATCTGGCCAGCTTATTATGGCTCAAAAACCTTCGTGATTTTCCCGCACTCATTATCCGGGCATTTACAACGCTTTGCTGGTCGCCGACTGGCATTCTCTAGTCACCTTTCTGACTAGCTTATCAAGTAACTGTTCAATAGAGATGTAATGCTCTGAAAAGATGGATTTTTTTTCTCTTTTTTATTCTTGGCCAACATTGGAAAACATCGTGAGAATCTTCTTCCTAAAGATGGATCTCAGGATAATACACCAACCTTCCTAGCCCGACGCGCGGAAAAATTCTGCCGAGTCAGAAAAGGCGAATATCACCACTTGGAAATTTCTGTTTCCCAAAAGCGTTCAACTTTTTTACCATTTTATTTTTTACTCTCTTTTATAAAGCCCTCTTCCCCCACAAAAAAAAAATAAAAAAAGAAGAATACCGTTAAAGAATAAATAAAAAAAACCTTGTTGGGTTATTCTCCCGTGTAATTTTCTGAAACGTTACGACAAAACCCTCTTTTAGAAAAAAGTTCAATTTTTTCCACGTCAAAAGAGCCCCAAATGATCACTTTGGGACATCTCCCCGCTTCAAAACCATCATCCAAAGACGTTACACTATGGACTGGAGCCTAGCGGAACCCGCGCTTGGTAGCCCTGGACTCCATAAGGCCATAGAGCTCAAGTTTTTACCCACGCAGCGTGACGCAGCACGGTACGCAGTCCAGAAACCTTTTTCTGTTGGCGTTGACGGCTGTTAAAAAGAAAACTTAATCGGGTAAGCCATCATTCTTGTAATCGTCAAAAGCTCAACCTTTTCATCCTCTTTTTTTCTTTTCTTTGGCCCTGTGAGGAGAGCTTTTTGTATTTATTTTTATTTTATTTTTTGGTAACAGGACCTCAAACGTTGGCGGCTAACTGCAACTCTATAGAAAGGGCCTTCGAAAAGAGAATTGAAACTAGAAAAGCAAAAAGGGAAAATGTAAGCCAAGTATCAATTTGCCTTCATTAGCTGCCATGACTTGACAAGTCTTTCGGTCTTTCGTATGTCAACCCAAGGTTTCCTTACGGTGGATGCCAAACATCTCTATCGAAGAGGAGAAGCTCTTAACAGCTATTTAAACTTTCTGAAGCGTCATTTTCAGCATCTTCATCATCTTCCCTAGGATTATTCGAGATTCCCTCGGTCCAAAAAAGCCGTTTGTTTTCAAAAAGTTCCTGCCTTGGGGCGCCACCTTCCTCTTCTTGAGGGGCCTGTAAAGAAAGCCAAGTGGGGTTCGAGTAACACATATAAAAGCTTTACATCGTCTAAAGCTATTATGCTATGCTGCTCACGCCCCTATTGTTGCCAAGAGCTTGTTCGTTTGGACGCTGATATGACCACTTGTTCTTACCCCCCACCCACCCTTTACCCTCCCGGGTACACACACACACTAACACTACTAATGCTGAACACAGATCTCTGAATCTCGGTTCTGACGTAGAATGGAAGAAGGCCCCCCTCTTAATGGTCTCTCGTTCTCGTTCCGCGCTCTCTTCACTTGGTTAAGTTTGCTTGCCAAGCCACTTAAGCTGGGCACTTTAGGCCACTCAGTGCAATCATGTGGACGCCGGCGACGTCCACAGTTTCCCTTCGACGCAAAAGGACGACCCTTTCGGATTCAACCCAAAGGGGCGGTATATTGGATAATAGATGGTCATGTGCCGAGTATGTGTTAGTCCAATGTGTACGACTTACAGACGAGCTGCCCGACAAAGAGAAAGTCATCAGAATCGCTGCACTGGGCAAGTGCAACACCGGAAAGAATTTTCCATTCCACCACGAACCTAATTTAGATAGACCCCCTCTTGTTATACTAAAACCTACGACCCTTCCACCCCACAAACTTCTTTTTTGTTCTCTCTCTCCCTATGCTCTAACCCGCTAATAGACTCTACGGATTAAGAATCTCCTAAGTAGAGATCTCGTAAGTAGATCTGAAAGCCAAAGTGGCTGATTGTAAGGAATTTACGACGGTTTAACATGCTTTACTAGTGCAACGATCTGCTATCGGCTGCAGCAAGATGGCCGCCGCAGCGCCGTGTGACGTTGACACGCAACAGTCAATTTTGGCACTCCTATAGTCAAATACACTGCGCTCAACTGCGTCGTTACGTTTGAAGAGTTCGTACCACAGTCTCTTTTAGGAAAACATTTCCTATTTTTCCATTTTTTAGGAAAATATTTCCTTTTTGTGTAAAATGAGTGCCAGAGGTTGTAAAGCGATATTAAAGGAAAAAATATGGTAAAGTTCGAGCGCAGTGTGAGAGAGAAAAAGTTTCTTGAAATTCGGAGAAAATAAAGATCAAAAGATCCAGAGATGGAGCTGACCCTAATATGGTCCGATTACTGCCCTAAAGGTTCTCACAAAATTGCCTTGGGTAAAAGTTGGACAATAGTAAAAGTTGACTCTTCTTTTAAATACAGGGCTCGAAATCCCATCCATGTGAGCGAAAGGAAAATGGAGTACCGAGCTTGATTACAAGACTTGAAAGTAACACAAAGTAAGTACAAAGTGCTACCGCCGGAGCATCTAAACCTTCCCATTTTGACATTTACTACGCTTTTACGCCAGCCAATGTGTTGAGCAGTTGAATTCTTCCAGAGAGGTGGAACCCTTGCCAACTCCCAAAACGTCCGCAAGACCTTCACTTCCACCGGCTTGTCGGCTCCCGTCACCCCAAAAAACAACGTTCGATTCTCGCAGTCAAACCCTGGCGTTTACATCGATATGAATGTGAAGCAGGCGTTAAGCACCGTTGGCTCTCCCTGCCTTGTCTAAACCGTCATAAAAACGTTCGATTACGTCGCCGCGCTCAACAGTGAATTCCCACTGGTACTCCACCACCAAAATCTTCGATTTCCTATCACTCTGCAGACGAAGTAACGCGACTCCACAGTGTGCAGCATACGCAACAATGAAATCCAATAGGGCTCAACTCGCCTTCCCTTACGTTATTGGAATACTATATACCATGCTGGGACCTTTACCTGCTGGCACAAAAACGTTCGATTGCCAAGGACGTAATGGTAGCAACAATGAACAGTTATCGCCAGCAACAGCGTATCATATGCACACGTCAGTTAAGGGATTGCAGGCGAGGGCGCTGGGTTGGAAGCAACCCAATCATGCTCTTCTCTGGACATGGCTTCCCCTCAATGAAATCACCATTAGCTCGCATAAAGGGCCTCGTAACTACGTCCAAGAACCTCGGAAACCATTACCCGTATCATCGGTCTGGCGCAAGGCAATTAGTAAGTTTCTTCTATTCCCTTTTTCGTTATAATTTGTATTGGATTTGTCTGTACCCTCTTGTTTTTGCCTCGTTGGTGTCCCAACCATTCTTTACCGATCTGTCGCGTGTGTACCACAAGCCATCATAATATAGTACGATATGACCTCAAAGCTCTTTTTGTCCCTTCCAGCAGGCAAAAAGACCTCTTGAGAAAGAAGTATTGACTCTAACTGTGCCACTCAAGCTCATTTTCTTACAAGTCCTCTCATGCAACGGTTGGTGCTGGTAATGCACGTCCATTACTCTCCCATCCAATTCCAAATGACCTATTAATAGTGGCTGCAAAAAAAAAAGGGTTGGTTACTAAACTGGGTACGCTCCGACATCCCTGCCCTCCTGCTTGCTGTCAGTGAAAACCCCTTGTTCACTCTGGATGCACATTAATAACTGGCCATGTCCGAGGATTGCGAACCGCTTGCACGCGACCCAAACAACTACCCCGGCCACTGAATATTGACACAAATACCCCTTTTCCCCCCTTCTTGCCCTTGTTCTTATGCACCCTTATGCACCCTCTTGAAGCTGTCATGTCCTATAAACTTCTTATCTTCTTAACTCTTATGTCCGCATGTCCAAACTCTGGGGGATCTTCCAAGCTTACGCGTTTCGAATCAGTCAACAAAACCACGAAACCTTTTTTCGCTTTACACCAGGGTACACAAGGTAAAATACACACAGAAGACCTCCCGACACAGCAGACACAGTAAAAGAACACAGCGGACACAAGATCCATAGAAACTTCGGCGAAAAAGAGCGTCCGAATGACAAGGAAACTATTGTTGTGCTAAAACACCCCAAATGGGTGACGCTGTATCAAGAGCGCAACGAATTCCGGCAGACAGGGGCATAGGATTCACTATACTAATGCTATGCGATGGGGAAACGAACATAACAAAGCTATGATCACGACACGGCACTCTCCGTGTCGTCAACCGCGTCTAATGGATCGCTCCATCCATTGGGGGTGTTTTGACAAAGAGCAGCAACTTGGGTTGTTCGTTGTTCAGAACTATGTTATGTTATCCGTCTGTTATGTCGAGCTTGCCAAACAACTTATACTCCTTGGGCTTTTGGAGCCCGACTTGGAACAGAAATCTTGTAAAGGAGAGGCAACTTATACGAGGTTGTCCCAAGCCGGACACACAAATAACCGAATAGGCAATGGTCATCTCATTCATTGCCTTTGCATGGGGCATAAAAGGGGAATGTGGAAAGGCATTATTGGAGTTGCCTCTACATGTCTCCGTCTTTCTCTTGTGCTGACCTAAGCAAGTCCGCTTGTCGTTTTGGGATGTTGACCATCAGGAAGCGAAAAACACAAAAGGCAATGGTCATTTCTGATGTGACGACTTCTCTCAAGTCGTCCTGATGGGGCTAACACAAAGGGGGATACAAAAAAGTCGCAGGGGTTTTATACATTTTTAGCCATTTTTATATACCGAGGAAGGATAAAAACCCACAAGAGTCACTAATAAAAAGGCAGGAAAAAAAGATTATTTTGCTGGCGGAAGAATAGCTCCGGGAAATGGTATAATGCAGCCATCAGCCACGGTTTATGCTAGCTGGGGCTGCTGTAATCCGACTACTAGCCAGGATCACCCGAGTGTGCACAACATCCCATCAAATCAGCATTGACTTTTGGACAAAAAAATAAAAAAAAAATACAGAAATAAAAGAAAGGAAAATAACAGAAGCACGAAGGAGATGATGACCACTCGGAAACTTTTGTTACTCCCGGGCCATAAAAAGCCTTCGCCTGTAACACACAATAAACGGAGGGAATCGGAGGAATCGGGGGAATCGGAATGCCTGTTCTTTTATAAGTTAGTCATCCTTTAAAGCCAAAATAAAAAAAATAAATAAAAAAAAGACAAAGGGGCTTTTGGTTTTTAATGGAGAAATTGGGGAGTCTTTTTGACAGTGAAATTAATAATGGGCACAGAGGGTGTGACCTAAATTGAAAACGGGTAAGCTATGTCAACAAATTGAAGCAAAAAACACAAAATATTTAACACAAATATTTAAAATCTGACTTGAATTACAGTTGAGCCAAGAGGAGGGCCTAAGGATTCTTTGGGGATTGTGGATTCAACATAAGTTATGGGCACGGAGCGTGTGACCGAAATGAAAAAACTTAAACTCGTAAAGTACAACTCCAAAACAAAAACTTGCAAGGAAAGCAATGCACTAAGTTCCATTAGATAAGTGGGTTAGAGTTGGCGAACTTTTTAGAATGAAATGGGGTTTACGGTAACGGAGTTTGTGACCTAAATGGGCTGTTAATGGCCAAATAGCGATCACACTTTAGTTGGTACGTCTTTGGCAAAGAAGGTGGTAGTTGGGCGAGTTGACGTCAAGTATGTACTGAATTCCATTCAGTCAAAAGCATTAAGGTCACGCAATGTGTGACTTTAAAGTTTGACATGAAGGCGATAAAGAGTTGGTATAAGGAGAAGGTATAAGAGGAATGGTAAAAGGGTTGCGAAAAACGCTTTTAATTCAGGTAGTTACGATTGTTTATATTAATTAGTGAGCTTTATATCACGGATATGGATTACGGTAACAGAATGCGTGACCTACATGAAACTGTGAAAGCCTAACAACAACGAAACACTTTTCTTGAGCTTCTCTCTTTCGATACAGTTAGTTTGTGCTTGGCGAGTCCAAGTAAATTACGAAATTAATACATTGACGTTGATTATGGTCACGCGAGGTGTGACCATAATAGAAAAAAAAATCTAAAATAGCGAACACTAAAGATCACTAAAACACTTTCCGAGTACAAATTTGTTTAATTATTGGTAATTAAAAGCTGAATTAATTAGGTAACAATTTACAGGCTTAAAAATAAAGCGAAAAAAAAATAAAAAAAATGAAAAAATGTTAAATTTAAAAATTAAAAAAATCCAAATTAAAATGTCTAAAATGAAGCAAAAGTAGTGATTAGTTGTTACAATGAAGAGGTATTAAGTCAGCGAGGTATTTGACAGTTGACCTGAATTACAGTCACGGATTGCATGCCCTAAATTCCATCTTGGCAGGCCGAGTAAATCTGATATTTCCTAAAATTGAAAGAACAAATAAAAACCTTTTCTTCAACAACTTGCAAGAACTTCTTCACCATCAAGAAATTGACAGTTTACGAGGATTGAACCCATGAAATAAATTAGTCACGAAAGGTGTGACTGAAATTACCCCCCTTTCCAAAGAAAAAAAGAAAACACCAGCTAAAGTCTTCCATTTAATAGCCTCCTCTTTGTCTTTGTGTCTTCGTATCCTTCTATCTTGGGTTCTCTTCCTCTCCAAAGTTTTCCTTATGGTCACACTCTATGCTAAAGAGCATTTTAAGCCAAGCGCCAAAGGGGCAGATTAATCCCCAGCTTAAAAAAAAGAACTTGACGCTTTAAAAAACTCCTGGTTTCCTTAATTAACGAACACTAGCACTTAACAACGTTCTCTGTAGAAAAATTCCCGACTCGTTGCTTGCTTTGTTATATATCCTATATATCCTTACATACTTTACACACTCTACACGATTTAAATAAAAAAAAAAAAAGATGAGAAGCCCCCAAAAGAGGTTTGAAATAGGATGAAAGATGAAAAGCATGATGACCTCCGGCACCACTTAACCCATGATATAAAAAAGGGTCTTATTAAAGAGCCTTTATCAAGGTGTATAAGTGGTTTTTGGCTGGCGGCCCCCAAAACTAAATAAAAAAAAGGTCGGCAGAAGTCGCGAGGCTAAATGAGCTCAAATCTTTTCCAGCTACTGGAAATTGTGAATGTGTGGGCCCCTCCTTTGGAAACCAGAATCTCTATAAAAGGCTAAACATATATCAAGCCAACTCCTTCTTGCCTTTCGCTTTCAAAAGACAAGAAGTCCTAACACATTCTATTTCGCTCTTATCCCTTTCTTGTTTGAATCTTCAGACGAATCTTCCAACATGGCATTTTTTACAAATTAATTTGAATTGCACAAATTGTTAATTACAACTTTCGATAACGGATTCCGTCCACACTATATCTTTTTTTAACGTAAACTTATCAACTTTCGTTGATGAGAATCTTTAAAAACTTGCCCTTTCTTTCATTCCACTTGGCTGAAAAAAAAAGAAAAATTATTTGCTAGACATTGACACTCTAGTGTCATTTTTGACTCCGGGATGCATTGCATACGTGTGTAAACCAAATCCGGAGAACTTGTTGGGTTATTAGAATCAGAATCAAATGTCAAAGGAGCGATTCAAAATGTTAGAATTCATGGCATTTTAACCAGTTATTCGAATCACACTTTCGGGTATGGGAATCTTCATCTTCACACGCACAGTAACGAAACTTCAGTAGTGATTGCTACATGGACTTTGCATATTGACCATTGCTTTTATTGGCCATTGCTTTTACGTCGTTTTGACCCATGTCATTTCCAGCCTACTACTTCGCTAAGGCGGAAATCCTTCTAAACGCCCCAGTCAATTAAATTAGCAGGTTATTCAATTGAATGACCAGTTCCTTTTTAATTGACTGGAAAAAACTAGAAGGGATATCGTGTTGAGAACCCTACCTAGGCGTAAGAATAGGCTTTAAAGGCGCAGTGTTAGTTGTTTGAAAGGTGTGGTAATGTACAAATGGCGACGAACAAGAAGAGAGTTAATTTAAATGAAAAAGAGAAGTTGCGGCTCATTGAAACTTACGACAAAAGATTGGCCACAAAGGGAAGCGGCCGTTAAGTTAGGAATTCCTCAATCATCTCTACGAAAATTGTTGAAAAATCGTTACGAATAAACTAGAGCGGGTGTAGTGAATCTATAAAAAGAAAACATGTGGAAAAGTGTCCAAAAGTAGACAATGCTTTGTTTCTTTGGTTTAAACCAGTCAGTTCGTTCCACGCGCCGATGAATTCTATTGCATATTTCAGATTTTCGGGTATTAGAATCTCCGCTTCATACCATCAATAGTCACTGGACCAACGTGATCACAGTAAGCGCCATCTACTGTATCATTTTTTTACATTTCTAAAAACTCAAGTGCCTTTCACACTTTAGAGGGCTTCAAAAGACCTGCCCAAAAATGTCAAAAATGCCCAAAAATGTCAAATTGGATAAATCCCAAGCTCTTATCATTCCTCTCATCTCTCAATGTATAACTTGTGCTCTTTACCCAACGCACCTAACCCCAGCTGCTTTTTTGCTACTTGTCAACCTCCCAAAACAAAAGTCTGATACAACAACAACCAAACTTCCTAACTGCCTTCCTAGAGACATAATCACACAACGCACCCCTTTTTGGGTGCTAATCCCCAGCCCTCTGCAATCTGTCTCTCTAGTGCGCCCAAACTAAGCCGATTTATTCCACAGAGTAAGAAGAGGGAGGTGGGGGCCGATTCAGGATTCAGTAAATGAAAAGCGGAAGTGGCTAATATCATCATACTCAATGACATATTAACTCAAACCCTAACCTTCAAAGGGAGGAGGAGAAACGAGCTGGAAAATAAGGTCTCCAAACCCAAACGAAAACCAGAGATGCGACTTCCGCAAAAAGCAGGCGGAACTATGGAGTCTTTAATGACATCATTTCATGCTTTTTATTCCCGTACGTCACACGCTCATTGTTACCCTCATTCTCACTGTCCAAAAATCTCTCCAAAGGGAAACGTGATACCTTACTCCTCTTACGTATACCAAACCTCTGTCTACTCCGAAGCATAATTTATTTTTATTTTTTTTTTCCTAAAAAAGAATGCCACAAAAGCATCTATTTAAGCGGTTTTAATTCATCTTAGGATGTTCTTAGGATGCTAAAAACTACCCAAAGTATACAAGTTAGGAATTTGTATGAAAGTAGATTTATTTATTTTTTTTTACAGAAAAGTTATAATCAACATTCCAAGGGCGACTCTTTTCGAAACTACGCAAAACGAGTTCCGTTTTGCCCTTCGTGTGCTATACATAATAACTTATCAAGGCGTTAATTGGAATGCATGGACATCACTCAAGGGGCGGGGCTTAAACTTTTCTTTCCTACTGTTCTTTTTAAAAAATGTAAAAAATCCCCCCCAAAAAAGAAGAAGAAGCAAGAAAAAGGATCCAAAAGTGCCCACAGATACTAAACGCCTCGTTATGTGTTTAAAGCCTGGTAAACACCTGAAAAAAAGAACGTTGCCCTCATTTGCATGCAGATCAAAGCGCCAAGAGGAAGGTGATCTTGGCAGCTGATTAAGCGCGACTGTTTAGATCGTTTGCGTTGGTATACACGCTTAATTTCAATTCCAGCCAGTTTTTTTAGTTGATCTTTTACTTCCCTTTCTCTTTGTAATAGTAGAAGCAGTCTCTCCCCTCATTAAAAAGCTTGGGCCATATCCAATGGTAACCTAAAACCAACACAGAGAGCACATTTAGACAAGTTTTGGAAAGGACTGTTGGAAATTGTGGCAATTTGTTCCACTCAACAGGACGCGACGTGTCAAAGAACAACAGCTGCGCTTGCCTCTCCTGGCGAACTGGACACACACACGTACATATATAAATACATACATATAGATTCCCACCCGAAAAGGGAAGCTCTAACAATAGCTAATGCACATAACAACCAACCCAACCGGACAGACCAACACCTTTTATTTTCCCCAGTCAAAGGTTGTATTTGGGAACCGACATGGCACTGATTAAGCCCCCCTAAAGAGTACGACAGAGGAGAGAAAGAGTGGACCCAAAATCCCCTCTTAATCGCATTCTGCCTTGACACTCCGACACCCATAGTAATGAGCTCTTTAAGAGTCAAAACAAAACTATTTCTAATAAGGCGTTCGTGGCTTGCCATCATTCAAAGAAGAATCATCTCAACAAATCAATGCTTGGCTCCCGAGTCTCAAATTTAGCTTTCATTTGGATCAGTGCGTTGAAAGTTGGCAGCCATATGGAAGTTAACTACGACATCATACTTGCAATCATTGCAGAAAGGTTCAAGAAGTGGTAAAATGGTTTAATCTTGGTTTTGGAAACGGAAGAGATTGTTTTAGATAGGTATAATTGCTTCGAATCAAGTATATCTACTTCTAAGTAAATCAATGCTTCGCTCCGAGTCTAAAATTCAGATTTAATTTTGATCAGTGCGTTCAAAGTTGGCAGCCAAGTTGAAGTTACTATGACATCATACTTGTAATCATTGCAGAAAGGTTCAAGAAGTGGTAAAATGGTTTAATCTTGGCTTTGGAAACGGAAGAGATTGTTTTAGATAGGTATAATTGCTTCGAATCAAGTATATCTACTTCTAAGTAAATCAATGCTTCGCTCCGAGTCTAAAATTCAGATTTAATTTTGATCAGTGCGTTCAAAGTTGGCAGCCAAGTTGAAGTTACTATGACATCATACTTGTAATCATTGCAGAAAGGTTCAAGAAGTGGTAAAATGGTTTAATCTTGGCTTTGGAAACGGAAGAGATTGTTTTAGATAGGTATAATTGCTTCGAATCAGTTATATCTATCTCAAACAATCACTTACCCTTTGCCCAGTCTCTGGATAGTCCTGTCACGTGTTTAGGAGCACATTTAAGTAGTTATTGACTATTTTGGAAGCTCCTGGCATAGGGAGTGGTCTGATGTGCAGTCTGCGGAGGGATCATTTGTAGCAATAGCAGTAAAAAAAAAAATAAATAAATGAAAAAGAGATTGCGTGATGGTCCGTTGGATGAAGATGCAGAGAAGTTTTAACCTTAAACCTGCACGCATAGACCAATTATGCAAGGAGGCACAGCAAAAAGTTAGTGGATCACTTTTTGAGTTGAGTTAGCTGGTAGTTTCAAGTTCAGTGGCATTAACTTTCGCAAAGGGCACGCCAACTCATGACGTCAGATATAATAAACGTCCTCAAGGGAAACTTAATAGGAAGATTAATATGAAGATAGTATTACCTTGAAGATGTGTTGGTTCTTCTTAACCATAAAGTAGAGTAGTAGTTGAAGAATACTTGGCACTTTTGGGAATATAAATCGTGTACATTTTCAAGCTTGGACAAAACGTTCGTTTTGCCATAAAGCCGTCGACTCGATGTTTACGATTCACGCTTCGCAGCGTTGCCACATCGCTCGGCGAGGCGCTCTACAGTAAGCCGGACCTTGCGAAATCAAAAAACAAGTCGTTAATTGGATTTTAGATTCAGATTTAACTTTAAATGGAGTGAAACATACTTCCTTTGACTGCCATTGAACTAAGTCTTTATGTAACAGCAAGTAAACCGCGTCTTCACAGAAGAAAAACACTATGCCAACAATGAAAAAGCGTATAAACGCTCTAAACGTTCGTTTTTCCATAAAGCCGTCGACTCGATGTTTACGATTCACACTTCGCAGCGTTGCCATATCGCTCGTCGAGACGCTCTACAGTAAGCCGAACCTTGCAAAAACAAGTCGTTAATTGGATTTTAGATTCGGATTTAACTTTAAATGGAGTAAAAAATACTTCCTTTACTGCCAATGAACTAAGTCTTCATGCGACAGCAAGTAAATCGCGTCTTCACCGAAGAAAAACGCTACGCCAGCAACGAAAAAGCGTATATACGCTCTAAACATTCTTCTTGTAAAAACCTCTTTTGGCTTGGCATATTGACGACACTTGTTAACAACTACAATTGTTGTAACTTGTTACAATTGGTGTTGGACTTGGCATGCCTTGGAGAAAATACAAAAAATCCTGTTAAACATACACAATCAATACAATCTATATGACACAAGTGTGTATTACTGTTGCAAAACGTTCTCCGGAAAACGAATGACAAATGGGTGTCACTCGAGTTCAAAATTGGTAGTTGGATTGGAAATGCATTAGGTTAGGTTAAGTTAAGTTAGGTTAGCTTAGGTTATGTCGTTAAAGCTTGCACTTTCCCTCCACTAGCTGTATACAAATAATTTATTATTGGATACTGACACATTGGTGTCATTTTTGATTCTGGGATACATTAAATACTTGTGTAAATAATCCGAAGAACGTGTTGCAAATAACTGCGTAAGTCCCGTTGGCTTCCTATAACAGTTAAGAAGACATATAGAGGTCAATAAAACCCCACATTTAGCTCAATATACGAGATGGTTTACCATGCTTGTGTCTTCTAACAAAGCACCGCTAGATAATTCACGGTTCCTTTCCATAAATCCTGGGCAGTTTAGACCGATATTTCCCATAGAAAGTCTTGTTCCATGATGGATGATATCCATTCTTTCTTCTGCGCTTCTTATGTGGGCCTTACAAAGAGAGAAAAGACAAAAACATTACATACGATTTCAATCCAGAACTTGTCACATGACATTTTAACTTATCCGAGTGGCTGTTCCCCAATTCTCGAACTATGGAATGTATCTTCTTTTCAATTCCTCAAATTAAAGTCAATCTTAAAATCCACATCCCCGGCATGACAGTAAAGAGAAATATATCCAACAAACATACAATGAACAGAAATAACGTCCTTTTTTGCGGTTGGGAATAAGAAGAACGAAGTGAATTATCAGGATTATTACATCTAGTTAATTCCAGTAGCTTTACACTTCTATAACTCATGTAAGTTTTTTTTTTGCTGTCCCTGTTTTCTTTTAAACTATCACTGTTCCAATACCACAAGTGACTATTATCCACCAAAATGACTGACATTAGCATCATGTTTCCAAGTTTAAGACCGAAATTTCCCTAATCTGCCATATGGCGAGAGTCTTTTCAAGTCCCTATTATCATCATTTCACACAAGACAGAACTTTTACAGCCCATCTAATTATCCCTCCTGCGCAAAACCCTTTTTACTCCTTGCTGCATATAACAATACAAAAACTCACACAAGCTTTTTACCTTGGCGCATTATCAGTGCGGTCTAAAGAAAACTCTTCATCCGAATCCAATAAAAGATTTAAAAAAAAATACAAAACCCCCTATATATTTCCCTAAAAGTCTCCCAGTTATACAAGACACTTCAACATGTATACAATACAAATAGAAAAATTTATGAGGTGAGACTCTGGATTCCCTTCTTTGTCATGTCTATATTTTTTATAATTTTAAAAGTTGACTCACTTCCTTTTTCAAACTTTTTCCGCCTTAAAACCGACCAAAATTTAAAAAAATGACTGAAGAACACGTATTAATTCCAGTTTATAGTCCAGGGAAGCAGTAAGATTCCTGGGGAGAGTTTGTTATTGTTTGGGCGGCATAAAGAGGAGCAACAGAGGCCAATAAGTAAAATGCGCTCTCAAAGAGTTACACTTTACAAATGGTTGCGGATGCTTTGTCATAAATTCCCAACGGAAGTGAGGTATTAAAGGGCAAAGCCGTTGTTGCATGTGTAATGGAACCGCTTGCGTGAAACTCTGAAAACTCTGGCTACAAAAAAAGGGAACAAAAAGACCAAACTTCCTTGCATATCGTGATCACAAAGGTGTGTTGGAGTAAAAAAAGTCAAAAAGCGGGGGGATGGGAGCTAAACATTACCCAAATGCATAAAAAGCAGCCTAAATGGAAGTGACTTCCTGTTTGGAAACGATGATGATGATCCGCCATGCGGGATTTGTGTTTGTGTCAAATCAGAGCCCTCTTCTGGCTCTGCCTCGCTGCTCTTTTTTTATGCAAAAGCAATGAGCACAGCTTTTTAATACATACAACTACCAGCTTTTATACCTATCTCTCTCTTAAACAAGTGCCTTTAACAACAACAAGAACAAAAGATACGAGACATTAGACAGTATACAAACCGTGTGCACACAATTTGAATAGTTGGAAAACGGGATTTTAGGGTTATGGAGCCATGTATACTGTAATAGGTAATAGGCTACAGCCAAAAGGTGAGCTACATAAACGGATATACCCCAGCGCTGCTATTATGCTCTGGCCAAATGACGACAATAATGAAAATGATGGTTGCGCTTCTCCGGCAAGATGGCGTCAATAATGAAAATAAAAGAGATGTTGCGCTCACCCGCTTTTCTCTTGTATAGGATATGGGAACATCTTTTGTTACTTCCCGTAGAATACACAATGTAATATGGGGGAAAGCACTCAATCCCAAAGTTTTTTTTTTTTTTTTTTTTTTAAACAAATGTTAATATCCCCAAACGATTCCGATGGGCAGCCGCCCGAAGCCGAATAAAATTCAGAGCTTTTTTTAAATAAAAGAATGATAATTTTTCGTCTGTATTGAGTTTAGTGTGAAGTTTACAATTTCTTTTTTTTTATGGGGAGGATGGCGGAATGTTACGCGTTTCGTGAATGGTTCTATTGAAATCTAAAAAACCATAAGGCATGGCTAAAGGAACTAAAGGAACTAAAAGAAGTAAAAAGGGAAATACAACGAGAATGGAATGTTCATGGCATCATGGAGGAACAGCAAAAGGGTTATGCATCCGGTCGTTTGGAGTTAAAAGATTTGCATGCTACGCGATTTTCCTTTAGAAATTGTCCCAATGTGAGCTAAATTTAGACTACACGATTCATTTAACTGGCCAAAGTGTGTTGACAAAAGTGAAACCTTTTTTTGGCTTTAGAAAGTGGGAAAGATTTTAAAATTTCAGTCCAAATAACTCAATTAAGCCAACTTGAATCATCTTCAATTAACTTAACTTGACCTTACGCTTGAAGCATTTAACCTAATTTTGCTGAATTCAAATGTTGTAAGTACTAAAATTTCTTCCACTTTTTTCATTTTAAAGCAATTGGGAATTGCGGTTTTTCGGAAAGCATCGTTTTTAGAAGATTTCGGAGGTTTAAATTTGGAATTCATTTCCAAATAGCTTCGAAATCTAAAAAAATTGGGAAAATTGGAATGCGTGAAATCCCGCAATACTTATGGTTACTCTCGTTAGTGGTTTAACTGACATTTGGCGTCATAAATTCTCAAGCTCTTCTCTGGAGAGCGTTCTCTGTACTTTTTATGTGGCACAAGCGTAATTGCCAGGTCTCACACAATTCATTGCTCGTTTTCGATAAAAAAAAAGACAAAAAAAGAAGCGAAGGAAAAACCATAAGTTAAGTGGCCATATAAACGGTTAAAAGGGCAGTTTTAAAGTCTTTTTTTGGTAGAGCTTGATCTATTTCTTGATATATTAAACTACTTTGGGTCCCAAACTGTTCAGAAAACAAAAACCACAGCACTTGATCATCCGCCTTTAAAAAAGGAAAAGAAAAAAAGAAGGAGCTTTCCAGTCAATAAAGTTTAACGGGATAAAACTGACAGTAATTTGGACCATGATCTTTTACTTTTACGTTTTGTGGTCGTTAGCTTCCCTTAACCATTACATACACTGCAATTTCGTTCTTGTACAATAGAACTGGACCCAAAAGTACCCCAACCATAACTGAAAAATGCTAAGAGAATTCCCAACTAACAGAAAATAAAAAAAGAATTTATTAGATATAGCCTTTCCAGTTAAAAAGGGAAAGAAATAAAAACCTTCCCATTCGCTTGCCTTAACATATGTTCAAACTATTACTACACATGATACTTAACGCCAAAACAAGCTATAAACGTCAACTCAATTTCATTTGCATTCCCTTAAAATTTCTTTGATTTCAACGATATTCACTTCAAATTCAGTGGAAATTACTTCAAATTCAAAGAATCGCTTAGAACTCAACTAAATTCCAACGAATTTCACTTCAAATTCAGTGGAATTTACTTCAAATTCAACTGACGAAATTTACTGAAATTCACCGAAACTCACTTAGAAATCAAGGAATTCAAAGAAATTCACTTGAAACTCAAAGAATCTCTTAGAATTCAACTACATTCCAACGAAATTTACTAAAGTTCAACGAAACCGGCCGAAATTCAAAGAAATTCATTGAGAATTCAACTCAATTTACTGAAAATTCAGATAAGTTCACTTAGAATTCAACCGAAATTCACTCATAATTCAACAACATTTCAATTGCAATCTAACCATCTTTCTACTAAGAGCTTCGTTAGAAAACAAAGTTTAAAAACGCCCAAAAAACAGCAAAAAATTAGAACAAAGATACAGTAAAGATGTGTTGCGTGATTCGCAGACAGGAATACACAAAAACTTCCACATGTTTTGTATCCGCCTTTAAAAAAAAAAAGAAAAAAAAAAAAAATCCGTCAAGCCGTCATCACCATTGTTGGTGAGCTAATAAAAGGATCTAACTTTCGTTTTTACGTTGGGGTGTCCGGGCTTTTTTGGAAAGGGTCAATCACAGAAAATGGGATCCTCTCTCTTTTTCTCGGAAAAGGGGCGTAAAGCATAGTATAGTACAGTATAACCCCCACCAAGTTTCCGTTGGCGTGTGCGATCTATACACAAAAGTTCCTGAGCCCTGGTGATCCCTATTGTTGTCAATAAATAAGCTCGTGTTCGCTCCTTTCCTTGACAAGTATATACTTCTCTCGGACACCAATCCACTATCATTTGACAGGAAATCAACCCAACACCCCTAAACTTGTCAGAAAAACTTCCCAAACTTTCGACCTCAATACCGTCAATACCAATAATCATGTACTCTGGACCCTCTTCAATACTGGATTGCTGGGCAATTACATACCTCCCCAGAGCCATACAGCCAAAACGTCAAAACGCGTATGTAAATGTCATTCCTATAGGGTTTTACAATAGTCTTACTTTAGAATATTCTTACTCCATTTCCTGGAACGAAAAAGGGAAAAGGAAAATGCTTCTTTTCCGCCCTTTTCTCTCCTTATACACTGTATTAAGAAGTCAGGAAGATCTCTTTATCACCCCCTCTCTGTTATCAAAAAGCGTACCGCCGCAGCATGGAACATTGCAATACGTACAGTACAGTATAAACTTACCCCAGAAGCTACTATACAGTACCATCCCCAGAACTCCCGCTCCAACAATGAAAAAAGGGCATTGGTACGACCTTAGCAACTGACCTAGGCCATTCCAAACCAACAGGAATTCCCCATGTACATATAACCCTTGATCTCGTATCTCTACAGCGCAATTTCCGCAGTTTCTTGGAATACGAAAGTAGTCCTAACTAATGCGTGATCCACGTACGCATAAGAGTGTGATGCTGATGGGAAAAAGGCGTTAAAAGAAGGAGAGCTTTTCAACTTCTGAGCTACAGAAGACTAACCAATGTATATACCATGCCCCAAACGCCGTTCCAACAATGAAAAAAAGGCATTGGCATACACGTTAGTAACAACTCTACCACACTGAATTCCCCATGTACATAGAACACTTGATCTCGTATCTCTACAGCACATTTTCCGCAGTTTCTTGGAGTACGAAAGTAGCCCTCATAGTCCTAACTAACGCGTGATCCACATACACATAAGAGTGTGATGCTGATGGAAAAAGGCGTTGGAAGAATGAGAGCTTTTCAACTTCTGAGCTACAGAAGACTAACCAATGTATATACCATGCCCCAAACGCCGTTCCAACAATGAAAAAAAAGGCATTGGCATACACGTTAGCAACAACTCTACCACACTGAATTCCCCATGTACATAGAACACTTGATCTCGTATTTCTACAGCGCAATTTCCGCAGTTTCTTGGAATACGAAAGTAGTCCTAACTAATGCGTGATCCACGTACGCATAAGAGTGTGATGCTGATGGGAAAAAGGCGTTAAAAGAAGGAGAGCTTTTCAACTTCTGAGCTACAGAAGACTAACCAATATATATACCATGCCCCAAACGCCGTTCCAACAATGAAAAAAAAGGCATTGGCATACACGTTAGTAACAACTCTACCACACTGAATTCCCCATGTACATAGAACACTTGATCTCGTATCTCTACAGCACATTTTCCGCAGTTTCTTGGAGTACGAAAGTAGCCCTCATAGTCCTAACTAACGCGTGATCCACATACACATAAGAGTGTGATGCTGATGGAAAAAAAGGCTTTGGAAGAATGAGAGCTTTTCAACTTCTAAGCTACAGAACACTAACCAATGTATATACCATGCCCCAAACGCCGTTCCAACAATGAAAAAAAAGCATTGGCATAACTCTACCACACTGAATTCCCCATACAGAGAACACCTCGTGTTGTAGGCTATCTCTATATAGCGTTTCATTTGCAGTTTGCAGTTTTGATATGCGAACCACTAAGAGTCCTAATAAATTGGAATAATGATAATTGGAATAAATCTCTACACAGCGTTTCATTTGCAGTTTGCAGTTTTGATATGCGAACCACTAAGAGTCCTAATAAATGGGAATAAAAGACGTTGGGAGCAATGAAGACTAACCTTGTAATTTGCCACCTAATATGGTCGAGTACAAAAGAGAGTTAAAAGTCTCCTTTATGGTTAATAAGCAGTATTCGTACTTGGCCCTCGCAGCCCCTCGCAGCACGCAGCAGCATCCCCCCCACTTTTAGGAAACCTTTCTGCACGTATTGCACGCATGTACTGTACCTTCTTCTGAAGCTCTTTGGAACTGCATATGAATACATTTGGGTGGTCTCTGTTCCGAAATGACTGGGGTAAGGTTTGGGGGAATTACTCCGACAATTTGAGCTTGTAATTGAAGAAATAATCTTGCTACCACGTTGGTAACTGCGGTTGTACTATTATTGGCTTTTGTCATTGTCCCTGGAAAGGCTCTCTTGCTTTTATAGTTCTGCGGTGGTGGGCTCCAGCGTATAGAGTAGATAGGATTGAGATAAGAGATGAGGAACCACATGCTGAGAAAATGACAGTGTATACAAGTTTGATACAATTGTGCCACCGTGCAAGCTTCTCTTTACTGGGCAACAATTGCTCGCGGGACTTTGATTCGCTGTGGAGATTATTAGAGAACGAGAGCCTTTAAACCTGCGCCTTTTCTTTGCCTCCATATGGCACTCGTTCACCCCCCCCCCCCCAAATTTGATGTATACTTCTATCCACAATAGCGAATGGAGCTGAAAGTACTTCAACGCCAATTGGAATAGAATGGAAGAAGGACTGAGAAAAACCGCAACAGCATGGCGCAAAATAATCCAAGAAAGGAACTCCTTTAACTGTGCAACAATAATCTGGGCCATTATTAGCATTTTTTTTATTAGAGGCACATAATAGCACTCCCGAAATGCTTTAGGAACCGCGCAAATGCATTTATAGCAATTGTGTGACTTCCAGCATTCAAAGCAATGTCAATTGTTGGAATACATATAGGAAATAGGGCCTTTTGGCTGCAAATTAAGCTTCTGAACGACACAAGCAAAGAAAAACCACTTTCCCAGTCTATTTTTAGAACAATATCCTTGTTACGGACTTCCGGAAGACTATAAACGGAATCAATTTCTGTCTATACAATCGAAGAAGAGTGTATCCAATGAAAAAGAGGATTTGCTGACTTTTAAACGATAGTTAAAGACATTGGAAGGCTCGTTTGTTCAAGTTGAATTAGCTTCCAGTTCCTCTTGACATTAAAACATTAAAAGTAACATTAAAAGTCTTCCCTTTTATAATGTTGATGCAATGCATTGCAGTAAGAAGAAATGTTTGGGGTTTAAACAATTTGTTAACTCTGAAACTTTGAATTTTGAACTTAGGATCTGAATTTTGAATGCTATTTGGAGTCAGATTTTATTCAGAATTGGTAGATTTTCTTGATGGTTTAAAGTAGGCCAATTCAGGATGCAATGAAAAGGTAGAATGACTACAGAATTAGATAAGGGAAGTAATAAAAATTAACATTTGAAAAGGATCAAAAAGCATACAAATTTAGGTTTGTATGTACGGTACGTTTTACCTATTTAGGCTCAGTTCCAAGTTTCCGGAACGAATTTTACAGCACACAAAACAACAATACTAATCATAATACTAGTATTAGTAATAGCAATAACCATAAAAATTCTACCCAAATGAAGGGAAAACAGGAAAAAGCCTATCCACTCCAAGTGAGTCAGAGCATAACAGAACCACAAAGCACACGGATGCGTAACCAATATTGTCATACGGTTAAATACATACAGCAAATGGAAATCATAAGCCATTACTGTCATTTGGGGTTTCCCAACCCGAGATTTACGACAAGAACCGCCAAAAGGCATCTTTCACACCACACCATCGCTTGCCTCCTCAGCCCCAGCTTACGATCGAAGCCCCGCCTCTTCCCTCTCAAATCCTGCCATTAGCGAGCCATAACGCCGGCCTCCACTCAACGCAACGTAACCGACAGCAAAGCGACCCGCAACGCGGGTTATTAGGCGCTATCCTGTCACGCCAACAAGGAACGAGATAAAACTCACAGGGTTGGGTTAATCGACTGTATCCCCTTCTTTTGGACAATCTAGACTCGATATGTGTCCCTCCCACCCTCTTTTGAAGGTCCTAATGCCCCGATGCCAATCATTTGTCTACTTAACGACATGTATCCACTGTTTCCCACCGGAGTTCCCCCTATTAATAGCCCGATTCCTATCATCATCTAGATATAGGATGCACTCTAGCTAGCCTTTTCACGTGGTCTCATTATTGGGCCCGCAAGGTTTTCGAAGGGTCAATCATCTCATGCAAAACATGTGCTCACGGAAGCGGTCCGTAAGGCAAAGCGCCATTAGCCGCCATCTAACCCGGGCTAACGCTAGAACGCGACAAACCAGGCCACTCTCTATCCTAGATATGGTATTACTGTTTCGGGTTCGGCGAGCTTTGTGACATGTCAATTCACACAGACACGAAATGGTCCACTCAAATCGTTCGCTCCAGTTCTTAAGCAGCCTTCACACATGGGGACACACGCCAAAGCCCTTCATTACTTGGCCCCGGTGATTTTAACTCGGAATGGGTGCATGACTGAGCAAAGTCTCGAAAAAGGGTTAGCTTTTAAAGACCAGCCAAAGCCAAACCAAATAAAAGAAAAAGAAAGGAAAATGAACAAGGTAGGATCACAAAAGACAGCACAATTAGAACGCCCAAGTCATCCAACGTAACACAATGGGAATCTCGCATGTAATCGAGGCTTACTATAAAGGTATATCGAGTCCATCTCATAACGATCAAGAGTATCCGAGCCGAGTGGCTCCGAGCCAGGGCGCGGCGCCTGTCACCATCAGACACGGGACCATCTGAAAATCTGGCTGCCATGATGGACAAGAAAACCATGGGAAAACACACGATTCCCCTTTATATTACCTCAAAAAGGTACCTCCCTTTCCCCCCGTTACGATTATTTTAGAAACAAAAGACGACCTAACTGTACTTTCTTGTCTTTGAAATGGTCGGTAACTCAGGATTGAAATGCGCCTTTTACCTCAATTTCTTTCATTCCAATTCTAGTTTCTCTTCTTGGAAAATTTTCCAAAAAATGCCAATAATTCCAAACAATACCAGACAAAAGTTTCAAACAAAAGTTTGAAATCCAAGAAAATTCCAATGATTCTAAAATAATACTAGAAAAAAAGTCCAAGAAAATTCCAATGATTAGAAAATAATGCTAGAAAAAATCCAAGAAAATGAGAAATTATTGCCGGTATTTTAGGATTCATTTCTGGGACTAGAATACAAAAACTGAATTTGGTTTTTATAGGTTCCTGGAGGGATTAAATGAATTCGCGTGTTTGAAATCTTTTCGTTAGAATCGTTTCTAATTTAACGCTTTTTTCGTTACCCCATGAGTGGGGGGAATGAGTGGGGGAATGAAATTTTAATTCGGAAAAAGGGGGGAAAAGTAATAGTCATTTGGTTGAAAAAGGATTTTTTTTTTTTTCAGGAGGGCGACAACAACCCATGTGAGGGGGTACTGCTGCAGAACCCAGATTTTAGGAAATCTCTTAGCCGTAGTTCCGCTCTTTATGTGCGTTTTCCTGGCTGGACATGGACGCACGAGCATGCAAGTGCGGTGCGCACATTCATTGTTGTCGGGCAGACCGTGGGGGAGTTTATTGTGTAGCAAGAGATAGGTAGCAATGAGAGCGGAGGGAATTTGGGACCATGTGTATAGACCTCCCATACATGAGGGTTATGAAGAGCCAAAAAGGGGGCGCAATGTGTCCAGCAAGTAAGAGCATATATAAAGGGGGGGGGGGTAGGTAGGTAGGTAGGGGGGGCAAAGCCAGCAGGTGTAAAGTTGCTGTGCTTGTTTCCGCTCTTGTTACCCGCTAAAGGCTAAAAACACGACACCTGCCCTTTTACCCACACACACCCCTCTTTTGCCCCCCATTTTATAACCATTACTGTTAAAGTGGTTGCACTAAATGGATATCACACGTGTGCGAAAAGAAATCTACTTTCAACTATGGTTCCCAAGTTGCAAAGTGCGAAAGTTTCAAGTTTCACAATGGCTCTTAACTCACTCCAAAATGTTCCAAAAACTCTTAACTGGAATTCCCCAACCCTCAATTACAATAAATGTTCCAAACTCTTCACTGGAATCCATTACAATCCATTACAATCCTCCATTTCAATTAAAATAGAACTAGAAGAGACAGAATAAATCGAATCGAATAGAACTAACTCAAAAAATAGATAATAGATACCTAGATAATACATAATAGATACATAGGTAAATAGAAAAAAGTAAATTAAAATAGAAAGTAGGAGATAGAAAGTGCATTAGAATTCATTTTCAAACTTCAAAATCGGGTTAAAAAAACTTGAATTAAGAAATAAATCATCTTCCTTTTGGCAATTAATCCTTCCTTTTGTACTACGATGACCCAATTCCTCCAGAACCCCCCAAAAGTAAGTACATCGATTTCGCTATTAAGTTAAGCCAATAGGCTTTCTAGATGGCCTAATAAAACGTTGTGCGCACGCAAAGGTCCAAAAAAGAACACTATAGGAAACTGTCATATTAAGCTTCCGACAACCAAAAGCTTTTGCATGGCTATATCTATTGTCGTCATAATGCCATCAAGCCAGGCAAAAAAAATAATAATAAATAAATAAAAAAATACCCTTTCAACAACCAAAACAAAGTACCCTCTCCCCGTCATAACCGCCATTATATTACCTCTTTTCTTTTGCCTAAAAGAGCCAAGAAATAACCTCAATAAAGGCGCATGTACACGACATACATGTATTCATTGTTGGGTTAACGTTTGTCCGGGTTGGGGAAGGGGGAAGAGATAGCGATCTAGATGCTTCTATCCCCTCCCACCGTCCTCAACAATGAATGCACGTTGCATGTCTCCATAGCAAAACAGTACAGTGGTTCAGGTCGTATATGGTAGAATAGGGATTCTCGTTCTTTAGCTAAAAAGGGCCGAGAAATAACCCTAATAAAGGCGCATATACACGAAGACGTGTATTCGTTATTGGGTGAAGGTTTTTCCGGTAACGCGACACAAGGACGACTCGACAAAAGGACTACGGTGTAACCGACACAAGGACGGCGGAACGCGACTTACGGACAACGAACCCCGACTTAAGGATTAGGTTTGGTGTTTTGGAAAGAAGCTTGAGTTCTGAAATCAAGCTCTGAAGAAGTTCTGAAGAAGCTTGAGTTCTGAGTCTTGAATCTCCAGTTTTTGAATTCGGCGATCCTGAGCCTTGAGTTCTTGAATCTTCAGTTCTTGAATTCCGCGATCCTGAATCTTTAGTTCTTGAATCTTCAGTTCGTGAATTCTGCGATTTTGAAACTTGAGTTCTTCAATTCCGGTCTTGAATTCTCGAATCTTCAGTTCTTGAATTCCGCGATCTTGAAACAGGCGAAAGCGGGTCCGTAGTCCTTAAGTCGCGGTCGACGGTACATTTGTCGGGTACACCGTAGTCCCTTTTGTCGAGTCGCCCTTGTGCCTTTACGTCCCTCAGTAAAAGCGCATATACACGAAGCACATGTATTAATTGTTGATCTGAGGTTTTTCCAGGGTGGGAGGAGTAGCTGTCTAGACGCTTCTATCCCCTCCCATCCCACCCGGCAATCATTCGTCAACAATGAATGCAGTGCAGAACAGTACAGTGGTTCAAGTTGTGTACAGTAGCATAGGGATTCCCTTTCCTGCCTTAATGGGCCAAGAAATAACCTCAGTAAAGGCGCATATCCAGGAAATACATGTATTCATTGTTGAGCTAAGGTTTTTTTCCTCGTGGGAGGGGGGGAGGAGTAGCGATCTAAGATATTTCTCTCTCCTCCCACCCGAGCGAACCTTCTTCAACAATGAATGCACGTTGCGTACCTTGCTGTACCGAAACAGTACAGAGTAATATAGGGATTCAAAGCTTTGTACGACACGGAAAGCGAACAATCGAACTACTAGACAGCTTCAAATAATTCATCTTTGACTCTTCTTTATTTACTCCATGCCCCTGCATCTTGGATCACGTCGTAAAAAAACTTTTAAGGCCAGTTTTACGATCTGGCTATAGTCACGAAAACACATCCAAAACTACCCGAAACTACACACGTCAATTGTTTTTTCCATGAGCTTTTGGGATATGGACATCTCAATACCGATACCGTATACTATCTATTTACAACTTTATGTGGTACACTCCATCCCCCAAGAAAAAGAGATCCATCCAACTTATTACGCTTCATTGGCTATGCATAGTCTCTCTATATACTGTAAGTCCCTGGACTCTTCTTTTTAGTGGAAAAAAAAATAAATAAAAAATAAAGATGGAGTAATTTTCCGCTCCAGCACGAATCTTCGGCTTCTTAGAGAGAAGATCTAAAGTCCCACCAAAAGTTTTTAAAAGCCTACTTGGCAGTCATTCTTAGGGACTAAACTCCCCGAAGAACTTTCCTTACAGAAACTTTCCTTAGATTTCCTTAGCTGTTCTCACCCCAATATGTTTTCCTCTTGGCCTAAGAAATCTCTCCTGGGATCCTTCAGATGCGGTGAAACCAACTTACTTTCTTGGGAAAAACAGAAAACTTTGGATGACGAGGGATTTGGGAGGCATTGGCACCGCGCCCAAGTGTGAAGTGTTAGCAACTCGCCATGCTTCATCCCACGGGAGATTCGGGAGATCGCACACAACATAACTCTCTCATCTGCCTAAAAACTTGTATAGTAAGGAGAGATGCTGCGTTACGGATATGGAACAACATATGGGACATTCGGTTACATGGAAAAAGGTCATGTTTCAGGTTTCAGTGCACCCCAAATGGGGAAAAAGCGAGAGAGAGCTTTGCTTCGCCTTGTCTCCCCCAATCAGCGCCGGCGACTCTAAAGCCGTACGACCCCAGTCCCAATGGGATGCCGCGGAGCCTTTTCCGTCACCCGGCTATTGACAAGTACTTGGACCGTTGTCGCTACTGTAGATACCGCTTGTCGCTGACACATGGGCCCATAACGGATTAGCTATATATACATATATAACCTATATATATATATAACAAACTTTTTAGCCCTAACTGGGGGGCCAAAACTAACGAGTTGTTTTTATGTAGATCCAGAGCAAAAAAGGTCTGGATCTACATAAAAAGATACAATACATCGATATTTCCCCCACACTGCCTTTTTCTAGAAAGACAAGATTTCTGCGATTATTGCTGGGACTTAACATTTCCCGCTGCAATGTTTTAGAATATATTAAAAATAATTCTAACATTGATCTAGTAAACTAAAAGTGCTTTAAATTAGAGCTTACAATTGCTTAAACATAGTTTCAAATTTAATTCTTTCGGAGATTTCAATTTCAATTTCGCTCACAATCTTATTTATAAAATAAAATACCTCAAACATTGATCTAATATACTAAAAAAAATGAAATTACTAGATTCAAAATGAGAGAATTTACGATAAATTAAACGGAAAGTTTGTAAGTTTTTTTTGTATTTTTCTTACATTTTTGTGTTCTCTGCTTCAATTTTAGCGCAATTTTTATGGATTAATAAAAATTGCTGGGCCTTTTACACGATCCGAAAGCGTTACTTGTATACTTTAATTAAAGGACATAAAACCTGAGCGTTACGAACGCGCATTGTTACTGCGTTCACACGCTTTTGTACTTTTTCCCAAAACCAGACGTGGACCACGAACTTCTCTACAAAAATTCTTTCTTTGCAAGACAAAGGTAAATGAAAAATAAAAAAAATAAAAAAATAACTTTTTTTTCAAGTTTTTTTTTCTCTAAATTAAAAACCATTTCATTACAGCTCGCTATAACTCATCTTTTGGGCATGTAATAAAACTTAAAAAAGTAGCGCTGTCACACATTAGACGTGTAACAAACATATAATTCCCTTCGTTATTAAATCTAATTACTTTGCCCTTTCCTCCCGAGAAGAAAAATTAGTGTGGGCAAACCAGTGGCCCACCCATATCCCCAACTCAAATTAATATCTCACCCAATAAGCTTTAAAAAAAAAAGAAAAAAAAAATAGTTTCGCCAGCTGCCGCTCGTTCAATTACATTCAGCATGAGACTGCACCGATCTTAACGGTTGGCAACGTGTGAGGTCAAATCGCTTCACCATGTTCGCTCTTTACAATTAAACCCGAACTATCTTAACACAGCAGTAGGACTGCGGGAAGGTAATTGTGAAGATATATACATATATATCCATATCTTCCCCCCCAACGCGGTCTGGCTGCCTTTTTTGGTCCTGCGTTTTATTGCTATCAGTCCGGTTATCATGACCAGTAGTGCCCCCTCATTAAAGAGCCAGTGCAAACCAGCAACCCTTCTTCTGCTACTGCTTTTTCTCCTGATTACTTTTAAACTCGCTTTAGCTGCCCATCTAAGGCTCCAGTTAGCTCGGCAGAGGCGCTTTAGCACGCCACGATCGGAGCAAAACGCGGAACATGATATCTCCTTAACCGATCCTTTAATTTCGATCAAATTTAGTGCGGTAGTTTTCATTCACTAATACGAAGTGCACTGTCGGATAAATTTGATTTAATTAAGCTGATTTCAGGTAGTCGGCCACGAATTTCCATGTGGTTGAAAATGAATTTCACATTTTGCAAATTTATTAACAGTTGGAAATCAAAATTTAACATATGGTGCACTAGGCATTAGTATGCCCAACTTTACTGTCAGAAGCTTTTCTTTGTATTAAGCGAAAATGTACGCTTTCAGTCGAACATTGGTTACTTATTCCTCCGCGCTGAATCGCCTATGCGCCTGCATTGTCTAGCTTCTAAACACTCGTCTGTTTCTTCTTCTAGAATATGTACACACATACATATAGGTTACATGGAACCTATTCAACATCCAGCAAGTATGGACAAAAGACGCTGCTGGGCTACGGGAGCGATCCTTTTTGCGTCCTTTATGTCGAGGTGGTGTTCCTGTGTGCTCTAATGACAGGCTTCCCCGCGGGATGCTGCTCTGGCCTTTGGCCTCCACGGTTATTCGGCACCTTCGTCTGCTTCGCTCTCTTATCTTCCTTAGATAGCAAGCAAACTACTCTCCAGCCTTTTATCTGGCAAGGAGTTATTATAATAAGGCTGGATACAGAAGCAACTTGGTTAGCTTAGACCAAAGAACCCTTTCCCCCCAAAAAAAAATTTCAAAAAAAGAGGCACTTCATTACCCCACTCTATTCCAAAAGAACGCGAGAAGATGATTTCTTTTTAGAATGGAACGTTTCTTACTTTTAATTCATGCTTTTAAGGAGTAAAAAGACAGAAAAAATGAGACATTTTCAAGAGGAACTTTTCCTTGAAAGGAGGGAATTTCATTTCTATAAGAATTAAGAAAGCATATTTCTACTTTTTTTTCTTTTTTTAGGGGGTAGAAATTGATGGTTGGAAGGCTTTCTAATGTCTTTTAAGGTTTTACTGAATTCCAGGGACAATGACAAGATGCGCCTCATCAAGAAGACACTGGGAAACTATTAACCATGACAAAATCTCATTTGCTCCTTCTTCACGGCGCCTTATCTTCAAGTTCGGGGGCTTTTGGGCTTCTGGCGGCCTTGGGAAGCACAGCAGACAGAAAAATGGACTCGTTGGGAAGGAAGAATGGCCACAAAAGGTGGAAAAGAAAAGCCTCTCAATAAAAAAATCATTTTTTTTTCATCCTTCGTTTTCTTTTCTGAAGCCTTATCCTTTTGGACCATAACATATTGCAAGTCTAAACTCACCTCTAATACCTTCATTACTTTGGCGAATCCGCAAAAAAAAAATGAATTTCTCCTTTTATTTCATTCAAAATTCATAAATTAGAGCGACGTTAATAGCTAAGATGACGTGCTTAAAAACGAAGACGATGTTGTTAAAAACTTAAAACGCCATTTTGTTTTAGAGTCGTACCCATAAAAGCTCATGTACCAAGTCCGGGAAATAACAGTTAACTTTAATTAATAAGCCATTAAAGTTATATGCATCGCATATTGTTCCTATTATCCATTATTGTTCATTACTGTGACTCGATTAACTTAACGCAGCTAAAAATCAGCTAAAATGCAACTTACAGCAAAGCAAATGTACAGCTGATATTAAGTAAGCTCCCGTTTACCATAGCTCGGTATTGGTATTCATTGTTACCCTTTCAGATGGGGATTTCCTATGTCGGTAACGTAAAAGCGTATTTTCGTTGTTAGCAAGAGTTGAGGCTCCCATATACATTAGCTCGGTATAGGTTCATAATTTCAGTGTTGGCAAGAGATAAGAAGTATTGCTCTTTCATTGTTGTAATTTCAGACCGGGATTGCTTATGTCGGTGACGTAAAAGTGTCAAATTTTCGTTGTTGGCAGGAGTTAAGGCTCCCGATACCTTAGTTCGATATAGGCGGTTAGCGTGGGGAAATTCGGAGTAACAATTCGAGAAAACCAATACATTTAATGAAAAGATTCTTTGACAGTAATATCTTGAGCTTGCTAACAGGTAGTGCACAACCAATGCGCATTGTTTTCCAGTGAGTAATACAATAGCAATATGCAAATGAAGTTTGCAACTATGAGAAAACGTTGCCTAAGAATTTGTTCTTTGGGTTGTGCACTAATTGCTAACAAAAGAAAACTTTTCTTTTCGTTTGCTTTCAAATCTGACAAGCCGTTTTCCAGAAATCTTCTTCCGACTTGATTTGGGACATTATGCTGCTGCAGCCAACTGTGGTGGCAGATTGTACTTTTCAGAAGCAAAACAAGCCGGCAATTAGTAATCTATTTCTTTGCCCAATTACTTACGCAAGGCTTTGCAAAACAATAACAACAACAGTGCCATCTTGTGACCCTTTCCCGTCAATAAGCTAAGGCATACGAGAGCCTTAAAGAAAAGTTATGCTTGCAACTATACATTTTCATTGTTGCCACCTATATTTTCCATTGTTGCACTATAGGTTTCATTGTTGCGTGATATCGTAAGCTTGGTGCCGTGCAAATTACGTTGGCACAATGGAACATTCATTGTAACCATGCAAGTTTCTTATTGCGATCTAAATTTCATTGTTGCACTGTCATGTTTCATTACGGCATTGCCAATTTCATTGTTTCCATTCCATGTTTCATAGTTTACAACGTTAGTTACCTTTCCTCGATCAATGACAAGGTCGTCGTTGCAGTGACTTTCTCACTGTTGGATTCAAAACTTGGATTCAAAACAATAACAAAATCAGCGCCATCTGTGATTATTCCGCATCAATAAGCTAAGGTAGACGGGAGCCTCAGGGTCATCTTCCGTTCGGGCGACTGAAAACAAGTTTAATACTTTAAACAGATCCTGATTGAGATTTTTCTACGGAAAAATTAAAAGTTGGAATGAATCGTGTAGTAAATTAGTGAAAATTTAGCAACGTAATGAACCTTAACCAGTTAAGCGTTTTAAATCCTATTTTTGTTTATTTTTTCATCTCCTGAATGGTTTGGTTTATGAGGTAAAGCATCTATTCTAGAACGGATGAAGAAAGTCCCGAAAGAAAGCAAAAAGGCTGTGGTCTTTAGTCTAACAGCTTAAATGCGTGAATGGGCCTAATTGGAGTATTGCATTGCATAAGACGGATGTAACATCCACATGAAAAAGGTCTTTTGCAAGTGGACATTGCCCATCGCACGGGCGATTAAAAGCAGGATGCACTCGCTTCCGTTACCACACACTTAACATGACATCCTCCTCCGCCTAACCACCCACCCTTACCACCCTTATTCTCCCCCCTTACCCTGAAAACCTATACCCACAGACACATACACAACATTTAAGGGTGCTGCTTTTACACCATCATCATCATCCCAAAGTTAGTTAGATGGACAGGTATGAAAGGGCAGGTCAGCGCTAGGGATTTTTACAATGGTCATTAACGATGCGCAAAGGCAAGCTGGGGTTTTAGTTTTCCCCAAAAAGCCTTTATTATTCCGTACCAGCCAAGCCACGCAAAGACTAATAAGGTGGACAAGCCACCGGAAGTTCCCAGCCCCATTCAAAGAGCAACCTCCGTTAGAGATATGCTCTTCTTCTTCTTCCCTGCTTGTTCCTCTTCTTCTTATTACTCTTCTCTTTCTGTCCAGGTTTCTCCTCAAGATTTCTAAAATATAGATATATATTACCTGATGTGGTGTATCCTCTATCCTTTAGAAACTTTTACGCAAGGCTTTGGCTGAAAACAATAAACAACCATCAGCGCCATCTGGGAGTGTTTCGCGTCACTAAGCTAAGTGGATCCGGGAGCCTTAAGGGCCTTGTTCTTCTTCCTGCGTCATCATCATCAAATACAAACATCTCATCAGTAACCGAAAACCTTCTCTTGATACCTCTGCCCTGCGTTCTCATGGTATGACGTATAGAAAACAAAGTGGGACCATATCACCATAATAAGCCCAATTGCCTTGCCACGCTCTACAGCATAGAGCTCGCAACCATCAATGCATTTTTGTTCCCTTTTACTGCTCATCCAATAAACATTACACGCAATATAGAGAAGCTTCTCCTTCTCGGAAAACCCTCTTTTTCCTTATTTCTTCTTTGAGGAAGAAACAATTTCCCTCTGAAGAAAGGAACACACAAAGGGGAAATTGTAACCTTCTAAATGAATCATTAATTCTTTCTTTCTTACTTAATTTTGATGAATTACTTTATACGAATTTCTTAATTTTGACGAATTACTATAATATTTATTATTCGTGTACATTTGTGTACAGCTAAACTAATTTTTTTTTTATTTTTTATTTTCCCACTAATTTTTAGGAAGAAGTTAAGGAACAAGTGAATTTCGGTCACACTCTGCATGCCCGAAATTCAGAACTGTTCTTCACTACGAAAAACCGTTTACACAGCAACCACCAAACTAGTATTCAAATGTGTTTTTCCTTAAATTTTCTTAATAATACTTTTGGATTTCATGCATTTACCCCAAATTTAATGTATATTGCGAAGAATAGTAAGGAAAATGAAAAGTGAAGGGATTTTAAAGACTTTAAGTGAAGATTCTTAGAAAATCTCCCTGTTTTCCATCATTTTTAAATGTTTACAAAAGAAACAAGGCAAACCTAAACGAGCTTCCCTTTTACGTGATAATACTCCTTGTTTTAGAGTTTTTTTTCTTTTTTTTAAACGCATCCAAATGGATAATAAGCGCCTTTGGAAACCCTTTCGTTTTGTTTTTTCTTTTTAAAAAAAACTAATAGCTAAGCAAAGGGTACAATAGTACACCAGTTTAGAAACGTTTAAAAAAAAAGAAAAAAAATTCCCATGTCGAGTTAATTTTTTATTTTGTTTTTGAAAACGTTTTTCGTCTTACACTTGTCGACGACTTTGAGTTTAAAGCTCGGGGCTTTTACATGCTTGATAGCTCTACTTTTTTTTTAACCTCCACACTTAAGAGATGCCGTTTTGAAAACTTTCCAGAGCGCTCTAAACTATCCAAAAAAGCTCCATCACACTTAACTCTTCTAGAATGTGTATTTTATGACTTTCCTTCCCGCATATTAGAAAGCCCCAGGGGGTTTAGAAACGAACCCCAAAAAACGCTGGGCTTTTTGAACCCTTAATAACCTAAACAAAAAAGTTATTACTATAAATAAAGAAATAAACTAAACTAAAATAAAGAAAAGGACAAGTTTCATATTCCTATTTGGTGCTTGACAAGATCCTGCCCAATCCTTTAACGATATCTAACTGAAGCCTAAAAGGGGTCAAAATAAATCTTATCAAATCAATAAATAAAACAAAATAAATACGAAAATTTTTAAAAAAGCTAATGCAGTAAATAGAATAATTTTCCTATGCATTAACTTTAACATTCCTATGCATTAACATTACATTAATTTTCCTATGCATTAAGATAGCTAACCTAAGTCATAGAAAAACGGCCAAGATAGAGTAAAAGTCAACTAAAAAAGAATCAAAAAATCGGATAAAGGAAAGAACGAAAATAATGATAATACATTGAAATTAAGGAAATAAAAAGAATACAAAATAAGGAGAAAAAAGGCGAGATAAAAGCTAATTACAGAGTACCCCAAGTTCAATTGCCCATGCTTGACCTCATGTCGCTCATCATACGGGTTTGCACGCGAGAAAAGCGGCAATGCAATTAAAGACAGGCAGTTAGTTACTCATAACACACAACTACTATATGGATATGGATAGACTCCTCCCCTTTACCCAACCGCCTCCGGCTGCCGCTACCCCCGCCACACAAGATTATCCATAATAGAAGGCCGTGAGAAAAGTAACGTTAAGATAACCACCATTTGCCCCCAAACTCCCAAGACTCCTTCCTCCCCCTTTATTTTTACTAGTACACAGGTCGTGAGATAGGTTAACCTGAGTTAAAAGCTCGCACTTTTAAAAACCTTTTTCCGAATGAAACAATTGCCCCGGCTTTTATTGTTCTTCTCCCAAGCAGAAGCACCTTGTTCCCATGTCTTTAGATTACTCACCTATATACGTCACTTGCCTTTAGAGCACTCCTTAAACTCTCCAAATAGTGTCGGTACTTGAAACTAAATGCTTAAATTCAATCCTTGGAAATTAGCCAAAAATGGTGCAAAAATTCTGTGAATCCCATTTTTTGTTGACATTTTAATTTGTAGTGCTTCATCTCTGTCTAATAGAGGGCAGTTAGATCATTTTAAGGCGCAATCAATCTCCAGAATTTTCACTGTTGCGTCATGGCGTTTTTAGGCTTGGGCTTTTCATTATTTTCATTATTGGCACCAAGCTACCGACGCTTGGTGCCAAGAGAAGCCGAAGGAGCGCTATCAAGTCCGGCCCGCTAAAACGTTCGAAAATTTTGACGGCATGGCCGCTATAAGTGAAGCCCGTCTTCTGGAATGTAGTACCGTATACGTAGCAGGGCTTGACTCAATAGATTTTAAATGATTTACAATAAGGAGAGTTTTGTAAGAATATTTAGAAAAGAAGTAGTTTCCTGCTAAAGACTCTTTAAAACACACTATTGGAATAAATAATGGAATATTCCCCCTTCATAGAGCTTAAAAGCCATGTTATTAATTAATCCAAGCACCATTTGCGTTTCTCGCGAAGGTATGAATTAATAAGCGCGTTATCAAAGAGCAATTTGGGTCTATATAGGTACACAGTAGCATCCCGAAAGGAAAGGGAACCCAGGGGAACAATAGTCGCATGTGTCCACTAATATTGCTTAACGCGAGCTACTTCACAATTCATTAGAGGGGGGTCCAAACAACATAGCTCCAGGGTTTATTACTAACCAGGAGGGGGTCGAGTTAGCAATAATCAACCTAGCTTGCTTTCACAGGTGTGGTTAAAAAGGGGAGCTCTTAACGACTCTTTGGGTCATATTATATATATACTTCTATTATATATATATATTATATTATACTTATATTATATATATTTATATATATACTTCATATGCTTAGTAACGTACGTACAGTACATGACTACAGGTACACCGCCAAAAACTTGATGTTCGGTATGATTCTTAACAATACGAAAGGCAAAAGAGATAGAGTAGGAGGAGTAGGAGGAGGCGAAGAAAAAGAGGGCCCAAAAGTAATGAAGTACCAGAGAAAGAGCAATCCATAACCGAACAAGGAGTACGTTGTCGTGCTATCGTCCATGCTTTCCAATACTGTTGTACCCAAAAAAGAGGGAAAAGGGGTGTTTTATACAGCTAATAGAATGTTCGCCGAGCCGAAGCGAGCTGAGCTGAACGAGTTGAGCAGCTCTCACTTGTAAAACGTAAAAAGAGAGAAGAGGGGGGTCTTTCTTAAGAGGGAATAAAGGGGAGGTTAGCGAGTCTTAATCCAATATTCACGAGAACCTTGGAACGATACATCCGCTTGTAGGTCGATACATCCAACCTTGTCTAGCATAGAAGCGGACAGTACGGTACGGTGCAGGACAGTACAAACTTTTACCGTACGTACCTAACGTACCCCCGCAGGAAGTTACGAAGCTGAAACCTCCTCTTTTCCTTTAAAAAAGGGGAAGGGTGAACACAGCTATCCTGACGTGATCGTCGATACTGCAGACATGACCCCTTGGCTCCGCCCCCCTTTTCCTAAGAATACGGGTTGTACTTGACCGGAGCTGAGTACTGTACTATTATAGTGAAGGAGATAATGGGGACTCGGAATGTGGAAAACGTTCATTCATTCGTATATTCATTCCAGGGACAATAATACCCGTAAAAGGCAGTAAAAACAAGTCGAAAACGAGGCAAAAGCATAAACCTTTATCCAAGTTACTTTTATAGAGCGAATATATGTACGTGAGGTGCCCAAGAGGACGACAACGAAGCGTGCAAGTATCGCCCGAACGTTATGGTCGTAAAGACGACAACAATAAGTCATAACGAGGCCTTAACAGGTGCTTTTGAACGATCTAGCCCCCCGAAATGACGGAAAAAGAGTCACAACCAGGCTCTCCTACACGTACCGTACTTCACAGCCCTTCAAGTTGTAAGGTACTAACCTATAGTAGTGGCGTTATGCTTGTTGTATTGCGGGGGAAATAATTCATCAAAGAATGACTCGGAAAACACGCCCCTTTAGGGTACGAAAGCTTTGACCAAGTTTATGTTCTGTTTTTTTGAAGCTACACCTGTTTTTTTAACGTGGTTGGGGGGGGGGGGGGACATGGAAGGTGAAAAAGGGTTAGTTTGGGCTATTCACATTCTGTAGCGTGGCGCTGACATCCTCAAGTGGTGCAACAGAGCAACACACTTGAACGCTTTTCAGAAAACGAGGGTAGCGTTGTATTAATGCCGAAGCAACAATAGAGAGCTAGACTAAACCCCCCTCTTCGGAAACGGTTGACTGGCTTTTTGGAACCAATTATTGTCAAGTTTATTGTGCGAATAGAACGATTTAGTTGGGGTGGTTTGGACGGTGGAAAGGGTAGTTGCGTTTGGCATAACATTCTAACTCATCATCCTCGCTTTTAGGTCCTGGGTTTTTAGGGAAATATTGCTTGCTTGGATGCACCTCCAACGCTTATTGTGGGCTCATCCTGTTTGCATACGCTGACAATCCTTGAGCGGCTCATTTTCCATGCTTGATTTAACCCGCCGCGTCGCTTCCCTGCGCATCTGGACGCGCAGGGACGTTTTGGGGTACACAACATTCAGTTTTCCGACGGCATCGTAATTATAGACAGTAGGCCTGTATTAACTATCTAATTTTAATAGTGATTGCCAATGAAGCAACAAACCTTCGCGTCGGCTTGGGGCTCTATTTTCAAACTAGCTTAAATCTCTTTTTAAAGTGGAGAAAAATCTGAAAAATTGTAAGCTGCACGTCATATTGTCTAAAGCTTCTTGCTGCCAAATTGCGTTCCAATTGGATGAATCGTCAGGGAAATAAGCGACTTTGACCGTGCGCCGTTTAGCGGGGCTCTGCTCGCGCGGGAAAATCAGGTTCCGGCGACCATTGCGGAAAACGTGCTTCACTTAGAGCGACACTGTGCTGCACAATGCCGCCTAAAGAAAGGACGGCGACGTTTAGCAGGAGACTTTATAGCGCTCTTCGGCTTCCCTTGGTAACGCAACAATGAAAAACGCGAGCCAATTTGAAGCTCAAGAACCAAGGGCATGACGCAACAATGAACAACTCAAGCTTGAACTCAAGCTAAAAGAAGCCATGACGCAACACTGAAAAATACGAATCATAACTACAGCCACAACGTAATAATGAACAGTTCAAGGTAAAGTGGGAGCAGAAAAACGTTCTCAATTGAGTCATGGAATCAGTCAAAAGGTTTTGGAATGGTGGCAAACCGATTTTGATATTCATCGTGACGTCATCATCCCCAGTGCCATATTTTCGTCCTTGGCCAAAAGCTTAAAGTTTCCTACGGCACACCAAGCGCCATAGCCGTCAGATACACTTGGTTAATAATAAAGTACACGGAACGTAACGTAATGTAACGCTATATACACCTTCTCGGACTATCACCAAACCCAACGAGAGCGCCATTGTCGGAGTCATCTTCGCCAAAGAGGTCCCCCCCCCCCCCCCCCCCCCCCCCCGCCGCCCCGACTTTCCTTTCGTACTATATTCATTGCGCGTCAAGGATCGGCGGAAAAAAACAACAACAGACCCCCCCACAAAAAAGGGTAAAGCTTAATCAAGAATCCCCACAAGAAACCGCTTTTCGGTTTCCAATTGGGTACGTCGCCAGACTTCAAGCTGGTCAGTAGCGCCGAGACCCCGCCTTTTCACTCGCATGGATCCATGGGATCGCTCAGCCCGAAAGGGAAAGCGTGCAAAGTGCTGCGCAACCGGGAATACTCCTGAACGAAACCCCGAGCACGCCCATATAGAGCAGCCCAAACCACTTGTCTCTTCTCGTAGGTGTCAGAGTAAAGTGAGTAACATTCGAATGCTCAAATTCCTCCCCATCAACACAAGAACAATCTCGCCCAGGGTTGGCATCCATTCCGTGCCCTTTAGCTTCCGAAACTGGGGAACTTGGTTACTCCAAGACCTGTTAGAGGAGGCACCACCAGGCAGGCCCAACAAAAGGATAGTAGCGGAAAGGGAGAGGGGACCCTAAGCCAAGTAGGAGCGAGCACCCATCGCCAGCAGCCAAGCACCACTTAATTCCTCCATGAGCCCCATCACGACCATCAGACCCATCAGTCCTTGGCCTCGCGTCTAACCTCTCGCACGTCCAACTTTGGCTCGGTGGCTCCAACTTGCAACCGGACCTAAAGCCCCTCAAACTCCACAATCAAACGTAGATTCCCCAGTAATCCTCTCCGAATGTGCCACAACACTTTACGCTTCAATTCCGAAGACAGTGTGTCGTCGGAATCCGTTAGTGACTTCCGAGTATTGACGTAGACAATCAAAAGTGCGGCTGCAGTTCCGAAATTTCGGGTGCTTCGGGTGTTAAAAGTAGTTAAAAGTATTGAAGGAAGCTTCAACACATCGGGGAATCCACTTAACCCGCTTTATCCACGAGATTGCCCATACTAAAGTGAACCATCGTGGTGAGCCTTCGACTATGACGGTAGATATTGCAGTGCACCCTCAAGATACTGCCCTACGACTCAAGATGACGGTCACCGGCCGCGACAGTTCGGAGGACACTTCGAGCCCTTCCAACAGTCAAAGTTCCAAGCTCCTCGTCGACGGCACCAGTTCAAGTGGCGGACATGTGAGTCATGACCCGGCGAGTCCCACGCCGTTGTCGCCGAAGACGCAGCAGAGTAATAACAATAATGGTAGCAAAGCGTCGCCGACGCCTCCGTCGGTCACGGCGACGACCCATTCCTCGCCGAATCCGCAGCACAGACCCAAGTTCATGATTACCGACATTCTCAAAAGTGACAGCCATCCCCAGTCGGGCGGTGAGCTACAGTCCCGACAGTTAACCTCTCCGGCGGGACCCAACGGTTCCCTGTACACTTACGGCCATTACGCGTTACAACACCCGTACAGTGCGGCCGCCGTCCTACACATGGGACACCACCATCATCATCCTCACGCGGGATTTACGCACCCGGCCACCTCAACACCCCACAACCTCCATCACCCTCACCACCACCCTCACGGATTAACGCTGCCCCACTTGACGACCCCGTTACATTTGCTAATGTCCTCGCCGCCGCTGCATCCCCATCCGTCCCTCAACCCCGTAGGAGGGAGTGGCAGTGGCAGCAGCGCCGGATCTTGTGCGACGCCCAATTCCATCGATTCCTCTCCGCGAGATCTGTCGCTCCGCGGCGGCAACGACGCCTCCATCTGCCACAAAAGCGACGTCTTGGACGTCCTTGACGCCTGCGAAGACGATGCCTCCAATTCCGATCATTGCGACGACAAAAACGACCTCAGCGACTCGGAATCCATCACATGTAAGTTTCAAACACTACTTTTCCCCACTCTTCTATCAATTCTATCATCCTATCCACTATCTCCCTTAGCCGATCACCAAACCCAACCAAAAAAAATTCCCAAAAATCAGTCTTGTCACCGTGTATGTTCCGTTCGCGGGTCTGTTAGGTAGAAAACGATGCCCCAAAGCTCGTAGTCACATAAATCCCCAATCGCTCCCCGTGCATATTTCATGGCCGACAATGTCATGTCACGAAGAAGATGGACCAACTTATCAGTCAAACTGGGAGAGGGGGAGTTCGCTTGTTTGATTGCGCTTGAATCTCGCATCGCATCCGCAACAAATTATAGCCAATCTTTGGCTGTACCCTCGTCACTAGTTCAAAAGGTCGGTCATCAACTTTGCAAAAGTTGTATTCCACTGAGCCACATGCGAACCTTTTCGTCACCCAATCGGGAGGCCAATTGAACAAAATACCAGGGTTGGGGTACCTAGTTCATTTGCTTTTTCCCTCAATTTTTCACTACGCAACCCCTTCTACCAATTTCCGTCTATTTTCCCCTTCATCTAGAAGTTTTCCGGGGGAATTTTTGGTCAGCACAAAGTAAAGAAAAAGGAATTTGAATTAGAGGAAAAGTGCACAGCTCTCGTGCTACCGTTAACTTTCCCATAACCCCCGTCCATTGGGTCCTTTTTATTTGTATTTGGTACTGTGAAAACACATCTTGCGTGCCTTTAACTTAAGGGAAAAGAGATTGGACGAAAAGACGAGTTGACTGATACACAACAGTGAAATTGTCCCCTCTTCGCTCGGGTGGCAACCTCCCAACCTGAATATTCATTGTTGATCCCCATAGCGCTCCGATGTGGCGCAAAGAAGGTTCCAGCCCTAACAAAACTCCCCTGAAGACCTACTAAATTCGCAAACTACCCAATAGAATACTCGAAATTACCCAAATAGAATCTTCTTCTAATCCCTGTTAGTTCTAGAGCGTATACGTGTCCGTTAGTTCTAGGTGTACGTGTACGTAAGTGTCCGTTATTTCTAGGTGTACGTGTACGTAAGTGTACGTTAGTTCTAGGTGAGGTCTACGAGTATGAAATTCCATTCCAAGTTTCCCAAGTATGAAATTCTAGAGTCGTAGTCTGAACTTGGAACTACGTGAGCATTTCAAATCCTTCCACTGTGTTTCGTAGAAAGGTGCAATATCGTTGAATCCGAGTCAATTTCTTCAGTGTAACGCTCCAATGGAGGGAACGTCCCCTGAAAGTAGCGCTCCCTAACTCCTGACAAGTTCCTACAGTTCGACCGAATGGGAAACCCAGCCACACTGATTACAGAGCGCGAAGACGACGTGTTGAAAAAAAAACATCCAAATCAAACTAAATTCCCGGAAAACAAATAAAATAAATAGGAAATTGACATTCAAACTCTAAAAAAAAGGTAAGTTGAAACCGTGCTCGAGCTCCGTAACTCTTAAATTCTGGTCTAAGTCACCTTTAAGCTTTTGAGAGCCAATTAAGGATTCAAACCAAGAAGCACAAGGTAGCCAATTTAGGCAAAGTGACAGTCCGGGCGAAAAAAAAAAGCGAAGCCCTTTTTCCCCTTACTTGAGCTTGTCAAAGAGTTGCAAGTTTCCCTGAACGAACGACTGAGATGTTCCGCCGAGCGACACGGAGAGAGAAAGAGATAGAGAGACGCTCTTTTCTGTCACACTGTTCCAACATATCCTTCAAACGCTGTCAAATCCTCAACTCCCTAAAACTACGCGACAGCTGCTTGACAATCTCATTAGACTATAATCGCATAACGGTTTCACGGAAAAGGGAGAAAAACTTGAACAGGAAAGCTTGGCAAGTCTTGTGCATACTGTGTATGTGTTTGTACCACTCTATCAATACTTTGAAGCCGAATCCACCTCCCTTTTAACCCCCAAAAGGTGTTCGGATACTCCCCAAATCATTGGTGAATCATTGGAGAATCATTGAAAGACACTAGAAGGCATTAGGAAGCCTCAAAGATCAAAAAGTTATCAAAAGTTGCTGTTTCTGAGAAATTACGACACAATTGCTCCCAATTCACGCATTTCAGGCTCGCCTAGATCGAAGATTCGACCTATGCTGGTTCTGATTCACAAAACCCACCCTAAAAGTTCATTTATCGAAACGCAGATCCAGAACAGTACCCCAAACGAATGAATTAGTGTCTGGGAACTGTTTTTAGCTTCCTTATGGCTTTCTGGGTTGTCCTAAATGCAGGTAAAAGTGAACTGCGGGTACAAAAAAGGTTTGGTGGTACAAATTGGAAGGACCAGGAAAGAAATACACAAGGTAAAAACGATATTAGAAGGGGAAACCAACTAGAGATAGTATATACCGAGCAAATGGAGAAGTTGCTTTGGGAAGTAAAAAAGTTCGAAAGGAAAACTTTGGGCTTTGCGGTCGGTACTTTATATGGCCCTTGTTTCATTTTGCCACTTCTGGGAGTAAAAGAGAAAAGACAGAGAACTCGGCAAAGCCGCCAGTTTTTAATTGACGTTCGTTCCGGTTTCTCCCCGGCCGCTCAATAAATGAGGGTTCAAGTCCAGTGCCCTTCTGTTCCCTCCAAAGAAGGTCTATTTTGTTGTTGGGATCATTTGAAGCTTCAATTTTTCAATTTTTTTGGGAGTTTTACCCCGTTGACTGTTCATTCACAAAAATCTTAGCAATCCATAGCTCATGGAAGCTTTTGGGAGAAGAATTTTATGTTTTTTCATGAATTCCCAACAACTTTCAGGGATTTTTATTGCCATTCTTAGGGGCCTTCTGACCAGCATCCGAACCATTAAAACGACTTGTTTCCGCCAGGGAAATGGAACCACGGTGGCTAATTTCCATTACTCATGTCCACGCTTCTCGCCTCCTCTGTATACTTTTCTACGAATCTGTGTATCTATATACGGATAGATAGAACCTTCCTAAACTTTTCGCTCTCGCCTCCTTTGTAAAGTACTGCGGGGGCAACAGTGAATATTCGGTTTGAGGGGGTTGCAGTTCAAGGCAAAACGATCAATTTCACTGTTGTCTTTTCAATGTTGCGTACAAGTCAAGTCAAGTTGTCTAGGTTGTACTTACTCTAGTCTCCCTCTATAGTAAGTCTCTCTCTTACTGTAGGTACTATGGGAGCAACAGTGAATATTCAGTTTGAGGGGGTTGCGATTCGAGGAAAAAGGGTAAATTTCACTGTTGTCTTTTCAGTATTGCGTATAAAGTCAAGTCGTCTAGCTTGTATTTGCTTTAGTTTATAGCTATGGATGGATAGAGCGAATAGAACCATTCTACACCGAAACCTCTATCGGTAAGACTATCGCACAGAAGAGATTCATACACACGCTTCCCTTTACTTTGAATGGAAAGGGGGCCCCCTTTCCTATATGACCCTTGTTTGTGTTTTGTATGTGTAAGCCAAAGGATTAAACGAGATATCGGTCCCAAAGTGGGTCGGCAAATAACCGCCGTGGAGGGACCAACTACCCGATATCATCACTATACTATCATCAACCGATGCGAGATGGTATCGATCGCATCATACGATCCAAAACTTTGAATTCGAACTTTATCCTAAGAATTGTGTTCCATTGAATGTTTGGATCCCTAAAAGTATCAAACGTTGCGTCACTGAACTTTCTATCGTTAACGAAGTAGATTCGATTTTAACTGTTCCCTTTAAACAGGTTTAGCTTAAAAACGGAATGGAATCCATATCGAGGAAAGGCAACTGTCTCATTTTAATTAAAAAAATAAGAAAATGGGACATTTCTCCTTTTTCTATTTTCACCTGTTTTGCAATTTGCAGTTTCTCCTAAATTTCTTCTTCTTACTCGTAGATTCGTTGAAACTTGCTTCTAAAGCTTAAAAGTCATATACACTTAACTGTCATATACACTTATTTCAAACCTCAAGAAACGACTTAAACTGTCTAAAGCGACCATGCAATCCCGAAAGTGCATGTTTGTAGAGGAAAATCAAAATTCCTGAGATTACTAAACCATGAGTGACGGACTGCGCAGTAATGGAAATCTACCCAAAAGTATTTCAATTCTAAACAACTGGAACTACTTTTCTGAGTTTGGCTGCGAATTGTAATTTCTGAAACAGAAGCTTAGAGACCTATATTAGCGCCAAAAAAGAAACACATTGAAACAACTTTGGCAACGAGTACTCGCAGCAGCATTTCCTTTTTTTAAAAAAAATTTGATTTTATGTTTGGGGGGTTGAAAAAAATAACCTTGAGTGGTCATTATGCAGTACTCGCAGTAATTATACTTTTTGTTGTTGTCTGACACTTACATTAAAAGACTCGAAATTAGACAAGGGGGTTGAATCTTCGGCTTTCCTTTCAACTTGATACGCTTTGGCTCTAGGGAACATTCCATACCTCTATAAAAAATTGTTTTTTTTTTGCTTTGTTTTTAAAGTCGTTGGATTGAGCGACTCTATCCTAGACACTGTTTGGTGTTGGTCCATCCAAAGTTCTCTAAAACAGACCTTAATTTCCTTCCGTCATGGCTAAGTTGGCGCACAAGACTTGTTTTACTCGTTACAATTATTGTTATTACATAAATGGCGCTGTGGCTAACAAGCCAAGTATAGTCAAACGGTTGGGATAGTAGTTTCTAGTTTAGAAAAGTCCTTCGTTCTTATGTCTCTTGTGTTTTCCCAACAAGTAGGAAGAGAGCCCATCATCTTCCACGCACTGACGAGCTTCTAATTTACCTTTTCGGTGGCGATTACGCTCTTCTACTCTCTCTCTTTATTTTTCGTTTGTTTTTCGTTTCTCTTGGGTAAGTTACACGTGGCGAACCCTTTAAACAGCCCAAAGGAGCACAACTCAAGGCAAATCTGTCACGCTACCTCGAACTTTGTAGTGTCAGAGCGAGCAAAACACCTCCCAATGGCTATTTTGCGAAAAAAAACTAACTTTTTTCATGGCTAGCAATTCATTTTTTTTTTGGCGAAGTTACTTTCTGGACATGGCATTTCTGCTTAAACACGAATGCGAGATAACACTTTGGGGCATTTTTTTAATTTTTTTTAATTGGAGGAAGACTGGCGAATGCCAAATTGGTGAGTGCTGAAACGTTATAGGAGCTAATTAAAGGTACTTTGCATAAATTCAAGACGAATGGCCAACGTGACGCTTGGCACGTTATCAGCACTAGTGACTGGGGTGCAAACGGAACTTGTAGCTAGCGGTTTAGGTTACGCTGTACTTAGCACGACACTATTTTGGCGAAGCTTTTCGGAAAGGGAGGCCAAAGAGTGTTTGAAAAGGCAAGGAAAAAGGGAAGAGTTGAAATTAACGGCACATTTTCTTTCTTTTCAATCTTTTGGGGGAAATGTAGCGAAAGGAGGCGAAGATCGGAGTGGGACCGATTCACGCAATACCAACGAGCTGTCCGACAAATCCTTATCGAAGAAAGCCAGGAAAGCCAGGACGGCGTTTACGGATCATCAACTGCAGACATTGGAAAAGTCTTTTGAACGACAGAAATACCTCAGCGTCCAAGATCGACTCGAATTGGCCGCCAAACTCGGGCTCACCGACACCCAAGTCAAAACTTGGTACCAAAACAGAAGGTAAAAAACCATGCATTTTTTCATTCACCCCTTTCAATGCATGCATTCATACTGTATTTAAATTCAGAATGTTCCTTAAGTACTTCTTTCCAATCCAAAATGATCTCAGAACGATTCTAAACCCCGAATCCTCCGGTAGCAAAAGAAAAAGTTCAGATCCAGATTCTTTATCCGAACTTTTTTCGATATTAAATTCTGATCTTTAATAGCATTGCATTTTATTATGTTAACAGACATTAAATGTAGGACAAAAGAAGAAAAAGTTGACCTTAAGAATATTTTTCTGTGTTAAAGCATAAGACTTTCGCCCTTATTGCAGCTTGAAGTCACTAAGGTCGGAATTCCGCGCTGTAAACATAGGAAAATCGCCCTTTGACTTGCCCCACAATACCAATAACCACTAAAGATCCAGAAAGTACCCCAAGAACTTTAAAGAAAATCAACCCATTTTTTTTTATTTTCTACCTAGATCACACACTTCCAAGAAATTTCAAAATACACATGAATTCACCTTCCCCACAAAAAAAAAAAATAACAAAACTAGCTTGATTAGAAACTATCATATAAAGCTCGCTACGCGCAGAGCGTGACACAGGTGTTTCGCGCATGAAATCCTTCGCCTTCTCTTCTATACTGGTCCTAATATCCCCTTATCCTCATCAAGACCCACAAAAAAGGAAAAAGGACATTCAGCGCATGCTTCAATGCCACTTGGCGCGAAAAGTGCCTATTTCTAGCCAATTACAACAAAAAAAAAGCTAAAAATAAGAAAGTACCGTCACGGGATCTATTTAGACCTTCAAATAAAGTCCTAAAATAACTCATAGGTGCTTATTTTCGATTTTCTTATACTGGAAAAATCTTGTTTGTTTTTTCTTTATTTTTTCTGGTCTGCTCCCTCATGATTAGAACCAAATGGAAGCGTCAAACCGCCGTGGGATTGGAACTTTTAGCCGAAGCCGGGAACTACGCCAGTCTACAGCGCATGTACGGGCCTGCGGCCGCTTCTGCGCACCACCCGTACGCCTCGTGGCCCTACCCCGGCCATGGCAGCCTCGTCGGCATGGCGTCTAACCCCGGCGCAGCCGCAGCGGCCGCTGCCGTCGGCAACAACATGGCGGCAGCCGCTTCCATGGACCTCTACTACCGCCAAGCTGCCGTCCAAGCTGCCTTACAGAAACCGCTACCTTATCGCATGTATCCCGGCGCAGGAGCCGCCGCCGCCGCGGCCGCCTTAGGGTTCGCAGCAGCCGCCTGCCACTCGAGTAGTGGCAACTCCACCCTCGTTTCAGGCGCGCCAATGACCTCCTTTGCGAACCTGAGTTCGGCCTCCGCCTCGGCGGGCCTTAGTTCCTTGGCCGCCTCAGCCACCCTTTCGTCCTACTACAGTCGATCCGAAGCCTCCTAAACTAGACCAACCTTTCGCAGCTTTCAAGTGAAAAAAGTAAAAAAAAAAAACTAAAAAATAATCTACACAATGCGAATTTTGGGAACTTTTGAAGTGAAATTTCTGTTCAAATTCGAAAGACTGAAAGGTCCAAGAATGCGCAAGAAAGGAATTGATCCGATCTTAAAAACGATTTCCTCTGATCTCACTAGTGTGTGTGTTGTGCTCCGAAACTTTCTTACATTTTTAAATTATTTTTGTCAGAAATAACTTGAACTGCGCCATATTTCTAAATGTTGGAAGTGTACAAACAAAAATGACCGCCATGGTTAGTGTTTGTCTGTCAAGAGAAGAAACTTTTGTGTCTGTACAGTAACAGTTCTATAGTGTATAAAATTCAGTAAAAAATGAATGCGGTGGGTAACCTTTCTGTCGAACCTCGTCCCTTTAAACATTCTATAGCAAGAGAGGAAAAAAAACATTCCGATGCGATTGTGATACAAAACTTTGTAAATGTTCAAAACGGTGTCATTTCTTGGGGGGATCATTGTAACCAATGGTAGCCAACAAAAGATTCTTAATTTTTTCCAGTGTGATTTATCTCTTTGATTTCTTGGAACCCTCCATTTCGAACCCGTAGCACTATTGTACGTGTACATTTTGAAATAGTTGGACTTGCGAAGTTTTATTGTACAGTTGACAAAACCCACGAAGCAGTTCTTTTTAGAGTCTGTACAAAAAATGGTATTATACAACATGTTGTGGCTCCTCCCGCAAAAGTGAATTTAACTTTCCATTAAAACAATTAGTTTCTCTTTAATTAATTTTAATATTTTATTTCAAATTCTTTGATATATTTCCAATTCCATTGCATTTGTCGTCAATTTTATAATTTTTTACATTCCATTTAATTTCTCTTAAAGTCTACCTAATTCAATTCCTTGACAAAATTTAAATTACCGCTTTCAGATTCTGAAACTCAACTCCAATCGAAACAAAATTAACTACAAATTTAGGATCCTTACACCTTTAAGGGAGAGATTCCGTACATTTGAATTACAAGTGGTGCGTCGCATAACGAACGCAATCCGTTCCAGGACGGCGTTCGTTAGGCAGGACGCCGTTTCCATTAAGATACTATGGGCATAACCTTGATCCGTTCCCGAGCCCGGTCCAAAATCGCGAAAATCGTAATTTTGCTTTATGACACTTCCTTTCTTACACCTATGAAACCACTGGCTTTGAACTCTTCTTCCTCTGGTTCTAAAGGTTCTAAAACTTGCGAGCTGGTTCCTGGAGTGGATCTTTTAAGCTCTTCCTACATGACCCTAGCTTGCTCACCAATTATTTCCTGTTGGTTCAAATCTCTTTCATTTGCCTTTCGTTAATCCAAACTAACAGCAACTTCTCCATTTCATGATTAATCGATTTTCGGTGCACCTGTGAACCAACTCTTGTGCCCTGAGCCACCTTAGCTTTCATGATTGATTCTCTATTGGCAAAAAGTGTTCCTATGGTTGACTTGATCGCTCCATATTCAGCTACAAGAGCCACAACTCTAGCTCCCGAGCCTTTTGTGTCTACGATTTCGAGCTTCGTTTCAATAGTAAAGGCTTTTCTACTCTTCCCACGGACGGTCTTCTTAGGTGCCGTTTGGACAACACTAAGAAAAGCACGGAACTTTCCACACATTTCAAATGCAGAAAACACAGCCGAGCGCGCATGCGGTTCGTAACGCGGGACCGAGTTCGTTCTGCGGAATAGTTTCACTCCGGAATCCGGAACGTTCGCTAAGCGAGGCACGACTGTACATGTACATAAAGACATTCAAACAAGTTCTGAATTGCATGAAAGTAATTGGATAAAAATAAAAAACCGATCACTCGGGAAAAGGAATACTGAAACTCAGAGTCAATTGTCAATGCCAGTTGAGAGTAAAACCTGAACGCGAGACGACGTTAAAAAAAAAAAATCACAGAAATTTATTCATTCATTCACAAATGCAGTCACTTGGATAGAAATTGATTAAAACCACGAAAATTAGAGGAAACATAATCATCTTAAATTAAATTCCACCAATCAAGACTAGCTAAACTTGATTATTTAGTTCTAATAGTGAAGAAAGTTAAAAAAAGTAATGCGTTCAATTTTTCTTTAAAAATTAAAAAAATTCATCATTTTAATTTACTTTCACAGAGTCAATTGCCAATGCCAATTCAGATTCAAACCCGAACGCGAGACGACGCTAAAAAAAAAAAAAAAAAAAAAAAAAAATGCACATATGTGAGGCACCACAGCATTACACTTTTTAGGGATTTTAAGAATCTTTACACAGTATCTACAGTACTGTATAGTACCTTCTCTTCCATCCCCCCAAAATGGTCGGGAAAAAATAGCTTAGTACGCCCAATCGATACAAGATAACGCTAATGAGCGGCGACTTTGAAGATTCTAACACAAGTCAAACGATGATTGCAGCTTCTTTTTGACTTATTTTTTCAACTTCCTAACGCTTTAAAGATGCTTCAAGTCAGCTCAAACTGACAACAAAATGAACTAAAAAATCCGCCCTTTTTCCTTTCTTAACCACTTTCTACCCTTCCAAGCCTCCAAAGTCGTCATTTTTTGTACATTCCAAAAAAAATTGTGTAGATGAGTCCGCTTTTCAATTTCACCTCATCTCCTCACGACTACTGTTGTCCCTTTTATCGTGTTCACATGATTTAGAAAAAGAAAAGCCAATTTTCCCTATTCATTTAACGCCCAACAGCAGGCAAACTGCCCACATTGCCTACAGCGCCACAGCGTCCTCAACCTCGTCTTGTTCTTAACAATAGGCACCTTCTTTATTTCGCTTCTGGGCTTGGCTTCTTTCGGACATTTTATTTTTTTGAACAAGACGGCGGCTTCTCTTATAATAAATACAATCCCATTTCATTAACGATCATTTATGAAAGACGCCCGTGGCCTCAACAAAACCTCGGAGCATTTATTTTTTTCTAACTGGACAACAATGCGTCCTTAACGGAGTTAGCTAACGCCGCACTGCACCGAAAGAAAAAAAGTAGAAAAAATACCTTAATTTTAAATGAAACTTTTTTTATACACATATTTTATATTTTGGCAAACAAAAAGAGAAGCAGGGCCCTTTTAACCCCGCTATTTAAGATTCTATATAAAAAAACAAAAAAAATTCCCTGTTAACAACGGTGGCCGGTTGGGGAGGCGTAAACGAGCGTGTTATCAAACCTGTTGGGCTAAGGAAATATTCGCTCTCTCACCTGTCTAAGTTGGCCTAACATAGTTTGGGAAAGTTTCTGGGACCTTTTAGGAAACCTATAAACTAGAATAGTAAAAAAAAGAAAAAAAGGGTGGTTGGCATGAAAAGTACAACACCCCTTAAAGGGACCCATGGTTTTCCACTAAACTCATTACGGATCCTTTAGAAAATGCTTCAATTTGAAGGAAAAGCGAAGGGACCCCCGTCAAGTGGACTTTACTTTAGTTTTGATCCGTAACAGTTGAGTTTTCAGCAGCTCAGTTGGTTCTAACCTCTTTTGAGGCTCTTTGAGGGCCAACATTTATTAATTGATTAACCTCAAGATCCAGTCTGTCAAGGTTCGTTTTCAATAGCCCTTTTTATAGCAAGAAATAACCTCTTTACTACATTCTGCTAATATTAACTTTCATGAATGTATGGAACGTATTAAACAGGCGCGGTTCATGGATCTAGTCCATGGTTCAAATAACGCGTATTTGTGCTTTCGGATGTAGCACTTCCAAGATGTAAAAGTAAAACGTTGCAGAAATTGAAGTCAAGTAGTGGTACTAATGGGAAAATGGGAAAATTGGGAAGGTTAAAGTGTTGCCGTCGTTTCATTTCAGGGGAACAGTGACCCAAATGCGCTGAAAGCGAGTCAAAGTGATTAATTACTCATTTCTAAAAGGTCTAGATATGTAGAACAAATTAACTGAATAACGGAGCTTCTAATTGTAGCGAAACACTGTGCCAATTTGCGTTAAGGTTGAGTAAAGAGTAGCGAAAGGCATGCGTCCGTTCGAGGACGCGCTAAAACCGCGGGAGAACCAGGTTCCGGTCGCCATTTTCCGGAACGTGCTTGCAGCTTTGGCGGGAGCGTTCAAAGGAGAATGTTAACGTAAAAGAACAAGCCGAGGTTACGCTACAAAATACCGGGTAAGAAGCGCAACTTGTTTGTCAAGCTACCGTGTAGTGTAGTAACATTCATTGTTGACTCATTGCGGTTTGTTCCCTTCCCCTTAGCGCGCCAGCCCCAAACAGGCTTACCTGCTCCTGACCTTAAGGAAAACGGTCCTAGTTTTGAATTGGAGATAAGACAGGCACCAACGTTAAATCAAATTAATCCCTGATTAAAAATCCCTGTAGAATAAAGGCAACCTTATCTAGTTTGAATCAGGCAGGTTAACAAAGTCCAGGTGTATAAATTTTGTTTTTAATTTTTTTGCTCTCTTGGCGAATCATTCGCTCAAACGACTCTAAGTTCAACTCAACTTAAAATCTATTTATAATAATCCAAATTGAACGGAAGAATTCTCCCTACACAGAGTTAAGGGCTCGATATCGTCACCCATTCTGTAGTTTGTTCAGCTTTAAATCTCTTCAACTTTTAGTTTGAAGTTCAATTGAATTTCAATCTTTCCTGAGCTACCAACTAAGTACAAACGGCGAAATCGACCACTCTTCATCCCTTCAAAGCCAGCCAAAGCTGCACAAGAACGAAAGTCACAAGAATGAATCTTACCAGAGCTACCCAACTAAATCTAACACTCTTATCAAACGGTATCAGTCTCCATCCCTTCAGAATCTGTCGAAGGTGCGCAAGAATGAAACTGGGAAAAAAATTCACCAGCCTTCAGCGCAAGAATGACCGTTGCCAGCGCTACGTGACACAGTTTAACAACACTGAAATCAACCGGCGTATATTTTTTCGTCTCCGTGCCTTCAAAGCTTCAAAACCAGCCCAAGCTGCCCAAGAATGAAAATCCCAAGAATGAAAATTTGAAGAAAAACTTTTCCTTACTGTGGTCCATTGCATTCCCTTGCAATCCTTTTTGGATGATCAGTGTGAAACATCCCAAAGTAAATCCAACCTTTAAGAAATTTTTCTAATTCGTTTTTTCAAACAAAGTTTACAAAGGTAACCAAGTGTACAAACTGTACGAAGTTTTTAAAAAAGAAAAGGGAAGTGAAAAAAGTGCCATTTCGGTGTCATAAAAGATCTCAAGCAAACAACAACTTGCAACTGTAAAAGATTTCGCCTTGGAAAGCACTTTGCTTCCAATTCTCTTAATAGATGATAGCAGCAATATCTCGGCACCGTAGTCATTACAAGAAGGTAAAATAATCCCCTGAAAAGAGGTTAATAACAGTCTTCCAGAGCGATATTACAACGCCATAGCCCCAACAAAGATGACTTTTTCTTATAGCAGAACTCTTCGTATTAAGAAAAAAAAAATACCACAGTTTTTCCCCTGAATCATCCCCTTTAGATGCACGTCATAAAACTGTCATCTATATGTCTGTCATTGCTTTTAGCAGGTACTTCCTAATGATAGGGGTCGTTTGATACCTTCTATAATCCTTTTTAGTTCCCAATAGCGTTACTTTACTTTTGGTATTATTTTTTTTTACTTTTTACTGTGCAGGACATTCAAATATAACCTTGTCCCTAACTCGAAATCTGTAGATCAAAACCCAAACTCCTACCAAACTAGAAAATCTCCCAAATCTCTATGAATTTCCACTTTTTTACTTTATTTTTCCTAAATCTGTCGAATTGGACGACTTTAACCTTCTAAATCTTTAATTTATACTTAAACTCCTTAAATCAAATAATTGAACAACTAGATTCCTAAGCAATTGAAACTTCCTAAACTTCCTAACCTTCTTAATCCTTTCAAAATGATCAGTTTTGAATTGAAAACTACTTAATCTTCTTAAACTTGAAGCACTTTTTCTAAACTTAAACATACTTATACTTATACATACAATACATATAATATTTAAACATACTTCAACAGAATAGAGCTTATTACATCCAAGGTACCGCAAGGGGGTGCGCAGAGCGTTGGTAATGGGGTTTGTAAACATGAACCTGGCATTGCGCATGGCATCTGCGCACGAAACGTGCAAGTGCTCAATTTGCGTGCAATTTTCCTTAAAAAATTACCCATTGTCTCTACACATTTCTAGTGGCTTGGCTAGTTTCCAATTTACCTCCATTACTGTTAAACAAAATTAAAAAAATACTAAAAAAAAGATCGCGCACTTTTGAGTGACGTAAGGACGTAAGATTGTAAGATTGCGTTTGCGTTCCCTCTCCATGCTTTGGGGGCGGGACCGCAGACGCAAATACTACTTCTCTTAAATAAAACACGTTCAACAAAGTCTTTGGCAGCAATTGAAATCAAGCACCTCACCTTGTCTAACAAAACGCTCGTAAGTATGCATGCTAATGAATAAGGTGATTTCCATTCCCAATTTTCAATGCATGACACACGTTTTTTACAAAATAACATCCAAATGAATAGTTGAAAATGAAAAGAAACTTTCCCGTAAGCTATTGTCGTCTCTCCCTAACGTGATAAATGACTATTCAGTAGTTCCCCATGAGAACGACAGAGAAGAGAGAGGAAGACTTGGAGAAATGCTGTCAAGCCCAGTTGCCAGCCAAAAGCGTCAACCTGATGGGAAACTTGAACCGGATTGCCTTTACACGGATCAATTTACTATCCTCATCGCCCTCGCCCCTAAAAAAAGAAAAGAAAAAAAAAAAAACTCTCTCTCGCTTTATACGTGTATCTATTGCTCTTTGCTACTGCTACTGATGAGGAAGCCATTTCACATCCAATAGCTCGTGCCAGGACACTTATTGTTAGAACACTCCATTATCAGAGTCCCTCGAGACCCTTCACCCACTTCATCCCACCCACTTCTATAAAGAACGTCCGAAAAGGGAGCAATCCATTCCCAACAATAATTATCTCCCTTCACAATCCTTTTGTCGCTGTGCCAACAATGGGAAATTGAAAACCAGTTCAAGAGCTCTCGCCAAAACAGAAAAGGGGCGGGGTTTAAACAGTTTATTTATATAATACGCTCTACGTCTACCCCAAAGCCCCTGCAAACGAGTCCTTACTCCTAAACGACGATCCTTGCCACTGAAAATAGGAATAAAAAATAACTAAAAAAAAAACACAATAAAAGTAAAATGAGAATACAATAAATTTAAGGGCTGTCGGAATTATGCAAATTTTAAACCTCACGCCCTATACCAAAAAACCTCGCCCAATTACTTATCTGTAATGCTCCACTTTGCCGTCAAACTTTGAAACCCAATTCGACACTCCATTTTCGTGCATCTCAAAAATATAAAAAAATATATAAAAAACCAGCCAATATAAAAAAAATAAGAAAAAAGAAATCAAAAACGGGAAGTTCAATACATAATGAATAATAAAATAGGAAAACTGCAACAATACGCAGACAAATTTAGAAACATTTTTTTAAATCTAGAAAAATTAGAAAAATGGGATCAATTTACATTGAATATAAATGTACATTATTTTTACAATTAGGTAAATTTTAATTTTACGATTACACCACCTTAGGTAGTTATAACCAAACACATAGTCGAAAACTAAACTAAAAAAAAAAGGTTTCGGCGTTTTGAATATCAATCGAGACAATTACTATATAACCCCCAATTAAAAATCGACACCGGCAGGATATTGTTAATTCCAACTCCACCCAATTGACGACCATCTTATACGATTCTGCTTATCTAATTATAGCCTCTCCCAATGTTTGTATGACATGTTCTATCATACTAAGGCAATCGGGCCAATGTCAAAAGGTCCCTCCGTTTCTTTCATTGTTGACCTTCTAACAGAGGCCCACGCCATCCAAGCCAGTGTTATTATTATTATTCATTGTTGTTGCAGTGGGTTTCCTCCCTTCAAAGTACTGTTTCTCTCTCATTAGAACATACATAAGTTACGGCTGGTGTATACACACTCAAACCTGATTTGAGATTCGGAATTTACCAAAGCTCCATTCCTTGCATGTATATAGATATTCTCATGGACTCTATGATATATGATATCACATGTTCTATGTTCTGGAGGGATTTCAACGGGAGAGTTTTTGCGTAATCAATGTTAAATCAGTTTTGAAATGGCTGCTCGAAAATGGGACACACGATGGCAACTGGGGAGGGTTATAAAGAGATATACATGTAGGTAGATTGAAATATATAGATTGAGAGATTGAGGGATTGAGAGAGAGAGGAACTTTAGCTTGACTTAGCCCTAGTAAAGTTGAACAGAAACAGTCAATCTCGTCGGCGGAATATATCACATGATGAATTATGCCAAAGTATTCCCCGCCGAAACATGCGAGACAATCGAGAGGCTGTTTAAGAGTCGGTCAGCTCATCTATATTAAGGTTTGAATAGCTAATGGATAGAACATTGGGTGAGAAATGTGAGTGGGATTCTGGAACCAATGAAGCTGTGTTAGAGGAGAGGGAGTTTTTTTTAATTAGGATAGTTTGGAAGATTCTGGAGGTTTTCATTCAGATTTGGAATGAGAGAGAGGCTTTCGTAAAGATGATTTGGAATTGAGATGAATGGCGTAGTATGGGATTTTGCTTAATGTCTCAACATGGGAATGAAGGTTTAGGTGAACTTTTAGCAAAAGTTGAAGCGAAATGGCATGGGAAAGTACCGTATTGTTACAATTGTTTGACAGTAAAGGCGTATAAGAAGGCCTTTCTTGGGCATTGATTTATTTCCGCTTAAAATGTTAATTTTGTTTTGAAGTTCAAAGGAATCTTGATAGGAATGTTTACTTTGAAAGCTTGGGAAAGTTAAAGGAAAACTTGGGATCGCAATTTTGCAGATCTATATCGTGCACCGTAACGCCGGGAAAATGACTTGAGACCTGCCCGGACTAGGAGCTCTACTACGGATAGCCTTTTTTGGCATCTTAATGAAGGAATAACCAACCAAGGGTCAGGCCGGACTTGAGGCTTTACTCCGGCTTGCCTTCTATGTCTTTCACCTTAACATAAAAAAAAAAAAACCTGGGTCAGGCCGGACTTGTAGTGTTACTCCGGCTTGCCCCGCAATGCAATGATGCCCAACAATGAAAAATTGAGAATTTATTTATATTTAAATGAAATATAAGATATCCATCTTAAAAATTTAGTAAACAGTGAGATTGTCCCCTCTTTATGTCGTAAGTAAGATTAACATAATTTAACCGTATTTGGCTTCATCGTCCAAGACATCCAACGAGGAAGAAAAAAACAAAAAAGAAGCCATTTCTCCCGGAATGGACTGGCCTGTGAAGCGGCTATAGAGCATGCCGGACCAAGGCTACGAAACCCAGCCAGGTTCCACTCTCTACTCGCTTCACTCCTAACTGTCCCCCATTTTTCACTGTTCCAGTTTTCATTTTTCCACTGCGAGGCAAGCCGGAGTAACGCTACAAGTCCGGCCTAGCCCCAAGTTGGTTTTATCACGTACCATTATTTGGCTCCTTTACAGTCCCAACTCAGCTACCTTTCGCTCCTTGACCCCGCCCACCCACCAATCTTTCAAAAGACACTAGGATCTTAAAAGACGTCAAATCAACTACAACCACCAGATCACTCTCGAAATCTTCAATTCACGTATTCCCTCTTTCAACCTTCCCAAAATTTGCCGAATAATGCATTGAAAAAAAAATGAAAAAAATCCTATCCGAATAGCACAAACGCAATGACATTTTACCATCTCTACGCTCCTTTCAATCTCCTCCTAATTGCCATAATTAATTTTCCTACACTGTCTATTAACTCTTCAACCAACTTTTAATTTCCCTCTTAAGTAAACTCCAAATGAATTACACAAGCCTCCCCGCTTCCCTTTTCATTCTTAAGAAAAAATCCCCATTTTCATGCATCCCAAAAAAAACGAACGTTAATAACTCCAATTTTATTCAAAATTACCCAGAATCCAGAAGAGCATTTAAGATAGACCACCCCCCCCCCCCCCCCAACATCGCCCACTTGACCTCCCTAACCTCTTATCTTCTCTTAAAACACAGCTTCCCTCGTTACCTCTACTTAACCATTATCTCAACTCCTTAATCTCTTTTCGCTTAAAACACAAAAACAATAAACAATCCCCATTCCCCCTAAAAAAAAAAGCTGAGAAAAAGGTCTCTTTCTGCTTCAACTGGTAGGGTGCGTTAATTACAAGGCAGGCTAATAGGTCCGCCAACCAAAACTTGATGAGAACTCCCAATTTTACCAACTCCCAAGTTCGAGAATCTTTTCCTTTGGTCGGCAAAAAACTTCTGTCTCTTGACTAAACCTTACCTAGCCACCTCTTTGCCCTTCCCAACAACAACCCGAAAAAAAAAAAAAAAAAAAATTTTAAACTTTCCCCCAATCATTAGTTTCCGTTTAGGTAACTCCTCCCCTTTCGCTCTCACTTCTCCCTCATTTTCGCTAACTGACTTGACTACCCAAAACCAATTTATTACAAGCTTTCTGGGTTCCACTTCTGCCGTCTGCCACCCATAAAAAATACAATTCCTCCCTAACTCTCTTTATTTCCTCTTCTTCATTTTATTTCCCTTTGCTTTTAAAGTTTAAAAAAAAAGAGAAAAAAAAGTAAACTAGGCCCAACTCTCTTCCTTCGACCTTAATTAACTATCCTAGTAGTTTTCTTGTTATATATATATCCTCTGCGACTGTAAGGTAAGAGGAAGGTAAGTTCTACCTAAGAATAGGGGGGAAGAGGAGGAAGGGGTGGGTTGGGGGGTTAAGGGCCAAGTGGACGCTGGTCACTTGGCGTATGGTGTTATAGTTTTAATGATTCTGCACTGCTGTTGTCGGGAATTTGGTAAAGCATACACACTTTCGTATGGCTTACAGCGAAAGAAACTAGATTGGCCTGGGGGCAACAATAGCGTCCTGGCAGATGTAGTTTTTTCTTTTTCGCTTACAATGCTTTCGTTTACTTTACGATGTTCTTGAGCGGCTTTTGTATACAATAAAATTTTTTTTAAAAAATGTAAAAAAAAAATATCCCTTAGCTCCTTCACGGAGAAAAATCGTAGAAAATTTCTAAACTATTTAATTTTTTTTTTGCCTTGCAACATCCGCTTTTTGGACCTTCAAAGAAAAAAACAACAGAGAGACACAAACGCTTTTGGGGGGATTATAAAAGGGGCGTGTCTTTTTCATTTTTTTTTTTCAATTTTATTGGGAAGAAAAGCTTTGGATTCTGTATACCTGGGTTTTCGACGTTTCGTATCACGACTCTTGCAGCTCGTTAGGTGAGCAAATAGTGGCAATTAGGAAGAAAAGAGCAGCGAGTTTTAGGAAACCAAAGGAGGGGCTCTGGTTTCCTTTTGGCTCTTTGATGGGAATGACAACGAGGTCTCTTTCTCCTGTTTCGTAGGTTTAACGGGCATAACACTCGAGCTACTAGATAACCACAGCCAAACTCATTATAAAAGCTTCACATTAAGAAGCTTATTTTCCTTTTTCCTTGACCAGGCATACCCCCCCCCCCTACCTTCCCAGTTGGAACTGTGTACAGTTTATCATGTTGAACATGTCCCAGCTTTATAACCGTGTGTCTCGCCTTAAAAACATTGCGTTATTTGGCTAACGGGCGGGGACACAGGCAAACAAGAAGAGAAATCCAAAGCAAATACAGTGGTTGGCTCATACAACGAACACAAGCCGTTCCAGGATGGCGTTCGTTATGCGGGAGATTCCGATTCAATTCCAAGTTCATTCCATCCAATTTCTAGCAAATTTTTATAAATTTTAAAATTTGTATCTTTCAAATTCAATGAAATTTCTTTTAAATTCTACTTAATTAAATTCCTTGACAAAATTTCCATTCCCGGTTTAAGACTCTGAAACTCAACTCCAATCGAAACAAAATTAACTACAAATTTAGGCTTCTTACACGTTTAAGGCAGAGATTCTGTACATTTGAATTACAGTGGTGCGTCGCATAACGAACGCAATCCGTTCCAGGACGGAGTTCGTTAGGCAGGACGCCGTTTCCATTAAGATACTATGGGCATAACCTTGATCCGTTCCCGAGCCCGGTCCAAAATCGCGAAAATCGTAATTTTGCTTTATGACACTTCCTTTCTTACACCTATGAAACCACTGGCTTTGAACTCTTCTTCGCGCATGCGGTTCGTAACGCGGGACCGAGTTCGTTCTGCGGAATAGTTTCACTCCGGAATCCGGAACGTTCGCTAAGCGAGGCACGACTGTGCATGTACATAAAGACATTCAAACAAGTTCTGAATTGCATGAAAATAATTGGACAAAAATAAAAAACAAATCACTCGGGGAAAAGGGATACTGAAACTCAGAGTCAATTGTCAATGCCAGTTGAGAGTAAAACCTGAACGCGAGACGACGTTAAAAAAACAATCACAGAAATTTATTCATTCATTCACAAATGCAGTCACTTGGATAGAAGTTGATTAAAATCACGAAAATTAGAGAAAACATAATCATCTTAAATTAATTTCCGTCAATCAAGACTAACTAAACTTGATTATTTAGTTATAATAGTGAAGAAAGTTAAAAAATTAAGAAAAGTTCATTTATTAAGACAAAAATTTTTATTAAGAAAATTAAAAGTAATTAAGAAAAAATAGAAGACTTCCATAAAAATTTTAAAAAATCATAATTTTAATTTACTTTCATTAATTTTTTATGTAATTTACATCTTTCAGAGTGTAAGAAAAAATTTAATGATTTTGAATTAAGAGTCGGCAGCGAGTCAAGACAGTAAAGAAAGTCTATATGCAGACAACCCGCTGAGTTTCGAGTTTTTAGCTTTGCTTTTATTTTATGAATTTTTTCCTGCTGGTTCATTTTAATTCCCGCACCTGTTGTTCCCTTAAGTGACGCTTTTAACGTACCCAAGCACCTTTGTCTTTTCCTGGAACGCCGTTTGATTAAACTCAAAACGTTTCCAGGTCCACATGAAACAACATTAATATCGCGCGTGTTACTTTCCTTAAAGGTAATTAGTTGAAACCCAACCCTGTTTGAACAAAAAAACGTGTATCGCTTTAAAACTCCATTTCCAGTTCCACTAATGATGTAAGCTGTAATGTATGACTAACGATCATACATTACAGTTTACTTTATTTTTTGGGGCGAAATAATACTAGTAAAAAAAAAACTAATTAGAATTTTTGAATGTTTTGCATTCAAAGATCTAAAGCATTTCTTGGAACATCCGTCAAAGACTCATAAAGATTCACATCTAGGTGGTAAAGGTAAACAGCTTAACGAACTGTTTACAGTTTATAGGCAACAAACGTGAGCTAGAACGGAAGCACATGCACGGGGCATTAAATACGCGATTGATCGGGCATAAATACGGGTCCGGGCAGTAAACCCTCTTGAAAGGTGCTTCTATATATTTCCAAGAAATTGCGAGGCAAGCCGGAGTTTACGGTACAAGTCCGGCCTGGCCCAAGTTGGGTTTCTAGCGTTACCTTTAGCCATCATTTTTCATTGTTGAGCCGCGTTTCACATTGCGAGGCAAGCCGGAATAACGCTACAAGCCCGGCCTGGTCCAAGTCGGTTTTCTGCGTTACCTATTTTTGAGGTCCTTATTATACAGTACAGTACGCATGTAGCGTACGTTAGTGTGTTGTGAAAAGACACGTTCGCCAGTCAAGTACGTCGGATACAGGTACAACCTGTCGTTTCTCAACTAAGCAGGACAGTCACAGCCTATAGTACATAACACAGCAAAACAATGACTGCTAACACGTACAAATTATGTACATAAGTACGCAAAAAGTACGTCTGTACAATTACAACATGTCTCTTCTAAACTAGGCAACACAGCCATAGCCCATAATACATCACCCCCGTACAACAAGTACGGGCAATACACAGAAATGATGTACATAAGTAGGTGAAATGCACAATATGTCTCTTCTCAAATAGGTAAACCAGCCACATCATCAAGTACATATCGCAGTCTAACAACTACTGCTAGTACGTACAAGTACGTTGGATACGGGTACAACCTGTCACAGCCACAGCATATAGTAGATAACCCCGTACAGCAAGTATGGCTAATACATAAAAATAACGTACATAAGTAGGTAAAAAGTACGTCGGCTACAGGTACAACCTTAGTTTCTTCTCAATTAGGTAAATACATGTCCTACCTATGGTAGAAAACACAGTAAAACAAAGTACGTCAAGTACGTGCATGACGTTTAAGTACGTTAAAGTACATACAAACACTCGTAAATTCTTTCGTAGGGCTAATAACCTCTGCTTTACACTCAAAAAGACTTTCCATCCTACAAAAAGCCAAGTACGTTCACTGCAGTCGAACACGTACAGCATGCACTTAATAAACCACACCGGAAAAGCCTGTTTCTCTCTTTTAGACCTCACCTGACGCGAGAAGACCTTTTCTTTGGACAAAGTGGATGTGGCTGTCCATCCTCAAAGTGATGGATGTAGGTTCCCAATAACAATGTACTAATCGCCACTTTTCGGTTGCTTTTAGCTTGCTTCTGTGGGTGGCATATCACTTCTTCTAAATTTCCAAAACCTATTTTTCATTCCTTCCTTAAAAAAAATACCAAAACATGCCCCAGTTATTTAGCTCCAAGCTTTTGACCTCCAAGGCACTCCAAAAAAAAGTGTTCGAATTTGAATCATTGGTTTAAACGCTCCTCTTAACTTTGTTGTGAGAACGTTTTGCCTTCAAGCTCTGGCTATTGTTTATTTCATTTCACTTTATTTTTTTGTCCGAGTTGATTAACCACGTGAGAAAAAGAAAAAAAGACCTCTAGACGTTTATACTCATCCAACTTTTAACTCGAGACCTGGCGGGCATCATTTTGAAAAATATTTGCTTCCACTTGTTCAAGAAACGCCTGGAAACGTTACCTTGGCTTCAAAACGTCGCTTAATTGACCATTTTTTGCCCTTTACTGTCTTGTTCGAAAACCGCAAATGGGAACAAAAGCCCACTATTTGAAAGTGAACGTTAAGTTACGTTTGAATTAACATGACAGGGTAGATTATCTCGTCCCTGGACATACATACATATCTAAATGCATCTATAACTGAGCCCTTCTATTCACCTTTCATCCATCATCGTACTAACCGAAACGTACTATACTGTACTTAATTTCGTTTTTCTTAAAACTTCTGCTCTTGTAATACGGGCAATCCAGCTCCTTCTCTCTCTGTTCTGTCTACTCAGCTCTCACGGTGTAATAACAGAGCTTGAGAAACAGCCCGAAACCAGGGCAAAATGCTTCGACGATGACGCTTAACAAGAGTAAAAACTCCACTCCTGTGAAAAACCCCAGACCACTAATATGTCTTGGTCTTAAACTTTCCCGGCCGATTAGTAACCCAAAACCTTGCCCAAATTTCGAACGTTTAAGTATAACTCCTCCTCCCACACATCGTCCTATAAGTGTATGGGGCTTTTCATTGTTGGCGACGGTCAAAGTTCAGCCTTTCAGTATTGGCAAGCGATAAGAAGTAGATGAGCAGTACGTTTCATTGTTGCCCTTTCAAACAGGGATATCCTATGTTGGTGACGAGAAAATTCATAATTCAGTGTTGGCCAGCGTTAAAGGGAATCTGAAATGTTAAAAAGAAAAAAAAATGGTCCCATTGTCTGGTAAGGACCGCAAACTTGAAGCTAAATTGATCCTTTTTTGAAGTTTTTGGGGTGAAACGGAAAAGGAAAAAAAAAAAAGTTTCTTAACCACTCCAAAGGTTGAGGACTTTGTGTGGGAGAGAGAGACTTTGGGTTAGGGGCAGTAAAAGCGAGGTATGAAAAGGGTCCCCCGCCAAAACTGACAGCTGTGGGATTGCGGATGATTGGCAATAATGTGATTGCCTTCCAATAAAAGGAGGTTGTTATATACGCCACATGTTGCAGAGCCAAGTTTGACTGTGGTCTTAGGAAAAACTGTTGTGGAAAGTCAATTGTGCTCTGCCCTTTTATTTCTTTTTGTTTTTGGAAGTTTTGGGTGGAAAGGAAACGCAGTGAAAAGAGAGAAAAGTGCCGATTTTCCACGCGGTTTAAAAGGATGAGCAGGCTTTTACAACAGGAAACGAGTGATCAATAACTAATACACTCAACAACCGTGGAAGCTTCTCAGGTCAAAAACGCACCTTGCCCTTTAACTGACCTCAATGCTTTTCCAAAACTTATGAGAACCAAAAGCGGAAGAATTTTCGACTTTGATGGGAAAATCCACCAGAAACGCCTACGGTGTTGTGTTGTGTGTTATCGCGAATCGATTCCAAAAACATCGCAGGGGGAACTTGAAAAACGAACCCAAAAAACACCTCCAAAATGCTTTAAAATTATATTTAAAATTAGTACATAAATGCTAAATAATGCTAATAATTGCTCAATTATTTTTTAAATAGTGCTGAATCGTACGAATGTAACTATGGGAGAATCTAATGTAGCTCCCATAGGCAAATCGATATTTTTTTTGCAGAGTTAATATAGGTGAATACTTGTCGCAATGGATTACTTCTGTTCAGTTGATTATTGCTGGCTTGTGGTTAATGTATGTACTGTACGTGTATGTACATACCTCATTGTTCCTTTGGTTTAAATTGCGTTTAAATTGATTTCTGCTGATTCACCGGAAGGAATAACGAAGGAAATGAAACACATTTGAAACAATGATTTGCAAGGTTAAGTCAATTCCCAAGTTAAGTCAATTGGGAATAGAAGCTGAACGCTTAAGGCAACTGTGAACTATCCTGTAAATGACTTGCTTTTCTTGGAAATTATACCTAGAAAGTTCATACTCAATTCAGTGTAAAATCATTAAACCTTTTCTTGGCAGTGCAGAGTGGTTTGGCCCTTGCCAACAATGAAATTGACTATAGAAAACTCCTCTGAAATGGGAACAAATGAAAGAGCCATACACTGTATCCATGTAACTCTTGTCAACAGTGAAATTAGAACACTTTGACGTCACCAACCTAGGAAATCCGTGTCTGAAATGACAACACTGAAAGAGCAATACTTCCTATCTCCGGCCAACATTGAAATTGTAACCAACAATGAACCTGGGGAGGAAATGGCCCTATCCGAAACGGCAACTGTGAAAAACGTCGACGCTTGGAGTTTAGCATCATAATCCATGCTTGTCTCTTATGATTGCACTGTTGCCCTACATCGTGTACAGGGATAAGAAGCCGGAATTGAGCGGTTTAGAACTCCAAAAGTAAGTAAGCCCTTTTCAATTTCATGTTAGAACTTTGGCAAAATTTCGTCCAAATTTGTTTTGGTGGATTCTAATCGAGCCTAGGTCTTGCAAGACCGCTTAATTTTCTCGAACGTTCCGATGAGTGGTGTCCTAGAAGCGTTTTGATGTGGAAATCACCTGATTAGCAACCGATAACCCAAGCTGAAGATGCGTCCAACGAGATAAGCGTGAGAAAATTAGGCAAGTTTTTCAAACTTTCTGCCAACACCGGACTTGAATCCAAACACGTACTCGCGAAAAGATCCCAATCGAACCGCTACACACGGAGATTTCGATACGCGATTACTTGCCGGGGTAAATGAACTGGCACTTACTTCCCAAGAAAACGCGATAGCCATGCTAAACACAACTTTTCTCCAAATCCTTTGATCCAATCAATTAGAACTACAAAATAATTGAAAAATCCCTGCAAAAATTAATAATAATAATTTCTCATAATTATATTATCTCCTATTATTAATTTCTATTATTTCTATTATTAATTCTCATTTCTTTTAAACTTTCAAAAGCTTCTGAAATCCTTTTCCAAGTCAATTTGAAATAATTGAAAAATCCCTACAAAAATTAATAATAATAATTTCTCATAATTATATTATCTTCTACTATTAATTTCTATTATTTCTATTAACTCTCATTTCTTTTAACTTTCAAAAGCTTCTTAAATCCTTTTCCAGGTCAATTGAAATAATTGAATTGAATTCAAAAATCCTCGCAAAAATTAATAATAATAATTTCTCTTAATTATATTATCTTCTACTATTAATTTCTATTATTTCTATTACTAAAGTCTCATTTCCATTAAACTTTTAAAAGCTATTTCATATACCGAAACACTTTTCCCCTTCGCTTTGGGTAGACTTGGACAAAAACCCTCTTCTCTATCCTCCCGGTATCCTCCCGGCGATGAACTCCTGTTCATCAATGAACAAAAGTGACCAGAATCTTGAATGGAAGTGAACCTTTTAACTTCCAAACGCTTTCCCGTACAGGTAAAACGGCTCATGTGCGAGCAATCGAGCTACTGCCCCCATACAAACCCCCTAGTGTCCAATAATTAAGCTTCCGGTTCAATTAACTTGAAAAGGAAGCGCAGAAAGGCCCCCCCCCCCCCCCCCCCCCAACCCCCAAGTGCCAAAAACCCTTCGCGGAAAGACACCTTTTGGACACAAAGACACCCCTCCCTTTTTCGCACTAACGCAAGAATATTCGCACTTTCCTGCACACCAAACACGTTCCGGGGTTCCCCGCCAACATGCTGTATGCTATTATTAAAAACCCGGTCATTATAAAGTTTCTGTCGACCACGTTTCGATCTTGACTTCCGGCTTGGATCTTGTAAATGTTGACCTTTTTTTGTACCCTTTTTCGTGTGGAATAATAACTCTGGCTAACAAGAGCCCTTTAGTTGTCACCGATCCCATCTTTCCAACTTTCTTAATAAAGTTTTTTTTTTAAATCTAAAAAAAAAATAGTAATTGGGGCACGTTTGAATTTCTCTTCCTCTTCCTTCGAAGAGGGAATCTAAAACAAGCAACTAAAATGAAAATAATGAAAAATGCAATAGAAAAACGGCGAAAAAAGGACACTTATTGGTCCCCGCCACGCCCCCCTAGTCCAAAATAACACTATACGTAATGAACTACGAAGCTGGTAAGTGCGCATTCGGAAACTCTTTGTTAGAAGGGGCGTTTCCAGCAATAAAAATGGAACGGAACGAAAGTATAGACAACATATGCTTAGCTCTACTTGTAAGAAACTTGTGGAGCTGGAGGGGAAGAACCATTTTCCAGTCGGATAGCTAGTCAATCGACCTTTTGCCAGCTTCTTCTCCACGCTTTCCCGGCAAAACGGATCTCATATTAGGGATTGTGGCGTAATATTAAGCTGGTTGGGAAGTTTTTCAAGCTTGTTTGAGCCTTTAATAGTCGTCTTGTTAAGGGATGGAGCATCGCATGCAACGAAATGCATCGCTAACCACGCACAAATCCCACCAAAACTGTTACCATTTAATCCTGCAACTTTCCTTTGTCATTAAAATAGACACGATTTATTAAACACGATTGAGCGCAAGGTCCTTAAAGGGAAAAAAAAAACGGAAAAAAATCCCCGCCCATCAATCATCTCTTCTTTGTGTTCTATGTATAGTCTGGTAGATAGCATATCATCCGTAAAGGGGCGTAAGTGAGGCTTAACCAAGTATGCTGAAGCCTCCCCCTCCAATCCGGCCTCCGTGAGGCAAAAGTGTGGACTTGCGGCAGAAAATTGGTAAAAAATAACCAAATTGTAGATTTTCTGAAAAACCTTCTGACAGTAATGCAGCTAAGAGATCATTGTCGCATAAAGTAATAATAAAAACGGCATTTAAATTTTTGCGAATTTTTTTTCTTGGACGGTAAAGTTGAAAGCCTGGCTAAACAGGCTTAATGGCATCGTCTGAGCGTTCCCTGATACCGGAAACCTTTCAATGATACTAACGATGCTACGATTTCCTCTTTACAATATGTTAAAAGCTTAGTATGAACCTTTTAAAAGTTTAACACGTTATGAAGATGAAATGAAACTTGAAAGTCGTTTACAAACACGATTCGTTCTTTAAAAATTCCATTTCATTTAGAATGCAGACACGTTAGAATCAATCTAGTCGATGTCAAACATCGATAAAGTCGAATTGAAACAGAAATTAGAACTCCTTAGTAACTTGGTTTTGATTCATGTCGCCACTGGAAAGATTACGGGGAATTTTTGCGCCGATTAGCCAAAGTTGGAACTTCTCGACTCTCACGTACTTCCCTTAAATTGATTGCGAAAACATTGCACCATATATTTATCAGTGCAGTGCTTTCTTCTAAAAGGGGATAAACATTGTTCCTGAACGTCATCGTCATTCATTTTCATGGAAAGTCTGTGCCCGTGTAATACCTGGGAACAGTGCTATTAGTCGCGAAATGGTCAAAGTAGGGTATTGCTCAAGCACAATATCAAAAATATCCGAAAAGATAAGCTGGATTTATGTTTAAACCACTCTGCGCTTACAAGACATCACCTATGACCACCGATATCAAAACACAAAACAGTTCTGGACCCTTAAACTGATGCGGATCGGAGATTCCCATGCTAATATGATTTGCCACGGTTATCTATACAGTCTATTCGAGGTTCTAAAGGCATTTATTCAGAAAGAGTCAATACTGGGCTATGTTATTAGGTATAACTAGGCTACAAATCACTACTAAATTGGATTTGGGGCCTTTTCAAGCTAAAATGGCCTAGATCGCGAAACTTTCAAAATTTTCGCAACTCTTTCGGCCGTTTTTCAAACTCATTTTTGCTTTAGTGGCATATTACACATTCACTAAGCCAGGAAAAGACAAACTGAAATGCACATGCCATAGCAATGGATATCGCCTACTTTCCTGTCAAGACAATTTTGCCCAGATTTACGAAAATTTGGGCAAAAGTGACGTTTTTCAACCCCATTCTAGATTTCATTCCATATTACAAATTAATTAAGCCAGAAAATACAGATCGAACGACACATTCGTTAGCCATGCATGTTCACCTAATTTACTGTCAAGAAAGTTTGCCAGAATTGGCGAATTTTGCTGTGAAACTTTGCGAAAGCCAAGTCACGCTTTCCTGGAGTGTCCTTTCATGTGCTAAAATAATGGCCATATCATCTGATGCAGAAAAGGAAATGCTGATAGACAAGTTTGTTAGCCACAGACATGACCTCCATTACTGTCAAGAATTTTTTCGATTTTTTTTTTTTTTTTTTTTTTACTTCATTTGGGCTCATGGTCCAGCCAATGCGTGAAACACAATTAGTAATTAATTAATAATAAATGCATGTTGCCAATTTCGCAATAGCTTATCTTTTAGACATTACTATAATAATAGACATTAGTAATAATACTATAATAATAATACTATAATAATAGACATTTTAGACATTACTATACTCCAGTTTGTATCTATCTATCTACTTGTATCTATATATCTACTATTTATCTATCCATCTACTTATCTGTATCTATAGACTAAAAAACACGCAAGGTTTAGTACGCTACAAAGTTGTACCCAATCCAGCGCCTTTAATTCCACTGCGCATAAGATTCCACCGTACGTAAGACCACGTACGGTTTATCTCTACAGGACAACCGAGGATAAATCTACTCAATATACGTTATAGGCATCTAATGCATACCTAAAGGGCCAGGAAACATGCAAAACAGGTCCTCAAATCTCAATACCTTATAAACCAAACTGTTTTGTCCGAAAAAAAGAAAAAAGACCTCAATGCTCAACTTTGGGAAACTTCCAAGGTGTATAATGTGTCGATGTTAATGCATTCAGGAAACCTAAAGAATCTAAACAAGCGTTCGGGAGCCCAAGCTACCAAATAAGGTAAAAATAAAAATAAAAAATTCCCAACACCCAAAGTTCACCTTTTACATCTCTGTATTCTGTATTCAAGCTGGCGTTTGCTCACGTGATGTTTTTTTTTTTTAGATTTTTCCACCTTCCCCGTAAGAACTCTGAACAAGGTAAGAGGGAGGTTAACGTTTGTCTACTGTGACAAGAAAAAGCTTAAAAGTGTCAATGAGCCCACAAAATGAATGTGGCTTGGGTCCAAGATTCTCGCTCTCTTTGGTTTAAAGACCTGTTAGTCAAGACAAAACCGTTCGGAATTGCATGACAACTTGATCAATGAGCCTTTTCAAATCAATTGCTACCAGCTGGGGCGCCCTTTCGGAATCCCCTTTAAGGAATACAAGCTTTTTTCCGAGAAGTGTCGTTCGGAGACTTGTAATACCTCTATCTCGATCCTCTAATAAATTGGCAAGACACCAAAGACTTTGCCCAGATCCGGTTCCATGACCAAACTGTTAAGTGAAAAACACTTCTACTTAAAAACGTTTCAAAATAAGAAAAAAAACTGTTGAAGAATTCCTAACTCTCTTTACCTCATAAATCAAACCATTCAAGAGATGAAAAAATAAAGAAAAACAGGACTTAAAACGTTTAACTGGTTAAGGTTCATTACGTTGCTAAATTTTCGCTAATGTACGACACGATTCATTCCAACTTTGAGTTTTTTCGTAGATAAATCTCAATCAGGATCTATTTAAAGTATTAAACTTGTTTTCAGTCGCCCGAACGGAAGATGACCCTGAGGCTCCCGTCTACCTTAGCTTATTGATGCGGAGTAATCACAGATGGCGCAGATTTTTGTTATTGTTTTGAATCCAAGTTTTGAATCCAACAGTGAGAAAGTCACTGCAACGACAACCTAGTCATTGATCGAGGAAAGGCAACTAACGTTGTAAACTATGAAACATGGAATGGAAACAACGAAATTTGCCATGCCATAATGAAACATTACAGTGCAACAATGAAATTTAGATCGGAACAAAAAACTTGCATGGTTACAATGAACGTTCCGTTGCACCAACGCAATTTGCACGGCACCAAGCTTACGATAGCATGCAACAATGAAATCTATAGTGCAACGGTGGAAAATATAGGTGGCAACAATGAAAATGTATAGTTGCAAGCATAACTTTTCTTTAACGCTCTCGTATGCCTTAGCTTATTGAGGGGAAGGAGTCACAAGATGGCACGGCTGTTTGTTATTGTTTTGCAAAGCCTTGCGTAAGTAAGTGGGCAAAGAAATATATAGCTAATTGCCGGCTTGTTTTGCTTCTGAAGAGTACAATCTGCCACCACAGTTGGCTGCAGTAATACAATGTCCCAAATCAAGTCCTCAAACCTTCGGAACAAGATTTTTCGTCAACGGCTCGTCTGATTTGAAAGCAAACGAAAACAAATGTTTTCTTTTGTTAGCAATTAACAGATTCTTAGAACAGATCCAAAGAACAGATTCTTAGGCAACGTCTTTCTCATATTTCCAAACTTCATTTGCATATTGCTATTGTATAACTCACTGGACAACAATGCGCATTGGTTGTGCACTACCTGTTAGCAAGCTCAAGATTACTGTCAAATAATCTTTCAATTAAATGCACTGGTTTTCTCGAACAATTGTTCCGAAAATTCCCCATGCTAACCGCCTATACCGAGCTAAGGCCTTAAGTTTCAAGCCGTAAGAATTGAAATGTTCTAATTTCAATCATTTCAATTAATAATACAATTGAAACGTTTACCGCTGTGTACTCGATCCATCTCAAACCTGAGGAAAAAAACACTAAATCGCTTCAGAATTTAAAATCTTAATCTTCAACTTTCTTTGATAGAACCTTGGTACTCATCTCTAGATCAGTACCCTATTAAACCTCTCTAGTTAGTTGTTAATTGCCTAGTTGCAAGGGAATTGTTAATTAACAAGGAAATCAAAAAATCCGTCCTAAAATTCTCCATCAAATAAAAGAAAATTATGACTCCTAGTTGACATTCTCCTACAGTGTCTTAACGCCGGAAAGCTTTGAAACTTAAACATGAACCTTTTATAAAAGCCAAAAAAAAAAAAAAAAAAAATGGAAAACATAGCTTTACTATGGTGCAGCTCCTGTCCTAAGCCCAGGCAGGTATCAAACGTAAAAATCGTGTCTTGATAAGAGGCTCCCATTAGCTGCGAGTCAAGAATGGTAATGCCGTCTAGACATCAAACAATCGCCCCATTCAAGTTTGGTATTATGGGCCTCTCTTCTGGCTCTTTTACCTCCCAACCTTTTTTGCTTCTTCTCTTGGCCTTTTTAAATTCAGTTAATTCAGTTTCCCTTCTCTCCAATACGTCCACTACCCTCAATGCTTTAATAAGACGACACTTTTGCATTGCATCCTTAAAAACGCTACTATGCTCTCTCGTCTAGAAGGAAATGAACTTAAAAAAAGAAAAAAAAAATGAAAAATCTTGAATCTCACATTGAGTGCACCTCCAGAAACGCTTGCATGGTCTCTCGCCTAGGGAAGTCGTTAAAAAAATTGCAAAAAATTGCAAAAGCTTTGAATGTCACCAAGAGTGCTGAAATGAATCTAAAAGAAGTCGAAACAGACGGAAGTTCAAGAAATTTCGATACATATCTTCGCTAAAAGACTCTAAACCTTTATCGAACGCCCCGTTGGCTCCTACCCCGTTATTTACACAAAGCAAGGCAAGAAAAAAATTTGAAAAATTGAAAAAGTTTGAATGTTACCAAGAGTGCTCAAATGAATCTAAAAAAAGTCGAAACAGACGGAAGTTCAAGAAATTTCGATGCATATCTTCGCTAAACGGCCCTAAACCTTTATCGAACGCCCCGTTGGCTCCTCCCCCATTATTTATACAGAACAAGGCAAGAAAAAAATTTGAAAAATTGAAAAAGTTTGAATGTCACCCAGAGTGTTGAAATGAATCTAAAAAAAGTCGAAACAGACGGAAGTTCAAGACATTGCGATGCATATCTTCGCTAAACGACCCTAAACCTTTTCGAAAGCCCCGTTGGCTCCTCCCCCGTTGTTTACCAAGAACAAGGCTAAAGTGACCAAAAGTGAAGACAAACATATCACTTAAAGGTATAAAATCCTCCTATCTTAATCAGAGTATCCCATCTGTCTCCCTTTGCTAGGTCTTTTTCCTTCTGAGCTTGTCGTTGCCCTTTTGGTTCCCTTTTGGTGCCCTTTGGGTGGAGGGTTATATAGTATATCTTATTATCCTTTATCGTGGCCATACCATCTTGTCAACAATAAAGGCGTGGGAAACCCACTTATTATCCATCGCGGTTACCCTCAACTCCACTCCTCTCCAGCTAAACTCCCCGCGCCCCGAAATTATGATTTGGGAAGCTCAATTTCCGTGACTTTTCAATCAATGGATAAGAAAAGATGCGACACGGAACAGTTCCAAGGAAGCGACAAGTCTATTCTCACGTAATGCTGCCAATGATAAAATCCTAACTGTATCTAAGGCCAATTAATTAGGAGACATTAATCCTCTTCAATATGGTTATGAACATTAATCGCTTACATTTATATAAAATCGCTCTGCGGAGATCTTCCTAATCTATCCTCTTAATTACAGTTATGAAATTAATCGCCTACATTTATATAAAATCATCCTAATCTTCCTAATCTATCTTAATACTCTGAAGATCCTCAATTAAAAAAAATACATATTACCAATTTTGTTGTTTTTCCTAATTGACCGATGTTTCTTTTTCGACCTTTATTGATTCATTTTATTTTGGAATTTTTTATATTTTGATCATTTATATGGTTTAATACTATTAAATGAAGGCATGCGTCAGCCTACGCTGGTTATTAATTTAAAAAAATTAATGCATTGAAATTTTACTCCTTCAATTGCATTTGGATTGAAGAAGTATTGAATTCTACGCTTATAGAATGTTTTTGGTTCATTTGAAATTAGTATTAATAAATAATAGAGTAAGTTCATTAGTATGCGTTATTTGCTTTAAGAAATTCACTGTTTTAAGAAAATTATGTTTTTTGTTTATTTAAAATTAGTATTAATAAATAATAGAGTGAGTTAATTAGTACACGTTATTTGCTTTAAAGAGATCCACTGTTTTAAGAAAATTTTAAAAAATTTTCAAAACATGGCAAGAGGATTTTTTGGTGGGGTGAATACCGTTGGGGTTCATCGGAGACAAGTTTTCGCCGTCACGCAGACCATTGGTGGCTTAATCCGATAGTAATGTCGCGCCAATGTTAATATCCAGAGCACCTGTGTGTCAGACTCCATCAGCTCATTAAGGCAAGCGAGCGTGCACGCCATGTTGTGCTACTACTCTCGGGGCCATTGTCTTTTGGAACCTTTTCGGGGGGGGGAAGGGGGGGTTGGTAGAAAAAGGATCGGATATTTAGTCTCTGCCCTGTCTATCATAATTCCGCTTCCACCTGCCAAACCACACAAGATTATCTGCATGTCGCTCATTAAAATAAATTCCTCATCCGAACAGAATAAGAGACTTTTTTTCGAGATATCCAGTTTAGGATTTGGGACAAAAAAAAATCCTAAATGGCACAGAAAGCAAACGTGTCTTCTTTCCCTTTTTTTTAAAAAAAAAAGAAGAAAAAAAAGATACTCGGTCCATTTAGTCTCTGACAAGACGTTTTTTTTGCCCCGGCTTCTTATGTTATTTCCCAATCTGAAGGGGGGGAGGGGGAGAGGTTTTGGCTCGACACTTACCTACTACGTATAACTGTAACGTGTTTGGGTGCTAATCGGCAGCTTTGGGGATGGAGACATCCATCAGCCGAGTGACAACCATGACAGAAAAGCTCCAACGCCAGGGATTTGGGATGCTTGAGGCTTAATGAGGCTGTGTGTGTTTAGGTTTGAGGAGTGAGTAGGGGAATTTGATGTTTTAGATTAGAGAAAGTGGCCAGGAACCGGACAAATTGAACTGAAGACTGCGATATTGAAAGGAAACGATTGAAACACTATTGGAAATCGGATTAAAAATCCTGGGATTTTGGGGGGATTTTTCAGGGTGACTTAGGGGTGTTGTGACGTCATCATTTTTCATTATTCTTTTTATTTTCTTAATGTTTTTAGAAGGGGTAGTGGGCTTGTTAGGGCATGTTGGGTTGCTTTGGGAACATATGGTATATCATATATGTTTACAGACATCTTTATACGTATATCTTTATGTATAAAGATGTACAAACAGATCTTTATGGTGTTTAACACATTACCGGTGATGTCACTTTGATTTGCCATTTGGCAATTTTCCAATGATCACCTTGTACTGAAAAGAGCCCCTATTTATGCGTTAACTTATACTAAGCACTATTACGAATAAAAGCCTGAAATTAAACAAGTTTAAAAGCAGCAATTAGGTAACCAATTGGGGGGTTTGGGACAATACCGTACTTTCTTACGATGCCTTAACTTATTCTAAGGTTAAGAGCATTGTCATGATTTTAACAATTTTCTTTCCTTCTTTTCTTACGATCTTTCAGTTTCGCATCATCTTGGGCGCTTGCTCGTTATGATATGGAGAAATTAGGCATATTCAGAAATTTACAAACCTTAAGTTTCACCCTTCAAATATGTAGGTTATTACGGCAACCTATCAAAGCCAAAACTTGGTGCGATAAAATTTCATCTCTTATCCTACAAAAAAAAATTTAAAAAAAAAATCTCTCTTCACCAAGAAAGTGGATCTTTATAAAAATTCTGAGAGGGAAGCTTACAGCAGCTTATGGGAACCTAAAAGTGTAGAACTTTGGCGTACGAAAAAAAAAAAAATAAAATAGAAACCGCAAATTTCCTTTAATCTAGTCAGGTGGGCCTTAAACTCTCTGCATCCGACATCCGACTCTTCCTGCTGCCGAACAAATTGTAAACCATAAAATAAAACCCGCTTTAAATCACATACACACACTATCTTAAACACCCCCCCTCCTTCCCACCGAAGAAGATTGTGCGGAGCTTTTCTCTAATACCTCGACGATCTTAAGACAAAAGACATCGGAGAACCCATAGCTGTTCTCAAATTTCCCCAAAGCCATCGCCCTAAACTCTTTTCACTTCTTTAATCTTTCTTTGAAAAATTTTCAAGTCCCAACACCGATTAAACTCGAAAAGATTAAACTTGAAAAGACACTCGAAACTCTAACACTTTTAAAAAGAGGCATTCCAAACTTGAACTCTAACATTTGAATATTTAACACTTCAAGTCTTCAACACTCAACATTGAACTCATTTCTAACATTCTAATGTCTAATTTCTAATAGAAAAAAATGAAAGAAATGAAAAAAAGGCCAGGTATTGTTTCTGAACGTCGATGGTGGGCTAGCGGATCATATTGTGGCTACTGAAGTCTTGTATTTTTTTATTATTATTTTTTTTTACAAGTTGTTAACCTATAAAATAAAAGTAAAGGTATCTGTTTAGCTACCTTGTGTAGCATCATGGGAGGTCTTAACGCTATCTAATTACCCAACCCCCGTGTGTTACGATGATACCCAATCCTAATCATAAAAAAGTGACTCCAAAGGTACACATTCAAGGGATTGGAAACACAAGCGAAGCCTTCTAAAAGTTCCATTTGTGCTTATTTGAACGCCCCATCCGAAAAATTCTTGGCATTAGATGGACTCTATATATTCGACAAGCCCACCTGCACAGGGAACATGTTTTGTCGAGGTTGAAAAAGGTTTGAAATCCGATGCGTTCAACGGGAGGGGAATTTTCCCCCAAACGCTAATTCGTCCCCCCCCCCAACCCCTTCGACACAAACTGATACCTTATCAATCCATTTGATCCATCGCATAAGAAACTTTTGGGGAGGTGAAACGAAAATATCTCCCACAAATCCCAAGGGAATTTCCCCAACAATTTTCACTCAAACAAACGCGTTTTTCTAAACTTGTTTTCGCGAAACTTAAATCGACCCGATCTGGAATGGAAATGTCAGCACCTTTTTTGTGTACCAGCCATTCATTCCATTGATCCAGCAGTCGCCGAAATAAGAACCTAAACCCCCAAACGGGGCTGTTATTACCTTCTTAATCAAGTTGAGTGACAAAACCCGGATTTGGATGTGCGAAAGATTGTCTTCTATCACTGAAAAAAGGCTTTTCGGACTTTGAAGTTTTTATCCCTTTTTCACCACTTTCCGACACGCTTCGGCACTTTCGTTCAGTTTTGGAACTTTTTTATATTTTCAATGTTCCAGCTTTTTCAATTTTGAACCTTTAATTTTTTTCAATTTTTTTCTATTTTCAATATGCAGTTTTTCAATTTTCTTTCTTTCAGTTTTGGCACTTTTTTCTATTTTCAATTTTCCATCTTTTTCGATTTTGAACCTTTAATTTCGCGAATTTTTCTTCCATTTTTTTATATTTTCAATTTTCCAGCTTTTTCAATTTTGAACCTTTAATTTTGTGAATTTTTCTTCCATTTTTTTCTATTTTCAATGTGCAGTTATTTCAATTTTCAATTGTTCACCTTGCACTGAAAAGAGCCCCTATTTATGCGTTAATTTATAATAAGCACTATTGCTAATAAAAGCCTGAAATTAGGCTTTGGAAACAAGTTTAAACGCAGAAATTAGGTAACCAATGAGGTAATAAAGGCTTAGAGCCATTAGAAAGTAGGCTGGCATTGGTACAGGATGCTTAGGTACTCGCTAAGCGATTACCCGTTCCAAGTCAAGGAATTCATTGTTGTCAATGTTGTTAAAACGACGCACAGCAAGCACATACAAACACTTATACACACCACCCATCCCTCCCCTACTCGTACAGCTCAACAATGAAAGAAAAAAAGGCTTTTTTTTGTGTGTGGCTCAATTGTGAAGGGAGTCCCCCCCCCAAAAGGTAAGTCTTTTGTAAACAGTATACACATCTTTAAAAGGGATAATATGCTTTTCCCCCAAACCCCGACTTAAGAGAGATAGGGTGGGCATTATTTGTTGGGAGAAGTCCTGGACCCAATCGGCCATTGTTGCTCTCAAACGAGTGTGTCAAAGCGTGTCGGAAAGGACTTTTTAACTAAGGACCCAAACTACCTTTCCTTATTCTATTTCTCTTTTTTTTTCGTTCTTCGTCTTTCAGTGCGTCCTACAAAGGCCCCTTTTTTGCAACAACATAAAAGCTTCTAAGAAGTCCTCCAACTTCTTTTCAATTTCAATTTTACACGTTATTGTCGCGGAGTTGGGAGAATCTCAAATAAAAAACAACGTTGGAGACGAAAGTACAAAAAAAGCGAGAAAAAAAAATAAAAACCCTCGAGGACTGGCCGACGTGAGTTTCTTGCATCATTAGTGCTTAATGGAAGGTATGAAAGCGTCAAATGGATGCTTTTGGCCGCTTTTTCCGAAGCTTTGATTGAAAAGGGATCCCTCGGAACCAAAGTCTCTTCTTATCGCCCAATAAGAATGGAGTTACAACCACAATTTCCTGTGGTTACAACTGTATCCCCAAGGCTTTTACTCCCCATTCCTTTTGGCTCTGAAACTTGTCCACTTGGGGGAGATTTGCTCAAATAAGTTAACCTGGAAAACGGAGCAAATACAGTGAAACAGAGAGCCATGGGAAGCAAAGCGGTGAAATCGACGTAAAAACGGAATGCAACATAGCCCTCATTTAGGTAAGAGATTACGGCAAGACAAGACCTTTTTCTTCTCCGAAATCTTCCAATCCCAACACCATCTGTGCTCTTCTAATATGGGTCTCAAGAGGTCAAGATAATATTTGCTCCAAAGATATTATAGTCTTTTGCTCCACTTCTTTCCGGGGGGTTATGTGTCTAACCTTCCTCGTGTTAAAGGTTCCCAATTTTTTTTTTTTTTTTTTTTTTTTTTTTTTTTTTTTTTTTTTTTTTTTTTTTTTTTTAGTGGTGAACTCGATTTAACGTGGGAAAATCCTTTGCTTCAATCTATAAAAACCATCTTTTTCTCCCTAAAAAAGAAGCCTCGAATATATCTATATATATAAAAAAAAAAATTCTTAAAAAACAGAAATCCACGTCACGCCCCTTTTTCCTCCTTCGTTTATGGTACCTCTAAACCAAACAAAAAATCTCACACCTCTTCCAACAAAGAAAGACCTTAATTCCCAAACCACCTTAAAATACTCCCTGTCTTAATTGCAACCTTTTCCACGTAATTTGTTTTTTCGTCCTATTTTTTTTTTTTTGCTTTGGTTAGCTCTTTAAGGCTTTCTGGGGAGTTGAACTTGCATCTCCCCCAAATTCAGCATCCCATCCTTCTTCTGTTTCTCACCATCTTGTAAAGAGGTAAACTAATAAAAAATTTCATTTTAGTCTATACGTAAACTTGACACGGGGATAGTAAATGCACTGTTTTTCCACATTTTTCCTAAGCAAAACTTTTGGACTTTCTTTCCTATTTTTTTTTTTTTTTGCTTTGGTTTGCTCTTTAAGGCTTTCTGGGGAGATTGAAGTTACATCTCCCCCAAATTCAGCATCCCATCCTTCTGTTTCTCACCATCTTGTAAAGAGGTAAACTAATAAAAAATTTCATTTTAGTCTATATGCAAACTTGACACGGGGATAGTAAATGCACTATTTTTTCACATTTTTCCTAAGCAAACCTTTTGGAATTGCTTTTTGGACTTTCGGAGGGAGACTTATTTGCGTCTCCCCCAAATTTGGCAGTTGTTTCTCACCAATCTGTAAAGAGGTAAACTCATAAAATTTCATTTTAGTTCGGGTCTATATGTAAACTTGACACGAGGATGTTAAGTCCACTATTTTCAAAATTTTTTTGTGACCCAAGTTTTATATTTTTTTTTTTTGTTTTGGGGTGAGACTATAGGATAGTCATCCGCGTCCGAGTGCTAAACAAGCGAGGACCCAATTTGGGTTGGAGCAACGTTTTATGGCACTCTGATAGATACGGAAAAACTGTTAATAATCCCCAAGGCTCACTCACGCGATATCCTATAAAGGGAATCAAAGTAAATTGTTCAAGCCAACTTCATTGGATATTGGGATGTCATAATGTCATAAACCAATTAGGAGGCCCCCGAAATGTTGTACCCCAGGCTCTATAGCTCCTAATTAAGGACATTATCGTCCTTATTCACTCCGCCCTGTCAAACGCCATAAAACTTAGACGAAGCCCTACCAATTTGACTCCAACAAGAAAAAAAAGAGAACTAACACGCCAACCGGAAACGGCAATGGACGCTTATTGGTTAACAAGGGGCTGGTAAACATGGATATCCTATATTGAGAGAAATAATGTAAAAAAAAAAAGACTTTAATTAGCATATCATAGCTGTAATTTGAAACTCTGAGAATCCAATTTCCCATTTTCCAACCCGGACAAAACGTAACGTATGGACCCCCCCCCCCCCCCCCCCCCCCCCCCCCTCGCTCGCTAACACGGATTACAGAATTGGCCGCCAGGTAAAAAGGAAGGAAAATAACCCAATAACACATGCATTGTTATAGTGGAAGCTTGAGAAATCTCACGCTATTATCCTAATAAGCTAGGTTATGGCCATTGTTCCATGTCGACACGCACTTTGTGGCAACAAAACAGGCGCAAAAGTCTACCTCTCTCTCTCTTGCGTTACGGCGATAAGTCCCTTTCTCTCTGTGTGTCTATGTTTGTGTCTGTATGTATTTTATATAGAGAGAGAAAGAGAGTGTGTAAGCAAGGAAATGTGTGTGGAGACAATACAGCAGCAGGGCGTGGGAAAACGCCTGTCATTCATTCGAAAATCCAGCACCGAATGTGAAAACCCAAAGCCGGAGATTTCAGAGATTCGTTTTTTTTTTCTTATTATTTCTTGGGGAAGAGTAAGAAATCTAGATATAAAAAAAGAGGTAATATTCTTTGGCACCTTATGATCAACGCAACACGCGGTTTTACCGTAATGGCTATGATAAGGAATATTTTCGTGACTCGACAAAAAAAATAAAAAAAAAAAAAAATAACGTATGTGTAGCGGCTAGTTGAACATTGTAATTGAGTTATGTTCTTGTTTCGCTGTTAAAGAAGAAAACGCCATAATGACAAGAGCAAGGCAAAAGTTGAACTTGCTTTCTTTCCTTCTATGAGTTCTTAGGACAAATTCATAGCCGAAAGAGTGTCAATTCCTATCAAATTCATATCCGAAAGAGTATCTAACTCCTCACCCCCAAACCCTTTGGTGAAGAAATAAAGCACGGTAATAGGCTGAGTCTGCAAGCCGTATTAATAAAACAAGTTTCACTAAAACTGCCAATCTGAAAAAAAAATTCCCAATCTGAAAAGAAATGGCCAAGAAATCAAGACTTATGATTGTTTCCACTGTTAACAGGATTGTTATCCGACTTGTAAGGCTGCCATAAGATGATTTCATTATTACAAGCCTTACGTACTGTACTATTACGCAAGAAGACGCTTGCGACTGTTTTTCTTGTCAAAAGGATGAAACGTAGGATGTTTTAAAAGTGTGGTAAAGTTCTTACGACTTACATAAGACAACTTATGACTGGAATGAGAATCTGATTTCATTTTGGTTAACAATAAGGCCGTCCAAAGCGTCACCGGATTATTTCATTGTTAGGATTGTAAGGCTATCATAACACTACTTCATTGCTGCAAGCCTTACACACATAGAAAAAAAAATTGCATTACACACAATTAGAAAAAAATATTTTTTTACTCAAGGAAAACTACGATTTGGAACTGTAGTTTTCCTACAATGTAGAAATACAATAATTCCAAGTCTAAAGTAAAATAATGTAACTATACTTTTTAAGTCTTTCTAAGTTAAAATTGTATTGTAAATTTGCTATTAAAGAACTTTTCGGATTAAAATGTGTTAAATGTTTCCAATTAAAATGGGTAAAAATTTACAAAAAATTCCTAACAATACCCAACCATTGACGGCCATTATCGTCAGACAGTTATCTTTAAGAAGGTCTAAATTGAAAATTAAAGAATTTTTCGAATTAAAAAATTCCAATTAAAATGTGTACAAATTTACAAAAATTCCTAACAATACTCGATCATTGATGGCCATTATCGTCAGACAGTTATCTATAAGAAGGTCTAGAGTATGATTTTATTACTTTTTAACCTTAACACGACTATAAAAAGCGTCCAAATGAACTCATTATCATACGAGTGTTAAGACTACAGTAACCAGCATTATCTAAGTTTCCTTTCCTGTCATCAGAGGAGCTAAGACCTTCTTCTGAATACTTCATTGCTACAGATATATATGTCTCAACTATAACTATTTCCCTATTACAAGACTCGTGTAATCCACATACCAAAGTATTACTATAGTAAGTATTACTGTAAGGCTGTAACCATTGAGAATGAAGTCCTAATCTTTTGAACTCAAGGAACAAAGCCCACTCCAAATGTTCCTTCTCCCAACACTAATTCACAAGACGAAAAAAAAAGTCTTCCAAGCTGGCGCTGGTGGGAGCCAATAAGGCCCCGCTGCGATCTGATTAACTCCTAATTAAAAAAAAACAAATAAACCAAGCCAAAGTGGGTTTTTCTTTTTTTTGCCTAAAAAAGAAATAAAGAAAAAACCTTTGGCATGCAACACGACACGACCATTAAGCTTTTGGGGCTAGATTAACAAGAAAGAAGGTACCTCTTCCATATAGACCCAACGCCGCCAAGAAGTCTATTCGACCGCAGTGTTTTCAGGCTTGACATTCAACATTAGTATGGGTTACACGCAAAGCAAACATATATTCGCTTTGCTGCCGCAGACACCACCCAAAACCACCACCCTTTCTTTTCCCTTTTTTTTTATATATATAATAATAGCACGTTAATCAAGCCAAAATCCACTAAAAAAAGCGGCTTCTTGCTCTTCGCAAGTCAATAAATGTCTATTGCGACTGCCAGCTGTCTTGAAATTCGGTTAAAAGCTCTTTGGGCCCCAGACAATCCAAAATCCACAACAACCCCTCTCTTTTGTGCTAACTTGCTCGTGTGTTTTTCCACGAAGGGTTAAATTGCACTAACGCCCCTTGAAAGAATTTTCCAGCTCCTTTCGGGGTAATCAAGCTAAAGTTATACCCTGCGAAAGGGTACATTTTGAACGCCTAACACGAAAAAAAATATATATATTATATATAAATACAAAATAAGTACGCGGGACGAGAAGGTTATTATGTTTTTTAAGATCTTTTTGGTGTGGCAATATTATCTACCCAAAAGAGACGGCCCATTTCTGTACTAAAGGCGGCGGCTCTGGGATCCCAGCAGGAACTTAATGGCAAGACAACAAAAGACTTGGCGCAACAGCAGTCCTGAATTGGCTTGAGGAAAAGCAGCCCCCCTCCTTTGGGAGAAAAAAAGCAAAAGGTAAAGGGAAAAACGTATCGTACTTGGTTCGTTTTGTGCGTTTTCTCGCAACAACCTGTTGTGTCCGGAGTTGTGCTAAACCCGTTGGCCGTTGTTCTATCTGCACAAAGACCACACCTTTCATGGGAAACGAAGAATCAATGAGCCTCGGAAAGCATTTAAGCGAGTTGAGAGTCGTGTTTTCTGGCTCAGGGCCAAGGTAGTATGGTACCAAATGGGATAGAAATGAACCAGAATGAATCAAATGAATAAAAGTTACTTCTCGAGGCGAGAAACGAGCCTTTAAAACGCTGGAAGACAGTTTCTTTTTATGGAGAGGCCATTGGGAAGAACAAAAGAGCTCTAATAAGGTCCTGTAGTGTCCAGCTTTAACAAAGGATGGGCTCGGGGAGTCGTTTAGAGCTTAAACAACAGCTACTTTGGTGAGAAATTGCCAGTTTCAGATGGGAGAACAGCCTCCAGGGGAGTCCAAAACTGCCAAACATTGTCTCTGCTCCCACTTTTACTGTCTACAAGTACAAGCTCGGCTTTAAATGCACACTTTGACGACTAACAAACGACTTTATGGGGCTGTTAACTCCTAGTTTTGCTGGACGAAAAATTGTGTTAAAATAACTTAAAAGCGGGTGAAGAGCTAGTTAAGCTTCCACATTTTGGTTACGAGTTACTTGAGGTTAGAGAATAACGTGGCATGGCTGTACACTTTCTTCCTTATTTGCATATCTTTACTTCCAAACGAGAGCGTGGGATGCGCTGGGACAACCCGAGCGGTTGCGTATTTTGGGCTTTATTATGTTAATTAGCGAGTATAAAGCTTAAGCTTACACTCTCCACATACATCAATAGTAGAGCTAAACAACCTGTAGAGTTAAACCTAACGAAACTTTGATACATGCAAATAATTACTCACATAAACTGCATAACTTCACGTATCACTAGATGACGCCATCGACATTCACTGCACTGGACATGTGACCCAGTTTATGGGCTGCTCATTGGCTGTTGGGTGTCACGTGGCTTCGCTAAGCGCGCCAAAACCTCTTCAAAAGGACTTCTGCCTAGTTTCTGAGCATCTCATTGGCTGCCCGGCGTCACGTGGCCTCGCTAAGCGCGCCAAAAGTCCTTCAAACGGACATCTATTAGCACGTTTTGCTGGCTTATGGCTTATAAACCCAAACACGCGTCAAACAAAGGACGCTTACTCGACAAGGAATACAATTTAACCAAGAATCTGTTGTTTTAACCTTTATTTGCATATACAAGTGACTTTATATCCACAAATCAGAGAAAACGCAGCCAAATCGCCTGTCGAATGCCGCTTTGAAGCCATTTGTAACTCCACCAGCTCTAAAGGTAAGAGCCAAACCCCATTAGTACCTTCAATAGGAGTAGATTCATTAGCCCAATAAAAAAGAATACACGGAGCATAACTAACTACCAAGTTTAACGAGCAGTTCCCGGTCGTCGAAATGGAGGTCTGCGCGTCATATTTCCTCCTAAGGATCTCCTCATGGGCGGTCCTCGACGATGGGCGTGTGGTCCTGCACTTTTCTTTCGGCTCAAGCCACTAATCTTGGTAGGCGGGTCTCGCAAGGCAAAGCTTTTGGCATAATGCCCCAGGTGCAGCTCTTTGAAATTAAAGATACGTCGAACTTCTTTGGGAAAGGCTGCGTAGGACCTCACAAACGACACATAACCTGCCAAAAAAGCCCAAGATATATAGTATATACATTCACATTCACAAACGAAAGAAAAAAAGGGGCGAAAAAAGGTTATTACGGTCCTAGCCATTATTCTTGAGCTTCTTGGAGCGTCCAGCTAGTTGCTAGTTGCCTCTTAAATAATTCAAAGGGACAAGCCAGTAGTTATCTTTCCCAAGAGAGCCAAAAGAGAATGGGGGGGGGGGGGAGATTGCATTTTAAAAGAGAAACTGGCTGCCTTATTGTGTGTACTTTTAGAGCTAATGGCTCTCCAGCCCGCCCCTTTGGCTAATGAACTCGTACGACCTGCTCATTAAACCCTAAATCAACATAGCGAACAAAACTGACCTCATTAGACCTGTCTAATAACCGGTTAAACTTTTAAAGATGCGCATGCTTTGAGCTCCTACAACTTCTCTTTTCATTCCTTTCAATTCTTTGCGCTGGGCTATTATCAAAAATAATTTGCTAGCTTCTTTCACATCTCAGGTGGATTTGCATACAACACATCTATGCGCTACACGAAGTAGATGCTTAAAACGTCACCTTTGAACCTCAATTCGTTACTAGGTGATCAGAAGACAATGAAGTTCGGCACTTTTTTTCAGTTGCGGTGGCAAATGAAGTACCCTAATACGCCTTATTAGCATAAACAATAAAGTAATTACAATGGAAAGAACGTAAACATTAGATCATACAAGTCTGCTGCTTCATGGCATGAAATTTTCATTGTTGGGGCTTCCAAGTTCGAAAAATTGTCTAAAACGCCCTTCCATTCCAAGCCGATAGCACTCATTTCACTGTTGGCTACTGTGCGACTAACGGTAACGTTCTTTCCATTTTCCGGATTTGCTGGGAAGTTACTGTTAGGCAAAGCAACGCGATACGCAAAACCGAGTTTAACTGCATTTCTTCAGCTTAATAATTGTCCATGATTTTAAGAATTATACAAAAAGGACCACTGTACTATTAAGGCACTATTAAAAACGTTTCTACGCTTCACAAAGTCTAATATAATATAATAATAATAATAGAAAAATGACCAGAATACGTAAATAAGAGTAGGAAACAGAACAGCTTTCCTTTCTGAGGATTAAACTATCTCAAACTCCTTATTGACGCTGTTGAAGGGTATTAGTATCTTAAGTACACAAGTAAAGCGCTTTTCCTTTACCTTTGGAGGCTGACTGATGCAAGTCGGGGTTCCCCAGTACCAATTCCTCAAACTTGAGTTGCAAGCGTGTGGCTACATCTTCCATGGACCCACCAGACTGGAATAATCATTCCCCAAAAAATGTCTGTTATTACTCGCTTTCCTCTAAATTCTTTTCTCACACTTGTCATACAACAATGTGCCTCGAAGTTAAGGGTAAAAAGCGAAAAGATGAAAAAATTCTGTTGCGTCACCTGGGAATGCGTCTTGGGCAGTGTGTCGAGGAACTCTTCTGCGTTCTTTTCCACCAAACTGTACCAAATCAATTCTTTAGTATTTCGCAGCGGAGCATCTCTCCCCTCCTCCCCCCGGAAAAGGCATAAATTGGAACAATAAATCAAGAATCATGCTTACTCGACGCCTCGCTGGCCCATCATGGACACAAAGCCTGCTTGTGACGGATCCAAGAATGTTAACGCCGAACCCTGGTTGCCCAACCGGGCCGTCCGACCCACCCGATGGACATAGTCTTCGGCTTTAATCGGCGGATTGTACTGAATGATCCAATCCACCTCTGGGAAATCCAAACCCCGGGCAGCCACGTCCTTTTAAATAATAACCATCACGATTATTATCGAAAAAAAGAGGGGGGCAAGAAGAAGAACATAACAAAAATGTATAACAATCGGTTGATAACACGACATTCAATTCAATGGCCAAGGCATTCTCCAACAATAGAGCCTCAAGTCAAAATTTCCCATTTACAATAACCCATAAGAGCGGAAGGTTTTTCAATCCTGCTGCGTTTCACCTGATTTAAGTTTAACCCCTGCTGTAACCCCTGTCAGCGCGAATTATCGGAGGTTGCCGGCTTTTATTGTTGATAAAAGGCGGGAGGGCCTGAAAAGGGAAGGGGGCAACATTCTTGAAAATCGTTGTAACCTGCCGCGCAACAATGCCTCTAGTGGTCCCTGCCGTGTTGGGCCAAAGAGGTAGAAGAAATCTGGGTAAAAAGAAGTTTGTTTGAACCGGTGAAGAAGGAGGAGGAAGAGGAAAAGAAGGTAAATGTGGTAAGGAAGAAGAGTGCACACAACTTGTCCCTGTCAGGAAAGGCGGCCAAAGGGTCTATATCATCGCTTGCCCGCGTGAGTCTAATGAGAAACGAAGCGATCAACGTTCAAGACCCCCTTCCGATGATCCCAGGTTTCCGAGTTGGACCAGGAGCTCCGTAGGGAACCACCACATTGACCACATACTGCGGCTTCCCCCTTTTACTCTTCAAAGGGAGTCAGGAAACAGAGAAGGGCCTCTCATGTTCTGCCCGCGTCCCTAAAACGCTTGGCTTAGAAAAACATCCCCAGTTTTTAACGCATTCTTAAAACGCAAAATAATGGCCCTGGCATCCCATTTGCGTTTCTTATACAGTCGGGCGATTAAATATAGCAGCCGGTGTGATTAGGTGGAACAAAGCCAAGAGGCTAATTGAACTTACGCACGGCACGCCTCCATCTTCCCTCCAGGTTCTTGCAACTTCAATTCAAAAGCTTTGAAATAGCGTTTATCTCTTTCTTTTCCTTAATGTAGTTGTCGTTTTGTTGTTTCTATAAATAAAAGTGTGTGGCGTTTAAGGGCAAACAGATGCTGTTCGTTTAGCTCACTCGTGGAAGATCACGGAAGATCGTGGACGCGAGATGCAATGGAATTTAAACAGATTGTTAGTAATTTACACCCGTAAAGTAAGTTTTAATAATTACTTTATTACCATAAACTATCTGAGAAGGATTAGGATTATTCTTTGTTGGACAAACTTGGAAAGTTTGGGGTAATTATGAAAGGAACGGGAATGAGGAACAATGAGAATGTAATGAAAGGGATTTGGGATTGAATGTAATTTAGACAATGGAGAGTTGAGACAATTCATCTTACCTTATTTGTAAGTTTAATTAGATTACTAGGCACTCCACAAAAAAAGGTCGTAATGTTATTGCAGTGAGTTATTGCGGGACTTTTTTCTAGGCTATTAAATACGGTAGAATTAGAATAAAACAATGGTAACGTTACAAGTATTCTGTAATGAGTACCAATTAGGAGGGAATTTACGAACCGAACTTGTACAAGTACTGCAAATGAAACCGTGTTAAAGCTAACAACTGCGAAATTAAAAGGAAATTAGAACAAAACTACGTTAAAAGTATGACAATTGCCTGCAGTGGAGGACATTTAGTCTACATGACTTGAAACATCGAAACCTTTTAACCAATTTTAAGGAACTACTGCGAACTGTGCTCAACAAAGACAATCTAACTCTATAGGCTACTTATTGTACCCTCTCTTAGCCAACAATGAAATTTCCATAACTTCTACACCACTCTATCATTCACAAAAATTTTTCAACAATGAAAGTTTCAAAGAAGCTAGCTTGGCTAAAGCGGATACTCCCCACTGCAACCATGAATGTTTTACTTTTATTCCAAAAACTTTCCCAACAAGGAAACTTTCTTGGCTAAAACGGATCCTCTCCATTGCCACCACGAAAATTTGACTTTTCCTCGAAACGAATTTCAGCAATAGCGAAATTTCTACAATAATGAAACCTTATCCTTTGTGAAAACTTCTCAAGAATGAAAGTTTGACTCCAACAACGAAAATTCCCTAATGACTATTTCTTATCCGCTCTCTCCCTCAACAATCTATACCAGCGAAACTCTTCTATCACTACTAAAGACTTGCTGTAACAAAGAAAGTTTCCATGAAGTTTCAAATGTTCCATCTTGGCTTAAACGGATGTTCCCTACTACAACAACGAAAATTTCCTTACTTCCATGGCAATTCCACTGCAATAACGAAAAATTCCTTCCCAATTGCATCCAACCTTCGATGGCAACAATGAAAAGTAGAATGTAACCCAACATAATCGTAATTCTACTGTGCAACAGTGTTCTTTCCGCCAGATGGCCGTTTTGACAACAATCGAACTATGGCCAAACGCGGACGGATTTAGTAGGAACATTAAAAAGGGCGCAGTATTCAAATCCGCGTGTCAATAATCGAAATCCGAGTGTCTAACCACTGTCTCTGGCCAACACATCTTTTCAGCCAATCGTAAGATCAGGAATGCTCTGTTTTTCGGGGTGAAAATGAGTCACGCTTGCTGAAGAAGCTGGCAACAGGTCAGTTCGCAGTAGGGAGTTTATGGCGAGTGACGAAAACGTGTGTGGGATTGCATAAACTGGTACTGCACTGCCATTTTTACGAGTCTTCGCAGGCCAGTTTCAAGTTGGGCATGCCAAACAGCCATTGAGCTCAAACGCCATGTGCCATGCAACATGCATGACGCATAGGGAACCCCGCTAACAGGCTTACGAGCTCAACAATCGCAGCACCTGAATTATTGCTTCAGCCATAAACGCATAAGGAGATGGAACCTTTAGCTCTTCAGCATGGAGCTCATCATACCAATAGATAAAATGCTTGTCTTTCTGTCCCTCTTTCTCCTCTTGTCTCTGACTACGTCGACTGACTACAATAGGAAGAAAAGTAGATATACAAAAAGGAAGAAGTAGCGCTCCCAACCCCGAATAAGTTTCGACTTTTCTTCCTACTGAGAGTGCAAACACATTTGCCTGCGTGAAGTGCATGGGGAATTTGGCTCCCGTGAAGTAGCCCCGCATCTTTCATTCCGCGTTTGGGATCCCAGTTTACCATTTTGGTTTTCTTAAGCATTGGCAGACGCTCTAGTCAATACATTCACAGCAGGCGCCAACGTTTCACATATAAACACATCCACGTCGTAGAGACGATACAGCTCTGAGCTGCTTCCTTAAATCTAGCCTTAACTCGCCCACCTTGCTTACAGGCCACGCCCACCTAGTTCCCTCACAGGGCTCCTTGGGGATTTGGAGAGAGATTTGGAAAGCATTTACGGGGTCTTAACAATACACATGCCCATATGCAATAGTAACAATTCAAGCACGCGACCCCTACGGTGCCACCAGAGCCCCCTGTGGTGGACACGATGTGCGGCTGATCAAACTTTGAGATGAGTCAAGCGTTCTAAAAGGAGATGATAGAAAAGGATACTTTTTCCGTTAAAATCAAAGGATTGACCATTTTTTTCTGAAAGATCCGTATGGAATTTCTTCCATGAATGCGGCTCAATTCCTATACTCGAATTTTTCGAATTTTTTCGATTTTTCAAACTTCGAAATTTTCAGTTTTCTTCGTTGAAACTTAACATTTTTAAAAATTTTTCGATTGAACTTTTAACTTTTCAAGTTCTTTTTTTCTCCTTGTGGCTTGGAAAGTTTCAGTATTTTTCGTTGCGACTTGAAATTTTCACAATTTTCTGAAACTTTGAACTTTTCAAGTTTTTTTTTTCTCCTTGCGACTTTGAAAGTTTAGTATTTTTCGTTGAGACGTGAAATTTTCACAATTTTTTCGCGAAGACTTTTGAAATTCTCAAAAGTTTTTGTCGAGACTTGGAAATTTTAGCATGGTATTAACATGAAATTAACATGGTAATTTAACATATGTTAAAAAAGGTTGGAAGTATTTACGAGGACCGTAAGTGATCCACGCTTTCGATAATATGCTCGTTATTTACATTTGAGCTAAGTGTATTAAGATGAGGGTTTTTTAATGTTATTCGGTAGAGGTTATTATTTTTTTAAATCTCCGGTAGTGGCTTAGGCTAATAGGGAAAAGATTGTGAAAATTCTTTGGGAATGATAAAGGATTGTGGGAAAAGCGCGTAACTTGGGTTCGGAAATAAGTATTTTAAAAAGGGAGGGAGATTATAACTTCAGGGGCGGTCAATTGTCGTCGCAAAGCTAGCTCATTTATCAAGCTCGGACTTTTCCTCGGCAGGAGGCTGATACTATTAGACATGGTGCGGCGGCCGTTTCATTCAAGTCTCCCTTTTGTGTAAAGGTTTTCAGAGCAGCCATCGCACCTGCGTTACAACAGCGTGCGAAAGTTATCAGCAGTTTCAACCTCAATATCCTCCAAATGACTGCCTTTGCAACCCATTAGCTTTGACGTGAACTTTATCCTGGCTCCCGCCTAGTTTTCTTCTCCTTTTTCTCATTTTTCTCCTCTTTTTGCCTTTCATTTCCTACTCTACACATTTCATTGCAAAAAGTACTTCCTATTGGAAGTACTTTCAGTAAAAATTACCTTCAGTAATCACTTTCAACCAGAGGCCAATAGAAACTATTTGCAAACTAACCCAAAGTAGGGTTGCAACCATGAAAGTTTGAATCCAACAATGAAAAAGTCCCTGCAACAACGACCTAGTCATCGAGGGAGGTTAACTAACGTTGTAAACACTGAAACATGAAACAAACTGGAAAAAACGATGAAAAACAATCAACTTTACAATGCCATAACTGAACCATGGCAGTGTAACAGTGAAATGGCTCCCGTCTACCGTAGCTTATTGATGCGGAATAATCACAGATGGCGCTGATTTGTGTTATTGTTTGGAATCCACGTTTTGAATCCAACAGTGAGAAAGTCACTGCAAGGACGACCTAGTCATTGATCGAGGTAACTAACGTTGTAAACTATGAAACCGAATGGAAACAATGAAATTTGCAATGCCATAATGAAACATGGCAGTGCAACAATGAATTTAGATCGCAAAAAGAAACTGGCAGGGTTACAATGAATGTTTTATGGCATCAACGCAATTTGCACGGCGCAAGGCTTACTATACCATGCAACAATGAAGTATAGAGTCCAACGTGGGAAAATATCGACCGTAACAATGAAAATGTATGCAAGCCAAACTCTTCTTTAAGTGAATAAACTTTTTTTAACTGATTTTTTAAACATTCCTTGGATGCGTTGATGCGATAATAACAATTTTGACTGCAACAATGAAAAAGAAAAGTTTCTATTTGAGCTGAAATAATTAGATTCCCAGTGCCACAATATAATGTTGCATCACTTAAAATTGCATTGCAGTCATGATGGAACATTTGAAACTTCATTGAAACTTCATTGTTACAGCAAGTCTTTAGAATTGATGCAAGAGTTTCGCTGGTATAGATTGTTGAAGGAGAGAGCGGACAACAAGTAGTCATTAGGGTTAGGGATTTTTCGTTGTTGGATTCAAACTTTCATTTTTGAGAAGTTTTCACAAGGGATAAGGTTTCGTTGTTGTAGAAATTTCATTATTGCTGAAATTCGTTTCGAGGAAAAGTCAAACTTTCGTAGTGGCAGTGGATAGGATCCGTTTTAGCCAAGAAAGTTTCATTGTTGGGAAAGTTTTTGAAATTCTTTTGGAATAGAAGTAATACATTCATGACTGCAGTAGAGAGTATCCACTTTTGCTAAGATAGCTTCGTTGAAACTTTCATTGTTGAAAAATTTTGCAGCACTTAAAATTGCATTGCAGCCATGAACCTTCACTGCAACAATGCAATTCCTATGATATTGCTACAATGAAAGTTACCTCCCATTGCAACAGTGATTTCTCCAGTGTCAGCTCCAAAAATTACGATCACATTTCACGTTGCCATAAAGTTTCGACAACAATAAGTCAACAAAGAAGTCTTCTAAAAACTGTCAAAAAAAGAACTGAAAATTCCTGCAATGTTTTTCACTCCAACAATGAAAAAAGGTGTTTTATCTTAAGGCAAAAGCTTCCCAATGTGAGGCTTTCGGCAATTAAATCCGACCCGAAAAAAGTCTGATTTCGAAAGAAAAAAAAATGAATAAAAAAATCTTAATTATAATCGCAATAAAAACGTCAAAAAAATCCCAAACCAAATCTCTTCACCCCAAAATTACGTCCCCCTATTTTTAATTACTTTCTATAAAATAATCTGTTATTTTAATTTCCCGAAAATCTCCTCCCCCGAACTCTTCTCTCTCTCAAAAAAAAGAGGTTAAAAAAACCGGGTTTAGCTCCCAACAATTTCAACGCAATTCCAGCTTTGCATTCCCCCCAAGAAAAGTCTGTCTGCAGAAACCCTTAAAAAAAACTGCTTAAAAAGCAATTTAAATTAAGCTAAGAACCTTAAATCACCCAAGGCCTTTACATCCGTTCAATGTCACACCGTAATATTAAGCTAATTAAACTTACGAAAACATAAAAAGCCAAAACGACCCTCAAATTCTCCCTAAATACTCCTTTTTTTGGTTTCCCCTCACCAACCCGCCTTCTTCTCTAAACTTGGCTGTAATGAGTTCTATATATTCTATATATTCTTTATAGACAGTCCATTTGTAACTCTAGGAACATAAATCAAGATAGATGAAGGGGGGAAAAGCTTGAACTTACCGTGCAAAACAAGACTCCTGACGCAGCTGCGCGAAAACTCTTGAAAATCTCGGTCCGCTCCTGAACCAACCCCAAAGGGTTAAAAAAAAAAAAAAAAAAATAGTTTTTAGTGCATTACAAGCTAGTCTAGTCCATTATACATAAGCCCCGCCAGCAGTCCCATGGGAGGGGTTTTTCAATGCAAAATTCCTAGAAATTTTCTACTCTAGTTGTCCATCATCCATATTCAATTAGCAGAACGGATCACGCGCATAAGTTGTTGGTGAGGCGAAAGAAGGAGCGAGAGAAAGAGAGAGATCATAATATACCATAAAGAAAACTTTAAAACTCCCCAAACCCGAATCGGAAAATCAAATAAGAATGTAAAAAAAAAAAAAAAAAAAAAAAAGAAATTTAAAAATTTAAAGCGCGCGTTGTTTGACTCGAGCGCTTGAGCGCCCAGCTGTTAAGCCCCCACGACTTGCTGAATTTTTAAAAAAATTACAAAAAAAAAAAAATCCTCAGAAACGAAGATGGATGGAGCGTCCAAAAAGCAGCTGGGCGTTGACAGACCCCCAAACGCCAAAGTCAAAGCGTTAGGGCCTACAGCAGGCCCGCATTTGCATGCATTACCCAAGTTAGTCAGCTCAGCTACTTATTTAAACGCCCCTTTTTGGTCCGGACCACACCACGGCTACTCTTATTCCGTAAGGGAGTGAGCGTTTTCTACAAGGCAAATGGACCATTCCCATAAACTTGGACGCAAACAGTAACGTCGTCCCAACTGTGAGACGTTATCGCGAGCTAGACATCAGATACGATGAGTTATACCTTTTGCAACATGTTCCCGTGTAGTTTATAGTAATCAATACTCTCGCCAGCACGCAGAGCCTGGCAATACGTCGAAAAAAAAATAAAAAAAATTGAATTATTCAAAAAAATTTAGGATTTTTTTTTTTACTTCGGAGAATAAGGTGGTGTGAAAGTCGACCATATCTTGCGTGGAGAGGAAAATGCAGGCTTTCTTCCTCAATTTGCCACAGTGCCATAGTACGAAGGCGGACAAGGTGATGAGACGAAGTTTGGGGGGCACGAACGTGAAGTAATGCTTCAAATGCGCGGGAGTCGTGAGAAATCCGGGGTTGGCGGTGTCTTCTGAGAGGCTGATGGTGAGGAAATCTTTGGCGCTGGCCAAACCGGCGAGTTTTTCCACGCCAGAGCTCAAAGTGGCAGACAGTAATGCGGTTTGCAACTCGGTTTTGTTTTGTCCTTGATGGTTTTTGATGATTTCCATGATCCTATAGAAGGTTAAGAGAGGTTAGTTTCAGAAAAGTGAGGTTAGGGTAAGAAAGTAAGGGGGTTTGGGACAGTTTTACTTGGTTACGTCCTTCTCGTAACCCATGTCGAGGAGACGGTCGGCTTCATCCATGATTAGGAAGCGCAGTTTGTGGAAACTGAGGTTTTTGGTGCTCGATAAGTGGTCTAATAGACGGCCCGTGGTGCAGACCAAGATGTTAAAGCCTTTTCGAATACGAGCTTTCTCGGATTTCTTCTTTTCGCCCCCAACGAGGTAGCCAGGCACTACCCAGGTGAATGGCTAGAATTAAAAATGAATTATGAAAGGTTTTTACATCGGTTATTTAGTAAAGTATTAGGCAATGAAGTGAAATTGAGTTAGTTAATAAATACTAAATTTATATTCTAACTAATTTCCAAGCCAATATTGGAATTTATCTCAGAAATTAGCGCATTTAAGTTAGTTTCCAGTAGTGATTCCGCTTTGATATGCGAATACGACAAACTTGCTAATATATTGGACGATTGACAGATTCAATAAGAAAGAAATGATAGAATTAATTGAATTTCTTAACTAAAGATGAAATTACTACGAAACTAGAGTAAAACAAAGATGTAAACGTTTGATTTTGCACTATACAACGAATATGATAATAAACTGAATAAGTAAAGGCTAAATTAACAGCATAGTAAGCAATTAAAGACGAAATTAGGTAATTAATTTGTAAATTCAGTAAATAATGATTAAACCGAGAAATTTCTGAGTGGAATAAAGTGCCATTAATGTAAATTAAGTAACTAAACTGTTACAATAAACTAACTTGAAAGTAAATGTGAAATTTATAAATAAAATTAGGCGATTTTAGAGCATTTTAAGCAATTTCGAAGTAAAATTACATAATTTTAGAACCAATTGAGTGTTAAAAGAGAAAATGTTACAGTCAAGCTTTACCTTAGTGAGCTTGACGAAGATTTGGTACGTTTGCAGTACCAATTCGCGGGTCGGGACGATAACCAGAGCAAAAATACCATCAGCTCTGGTAGTTTTCGGTCTCATAACTTGCAAAACCTTCAAAGAACGTCAAATGTTATCATATTAACGAGCTTAACGCCTTTTGTCGAGTACCTGGACAATAGGAATGGCGTAAGATAACGTTTTGCCACTGCCAGTTTGCGATTTGACCAACACATTTCTTCCTTGAAGGAGTTCAGGAATGGCTCTCATTTGCACTGACGTCATTTCAGTAATCTGCATCTCTTTCTCCAACGTTGCTTTCTATAAAAGTAAAAAAACGACAGAAATTACAGAAAGATAAGAATTTATAACGCTTTGAAGTAACGTTTGTATACCAAATGATCGTGAATCTCAATGTTTTGGAAATTCTCCGAAGAAAACAAAGTTTCTTTGGTAGAGTCAACTTGCTGTTTTTCCATACTAGGAACAGCAGGATTGGAGCCAAATAAAGAAGAAATGAAGGTGCCAGGTTGGATAACTTTGGCATTAGCAGGTTTAGCTGGCTTGTCGGGATTATCATATTGTAAGCCTTCTGCAGGTTGTCTTTTCAACTTCAAGGATGATTCTTCTGGGGAATCTTCTTGGGATTTCTTCTGGAAGATGTTTGAGCTAGAAACTGGGGTTTGTGGGAGGTTAACAGCAGTTGTGACACTGTTAATAGGTTCTTTAGCTAGGTTTGATAAGACGGCTGTACTGTTGGTGGTAGGTTTCTTGCGAATACGCGCAACTTGTCTCCGGATTAGTTTCGAGGGAACTTTCGTTGTTGACACCGCTGATTTTTCGGATAACTTGGGCTTCTTGGCCGTAAAACTCATTAAAGGGTCTCGAGCTGCCTTTTTAATCCCAATTCCAGTCTCCTAAAAAAAACAGAAATGGAATTAAATTAACGATCGGATTTGTAATGTTATATTGTATTTATGTAATGGAAATCCAACCTGTATGCTACTTCTATTGCTGGTTACATTAAGAAGCATTTCTTCCATTTTTTTAAATAGATTTTGGGAGTGGAAGCAGCGTTTAAATTAACCTAATGCCTTTAATTCAGTGTTGACCACGTGCAAGAAACTAAACAGCAACTTCAGGCTCCGCCTATTGCAATTCTTAACAAAATACACAGCAAATGCCATCTGACGGCTTAGTAAGGAAAAAATTTCTACGTTATTTGAAAGTGACGCGCTTTCGCGGAAAGAAATCCGTGATTTTTCACTTAATTAAACTGTAAATAACTAGTACAATAAGGTAGATAGTTTTCGAGTTAAAGCAATTTAAATAGATCTTTTTGAGAGGTAAAATGTCCAGATTTCAGAGGTTGTCAGAAAATGCAAAAGGTCGTAGTTGACTGTGCTATATAGAGCCGCAGTTCGTTTGATCTTTGTAATAAACATATAGCATACAAGCTTTAGTGGCCACAGTCCAAGCCTCCTTTAACCTCAAAACAACAAAGGAATAATGAATCCTATTTTTTTTGGAATAACATCTTTCGAGGCTCGTAGTTACAGCAAGCAAACCGCAGTTTCATACGTAACCTAAAGGTTGAAATTTCAGTGGGCGCCAGGTTGGCGCAATCTTGGTACGTAGTTCAAAGTACATTCATTGGAGGATTGGAGCGCTCAAGTAACGGCATATGTCGTAATATAACCAACTCCTTATTGGTTTTTGCACTAGAAGTGCCTTTGTTTCCTGTCATAGAAAGGAACTTCTGTCGTTTCCTAAGTAACCTATACCTAACGCAGTTGAAGTTAAAACTCCAAGTTTACAGCTGATACATTGTAAAAGCAAGTTCCTTAATTGCTGGACCTTCTGGCATCCTTAATTTTTTTAAAATTAAAGCGACTGTTTGTGTTTTGACCTTGGAAGCCACAACTTGTTGCGTATTTCGTGAGCGTGAGTGCGACGCAGCGAATAAGCTCACGAACCCACGACTACTACCAAGTTTAATTTAAGAAACGGTAAAAAAAATGGAAGAGCGGCTGGGCGAAATTGTCAATTGGCTTAAATTGACTTTTCTGGTGGACGACGTAACACCAGAGCTTCGGAAATTGTTACTGGAGAAATGTAAGAAGATGTGTGGACACGAATGGGACGGCTTCCCCGATTCGGTAACTTCCCTTAAGGATGCTATTGGAAAGAAGGATTTCAAAAGTGCCAGCGGTTCTGTCCGAAAAAGTATCGACAAAGGAGACATTGAGAATTGGGATCTGACCGCCGTGTCCCACGTCTTACGTTCGTTAAACAGCGAATGGGTTTCGGTAGAAGAAAAAGAGCGAATGGAAGCCGCAGTACAGACAAGAAACCATTTGGCGCATCATCCTTCCAAAGTAATCCCTCAAGAAGAATTCTGCGAGATGTGGGAAAAACTGATTGGCCTTCTGTCGTTCCTTAATGTCCCTGCCGAAGAGATTGACGAGATTGTGGAGAAAATCAAGTTCCGTTCTTCCGATCCTTCTTCCGTTTTTTCACCGAAGGTTTCGAACGCCGAGGCAAACAAACTAAAGGACGAAGGCAACACAGCGTTCAGGAATGCAGACTACGCTCAAGCTATCGAGAAATTTGATAACGCTCTCAAGGTTGTCTCGCTGACGGAAGCCGAGCGGGGCGTTCTGTTCTCAAATCGTTCTTCTGCCTTCCTCCAGATGGCGAAAGCGAAGCAGGATCAAGAACGGAAGCATTTCGCCAAGCGTGCCGAGAACGACGCGAAAAAAGCGGCCCATTTGCAACCCATGTGGAATAAAGCTCATTTCCGTTTAGGTGACGCATACCAGCTGTTGGAGAAGTACGAGAAGGCTATTACGGCCTATGACGAAGCTTTGAGCTTGGATCCGTCTTTGGAAGTTGTACGGACACGAAGAGACGAATGTCGTCAGGAACTTGGTAAACGTCAAAGACGGGACCATATGGATACTATGAATATGCATGCGCGGAGCACTGAAGAGATGATAGAACACGAAGAACGTATGGAATTACGGAAGAAGAGTGGAGATGCTTTAGCCGATGTGTCAGAAGGCATTCGGTATCGCGATGGAATAGATACAGCCATAAACTATGAACTCGCAGCGAAACACTTTTCTAAAGCTGCGAGCAAAGGAAACGCTCAAGGAATCTACGAACTGGCACTCTTAACCAAGGCGGGTCGAGGGATTAAGAAGGATTATCGTTTGGCTCTTCAACTGTACAAACAAGCTGCAGAGATGCCGCATCTCTTACCCAATGGTTTGGCAAACGAGGGCGTCCTTCCTGCTATGCATTCTATTGCACTGATGTACGATGAAGGTGTGGGTGTCGATATGGAACCTGCTATGGTAATAACATATTCATCACATATAACTAGTATGTAACAAATAAGTAAATAACATATCCAATGCATGTTAGGTCCATTACGAACGTATTGGACATGTAGTGCATTCTTAGTTCAAGTAAAAATTAATTATGGCTAGCGCAGTTTCTATGTAGCCTACGCATGCAAAAGAGTTAGCATTAAAATGAAACCTCTTTGTAGGCTTTCGAATGGTACAAGCGCGCTGCTGATCTGGGGTTCGGTCCATCCGCCAACAATCTCGCTCTTATGTACAACACAGGGAAGGGAGTACCTGAGCAGGATTCCGTGAAAGCTGTACAGTACTGGAAACTGGCAGCTCAAGGCAAAATTACACGAGCAATGTATTCTTTAGCTGAACATTATCTGAAGATTGGAGACGCTGGACAAGCTCGGAATTGGTTCAAATTTGCTGTTGAAGGAGGCGAAATAAAAGCTATGTCAAGCCAACAAGAATTCGAGGCCGCATGCAAAGCCATAGAAGAAGAAAACAGTAAAGCAATACCCGATTTGGAAAAATGGGAGAAGGAAAATAATTTATCTTCGAGCAAGTTGTCTGTCCAAGATAGAATGGACAGATTCTTGTACAACAATAACCCCGACATGCACAACTATATGGAGCAAATTGATAAGGTTCATCGTCGAAGTATGGCCGTGTCTCCGTTAAGTCGCACAAACGCTTATAAGTACTATAAAGTAATAGCAGAATACGCTTCCCAAGGTCGAGTCTATGCTCAACAGGTCCTCAGAGCGATGGACCATTTTCTGTCAGCATATGATCGGCTAGATACCTATAAAGAATCCCAAGACGCCAGTATTGGTGATTCTGTAATTACAGAAGCGGCCCATTGCTTTGAAAAAGCGGCATATGTTTGGCACGTTTCGGCGGAAGATCAAAGTTTACTGATGGAATTAGTGAAGAAAATGCTGGCCAACTTGAAAGGGCAAACTTGCGACATGGATTGTTACGCGAGACAATGCTACGCGTACTTACAAATGTCGTCTTATGAAGAAAACGTGAAATTCCTTGAAAAATGCATTGATAGATATCCGAAACTTCCGTATTTCTACAATGCTTTAGCCTCCATGCATGGCTTTCTCAAAACATACGATGAAGGCATCAAAGTAACGCAAAAGGGGTTGGATTTGTTCCCTGATAACTACGAACTAATGTACTGCAAAGCGGTTTTGATAAATTTGGCCTTTGACGGAATTCAAGACATTCAGAACGCAATACATTGCTGTGAGGTATTTCTTCAACATGCTCCTTCGGATCATCAAAAAGTCCCAGAAGCGTACTACTCCATGGCTCTTCGTACTATTTTGTACTATGAAAGTCCACGTAACTATGACGCATCAGTTGACGCAGCAGTAAGAACCTATTATGAAAAAGGATTGGAGAGTGAGAAGCAATTACTGCCTTGTTTCCTTCCTTACGAAGACCGTTCCAACTCTAAAGCCTTGGTTGGTCTGTTTCTTGAAATGAAAGCAAAAAATCCTAAAAAGGAATTGAGTTTGGTTGGGAAATCCGTGTATAACACAAAAGAGAGCCCTATGCGCAAGTTGAGCAGACTGACGGATCCAGTTCGAGTGCAGACTATCCTTAACCATCGAAAATCAATTAGCGGTGATAGTAGAAATGAGTTCGATTCAACTATCGAAATCGCAACTACTATTATTCCCCGTTACGCGCAATGTGCTCCTTCTACCCTAGTTGGCTTAAAATCCATCACGCTGTCGGAAATGAACCCTATGGTGGATAAAGTGTATGAAGGTCACGTCATGGATGTCGTTATCATTGACGACCCTGCACTTATAGTCTCACTTCGTGTTGTTCTAGAAGACAACGAAGGAGATGTCATGCGTGGATTCCTTTACAATGTCGAAGGCGACAACAGGATCAAGTACGGTGCCAAAATTTCCATTCTGCATCCTTACATGAGGATTGGCGCACATGATCAAAGACCTGGAATTCGCGTTGACGATCCTAAAACGCTCTTCTTCCACGAAGAAGGTTCCAGTGAGCGCCGTTGCCGGTATTGCGGTGAAAAGAACGCCAAATTTACTTGCGCGCTTTGCAAGACAGCTGACTACTGCTCCGAAGAGTGTCAAACTAATGATCGGAAGATTTTGAAACATAAGCTTATTTGCAATCAAAAATTTAAACCCCGCCCTAACATAGTTATGACGATGTGACGAGGATTATTCCATCACAAGAACACATCACATGCTAAAGCTGATGGGGCGGTTGATGTCAGTTGAAGAAGAAAGAAACAACCGGGAAAACGGAAAGTTATCTGACAACGAGGAAAAACAGGGGAGAAAGCGACATCTCAGCAGTGATGAAAATATGTGTTGATAATTTAATCTTTTCAGTTTGGCAAATTTTTCGTTTCCTTATCTAATTGCTTTTCAATGCTAATGTCCATACTCTGTTATTCGTGTTTGAGCTAAAGGCTGTAATAAATACTCGGTGCTACACCGAACAAATTTGCAATACTGCGCATTGATTCTCTGTTTTCTAAGTACCACAGTGTAATGAGGAGAGCTTTACGTAATCGAATTGGTTTCTTGCCAGCTCTAACTGCTTCTCTTTCTTCTTCATCGGCCTCCAAGGTAGCTTATCTCGGCCGGGAAAAACTCTTTAACAGTTCTCGTTCGTTTTTCAAAAAATCAAGCGTTAAGGGGAAAATTGGTCTTTTTAATCGGAAATGATGTCGAAAATCAGCGTCATTCAAGCTTTGCACTTCGGCGAAATTTGCAACTTTATGATGAACATCGCTTGCTTCTTCTAATCACTACTGTAATGCTCACTTATAATTGTAACCGCTAACGTTTTTACTGCTTTCAAGTTCGAGAAAGATCTGAATTAAGAAAAGAAAGCTGACCCTGCCAATATACTTCGATGGCAGTTAATCAATAAAAGTAATGTTTTTATGTCCATTCGTCGTGTGATACTGTATATGTTTACGTTTAACTAGGGATGTTTACAAAACTGACGGGAGCGAATGCTACAAACCGTTTTATTTGGTATGACGCGTCCAAGCAACGCGTCCAACACTCGTCCTAAATAAAATGAAGTTATCGCCTGTCGCGGACGTTTCTCACTGATGCGGTAGAACGCGATTGTAGCAAATAAAACGCAGCTCAGTACAACGGAATAAACACGTGGTAAAAATGATATGTATGTTTTTTGAAAGTGATGCGCTTTCGCCATCTATCGGCTGAAGAGATAAATAAATATTAAACGTGCTCGGTTGATTTGATTTCCTCACGGGTAAACCAAAGACAAAGTAAAATTAATTGACTATAACTATAAATTCAAATATCAAATCATGGTTCAACCCAAGAAAAAGAACAAGCGCAGTAAGCCTTTCTCGCCAGAAAAAGACATTCCAGTTGGTTCCAGATCAATTGACAAAAAGCCAAAACTTTCCGAAGGTGTCACAGAACCAAATTTTGCCTCAACCAGCCCAATCAATCTACAGACCTTTGATTTCTCGACTCCTAAGAAGGTTTTCGAGTCGTTAATCGCCCCAATTACATTCGATGACTTTTTTAACAATTATTGGGAGAAGAAACCACTAATCTTGCACCGTCACAACTCCTTATCGCCCTCTCTTCTCGATTATATGAAATCCCTCTTCTCTAGAAAGACATTAGAGAGCATTCTCAAGCAGGAAAACATCCAATTTGGACGGGATGTCCATGCTTGTCGCTACAAAGACAAAAAGAACGAAAGCCTGAACCCAGACGGGCGAATGACGGTTGCCAAATTCGCCAAGCTCTACGACAAAGATAAAGCCACATTCCAATTTCATCAACCCCAGCGTTTCCAAAATGAGCTATGGAAGTTACTAGAGAACCTAGAGTCGTTTTTCGCCTGTTTAGTAGGAGCTAATGTCTATATTACGCCTAATGAAGCACAAGGATTAGCTCGTCATTACGATGACGTCGAAGTTTTTATCATCCAACTCGAAGGAGAAAAGTACTGGCGTCTGTATAAACCTCCCACTGAGCTTCCCAGGTAATTTCGCTTCCTTTGAGAAAAAAAAAAATCATTCATTTTAACCCATTTCATTTTTCTCCGATTTCATTAGGGATTACGTCACCAGTTTGAGCCAAGAGGAAATTGGCGACGTAACCCATGAGTTTGTGCTCAAACCAGGAGATTTGCTGTACTTTCCACGTGGGACTGTCCATCAAGCGTTTACTCCACCTGGAAGCGAGCATTCCACGCATATTACAATCAGTACCTACCAACAACAGTAAAAATAAACAAAAAATAAATACAGTTTTTAAGGTATAATTGAACATTATCTTCCTTTAGTACTTGGGGGGATTACGTGATGTCTGTTTTCCCTAATTGGATTGAAGAAGCAATGAAAAGTGAAGTAGATTTCCGTCGTGGGCTTCCAATTAATTTCCTCAAGTCTTCCAAACTGTCAAAAGTAAGTTAAACGTTTCTATTCTTTCTAAATCTGAATCTTCTCTAATTCCTTATTCTTACTGAATTATTTTTTTTTGTATTTAGACCGATAAAGTGCAATCTGTTTTGAATATTTTGTTGCAAAAACTAGCAACAATTGGCTGCCAGAAATTCGCAGTTCCAAGTTGCATGATTGAAGATTTCATGGCTTCCAGATTACCGCCTTTTGGTGTGGATCCAGTTGAATTACAAGTAAAAGTGAAGAGCCATAGCCAAAGATAAGCCAATTTGATTTTGGTGTTATTGCTTTTCTAAGATTTGTGTGAAAATCGATTTTAATTAGCTTAACCAATGCAGGAATCCCAACCTGATGGTATTCCCCCGAATTTATCCTGCGAAATACGCTTAAATTACCCGGATCATGTCTGTTTCGTCATTAAAACCCACTCCGAGAACGAAGAAAGTGACGGTGACGAAGAAGACGACGAAGAAGAAGAGAAAACAGACCAAAGTTCTTCAAAATCGCCTGAAACTGCTCAAGAATTCCTAGGCCTTTACAGTTCCTTGCTAAACGACCGTCGAAGCCACATGCTAAAAGACAGTTCAAACGAAGAAGATGAAGAAGACGATGGGTCCAACGTAAATCCACTTAACATTCTAATTAGATCAAATTTTTCTCAATTTTTAAGCTGTTTGTGCTTCTTATTTCTTAGGTAAAACTTGCCTTAAAGTTGCCTACGCACTACTTAGAAGCGTTAGAACTGTTGAAATCCAAATGCGACCAATTCATACCCGCTGCGGACCTGCCTTTGCCCTCTGACGGCGAAAAGGAACATTTAATGCGCGCTTTATGGAGCTGTCACTTGCTGCAAGTGATTTCCAAGGACCAAAAGCCTCGCAAATCGACCAAAGTGGATTAAAAACATGAAACACATTTATACATTTCAAAACACTTGGAACTAAAAGAATTTTTACAGTCGGTTAATGTTGTTCTAAATGATTTTATATTCCGCTTTTTCACAGTGGGGGGGGGGTACGTGCGTTTGACAGTTTTTGCAGGGAGACATTGCACTGGAATGTGGGTAGTCATCTTTTTTAAATAATGCAATAATGCAGCAGCAGTACTTTTTTGCAGCCAAGGCACTCCTCGCGGTTTCTTCATATTTTTTTTTTATTTATATCAAATTACGTAAACCATTCGTAAAGCATAACGCGTAAGGAAAGGAAGTGGCAGTTTTTTCGCCTTTTTCTCAATCCACTTTTTTTTTGGCATTCCAGTTCAGTCACCGGAATTGGAAAATGGAAAGCAACTAGCACCACGCCCCCCTTTGCTGTCCGGACGTCGTTATGCGACACTTTTTTTCTCAATAGACCCCGGAAACGGAAGAGAGAAAAAAAGGAATACAAAGCTCTTGAGATAGGCAATAATATTGTAATAGTAGAATAATTAAGATAGAAATCAAGATTTTTTGTAAGGGCCGTCTCGCCGTATGAAACCCAGGACATAAGCAACGAGTTTTTTGGCCGCTTTAACCGCTCATTACTGCACGGACAAACTCCTCGTAGTTGACATTGCCTTGGGAATCTTCATGGCCCGCCAACAATTGCTCCACTTCTTCGTCGGACAGTTTTTCACCCAAAGTTGTCAGCAAATGTCTTAATTCGGCCGAGGAAATGTAGCCGTTGCCGTCTTTGTCAAAGTGACGCAAGCCTTCGATGAAATCTTCGGCCGTATCGGAAGAACGGTTCTTGGAAATGGTTTGCAGGATGGGCAAAAACACTTCAAAGCTGATGCGCTCATCTAGAGAGAGACAAAAACGGTCCCACATTATCCAAATTATGATTTTAAATGAAGGAAACGAGTAAAAGAGCCTAAGCATACCTGGCTTGTGCTCATGCGTTAGCTTTTTCACATCAGATTCGGTAGGATTTTGACCCAATGCGCGAAGAATGTCGCCAATCTGGGAAACTTGGACTCGGCCATCTCCTTTCTGATCAAAGAGTTGGAAAGCTTCTTGGAAATCTACGGAATAAGCAGAGAATATTATTAGAAAATGGCTGTTAAGCGTGTTTTAGCCAGTTTAGGAGCAAAATAAAGCCTGAGGGTGTGGTCTTTAGCAAATTCAGGTTTTTGGGCGGTTTGGAGACTGTGACAGGTTTAGCCAAGTCTTAGAGCGGTTGTTTAACATTCAATTGCGTGTTTTGACAACACCAGGTGTTACATTTGGTATAGGCTTGATGTTAGAGAGTGTAAGGGGAACAAAATAGAGAGCATGCCCATACATGGGCAAGCATTCTTGCTCACCAGCAATCTGATCCTCCGTGTACGCAACCTGAGGACAATAAAAGGAAAATAAGATTAATTTTCAGGGAATTAACTGAGTTTGATGGGAAAGTTTAATTTAAAGAGGTTTAGTTTACCATTTTGTTCATAACTTGCTTTATTTTACACTTACAAACTCCACACACGATATTACTCGTCCACCAAGTGAAAAGAAGTATATCCTTTTACACTTGAGAGTCGCAGCAGGGGATGGGCGCTGTCATGCAATTGGAACTCGGTAACCGTGTAGTGCTGCCATCTAACGGTTACTTTTGCCCCCTGAAAGGGGAAAGTTTTAAACCCGGAAGCTAGCTGCGCCTCTTACGGTTTGGAGCTCGAATACGAGGAAAACAAAGGTGCGTGTTGCAACTTTCGATTGTTGGAGGGTAGAAGTTTATTGGGAGTTTATAAAAGGGATCCGTGGCTGTTTTTCATTCGAGGTAAGATAAAGTTAATGACCCTGACGTCACTGATGTTCTTAAAAACAGCTGGTTGTCACAACTGTTAATATAATGGATGACTGGGAACGTTGTTTGTGTTTTCGTTATGCAACATGGCGGCGGGTTGCAACACCACAGGCTGTTCGTCCTTGTCCGCTATTCCCTGTAGGGACTGGACGGACATTGTCTTATACTCGTTACTCACCGTTACCCTTCGTCGTTAGATTGCCTAACTTATGTTTACGTGCTGACTTGCAGATTTTTTTTTACAATCATACAAATTCTGTTGTGTGCTTTTTTTCATTGGCTGAATGTTTAACGTCGCTTAGCAGAAGTATCTCGATTTTATTGCCAATGCTATCCTTTGATTTAAGTATTCGAAAGCGCTTCGTTTAGATAAACTTTAGTATTATAATTGATTATTTGAAGCAGTGTCGAAGAAAAATTAAAACAGTGGTCGAAGAAAATTAAATAGATTTTCGCGAATTTCCACCAATTCTCAGGTGTTATTATTCTTATGCCTATTCTATTCCTATTGTTATTATGTATAAATTGTATTCTTATTAAATTCGTTATGTATTTCTTCTCATCTGTTGAGATTGTAACGGCACTAATGGCTAAAAACTGTGTATTTTGCCTATTCCTGATTTACTCCTATTGTATTCTTATAGTATTCCTATCAGGTTTACTCCTAAATGAAACTCCAATTCAAAGAAAGTAATTTTAGAAACAGTCCCATCAAATTTAAATGCATTAGGTTACTTCAAGAAACGCTATCGACATTTTGATTAGCCTAGCAACATTCTAAGGGATTTTAATGCTAGCCTTCCTACTAGATGGCGTGAGCTTCTATTACACAAGACAAACTAACAGAAAATAAATAAATAGACAGCAATTCTAGCTAAATTAGGATTCTACATTGCATTCTTTATTGCTAAAATCTTCTACTAGGTCTATACGTCGATACTACCTATACTATCTCTGAATTTCGGTCACAGTATACGTCACCACAACCTTCTTAAACGCCAAAATGACTAAGAATAGTAAAATCTACGCGATGAATATGATATTTCAGTGGTAGAAACCATTGAAACCATCTTTTCTCTGAAGTAAATTTGAAAATAATCTTTAAAATATCATTTTGTGGGTTTCGTTTTGTTACAAGATGGCTCGTTGGCACTTCTTGGGGTTCTGTTTGATCTTAGCTTACCCAGTCCAGGGGTTCATGGTATGCCCGCCTGGAATTTGCCAATCCATCGACTGCTCCACTTTGGAAACTTCAAATTGCGCTGAATCCAACGGCGAAGTTGTCCCACATGCTAGCTTCTGTGGCTGTTGTCCTGCTTGCGTACACTATCTGGGTAAACTTAATTAACCATCTCCGTTTCTACGTTTTGCATCTCAAAAAGCATCTTCCCCTTTACACGAAGTCTTCTTCCAGCTTGGAAAGTTCTTCTAATTATTGATTCCCTATTCTCTATTCTCCTTCTACGGCAGCTGAAGGCGAGTCTTGTGCGTCAATGCAGTTACTGCTCTTGGGCGTTTCGCAGCCTGTGATTCAATGTCGGCCTGGCTTGATTTGCCAGCCCCAGAAACTAATTTGCATCTCCGCAGCTGAAGGATAATATATTTCCTTTTTTTCTTCTTCCTTTTTTATCATTTGATCTCCCTTCGTACCTTACAAACATAGATCTGTACTCCTCTTTGTATTCCAATCCAAAAATTGTTGTTACAATTTCATTTCATGTCAAATAAATGAAATCGAAGCTTCAATCCCGGATCTTTTATACTGTCAAGATAACCATTTTTATCGCATTTCAAAATTCTGCTTTTTCTCAGAATATTTTTTTTTTACAGTTAATTTTTAGACAGACAATTTTTTTACAGACAATTTTTTTTTATTTACAGTTTAACGCTAAAGATTGATATCAAAGTCGCGTTACAAAGAATTACCTAACAATGAAGTTAACTAACTCTAGCTACATTAGATTACATTAGATTACGAAGTTGCATTAGATTGACTTTTAATATAACCCCAATAATTGACTAAATTACCTAGAACTACAGAAGTTAGTTACTAAGTTATTGCAGTTCAATGATATAAGTAACAAAGATAAATTGCTTAGTATTCCTCAAGAATAGACGCAATGAAAAGCAGTGATTTGGTTTAGTACGCAATTGATCTATTTTGGGATTTGAGTCACTGCGCTGATTTCATCTGCTCTTAAAAGGGGTTTATCCAATGTATTTATACTTTTCATATGCCAACATACCCTTTGACATTTAACGCCTGGGGCAAACCATAAACTACTTAGAGACAATATGGAACGACACAAGTCTTGTTGTCTCAAGTGTTGTTTTTTTTTCTTGGTTTTCTGATAAGCTTTTCGAGGTAGGAGACATGCCACTATTTCCGGCTGTTAGGAGTATTTGATGATGAGCAAAAAAACTTATAGGCAAAACTCCAGAGTTCGTCTGATCATAAGTTTCGGAACGACGCCAGTTCTTATCTTTGATCTGTATTTAAAGAACGATGGCTCAACTCTAGTCTGTTGGGTTCATCATTGAAATATAAGGAATAATATATTGCGTCGTTTGGATGTACACCTTGGGTTTTGTTTCCCAAGGTGTGAAACGGGGTACTTATCGGATATCGGTTTGGAGCAGACAAGACCCACTAGAAACACTGACGCCGCTTACGTCGTCCCCTTTTTCAATGACGGGAATTAACGGGGGATTTTACTAGCTTTTATCAATCCCCCCCGGCCATTTGAACTTGAACCATTTTTTTATTTTATTGCATCCTACAACAAGATACTAATCTAGAAGGTTGTGGACGTCGCTCAACTTGGTTATAAAATCGGGATGCAAGTCCTTGAGTTAGGTTCAGTAGCAAACGGGCCGTTACGAACGATACGCCAAACTTGAAAAGTTTTCGAAAGTTTTCGTTTAACTTGGTTCAGTTGAGCTATTGCTTCAAATTTCGGCATTTTTAAGCGTATTTCTGAAGTAATTCTGCAGATTTTCTTACGTAATTCTGCAGATTTTCTTACGTAATTCTGCAGATTCCTTCGGCATTCTGCCTAGTTAAGCACATTTTTTGTTAAACTTCGAAATTCTGCAAATACTCGGTGAATTCAGGTGTATTTCTGCGAAATTCCGCAAAATTCTGCGTATTGAAGCCTATTTCTGGTCAAACACCGCATATTTAAGCAAAATTCTGCGGATTGAAAGGAGTTTCACGGTATTTCTGCAACATTCTGCGTGTTGAATCATATTTCTGCGGCATTCTGCGTATTTAAGCATATTTCTGGTCAAACTCCTCTGATCTAAGCGAAATTCTGCGAATTCACTGCGAGTTTAAGTGATTTCTCCCTATTTCTGCAAGATTCTGTGTGCTTCAGCGTGTTGCTGCGTATTACTTCGACATTCTCAGGTAAGCAGGAAGAAATAAAGGGAACACGAGTTTCAATTTGATCTGTGTAAATAGAATGCAGTTGGTCTGGCTCATGTGCTGCGTTTCTTGTGCGCTAGCTTTGCCATTTTGGCAGGAGCAGCTGCCGGAAAAGTTTCAGCAGCAGCAACATCGATCCGCCCTGTCAGTATTGGCCCAACAGCCACGCCTACTCCGGCAGAAATTACCATTGATACTGAATGCTATAGCCCGAGCAGCTAACGCTACCACGACTTCAACGACTCCTAACTGGCTTGAAGTCTGCAAAGTGTTATGTTCAAAAGGCGAAGGTGGTTTGGCCTGTGACTGCGATATAATTCCCTAATTTTTTTTTAAACATCCTTATCAAACCAAACAAATCCATCTTTGGGTTCAGATTCGTTCATGTACATAATTTTTTCACTCATTAATATTTATAAAATTATGGATTGCTTCCAAATTTGTTATGGATGGCCTCCATAAAGACATCCCCAAGCTGTTCCCAAGACTCCCAATTGTGTTATAAATTTGCCAGAAAATTCTGTTAGAAACATCTTCAATTTTTTTTGGCTTTTTTTTTTAACCGACCCAAGGTTGGGTCAATACCTTTCGGAATGCCGAGAGCAAGAGTTGGAGGAATTTCAGGGGGATTTCAGTTTGTGGAAGCGAGCTTGATTCATTGGTGGAGGCGGAGAGTATGATTCGACTGAAAGCAAAGACTGGTATTGGAGCAGACGTCAGAAATCGCGTTTCGGTGACTGCGCTCTTCGCTTGCTGCGTTGCGTACGATCCGGGCAAAGAGGCTAGGGGAGGGGCTTTTAAGGTTGGAAGTCACGCCCACGCTGAGGTTATAAGAGGAAGCGGTACAACTCCGCGGGACTGCACTGCCCTTTTGCACAGCTGGCTACCAACAAGTTTTACTTTCATTTCTTCCCCTCCGAGACAGTTTTTTCCATTCTTCCCTATACATTTACTCTTGAGTTTTTCCTTTTACTACTTCCTTTTACTTATTGACTTGATTTAGTTTGATTTACCCCATTGTTTATTGGAACTTGTAAACCTTGGCCATCGTTAAACTTCCAACTTCAGAATCATAAAATTCTTCAGAATCATAAAATCTTCAAGCAGAGCAAATTTAGTTTGGGCAGCGGCAAAGTACGCAATTTGCTTGGTGCAAAAAGTAGTCTTGAGCGAATTTCTATAATTCGCTAAAAAAAAAGTTTTTTGAAGCAATAATGAGTAACAAAGTAGTGCCTCCTCCAACTACGCCCAACGGCCCGCGTCTTACCGGCCCAGACATTGGTCAACTCTTCTACACAGGTAAATCCAAGTTTGGAATCTGAAGGATTTGGTTACGATTTCGTAGTGGAACAATTTTAAGGGGAATTTCCTTAAATTAGGTTCCCGAATTTTGGAAAGTTTCCGTCGTATTCGACGTTTTTTGAATTTCGTAATGTATTAAACCCGCTTCCCATCGTTTCTCAGTATTGAAACTCTTAAGATTACTAGTTTTCAAATTTTTTTAGAATTTTTTCATTTGGGAATTTGTAAAATTTTGTAACTTTTCGGAAGCTCAAAGTTGAAGCGTTCGAGAGTTTCAATTTATAATTCTGATTCAATTTTTACAACAACAAATTTCATGTATTTCTTAATAAATAAAAGCTTAGGATCCTTACTTTTGAAACTTTCCACATTTTTAAGATTTTTTATATTCGAACTTTTTAAATATTTATAAAAATTTTAATTTTCGAATTTTTTTAGATCTTGTAACTGTTCGAATGTTCCAAGATTTAGAGTTTGAGCGTTTCAATGGTAAAATTCGGATTGAATTCTTGCAACAATGAATTTAAAGTATTTATTAATACTTTCTTGAAGTATTTCTTATTAATACTTAATAAGATTCTTGACTTTCGAACTTTCTGGAATTTCTAAGACTTTCGAATTTTTAAGATTTTTTAAGTTTCGAATTCTTAAGATCTCGTAACTTTCACTAAATGTTCGACGTTCGAGAGTTTCGCTTGGGAATTCTGATTTCACTTCTTCCAACAATGAATTTCAACAATGAATTCTGGTAAACATGAGAATTTGAACATTTGCGGGTTTGCGTATCAGTTTGGGTTTGGGTTCGGTTTGGTTGTAGTTCAGGGCTCTTAGCTCTTAACTTCGGATTTTTCGAACTTTTCGAAATTTTCGAGTGGTTAAGTAACTTCGAGTGGTTAAGTAAGTGGTTAAGTAAATGCTCCACGGTTTAGCGTTCGATCGTTTCAATGCAGAATTCTGATTGAACTCTTACAACAATGAATTTCTAGAATGTGAAAAACTTGGGGTTTCGGCTTGGTTTGGGTTGTAATTTAGGGCCATTAGCCCTTACCTTCGAGCAACAATTGGTATTGTTGGGAATGCTGATTATAAATGTGGAGGGGAGGTAGGGTTGTGGTACGGGAAGGAGGGGGAGGGGGGAGCTATAGTTTGTTTCCCTATTGTATTCTTGTCATCATATTGCATTGCGACGGGACAATAGCCAAGTCCTGGTCTATAACATCACGCGTGCTATCTGTACCCTTTTCCGTCTCTTGCGGAATCTCACTATCCGTGCCACTGCTGTCTAAACCCGCTTACCCTGGATTCGACTCGGCCCAAACTTTTTTTTCTTTTTCTACCATGATGAGAGGGCTATGGTAGCAGCCGGAGGAGCAGAACGCAGAACTTTTAATTAAAAGCCCCTCTTACAACAGTAATAAATAGCTGCTCTCTTTCCTTCTCCCTCCTCTACCAACCTACAAAAATATAAAAAAAATTCCCTTGACTGTCGGAAGATTGCTTGCATGTAAACGATTTTTCTCCGACTAAGCTTTTCCCAACGTTGTTTGAAAAAAAAATGAAATAAAAGGGAAGAAAAGTTATAGATTCAAGGAGCTCAGTTCTCAATTTCGAGTTGGAAATCCGGGATAATGGATTGATATCAAGTTGCTCGGGTATGGGGGTCCCAGCTGGTACACCACACTAGACCCACTGTAACCCTCACACAGTATGGTGTAACAATGTAAAAACGTTCTAAAAACCCTCCCCTTGTTGTAATAACAGCCAACATTTTGACATGGACCTGACAGTTTCGTGTGCGAGGGAAAGAGAGAGAGAGAGAGAGACACATTGCAACACATTGGACCTAAAACTTGCTTCGCGTTTTTTATTTCCTTTTACGCGTTATATACCATAAGGGAACTTTGGGGTAAAGGGAATTTGCCGAGGAAAAGGGGCTCAGCCCGGACCCCTTTGAGGAATGCTTGGAATGCGTAACGCATTACTCCGACAAAGGGGAACGGGAACTACAATATTGTTCTGACATGAAGGAAACGTTTCGGGCCAATATAGATTCCAACGCTTGGAATTTATGTTTAAACGCCGTAATAGATCTTCTTAACTTTTCTAGAATCTTCCGAAACTACGGATAGCCTCGATCAATCTAATTTTCATTTGAATTAAAACCTTTAATGCTGGAAAAAGCATTATCGGTCTTTTATCGGAAGCATTATCGAAATTTAATACATCAAGCTTTGTTAACGTTATTTAAGCGTTAATACATTGTTAGCTACTAATTAGAATTGCTTGTGAGAGGAATGAGGAAGATTAATGAAACTTCTTACTTAGTTCTAAGGCAAAGTGAAGAAATCCTACGCAGTTTAGTAGCAGAGGAAAGTTTTTGTTGAATGATTTGTATCAATTGTGGGAGTTTTAGAGATTTGGAGGATTTTTATGGAAATTTTGGGGCGGAGCGTGAGTGAGAAGAAGCTTGTGGGTTTTAGGGGGAGAAAGGATCTCGACTGAACAGTGTGTGTACTGATTCGAGTTGAATGGGTGGTCTGATTGTATGAAAGTAATCCGGGGAAGGGCATGCCACGCGTGAAGCTTGATTTCCGTATGTTTATGTTTGCGTATAGTCTAAATGATTTGCATACTAAAAGCTGAAAGTGTCATCGGCAGACGTTCATCCGTTCATCCTGCGGTTTTTGTGTTGGGGGGGGGGGTCTATGTTGACAACTTGGGGATGGAATAGATGCAATAGATGGGAAAACCAAGTTATCTTCCTGTTGCAGTCTCTCTCCCTGTTCTTCAGCTATATACATACGTATAGGCAGTGAATAGCAGCCATCAAATGTGAGTCAAGAAGGGGGTTAGGGGGGAGAAGCATAACAATTAGTGTCGACCTGCCAATCACGGCCAAAGGAGGAATCAATCATCGATTTTTGCGTGAAAGACCCATCAAAGCCTGATCCTTACGTGCAAAAAGTAGATTCATCCATCATTTCGAAGGGAAATTCAATCATTGATCTTTACGTGCAAGATTTGAATCATTGATCCTGTGCGAAATTATAACCATTGATCATAACTCACAGAAAGAAAAAATCATTAATCTTTACTCGCAAAAACTGAAGCACATCGATCGAAGATTCATCCATTGATCCTAACTTGCCAAAAGAAATCATTGATCTCTTGTGGGAAGATTCATTCACATTTGCAGAAATGAATCATGGACCTCTAACTTGCAAAAGTGTAATCATTGATCTTTTATTGGCCAGAATGAAGCCATTGATCTCTTAAGGGAAGATTCGTTCCTACTTGCAGAACTGAATCATTGATCTATCTGTGGCCAAATTCTTAAATCTTTCCTTGCGAAAAGTAAAGAATCATTGGTCTTAACTTGCAGATAGGGAACCCTTGATCTCGACTCGCGAAAGTGTAAGCATTTTACTTGCAAGAATGGAATCGTTGAACTTTACTATTGGATCATTGATCTCTACTTGACATTACATGTCCTTTTAAGAGGTTCAATGGTTAAAATGGTTCAAAAAGTCTTCAAAGAGCATATTTCAAGACTCTGTGATTCTAAGAAGTGTAAAGAACCATAACTCATTTCCGTTTTCAGCTTCTTTTTAAGAGGGGGGGGGGGGTAGCAAGAACGGTTATGACGTTCCTTTATCATTAATCTGATACGGGGTTATAAGGGTTGTTGTTGATGTCGTACGAACTATCAACAGCCGCTTTTTTGTGGGGGGAGCAGGGTGGTGATGGTGGTTCGGAACTTGGTCTATATAATAGTCGGAAAATTCCGTGGGGAAATGAACGTCGACCATAAAAAAGGAAAGTTAAACGCATTATCTTCACCAACATCCTTAATGAGAACTTACGTTAGCTCTCGGGAACACTCTAGGGTGTATTTGATGTGGTTCTTCATGGTTCACGCTGAGGTTCTTTGTGATGTACTTCTAGATTTGCTGCCTTTTTGCCAAAATGCAACGGGGAATGGACAGACGCAAGAGTTTCTGCACCGCTTGGTGGATATACTGCTGCAATTCATCAAAGTTACCTATGACCGAGAAGAAAAGCTGCTGGAATTCCATCATCCAGAGCAATTACTACAGTCCATCGACTTGACCTTACCCGATGGACAGGAAGACGCCCGGAATCTCGAACAAGTCTTGAACGATTGCCGAAACACGCTCCAATTGCAAGTCAAGACAGGTATTTCTTGTTTGTTTTTTACGATTTTCTGTAATTCGTGTAGATATATCCGTTTGAATTCGTACAATAACTAAACTATAGTTATGTGGTAGATTCTCGGGTTCTTCTTGGATAGATTCGTTGTTGTTAGACAGGTTTCTGTTGATTCTCCTTGACTTGAAGTTGAGTGCAGTCCAAACCACAGTAGTCGAAATCATTGGTTATAAACTTATAATGTAAATAAAGTGATGAAAGGTTCGAAAGCTTGAAACTTCAAAAGCTTAGCGTCGTATCCAACCCAACACTGAATAAGTTGGAGTAGGGAGCATCAGTTTGGTTTGGACTCGAAACTATTCACTGTTGAATCGGATCGAGGCATCCAAACTTCCATTCCCTGGAAGTTTTGGATCGTTTCTTGAACAAATCAAGATTGGAAGCAAGTTTGAAGGCAATATGGAGCTAGATTGTTCTTTGAAACCCGCAAAAGCTTTGAAACAGTTGACTATGGTAGTCTAGAGTGAAAACGTTCGAAATTTTGAAAACTGGCCGTTACTTTCCAATATCTAAAGCCAAGCTATGCGACAACAGTGAATTTGCTTGCCAAGATACACTTTTCAATGTATGCAGCTAGATTCTGCTTTGCAACTGGCAGAAACTCTTAGAAACCGTTGCCCATAGTAGTCTAGACTGAAAACGTTCGAAATTTTGAAAAGTGACGGTTGTTTTCCAACACTTTAAATCAAGTACATGCAACAACAGTGAATTTGCTTGACAAGACGCCCTTCTTCAATAGTTAGACTCTGCTTTGCAACCGGCAGAAACTCTTAGAAACCGTCGCCCGTTGTAGTCTAGACTGAAAAACGTTCGAAATTTTGAAAACTGACGGTTGTTTTCGAACACTTTAAATCAAGTGCATGCAACAACAGTGAATTTGCTTGACAAGACGCCCTTCTTCAATAGGTAAGACTCTGCGTTGCAACCGGCAGAAACTCTTAGAAACCGTTGCCCGTGGTAGTCTAGACTGAAAACGTTCGAAATTTTGAAAACTGGCCGTTACTTTCCAATATCTAAAGCCAAGCTATGCGACAACAGTGAATTTGCTTGCCAGGAAACACTTTTCAATAAATGCAGCTAGACTCTACTCTGCAACCGGCAGAAACTCTTAGAAACCGTTGCCCGTGGTAGTCTAGACTGAAAACGTTCGAAATTTTGAAAACTGACGGTCGTTTTCCAACACTTTAAAAGCCAGTGTATGCGACAACAGTGAATTCGCTTGGCTAGATTCCCTGTTTCAACGGTCATTTGTCCGTTTCTGCCGTAGAAAGAAATCGGCTGCAACTTTGGAAGTGCGTGGAAGTTGGCAACAATGAAATTAAGAAGCTACTAGGATGTTCTTTCGCTCGTTTCGGTGCTGCGTTTTAACCGAAAACTCTAGTGCATTTTAACTGTTAGAGCTGTCAAGTTTGCCCACCAGGCATCAAAAAGGCATGACATCTAACGCAAAGGAAGTAAGATAAGCCAGCTTGATGGCAGGTTGACGTGCCGTGTGCAGTTCTTGTTCGTTAGGGCGGAAATGTAATCCCCGCATTGTGACTGCTTCGTTTGCTGCAGTCTTGCTGTTCTACTGCTTGCCTCTGCAATCTCTTCAGCCCTCCATAAGCTCCATACATTCTCTTCCTCTCTTCTTCCACACTATAGACTACATATTCTTACTCTTGTAAGAATATGTTGTGTTGTTCTGTTAGCAAGGAGGGAATACGAAAAAAAGCTCTTTGACTATCCATGCACACTAAAAACATGTATTGCGACGGGGAAAATCAGCTTTTCTGGTTGCCCCTCCATCTTAACATGCTTTCAGCCCATTTTCCTCCCTTTCATTGTCCCCTACCCTTATTGCTCCGCACAGGGGTTAAGTTTGGGGGTGATACAGTTCTTCACCCCGGGTATGGGTAAGGGATGATGACCAATTAGGCAGCAATAAGAAGCTCTGCAAGACGGCTCTAATCACACGGTAACTGATTCTTGACACCAAGGACATTCATTCATTCCGTTCATGACACAGTAAAAGAATAAGGGGAAAATTCCGAAAAGCTTCTAGGATCGAATTTCCCCAGATCGAAAGAAAAACTTAACCCAACCCTAGGAGGAAATAAAACGAAACTAAAAGGGAAGAGCAAAGTCTTGAGGTAATCCTAGCCTAATCCTCTTGGTTGAACCGTGTTGGTTGGGGAACGCGAGAGTGATGGCAGTTACCATTCGGGGTGACGTTGTGCCCTCCAGGCTCATTCCGAGAGGATTTTGCGAGGCTAATCGGCCGTAAGCAACGCCCTTCAGAGTATGAAATTGGGGGTAGTGGGGGGCAAATGAAAAAGCTGTAAAGATAAAGCCTCTCTTCTTGTATCCCCCCTTCCTCGTCTAAAAGCACTTTTATTCACGTTACAATGCACGTCAAAGGGCAAGCTCAGCACGAGTTTGGACCCTTTGTGCTATCCTTTTCTATTACTAAAAAATTGGAGAAAAATAAACTCGGAGAACAGAAGGCTTATTAATTTCTAGCAGCGACAGTGATCTGAACCCGAATTTCGTATTCTAAAAAATAACAAAAATTGGAACAGCATTGTTGGCAATACTTTTGTTGTTTTGTCTTTTGACTCGTTGGAAAGCATTGATGTGTTCCGTAAGGTCAAAATTGTATTGTTGTAAAGTGAATGAAGTCTATGTTCCAGCAGAACTACGCGAACTTGCGTTTATAGATTTTTCGAGATTTTTCTGGCAGACATTAAGTGGAAGCTGTTGTTGGTCACTGAGAGGAGGAGAGATCGATACTATTGGGTACAAGTACGGGCCATTGTCACTTATCACATTGAGTCGGGGGTAGATGCATAGGGTTGCATTACTTTTGACAAGGGGTTTTAGCTCATTGCTCTGTTGACGAGTTCGATAGATATACCTCCATTACAATAATCCCTCTTGGGGCAGCCGAAGTAGAAGAAAAAGGGTTTTCGAGTTCCTTGCTCAACGCCAAGTGGGTGTGAGATCTGCTCCAGCTGTCAGTCAATTCCCTATGATACCCTGCATCCCTTAGTAACACTTGGAACTATGTTGGAATCCCGAAACGCCCTCTAGCGAAATCAAGGAATCAATGCAATACCAGGTTTGCAACAAAGCTGGGCCAGCTGTTGCCCTTCTTGCTGCCGTTAGATAGAACAAAAGGGAAGAGTATTAAAGAGAAAAGAAAAAAAGCTAAAAGGGACGTGGGTGGGGAACATGTCCAACGCATCTGTGACACTTGACTAAAAACGAAAAGTGATTTCATAAGCTTTTATCTTGGCAAGGGCTCTAATATTGCGAGATAGCGGCGTGTCGCCACGTGCCATGAGTGTTGTGTTGTTTATATCTGATCTACACAGTGGCGTTGGTAGATGTGTATATTTGCATTAGGATGAGAATACGACTGAGAAGTCTTCAACACAGATTCCTAACAATACGTTTTTAGGAGTGTGTGTTGAAGAGAGCTGAAGAACTTTGAAGAGCAAAAGGTTTCTTGAGGCATCTTGAGGGTACGCCCGAACCATCTGGTTTTGGCACGTTTTTACCGCTTGGCCGGATGATGATGGACGACGGAAGTCCTCCATTCAAAGGCAAAAGGGCGGCAAAACGAGCAGCCTGCGGCTGACACCGGAACGACTTCTATACCTCACACACACACTCATTGATTACCATATTTATTAGACCTTTTTCTGCTGCTTACAGCAGAAATATTTATTCTTGTGCCTCCCGTGCTGGACTTAAGGGCTCATCTTGTTGTTTTTCCGACTCTTCTTTTCTAAACGTAAAAATGAACCAAAAAAAGAGAGATAGATAGAAATATGGGGAGGGAAGGATACAGCCCAACAAGCTAAATAGACTACAGACTCTAGGGAGTCGTTATCGCCTATGGGCATACGGGGTGTGGTGGTATAGTTGCAGAAATGGAATTTCCTAGCCTGAGGCCACTGGGGAATAGGGATTTGGCCGGAAGCATAGAGCTGGCGGCTATTTAACCTTTCCCTTGCCTATCCTATCAGTGACAACGCAGTGATTCAGCCAATTTCGTTTAATAGATTTGCAGTTACTATTACTTCTAGTACTACTCCTACTCCGTCTATACTATAACTAGTATTGCTATTCGTCATTATTTCTTATTATTAACTTGTTAATATTTCTTATTTAAAAAGTATTCATACTTATTTCAGTATCTTTGGTTATATTACTATGGTAATATTACTATTAATAGTAATATTACTATTAAACTATAATACTATATTACTATATAATATCACTAGTATATTACTATTAATATTACCTTGGTTATATTACTATAGTAATATAACCGAAGTAAAAGGAATAGTAATTGTGGTATTAGTAGTTGTAGAATAAATATACAGATTGATAGTATTGTAAATTAATTTGAAGGATTTGGAATGAACATTTAAATGACAATCTTTCTTCACAGGACATCCCAGGTTTTTCAACCAGTTATCGAACGGTTTGGATATTGTGTCCATGGCTGGAGAGTGGTTGACAGCTACCGCCAATACCAACATGTTCACTTATGAAATCGCACCCGTATTTATCCTTATGGAGCATGTTACTCTGAAAAAAATGCGAGAAATCATTGGCTTTAAAGGCGGAGATAGTATTTTGGCTCCAGGTAGTTTCTCCTTTTTTATTGATTTATTTTGTGAGGTAACTGTTTGTTTTTCTTCCGGATAATTAACCGAGTTTAGGTGGGACGATATCCAATTTGTACAGCTTGTTAGCTGCGCGCTACAAAAAATATCCCCAGATCAAGTCAGAAGGCTTGAAAGCTTTACCGGGCCAGCTGGTCATGTTCACCTCCGAACACGTAAGTTTCTTTGACTCATTATAATCCTCCTCTTTATAAAGTAAATGTAACTAAAAATTGCTCCACATTCTTTGCGCCAAACAATGAATACTCTTTCAAACACGAATACTTTCAGTGAATCCTCTTTCTGTTAGAACAACCATTTCAAACTCTTTTAAACCTTATGAACTCTCTGAAATAATGCAAAACTTTGCTCACATTCTTACTAAACGTTTTTAGACTGTATCAGCTTCCGTTAGACACTTCTAGAACTATCTAGAGCAGTTAAAATGGACCACTCTTGTGGTTTAGACGAATATTAACCGTGTATTATGGGTCTTGTAGAGTCATTTTTCGATGATGAGTGCTGCTGCCGTATCGGGTTTGGGTACCAACGCTTGTATTGAGGTTCCTTGTGACGCCAAAGGCAAGATGCTTCCTGCCGAACTAGAACGTTTGGTTCTCAAAGCTAAATCCGAAGGCAAAGTACCCTTCTTTGTCAACGCCACAGCGGGGACCACCGTTTTTGGCGCCTTTGACCCTTTGAATGCTATTGCGGACATTGCTGAGAAATACGGACTCTGGATGCACGTAGATGTAAGTGTTTCTGGAGGTAGTCACCCACAAGAAGGGGAGAGAATGACACATGTTTTGATTAACAGGCAGCCTGGGGCGGTGGTTTCCTTGTATCTTCCAAGCTTCGACACCCACGTTTCGATGGAGTAGAACGGTAATGCCATTCATCTTTTATTCATCTCTATTTGTATTAACATTGATTTGCTTGGTCAATTCCCGGTTCATTAGCGCCGATTCTGTCACTTGGAACCCTCATAAACTCCTCAATATCGTCCTTCAATGTTCCACCGTTCACTTCAAGGAACCGGTACGCATTTTGAAAAGTTTGAAGGTCGAACCGCAAGCCTCCAAGGTTAAACCTCAATTTCCTTTACAGCTCTTTCAGTGCAACCAAATGTGCGCGGATTACTTATTCCAGCAAGACAAGCATTACGATGTCACGTACGATACCGGTGACAAAGTTATCCAATGTGGTCGTCATAACGACATCTTCAAGTTCTGGCTAGCTTGGCGAGCTAAAGTAGGAACTACTTCTTTCAAAGTTCATAGTTTCCTATTGTTAGGTTGCTAATTTGTATTCCTAATCCGCATGTAGAGTACTGAAGGATTTGGAAAGCAAATGGACCGTTTCATGGATTTAACCATGTATTTGACCCAGAAGTTGCGAGAACAACCTGACAAATTCCAGATGATTGTCCCTGAACCTGAGTGTACCAACACGTGCTTCTGGTACATTCCAAAACGACTACGGGACATGCCACCTGGCTCTGAACGTGACACACAACTTGGACAGGTACTATTATTTGTTTTTATTGTTTCCATTTCAGTGTTTTGTTTATGTTCAATGGTTTCTATAATTCATTGCCATTTCGTAGATTACGCCTATCTTGAAAGGACGTATGATGCAATCGGGCACCCTTATGATCTCATATCAACCCCAGGGATCCATACCCAATTTCTTTCGCAACATTATATCCAATCAAGCCGTTACTGAAGCTGATCTTGATTTCCTGGTAGCAGAATTGGATCGCCTGGGCCAAGATCTGTAAATACTAGTCAAGAAACACCCATAGTAATCTCATTTTTGCTTCGCTGAATTGGAAATGACGCTTAATGGTTAATAGTTGGAGTTTCGGTACAGAAAGTAGCTTTGGGAAGGATTTTAGTTAAGTTATTTATAATTGAAATTAGTCCGGTGATATAGTATCGAGTCTTGGGCGAAAGCTTCGATATTGAAAGAAAAATAGCGTGATATTTGATGCTGTTCAAAAAATCTCCCCAGCTAAGGAAAAGAAAGAAGACAGTTGCACTTTTAGTTAATCTGCACTAAACTATTTATTGCCTGTTATAAAACGCCAAGAAAAAAGTTTTAACTTAACACTAGTTGTTTTTGTTAAGAGTTTTAAGGTTAAAAGAAACAATTGTATTATGTGATCATTGTAAACGTTTTTTGTTTTTTTCTCTCGACGCACGCCATTAGTGACCTGCGTGGGGGCAACGGGGCAGTACTCTTTTTTCATTGTTGTCCAAATTTTTAACTGGATTGCACGTTGCATGTTCATTGTTGGCACGGATTAGCACACTGCACAAACAGCACTCACGAACTGCACTTATTTGCACCATCAGTCACCTTTTCTCACGTACTACTTGAAAACTGCACTCGACTGCACTCAAAACTTGCACTCAACACTGCACTTGCACGTTCTAGCACTTTCGATGTCAAACAACTGCACCATTGCTGTTAGTACTCACTTACCATACTGAAGAATTTCATTGTTGGCCGAAACCTTGTTCCTGCTGTTAGTTTCCAGTTTCTAGGCTCGTTTTTCCATGCCACCGCGCGGGTTTGCTTACAACGCTCGGTATCCAACAGTAATTTTAGTTCATCTTATCCTTTCGCATCCTTCAAACTGTTTAGTCATATTGCATTCCTTCTTCGCGAAGGGGAGTGGTTGCCTATGAGCTGACTTGTGGGAAAAGACGGAAGCTCTAACCAGAATACTTACATATCATCCACCATATCAAGCTAACTTGAGTTTAGACGTAATAAGATTACACCATGTGCTCAATGTCGTGTGTAAAAAATAGCTCTATAAACCCCCATTTGTTTGTGGTTTTTGTGGGGAATTTTACCTCGTTTTTATCTCATGTAATAACAAAATCCTGGAGTCTTCCATGAAGGATTCCGTTGGCGGTTCCTCAACCTTCGATCCGCTAAATTTTTTTGGTGGAATCGAACGTCTTTTTGAGTTCTGCGCCGACGAGAATCTCTTCGATTGTACCCAAGAAAGTATTATATTTAGTCAAAAGCGTCGATCTGTACTCTACAGCGTCGATCTGTACTCTACTTGTTTTTCATAGGGAACAAAAAGGTTTCCGCATCAAATATGTTTTAATTTTATTTATTTTGCCTGGCGCTTCTGGCCAATTGCACTGGGGACGAAACCCTCTTCTTCGTCTTCCGCATTTGCCATTTTCTTTTCGTGTGTGCAAGCAATAAGTAATAAGACTGCAGAAACTACTTGGAACAAAAATGGGAAGTTTTTAGGTTTTAATGGGTGTTTGTTCCAAACTCAACAACCTTATCGTGTTTCATTTACCCTGGGAAATTAAATTGTCTGTATTTGCGTGTGACACCTGCACGTTTGACAAGTCATAACAAATGTAGTAGTTCCATGTTTTCCCGATCAGTAGTACGTTTACAGTCCGAACATTACAAGAAACTAATACCCTTGAAAACAGCTGTTTACTCTTCCTCTGCGCAAGTTACTTTGCAAGTTATTTTTTTTGGTAAGAGAACGTTTTCCTTACTAATGTAAAACTACATAAACATTTTCCCCTTAACCTTGTTCTGGAAATGTACTGTACACAGGCTCTTCCACTTGAAGATTCCACTTGAAGAACCCACGAGTCAAGAAATATCGGCAGTATTTTTTAAAAAACCCAACATAAGGGAATAGAATGCGATATAAATGATTTTTTTGTTGAGCAACGTAAAAAGGCTAAGCAGTTACAACACTTAACATTTGGTTTTCTTTTCCAGCGTGATGACATGTGACCTGTAACAATTTCATAAACACCAACTTCCTATAAACCTTCCACATTTGAGGGGGAAGGGGATTTGTTTATTGTTTGATTTTGCGCCGTAACGAGCTAATGACGAGATGGGCCACAAAAGGCCACAATGCGAGTACCAAGGCTGTGCGTGGGGAAAGTTCAGGGAATGGCCACCAGGCTGACGGTTGCGTTTTTAACTTGAACTAAAAAAAACGCAACAATTTTAATAAAATAGCTTCATACTTTAAATAAAATAATCTTCATACTACAGCCAAGAATAATCTAGAAAATCTCCAATAAATCTAGGAGTACTTATAATAAAATGGAACTAAATTTAAGACTCCCGGATACCTTAGCTTATTGATGAAAAAGAGTCACAGATGGCACCGATATTTGCTATTGTTTTCACAGATGGCACTTGTTTATGATATTTGATACTTGCTTATGATATTTGTTATGATATGGCACATGTTTATGATGTTTGTTATTGTTTTGCCAACAAAGTTAAAAACCCCCGGTTCAAAGTGACACTAACGTGTCATATTGGTGCAAAACGTTCCCCGCAAAAGAATGACAAGACTGTTGTCACTCGAATTGTAAATAATGGTTATGGAAATGAATTATGGAAAATCACAGAAATGAATTAGGTTAGGTTCACAATTCTCTTCAACTTTCATTGACGAGAACGTTAAAACTTGTCGTTTCTTTCCCTCCATTGGCTGAAAAAAAAATCCTTTTTCGAAAGTGACACATTGGTGTCAGTTTTAACAGCGGGATTAGTATACACTCCATAAGAAAGTTGATAAAATTATGAACATCAATTTAATACAAAAATAAAGTCAAATAATTGAACTAAAAAAATGAATAAAAGGTACTAAATGAGGTTTACTTCAACTTTGGCACGGTTTTCCATGACCATGACGCGTCTTTGCATGTCACCGACGTCTTTTTGTAGTCTTTGAACAGCCGCCGCGAGGTGTGAGGCAGTTTCAACCTTTGGGGAAGCGTTTGTGGAAGCTGTGTGACACAGATTTGCCTTTTTGTTAATACACAACTTCGCTCTCAAGTCATAAGGAAATGTTTTACTTGTGAAAGTCGGGGCGCTGGAGTAGTTATGTTCGATGATATGATGTGCTATCTCTGAGACCACTAGTTGCTCTGGGTCAGCGTATTCGCCATCGCTTTCAGTGTCGCTGTAAAACTTTTCAGAGCCAGTTACTGAAGTTGTGCTGCCATAGATTGAACGCGAGATGAGTTCATCCTTTTCGTGATCCATTTCAGTTTCTTCCACTTCGACCTCTGGCAGTTGTGCTAACTCTTGGCTGCCAGAACTGTAACCGCTTTCGTTGTCCTGTCCAGATTCGTCTTTCTCTTCAACTTCTCTCCGTAACAAGGCAGACAGTTTGGCATGTCCTTCTGGGTATATGGCTTCGTAAAAAGGACCCAAAACGTGGATGAAATTAGCCATATCATCTGTGTAAGGCATCGTTTCTGCAATCTAAGTAATTTAAAAAAAAAAAAATTAAAAGTATGCAATTTTTTAAAGATTGTTCTTAGGTTTTCGGACAGCTTCTGTACCCAATTTCTGTACCTCTTTTAGTTCTTCTACGTAGTTGGTCATAGCTTCTTCGGCAGGCATATCGGCTAGCTTTTTCCATGCATCCCATTTGGCTTTTTTGACGACTTCCCAAAATCCGGGTTTGGGTGAACTACACGGTCCTAGTGTAGCTTGTTTAAAAAAGCCATAGAATTTCAACATCAGTTCATTTGAAGGCTGGAAAGTTCCTGGAATGACAAACAACAGATAGTAAACAAAAAACAATGATTCAAAGGAATGACGGTGATTAAAATAATGACGACTTCCAAGTTTGAAACGTTTAGGGTTGGGATAGGATTGAGGTTAACGGAGGTTCTGCCGACCTACATTGTTTTCTGTTGGCTTTCTCCTTGAGAACTTGGGCCCCTTCCGTTAGGTGCAAATGAAAAAAGAAACGCAATAGATGCAGAGAAAGTTGAAGTAAAACTAAAAGATTGTTACCGTTTGCAGGCATCGACTGAATTAACCGCACAGCTGCATGAAATTGTTCTTCTATCGTAGCAGCCATAATTCCTATGATTACGCGTAATTTACACTCGGTTTGTCCCACTAGTTGGTAAGTTTTCAACGCTGAATGGAATGGAATGTCGTATCAAGTATATAGGACTTTGTAACCTGTTCGCCGTCAATCGATACTTGAGAAAACGATAACTTTGTTTCGATTTTTCAAGTGCCTATAGACTGCTTTAAGCCACGCCTCCAGAAAGAAAGTAGGGCGAGTAGGCATTCATGGATGAAGCGTGAAACGCGAACTGACCGGCAGAGGGAAAATAATAGAAAATTCGGTATACGATCTCCTATTGTATTTTGACGTTTAGATCATCGTGGTTTGCTTAAAACACCAACGTGAATCTAGTGTGTTACCGACACTCCAAACTCCTTACAATCCCCACTTGGCAGCCAATTGTTTTAATTGCACAATGCTGCAAGTCGCCGATACATCTATGCATAGTCATCGGCAGTCAGGTACTGTACTGTACATTCTTACCAAGGAGCGTCAAGTACCGGATGCGACACTAAATTGGAAACTAAGAAGCCAGTTTGAGCCAGTTCGATACTAGCGTCGTCGCTGTTTAGGCCCAGAACTAAACTTTGTTATGGTCTGGATGTTAAAAACAGGTATACAGTGTAAGTATAACGTTTCACACAATCAAGTTAGCATTTATATCACTTAAACTCATTGATAGTTACGTTCAGCATGTAGCAGGATTATTCAATTCGTTTAAAGGCCAATTTGCATGAGCAATTATGAAAACGTCTTAGAATAAGTTCTCTATTTTACATTCAGATTCAAAATTGCGAACAAATTTGCTCTGATTCTAGAAGATTCAAGACTTCAAGATTGATGATTCCAAGGCTGATTTTCATGAAACCTATGTCGGAAAGCCTATAAAAACCAGGTTTTTGTGAGAGTTTTTGTCGATTTCGAACGTTTTTGAAGATTCTGAACTAAGGTGTCAGTGAAGTTGAAGATTTTTTCTAAGACGTTAAGACATGCAAATGAGTCTTCAAACACATCTTTTTATTGCAATAATTAATAAAAAAAATTAAATGTAAAATGACAAGATCACTATTCAAATCAATGGATTATCTGGACCCGATTTTCTCTGATTTCTAAAACTACACACAAAGAATACACAACCAGGATAAGACTCACAAGTCAGGTCATCTATAAGAATATTTAACGTCAAACAAAATATTTAACTTAACAAAGGGGCAGTTCGAAAATGCTTGTGCTGAATATGGTGTAAAGAATTGTTACGTTGGTTGATTTTTGTGTGAAAACTGGGCTAAGGCCACGGTGTAGTGTAACTCCTTATGGCGCTATAGCATGGCAAACTTAAGTTACACCTTTCTCAGTCCCTTTGCAATATAATCAAATTGTATTGTGACAGTAATGTATGGTATTTCTTTTTCAATTTAACTGGGTTGCTAGTTTTTAATATTTGGCTTCCATAAATTTTTTACGTAGAAGAACATGTTAAAATATTGATATAGAAAAAAAAACCGAACCCAGATTTTTCGAGTTTATTATTATGATATTTTTAAAGAAAGAATTTTTCAATTATCTCTTACTGTTTACTTGGAAAGGTGTACTAAAGTTTATGAAATTCGGATGAGAAATTGTGCTGCCACTCAGAAAATAACGACCAGGCAGGAAACTGCATAGCTTGTGCAGAACTCAAGAATGAGGATGAAAAGGAGATACCGTAAAAGTAGGGGGAAGGATATGACAAGTCACTAATTGGGTTTGCTCGAGCCTAAAGTAACCCAAGGGCACAAATACCTTATGGCATTTTACCCTTTTCTTTTTGTCTCCGAATGGCTTTTCTCGAACATTTTCCCCCTGTTAGCAAAGAGGGGAAAGAGGTCAAGAAAGCGAACCAAGTTGGGTCTAGAAAAGGTGAAAAGATTTCCGGCTTGGTTACGAAAGCTAAGACTATAAGTATAGCTGCAGTTAGCTGCTTGGCGTGTAAATTTGGAAAATTTACAGTACAAATACATACATTTATTAAAGAAACTTACCTTACGTGTTGGTTTGTAATAAGGAAAACTAGCTTTACTTAGGCATCAGTTCTAATTTTGTCATCACCGGATGCAAGTAACTCTTAGCTCAATAGTGTAGTTAAAAGATACCATTTCACGGTGGCATTTTATATTTGACATCTCACGAGAGGCTCAAACTATCCTTTACTCTCAGGCATTAGTTAGTATTGTCATCACCGGATGCAAAAAACTCTTGGCTCAATGGTATATTTAAAAGATACCATTTCACGGTGGCATTTTATATTTGATAGCAACCTCTCGGATGTTTTTCATTGGTGAACTCAATGATTTCATGAAGGAAATCATCTCACGAGAGGCTTTGACGTGCATTTCATATAAGCTTTCAATAAGTTGACCTCACGGTACATTTATAATTTTAATCCATGTGCATGTTTGACCAACATAATATGTGCATCAGATCACTGATCAAGTGGTCTCTTTGCGGCCTTTTTACCGTTTGTTTAGTCTGCGACCTTTTTAGCCTCCATAGCGGCCAAAACGTAAGGCGGCTCCCGCGGAGCCAACTTTTGTCCCATCCGCGGGTCTGCAAGTTCAAGCAACATACAGTCCATGAAAAAGGCTCTGAGTTTTGGAAGCATTGTGTCTTCCCAAAAAACCCTGTCAAACACAATCCGCTCAACTTGCAAACTGTTCTTTGTCCATGCAACAAAATCACACCACGCTCTTCCGGTCACGGCAAGCTGTCCTGTAACTTGGTAGTAGTGATTGTGCGTTCTCTTCAATCTCAGTTTGTCACCATCAACTAACTCTAGAAAGCAGTCCTTCGGTTTTGATTTTACAAATTCAATGAAGGAAGACGCTGTCTCTGCCTTTTGGGGACACTTTATCTCGATAAGTCCTTCGTCACCTACAAGGCCGTCGGGAGATGCTCCCAGGTAACCTAGCTCAGGATGCACCCAAAACCCTGATGGGACTACAGTCACACAGTTCTTTATTTCGTAGTCTTTCCTGGCATTTGGCTCATTGGCCTGTCCGTAACGAGTAACTTCTGTGCTAATGTTATTAGGACTTAGTATTGCTTGCAATGTATTTTGACGCAAAGTTGTATCTCTGAGCTTACACACTTTGCCAAAGTGAGAAGCGGTCAGTCTACTCGCCCTTGCATCAAACCAATCAGAAGAATCAGCCTGCTCTCTAGTTTTCTCTTCAAGGACTACAATCTGCTCCCTGCTAAGCTGCTGTTGAGCAACAATCAGTTTGCACCTGTCACGTAAGATCTCCTCTGGCAAATCTGGCTTTCCATAATGGCAATCAGGTCCTGCGAAAGCTTCGCGCCTCCGAGTCAAAGCTTGTCGTGGAGAAGCAATAGCATTATTTTCCCGTGACTTCTCTAACCGATTTCTGAACGAAAGAATATCGTCGTGACAATTCTTGGCAAAATTTTCTGTAGCAATGCTACAGGAACCATATTTTTTCAAAATAGCAGCCTGAAAACCTCGTCCATGGTGATATTCTAGAACAGCACCATAACATCGGTAATTATAAGATCCCCTTTGCGAGCGGAGAAATTGCTTGCCACCATGGACATAAACCCCTCTGCGAGGTTAGTCGTAACTTCGGTAAGCAAACCTGCAGCTTTGCTCCTACAGCCCAACAAGATCTCCATTACTTCAGTGTACAAAGCAGTGTGTACATTCTGTTTCAATTTCTGACCCACTGACTTACAACCCTTTCCACCATCGCTGGCCGCAGTGCAAAAAGTGTGGTCATTCAAAAGATAATGTCTGGGACCATTGCTCAGAAATGAACGAAGTTGATCAACATTTCCCTTCAATCTAGCGTTACGATTGATTGCACCTCGTGCTGCACCGCCAAATTTACGTATCAAAAGAGGGGTCAAAATTTTCTTATTGGCAGAGGTTTTGCCCTGAAGTTTATACAGAGCTTTCGTGAAATTTGTCATTACATGATTTGCACACTCAAGCTTGCGGACGGTTTTCTGAGTGCGAGGAGTATTAGCGAGGATAGTATTATGGGTCGAAGCGTCCCCGTCACCAATAAACGTTCGATAGCGCAAGCCGTGCTTGTCTTCAGCATCTCTAAAACCATCTACAATAATGGAGCTTTCCATTGCTGTAGACGGACCGTCCCAGTTTTTGAAACATTCGTGAGGGCGAGGATCCACTTGTTTGTTCTTAGCTTGTTGACAAATGGAACAATATTTGTTACGAACTCCTACATGCAATATTTTCTTGGTCCGCGCACCAATGATTACGCCCACACCTGACTTGGCTGTGTACCTGGTGCCGTGGCTCCTTTGAGACCACCCACCATCGCCAATTACGGTTATGTACGGCGTGTTGTCTTCGTCGATTTGTTCAGCCCGTTCAGCCGATTCACGTTCTTCCTTCCCTGCATTTTCTATTTCTAGCTTTGCCTCTTTCTCCCATATTTTCCCAACTTTACGTTCCTGTTCAATAAATGAGTTGCGGTTCATTGAAGGAACGCCAACGGTTGCCATGAATTCTTCTAAGTGGTTATGGGCTGCACCAATTTGCATAATTCCCATTGCAATTTTTGTGTTGACGGACAGAGCCTGAACTTTATCTGACCTCAAGCGTGCAGCATGCGGCGAAATGTTCTTTTGGGTAGGCCTTACATGCGCATATGGAGAAACCTGGTCAGTTGTTATAAAAATATTCTCCTGGCATTTCTCACATTTGAAAGCAAAACTGCTCCAAAAACCTTTCTTAACTTCCTTTTGGAAAGGAATGGGTGAGCGACAAATATCGCAGTGTTCAAAAATGTTATTGTGCCCTGACAAGAAATGGCAAACATTTACTAATCGAAGTCCGTCAACTTCTTTCTTCATTTTTGGTTGCGAATACCAAACAGGTTCAATGTTAAGTTCTACAGCATCAATTTCTGCCTGTTCTTTAAGAATGCGTGAAATTTCGTCATCTTCGAGACAGTTCGTTTCTTTGTCAAGGAGATCTAAACTAGCAAAGCTATTGGAAACAACGGAGCTAGTGCTAGCTATAGGCTCAATGGAAACTGATTCTATAGCAGGTCTGGAACTTACAGTACAAGAAGTTTGTAATTTGAAACTTTCACCTGGCGATACTTCATCTGGATCTGCTGGGTGTTCTTGGCAAAGCTTTTCTCTTCGGTTCTTCAAAGCAACGCCTCTCAGTTTCTGTTTGCTACAGGATGACAGTATTTTTTTTCTTGCCATTTTCAGTCAGTAGTACCGATGCAAAAAACAAATAACGTAATAACTTGCGCCACTCAATGTTTGTACGACTCACGAACGCAGTAATGAACTTTTTCGTTGTCGTTTTAAATGATCAACTACAATGCTATAATGTTTGAAACTATTCAAGAAATTGGTAACACCGAAATCAAGAACCGCTGATGCTGATCTCTGATTACGGAATGCGTTCTAGTCAAAGTTTCATAACAACATTCCGGAAAGTTAGTGAAATAGTAAAAGTGAATGTCCTTTGAAATCGCATTTTGGCAAATTACACAAACACTACAAATTAAAAAGTCCTTCAGTTTTGAGAAATATTGAATTCCCCTCAGTAGAAAAATTATGCGTTTCCAGTTATTCCGTTGGGATATAATCAAAGCTTGTTGTTGTAGTGAATTTGAGATCGAAAGTGAAGGTTGTTGCAAAATACTGATCCTCAATAATTTGGAATCTATTTTGTTGGTTACTTCCTTTGACTGATTCATGTCTAAAAGCTAAAATATTCAGTAACTTATTTTACATTCCAGAGTTTCACGCTGGGGCCAAGCAGGAAAAACTATTGCAAGATGTAATTTAGCGATCAATGACCTATCGGCATCAAGATGATCATCAGCGTGCATTACACTTTTCAGCAGGGCCATAGCAGTTTAACATGGCAATTTTAACCCGGTCATCAACATTTCGAACAAAAGCCCATAAGAGCAAGATCTTCGAAGGCTATTAGTTGACTAGAGCTAGAATATAAACAGTGATCGCTAAGACGAGCGATAAGATGGGTGGTAACCTTGAGTGTAAAGCACGGTAATGGCAATTTTCTAGGAAAATAGTATTACTTAGTTCGGAATTTCTAAGTACACTTCTAAAGCTTGGAAATTGGATTATCCCTTCCATTGGTATTTTATACATAAAACGACGGTGTCAACCTTGACCATAAAGAATGGTAATGACAATTTTCTAAGAAAATATAATTGTTTATTTCGCCATTTCTAAATACTTACACGTCTAGCGCATGCAAATTGGATTATCAGTTAAATTGGTATTCCCTCCCATTCTCAAGCGAACATAGGGAGGAAGTTCCTTAGCATAAGCTGACCTTTTCCCTTTACCCCATACTTTACATTAATTATTGTGTGCAGACCTCTAGTGGGAGAAATTAGTCATAGGTGTATATTTATTTGTAGCATTCTCAGGATATAGGGGTCTATGCCAGCGACATCTTTTGACGGAAAATAGTCAACTACTTACACCACACCGTGGCCTTAAAACAGTTCTATGAAAATATAATTTCTGAATGGACGACTCTTATTCTTTGATTTGTTGCCAAGGGGGGGGGGGGGGGGGGGGGGGGGGGGGGGGGGGGGGGGGGGGGGGCATGAGGGTCTTAAGACGGCCCTGCATTTAGGTGCTCCTTTAGATGCCTTTTCGGAGGAATCTAACCTAACCTAACTTATTCCAACCTACCCTAACCTATCCTAACCTAACCTAACGAGTAAACCACCGGTAAACTGACGTTCCCAGAGCCCGCCACAGAACGGTTAGCGGTCAGATCGGTAAGCTTTTGTCAGTTCGATCCTCCGAAAAGGCGTCATTTAGTAGCTTCTTCCAACTGCCAAGACGGACGCGAGTTATATATACACTTCTAAACAAAAATGCAAAGTAATCCTTTAGTAAAATTTATTATTAATAAAAAACGATTTAAATTTTCTTAGTGGAAGAAACTAGTTCGATGTTCCAAAGTTTCCGCGATGACATCAGACCGCCCTTTTCGCGGACATTAAGAAATTTGGAAACATTACTTCAAGTTACTGCATCCGAAAGTAGTAAATACGGTGACTACAGTCTAATCAACGACGACTACTTTATCAATCCAGCCATTCAAAATGCAATTCAAGCGACCCATTTCGCTACAAGGCAAGTCCTGGGCGTTACCCGGAAACACGTCGAAGCCTACGAGGAATTAATCAGCCAACAAACGATAGGAGTGGGTAATCTAGAAGCCAAAATCGTGGACTGTCGCAATCAGATCGCGACTTTGAGTCAGATGAGAACTTCCTTACAAAGTACTGTGCCTTCACTGCAAGAAAGCATCGATCATAACCTTAGGCTATTGGTTGTTGCGCGACGTACATTGTATTCTCAACGCCGCTTTTTAGCAGAAATGGAAGAACGCCAACAAAGGTTGTCCTTTTACTTCGGTGGATTTTTGTCCTTTGGTAATAATTTATATTATGAATGCATTATTTGGTAATACGGGAAAGTTAACATGGGATTTTTGTAGTGCTCGGGCCATCCTACGTCCTTCGTCAAATAAGAGTTGTGGAAAACAACATTGATGAACTCCAACACGATGTGCGGAGGCACAAACAATCCTGGGCAAAGGCAGATTCCAGTTTACGTGAACTTACCATTAAAATTGCCACCAATGAAAACGCAGCCCTTACCGCGTCTGCGCAGCTAAAAGAGTTCGAAGCTGCTTTGAATAGTTTGAAACGCGAAAGATTCTTAGTTTTGCAATTCGAAGAGAAGCTGAAGTCTTGTTTTGCGTTCGTGCAAAATGTCTATGACAAAGTCGACGTTTTGTACGAAAGAAACCGCGTCACCATTGTATTCGATTCCATTATTATTTCCTTGAAAGATTTGCTAAACTTTCTGACCCAGACAATCAATTAGCTGTCCTCGCTACAGCCTATGATTTGAAAAATATCTACAAACTTGTATTTATGAAAGAGTCAAAAGCACATCCGTTTTTTATGGCTCCGCCCACGAGGGGATGGGCTTGGATTACCCGCTTCCCATCCATGCTTTCATTTTTTTTTTTTCTATTTTTTTCTATTTTTTTTAGACTTTATCAGCGTAGGTCGAAGCCTATTGCTGTAACTTTTTATTGGTTTTAACAAAATATTTTCAAAGTAACTGTTAACTGAGCATGCACATTAGACAACGTTTGCACGTTGTACATAGAGCGGGAAAAGAATAGATTTGGAATTTTACACTACATTGAGACACTGGAGACTTGGGTGATTTCTATGCCATTACTTACAAATTTTTATAGCTTCGGACATAAAATGGGTGAGTGCTGGAAAAACTTTTGGGTTGGTTACAATGACTTGTGCGTTAAAATGGACTTGGATTTGGCTCAAATTGCGAAGAAATTGTGCACGTTCTTTGTTTAATGTACGACAATGGAAAAGTGGGTGACGGAGATCTTGTTTTGCTTGATCTTGGCATGGGCATTAGCGTAGGGGGCGTAGCGTTGAGGTGGAGATATTGCACCATGCAGGGTAAGCGTAGCGGATTTTCGAGAGTGTGGTGGCTTGAAAAAGGGTTCGAAGCTGTTTACAGGTGATCGATTTGGGCATTTTTGCGAGCTTAGCAATTCTTTGAATAATCGAGTTGCATTGCGCTGCTAAGTTGTTTGCATGATGGGTCCACTTCAATCGAGAGTCATAGATGACTCCAAGGTAACGCACTGAATCCTTCGGATAGATGGTGATATCTTCCCAAATTAGTGGTGTTCGTTGATCAATGTGTTTCCGCGAAAAGTGAATAAGTTCTGTTTTGTTGCGGGCAAATTCCAATTTAAGCCGTCTGCTCCATTTTACGAGGGCGCCAAGGTTGTTTGTCAAGAGCTTAATGTTTTTCTCGCTTGAGACGCCGGATGTGATGAGAAGGATGTCGAACGCTTTGAACGCTTTTCGTTAAGTAGAAAATAACCTTCACTTTTTTGCAGAATTGACTCCTATCGTGTTGCCAACGCTAGCTTACAAATGTGAAAAACCATTTACAAAATATTTGTTTTTGCTTAAATTAAAAATGTGTCTTCAAAATAAGTACGAGTACAAATATACGAATGAGTAATACAAAATGGCTACTGACCTTTATAGTGACGTCCACGATGTCTTCAATTGGAGAAATCATGATATAATATCATGATGTCGATCATGATATCAATCATGATCGACATGATACTAACTGAATGTTAAGTTCATTCTAAGTACAGTTGCAGTTTAGTGTCTACATGAATGTTTGTTTGTCAAAATGAACCCAAAGTAACTTAAACTATAAAATCTATAAAGTATAGCTTATCTGAGATATAAATTATTTTAAAATGTTCACTTATTTTCGTTTGTATAGAATACTGATTGTTAAGTCGATACATTCTGATTGCAAAAGTCTATACACAAAACAACTATCACGGCGCTTCTGAAGCCTACCCCTATAGCTATATAGAATTGCACGCCATCAGGATTATATGGTCGGATTTTCTTTTAGACACAAGTGTGATCAAAATAAACGAAATAAAACTGACACCCTTTAATTGGGCTTCTCAGATATTGAAGGGGGCAGTTTCCTTGCACTGTTTGGATTTCTTAAGTAGTTCGCGGTATCGGAATAGCTTCTAAACCATTCTAATAAATGAAAAACCATCAGAACTACCTAATGAATTTTTTAATGTATTCCCAAACGTAGGCTTTCGCCTATTGTCGGCATCAAAAAATTGCCCTAACAATGAAATTTGTCACTCATGAAAAAGAAATACATGAGAACAGAGGGAGGATAAAGCGGGGGGGGGGGGGGGGGGGAGGGAATGTAGAAGGAGGTCTAGATTCCCGAGTTCGTTTGCTTTGAAGCTAACTGATCGTTAGCGATTTTCAGCAGATCTTTCATTCGGATAGTGAAAGCGTTCTTCTCGGCCACGATTAACTTGTGTATCTCATTCGAGTCGCTATTACTCGATAGTTGTAACTCTTCACGTTTCTGGTCGATGCTCATGCCGGCTGTTTCGGCGTCAAAGGCGATCAACTGATTCAATTTGACAATGTTCGGCATGATGTACTTGGCCGAGACCTTCGTGTACATGCCAGCCATGCCGTGGATAAAGGACGATGCTTGACTAGCTTCTTTCGCCGAGACGTACGTGATTCGTAAGTTGACCTGGGAATTAAGCAAGTCCACATCAGTACTTGTTTCCTTGACGATATCATGGAATTTGTCCAAATCCTTATTCATGGACGATTTAACGACGCTTGCCAATTTTTCAAAGATGAGTACTAGTTTGGACCAGTGTTCTTTCAGCAGGCTAAAGTTGTCCAACACGACGTGCAAAAGTTTGATAGCTTCTCCATAGCTCATTTCGCTAAATTCCTGTAACTGGGTCTGGGCTTTTATGTTTTCGCGGTTGTTCTTCTCCATACGAACTCTAGCTTTTTCAAGATTCTCGACCTCCATTTCGTACTGCTTTTGGACGGTATCCACTGCGTGCTTCCAGTTCATGGACGCTAATTCCGACGCTCGACCGGACGTCGGATGAACATTCGGCATCGATGTCGTTCTTCCTGAAGCGGGATTATTCATCGATTCAACAGTTTGTTTGAGTTCTTCAGCCTGTCTGAAGAAATCCTGGATCTGCTCTCTGACCTCTTTGGTATCGTTGAAACTTTCAGACGACAACAATCCTTCCAAAGTCTTCATGACTGTTATTCCTGCTTGGCAGTTCTTTTCAACCATCTTACAACCGAGATCTCCTTTGGCAATCTCGTCCAGCATGCTGATGTATTTCGCGGCGCTGTACTCCGACTTTATAGAGGAGTCCGTGTTCTTGAAATCCCTCTCTGCGAACTTGTTTAGTTCGCTGGCAATACCAAAGATCTTCAGGACGTTCTGAGAGTTCTCCAGCAAGCATTTGTTATCGAGGTTGACCTTCTCGGGAACGACAGCGGAGTGAGTACTCTGGACCGTACCAAAGATAAAAAATTCGAAGCGTAAGACGGTTACACATAAGTCTCTAAGTACTTTAAATCTGTTAATGGTGGCGAGCTTCCAGTTGGAGGGCTTATTGCGTATGGCTTCGTAAACCTGGCCCTGTGTTTCCTCCACCTTTTTATCTTGATACTCTTTATCCTTCTTCGTATCTTCCAACGTGGTAGCAGTGTTGGTAGCCACCACCTTCAACACTTCTTGCTCCTGATGGGCATCGTCTCGCTGTTTTTCTGTCAAACCTTTGGTAGCCGTGACGGCAGTTAGCAACTCTCCCGTCAGTTTAATTAGTTGGTCAAAAATTTCAACGACTTCATTGGAGCGGGTGGCGCTCTGCTCCGCTGTGGCTCGGATCTCTTCGAGTAGGATGGGGAGTATTTTGTCAATCACTTTCGTCTCTTTGGAGTCGAGGATCTGCTTCACTTGTTCCACGGTGGAAGGAATACCTTGCGCGTAGAGGTAGATCTGGTGCATGTTGGTGTGAGCGGACCTGAAGGCTTCGAAGCCAGAGTCGCTGATTTGGACGAGACTCGCCTTGAAACTCATAGGTTGCTTTATGAATTTGTAGCCAGCTTCTGGTTGGGCCCCGTTGAGAGAGAAGTCGGACATGCTGGCCGCTACAACCATTAGTTCCCCTAATATTCTGATACTGTTAGGTGCGCGGCTTAAGAGGTGTTCCCAGTTGAATTCATTGCCAAACATCATGCGGAATGAATCTTCGTCCGAAATGTCTAAAAGAGCTGAAACAATCTGTTTAGCTATCTCGATCTTCTCGGTCACTGAAATCAAGAATCACAGCCTTAAACTAAAATATACTTTGACATTCAGTTAAACTTAAGGGTGTGTCGTCTGTGCTTCTTTCCAGTGACCGAATCAACTACAGAAAAGTAAAGAAAGGCCAACTTACATGTTTCAGGTGCTATTTTTGTTCCCATTGTAGTTTTCCGTAGTTGGAACTTGGGTCTGCTACCTACGTTGGGTAAAATCACACAGTTATCATGCCGATTAAGAAAAATGAACTTTAACTAACCAGCAAGGAGTTGGCTCTTTAACAATGTGAAGGAATGACGTGTGTCGACTATAGTCTTTTCTGTTGGAAGACAAGACACGATGTCAAGAAAACCAAAAAACACGAAAAGCCAAACGGAAGTTCACGGAGTTAGCTTCACCAGGCTCAAATCTGCACTTAAAAAAAAAGACGGAAATATCTATGGAAATTATGAATACCCAAAGCAGTTTGACCGTATCCTGTCAAACTCTCCACAATTTCTAGCATTTTTTGAGACCAGAAACATTTTTCTCTTGCAGCATGAAAACAGGGAAAGGAGAAATTCAAAACAGTTGGTTGCATTCTTTAAATCAAACAAAGGCATAATTTTGACCGAAATACAAAGAATTCCGTTTAATTTAACGCACCTCGAAAAGAATAGTGAAAAATATAGAAAAACTACCGTTGGATTGCTCTGATACGCTTCTCTTTGCTGTAATTTTTCACTGTTATTTCGGTGTAGTGAACTACAAAAACTATTACTCCAAACTGTGCAGGAAAACGCCCTTCAATGGCCGACGTGCACAACGGAAGTGGCAATTTTATTCCAGACAAGACCGAGGCCGAGACGTTAGAGCGCGTTAGAGGCCTTGAGACCGCAAACCTGTCTGGTGGTCTACGTGACGCCAGAGCTGCAGAAATTGTTGCTGGAGAGATGCAAAAAGATGCGTAGCCTCGAATGGAAAAACACTCTCAAGGTTGCCTCGCTGAAGGATGTTGAGCCACGCGGGATTGGTTAAACTATGACTATAAGTGAGTTATTCTGTTACAGAATACATTTTTGTTAGGTTAGGTTAGGTCGTTCAGGTTATTCAGGTCATTCAAGTCGTTCAGGTCGTCGGAATCTATGGCTGACTTGAAATAATCCTAAAATTCGGGCCACTGGTACCAATTTTTCTCCGTTCAACTTCTTTAACTCTATTTTGGGCTTCGAGAAATTATTCTTGCTTCTTTCGGACTCGGTTTTCTTCTCTATTTCCTTAAGAACTGTTTTAGCCTCGTGCTTTGAATCAAAGTACACGGTTCCAACTTCGAGCAAGAACTCTTTGTATTCTTCATACAAAATTACAGTTATACTAGGCTCCAGTCTTGGTCATTCGTCCTTGTCATTTGGTCAGTCAGAGATTTCAAACATCTAAGAACATGTGCGAAGCCTGTTTTTTGTCAGTCATAAATCTTACTACATAGGCCCATGCAAAGGGTACCCCTTTTTTGACCTGTCAATCGAGCTCCGTACATCTGGAGTTAAGGGAGAAAGGGTAAAAGTTGTCAAAGTTGACATGCACGTCATTTCGCCCGAACATAACCTAAGCTAACCTAACCAAACCTAACCTAGCCAAAAGTTAACCTAACCTAATGCATTTCCGATCCAACTACCAAACCTAACTTAAGCTAACCTAACCTAACCTATCCTAATCAAATCATTTCCAATCCAACTACCAATTTTCAACTCGACTAACACCCGTTTATCATTCGTTTTCGGAGAACGTTTTCAAACAGTAACACACACTAGTGTCATTTTTATCGCCCTGTTCCGAAACTGGAGAGCCTGTTGCATCTGACCTACGTCAGAGCTGGCTACGTCAGGGGGGAGAAAGCAAGGAAACAAAGGTAGTCGAGTACAGAGAGTTGAGCGAGAGCAAGCGAGAGAGTAGCAGTAGCCGAGTTGAAAGTAGCAGAGCCGTAGTTAAGCAAGTGATATTTAGATCCATATTATTCCAATCAAAAGTGTACGAGTGTATCAGGCTTTGTACGCTAAATACAGGAACATTCTGTCATTAACATTTGCATGGTGGGTTGAATCGAGAGTCATAGATGACTCCAAGGTAACGCACTGAATCCTTCGGATAGATGGTGATATCTTCCCAAATTAGTGGTGTTCGTTGATCAATGTGTTTCAGCGAAAAGTGAATAAGTTCTGTTTTGTTGCGGGCAAATTCCAATTTAAGCCGTTTGCTCCATTTTACGAGGGCGCCAAGGTTGTTTGTCAATAGCTTAATGTTTTTCTCGCTTGAGACGCCGGATGTGATGAGAAGGATGTCGTCTACGAATGCTTGTGCGTTGATGTGTTTACGTTTTATCATGCTCAAGCTGCTGTTGATGTAAACGAGGAATAAGAGTGGAAAAAGTGGGGATCCTTGAGGTACTCCCTTTAACGTACGGAATTTGTCGCTTTGACTGTTGTTGGCGATTAGAAAAACTGGACGGTTCGTAAGGAAGCTTTTAATCCATGTCGAAAGTTTGTATGGTATCATTAATTGTCGAAGTTCTTTGAGGAGTAAAGAATGGTCGACGTTGTCAAAGGCACCCGTGATGTCAAGGGGTAAGGCTGTAACTATTTTGCCTTTGTCGAAATTTTGGAGGATTGAATCGCTGAAGGTAGTGAGTGCGTTTGTTGTAGATCGTCCTGAGCGGCATCCCCATTGCATGTCAGAGAGGAGTTTGTTGTCTTCCAGGTAGGATTTTAGGCGCGTGGCCATTGCTTTCTCCAATATCTTTCCGAGGACGGAAAGTAGGGCTATGGGACGGAAGCTCTTGATAGAGTTATAATTTGGTTTGCCAGGTTTTGGAAGTGGGATTATTTTTGCTATTTTCCACTTACTCGGGTGGTATCCTAAAGAGAGCGAAGCGTTAAAAATCGTCAGTGTGTGTGGGCCAATTATACTCCAGCATTTCTTGAGTGCTAGTGCTTGAATTTCGTCCATGCCAGCTGCCTTTCTTGGGTGTAGGCTGTTGAGGATATTAGTGATCACTTCCAAAGTGAACGGCTTTTTTTTTTTTTTTTTTTTTTTTTAATTTGGGGATATTGGCGTGAGCATAGCTCGTTGCCTCCCTCGTCTATTAGCCTTGCTGTCTTACATATGTTACACTCTTTACAATCGTACATTCACGTACACATTATACCTAAAAGGTAATGAAGAAATAAAAATAAAGAGGGAGAAGAAAAGAAAAGCGTATGACGGATGGTATTAAGTTTGTAATTTGTTCATTGCCGAGTTAAAAAACGTCCCGAGGGGAACAAAGGCTTTTGGCTCTGTGAGGAGAACTTGGGGGCTAAAGTGCAGTTTCATTCTTGATAGCTGTCGTAAGAGAATTGCTCTGTTTTTATTAACTCGTCTACACTTGAAAAATATATGTGGTAAATCTTGGTTCGAGTAATTGTTACAAGCACATGTCATGTCATTAGTCTTCTTTATGCGGAAAAGATATTTTTTAGTCGGGAAATGTGTAGAACGTAGTCTTATTATCGTCGCAATAGTCTTTCTGTCTATTTTCGATTTACAGATTGATAGCTTTGAGGGGACAACACCTAAATCACGGAGAGGAGACGGGGAATCTGACCACCTTTCTCTCCATTTTTCCATTACTTTATTTTTTACTAACTCGGGTGTGTAACTGTTCCCATCTGGGAAATTACTGAGTTTCAATGTTCGGATAATGTAGGAACAAGACCTATACCGTCTATGCTCCGGTTCTGAAGCTGTAGTGTCTGGTGGGCAATTTAAGCTAAACCTTAAAATGCGTTCTAAGGACATAAGATCCAAGGGGGGTATGCCCGCTTCAACTTCTAGGGTCGCTGTAGGAGTAGTTCTAAGGGCGCCTGTAATTAGCAGAAGGGCCTGTCTGTGAAGCGTCCGTATAGCTGGTAATTTTGTTAGGTCGACATTACAGAAAGCAGGGATTCCATAGAGAATCTTCGGATACAACAAGCTTGTTACCAGGGTTCTTACTTGATATGTTTGGATTGAAGGGATGAATTTGATCAGTTTCCGAAGCCTGTTTAGCACGAGGTTTCCTTCCGCTGCTAGATGGGATGCCTGCTTATTCCAGTTAAGCTTACTGTCGTAGCGCAGTCCCAGATACCTAACTTCCTGTTTGGGTTCTATCATGGTTCCACTCCACTCTAGTGGAGTTGTATCAGTAACTCTCTTTCTTGTAAAATGAATGAGTTCTGTTTTGTTTTTTGAAAAATTGAGACCTAGTAGTTTACCCCATTTAACAATAGCTTTGACCGCACTTTTTAATAGTCTCACATTAACTCTGCCTGTCGACCCAGATACAATTAAGATTAAATCGTCTGCGAATGCTAGTATTTTTATACGTTTTGATTTCACTAGGTTGAGTACACCATCGATGTACATTAGAAATAGTATTGGTGAAAGGGGTGACCCCTGTGGCACCTCTTTTTTAATGGCAAAAGTCTCACTAGTTACCGAGCCCTGGCAAAGATATCCAGTCCTGTTTACCAGGAAACTGCTCAACCAATTGGTTATTATGGGTGGTAACTTTTTCTTTCTTGCTTTTCTAATAATTTCTTATGGACGACATTATTAAACGCATCTTCAATATCAAGCAATAACGCCGAGGTGACCTTGCGATTGTCAAAATCTTTAAGAACTGAGTCGGAAAAAGACAAAAGGGCATTAACAGTGGACCTGTGGGGTCTAAACCCCCATTGGTTGTGAGACAGCAAGTTTTTGGACTCAAGGTATGTCCCAATTCTAACAGCGATGGCTTTCTCTAGTATTTTTCCAATGTGGGAAAGAAGTGCAATGGGTCGAAAGCTCTTACTCGTGGAGTAATCCGTCTTCCCTGGTTTGGGGATCGGGAGTATTTTTGACACCTTCCAAATTTTAGGGAAATAGCTTAAGTCAATACTAGCGTTGAAAAGTTTAGTTACGTAATTATCAATAACATGCCATGTCTTCTTGATTATGATGGGTTGGATGCCATCTTCGCCAGGTGCCTTTAACGGGGGTAATTTATTAACTATTTCTGTAAGTTCCTTAATGGTAAAGAGTGCCTGTTGTCTTTGTCTAGTCGAGTATGTCTTTCTCTTTATTGTACGTCTTATTTCATTCCTTGAAGTTATAGATTGTTCATCTGTGTTAAACATTTTCTTTGCTAGAAGATTTAGTTTACCTGTTACAGAGGTCAAAGGATCGTTATTATCGTCTCGTAGAAGATCTAGTGCGTCCTTTTGAGTCGTTATTCGAGTTTTTCTGTCAAGATTCCATAGTATACGTGAGTCTGGATTGTTTAATTGAGCTGTCCAGTATTTTTCCCTCGCTTGTCGACGCTTTAACGTATATGTATTGCGTAAGTCTTTCCATACTCTTTCCTTTGTTTTATCCGGGGACGCTTTATAACACTTTAAATTACGAGCCACTTCTTTACGTAGCGTTGATAGTTCCTCGTTCCACCATGAGTTTTTGCGACCTGAACGTGAACGGCTTTTCGTATGGAGAAGTTCGTAAGTATGTCGATTTGTCGAAAAATGATGCGTCTAACTTGGTATCATGGATTCTTTCTGTAGGAACACCATTTAATAAATGTGTCGCTACGTGATTAAGTTGGGATGTTTCATCTGGGAAAGGATCGCCATTATCTTGGCGAAGTTGTTCTAGTCGGCAGTTAGAGTTGGCGCGTAAGAAACGGTCAAGGTTCCATAATACTCTGTTGTCTGGGGTTTTCAACTCTGTGGCCCAATAGTGCTCTTTGGCTTCTCTGGTTTTCGATCTATAGCAGTTTCGTAGTTTTTTCCATGTTTCTTCCAGTTGTGCACTTCTCTTAGCGCGATATTGACGAAGAGCGGTTGACGTCTTTTTTCCAAGTTGGTAAAGGCTACTGTTCCACCATGGATTTTTACGTACATCGAGGGTTCTTGTCGGAATGTGTTTGCTCATTACTTCATGGATAGAGGTTGCGAAAATGGTGGCTACTTCATCTAACGCTAGGAGGTTCTGGGTTTGGAATAATGTTGGATTCAACGACTGTAGGCTTGTTGCCAGCTGGGAGAGAAAGGCTGGCCAGTTTGTTTTGTTGTAGTTCCACGTGGTTTTTGGTTTGGGGGGGGGGGGGGGCATGCTTAGTGAAGGAGATGACAATTGCTTTGTGGTCAGATTCGTTGTAGTAGCCATCTTCTTCCAAAACAGACCATTCAATTTGTGTTTTCAAGTTTGGAGTTGACCAAGTTAAGTCAATTGTTGATTTTTGACCACGTTCGTTTTGGAAGGTGGGAAGATTCCCATGTGTTAAGTAGTAGCAGGCCGTGGTTTTCGGCAAAATCGTGAAGATTTGTGCCTGCGGAGTCTGGGGTTTTTGCTTCCCACAGCCAATGATGTGCGTTGAAATCTCCTGTGATGACGATTTGATCTGAGTGCCCGTGTTTTTCCCATATTTCTGCGAGCAGTTTCAGGGTATCTATGGTGTGTCTTCTGTACAATGCTATGATTGTTACGGGATGACCATTTTCATTGGGAAGCTTGAGGACCACGTACAACTCAGTTAATTCCACGATGTAAAAGGGACTGTGTTTTTTGTGTAATAGTATCACGCCTTCGTATTCGAGGGAAGGTCTGATTACGTCGAAGCCACCAACTTTTGAGTATGGAAGATTTTTAGGTGGCTCAAAAATGACGATGGTGTTAATTGTATGGCTTGTGGTTTCTCGCAATAATTCCGTAAGTTGATTTGAATTTTTTCTTATGTTTTGCACCAATAATTTCGTCATATTAAGTGTTTTTGGGGGTATTGATTGCCGTTGTTAGTTGGGATGTGAGTTTGGGACCGGATAATTTGTTCGCTGTTTTTTCTGTTTCCTTTAATCTTACTGGGCAGGTTTGGTCGAAGGCAAAATGATTACCTTTGCAGTTGACACATTTGCGTACATTTGCTGTGCAGCTGCGGGTGTCATGCAATTCAGCGCAGTTTGAGTGGTCGCTGCGGCAGTTTGCAGCCGTGTGTCCGTAGGCTTGTCAGTTGTAGCATTGAAGTACGGAAGAGCGCATTGCTTCTTCAACCTGGACTAAACCATTGAAGGCCAATAAGGCTCCGCCGGCTAAGATCTTTTGTTTTTCAGCGACGGAGCTGCACGTGTACATTACGGAGCCGTAAGTCTTTGTGCTCAGTGGGTTGAGTACTTTTACCTTGGTCGCTAAGAACTGGATTCCCATGTCTGAGTTTGTGTTAGACAATTCGGGGCAAATTTGTTCCCTGGATTCGTCTTTGGGGAGTTGATGGAAAACCAAGCGGAGGTCTGGTTGTCTGGTGACAATCTTGACAGGTCCTAGAAAGTTCAGGGATTTCGATTTGAAGGTAGGTTCAGCTTTGATTTTGTCCTCTTTGGTCTTAAAGGTTAAGAGGAGGCGGTTTGTCTTCGGTTTCCTTGCAAGGATCGGCTTCGGTGCATCGTGATCTGCTTGTTGTAAATCTCGTTGGATGATTCGTAGCAGTTCTTTTTTGGGCAGAGATTTGCTTTTTTTCTCTGGGTCCAACTGTTCAAGGTAGATAGTTTCGTCTTGATTTGGTGGCGGCATGTTTTTCTTTTCGTTGGTTTGGGGTTGAAGTGGTTTGTTCTTCGCGGTGTTTGGTTAGGTTTCTGGACAAGCGTACAGTTTGAGATATCATGATGTCGATCATGATATAATATCATGATGTAATATCATGATGTCGATCATGATATCAATCATGATCGACATGATACTAACAGAATGTTAAGTTCATTCTAAGTACAGTTGCAGTTTAGTGTCTACATGAATGTTTGTTTGTCAAAATGAACCCAAAGTAACTTAAACTATAAAATCTATAAAGTATAGCTTATCTGAGATATAAATTATTTTAAAATGTTCACTTATTTTCGTTTGTATAGAATACTGATTGTTAAGTCGATACATTCTGATTGCAAAAGTCTATACACAAAACAACTATCACCGCGCTTCTGAAGCCTATACCCCTATAGCTATATAGAATTGCACGCCATCAGGATTATATGGTCGGATTTTCTTTTAGACACAAGTGTGATCAAAATAAACGAAATAAAACTGAAACCCTTTAATTGGGCTTCTCAGATATTGAAGGGGGCAGTTTCCTTGCACTGTTTGGATTTCTTAAGTAGTTCGCGGTATCGGAATAGCTTCTAAACCATTCTAATAAATGAAAAACCATCAGAACTACCTAATGAATTCTTTTATGTATTCCCAAACGTAGGCTTTCGCCTATTGTCGGCATCAAAAAATTGCCCTAACAATGAAATTTGTCACTCATGAAAAAGAAATACATGAGAACAGAGGGAGGATAAAGCGGGGGGTTAAAGGGAATGTAGAAGGAGGTCTAGATTCCCGAATTCGTTTGCTTTGAAGCTACCTGATCTTTAGCGATTTTCAGCAAATGTTGCATTCGGATAGTGAAAGCGTACTTCTCGGCCACGATTAACTTGTGTATCTCATTCGAGTCGCTATTACTCGATAGTTGTAACTCTTCACGTTTCTGGTCGATGCTCATGCCGGCTGTTTCGGCGTCAAAGGCGATCAACTGATTCATTTTGACAATGTTCGGCATGATGTACTTGGCCGAGACCTTCGTGTACATGGCAGCCATGCCGTGGATAAAGGACGATGCTTGACTAGCATCTTTCGCCGAGATGTAGATCATTTGTAAGTTGACCTGGGAATTCAGCAAGTCCACGTCAGTACTTGTTTCCTTGGCGAGAGCAAGGAATTTGTCCAAATTCTTATTCATGGACGATTTAACGAAGCTTACCACTTCTTCAAAGATGACTACTATTTTGGACCACTGTTCTTTCAGCTGGCTCAAGTTTTCCAACCCGACGCGCAAGAGTTTGATAGCTTCTCCATAGCTCATTTCGCTAAAATTCTTGCGCAGCAACTGGGTCTGGAGTTTTATATTTTCGCGGTTGTTATTCTCCATACGAACTCTAGCTTTTTGAGCATTCTGGAACGCATTTTCGTACTGCTTTTGGAGGATCTCCACTGTGTGCATCCAGTTCCAGGACGCTAATTCCGACGCTCGACCGGACGTCGGATGAACATTCGGCATCGATGTCGTTCTTCCTGAAGCGGGATTATTAATCGATTCAACAGTTTGTTTGAGTTCTTCAGCCTGTCTGAAGAAATCCTGGATCTGCTCTCTGACCTCTTTGGTATCGTTGAAAGTTTCAGACGACAACAATCCTTCCAAAGTCTTCATGACTGTTATTCCTGCTCGGCAGATCTTCGCAACCATCTTACAACCGATCGCTCCTTTGGCAATCTCGTCCAGCATGCTGATGTAGTTCGCGGCGCTGTACTCCGACTTTATAGAGGAGTCCTTGTTCTTGAAATCCCTCTCTGCGAACTTGTTTAGTTCGCTGGCAATACCAAAGATCTTCAGGACGTTCTGAGAGTTCTCCAGCAAGCATTTGTTATCGAGGTTGACCTTCTCGGGAACGACAGCGGAGTGAGTTCTCTGGACCGTACCAAAGATGAAAAATGCGCGGGTTAAGGCTCTTATACCAAGTGTGGCTATGTCTAGAATTCCTTCAACACCGTTCATGGCAGCGAGCTTCCAGTCCGAGGGCTTATTGCGTATGGCTTCGTAAACCTTGCCCTGTGCTTCCTCCACCTTTTTATCTTGATACTCTTTATCCTTCTTCGTATCTTCCAACGTGGTAGCAGTGTTGGTAGCCACCCTCTTCAACACTTCTTGCTCCTGATGGGTATCGTCTAGCTGTTTTTCTGTCAAACCTTTGGTAACCGTGACGGCAGTTAGCAACTCTCCCGTCAGTTTAATTAGTTGGTCAAAAATTTCAACGACTTCATTGGAGCGGGTGGCGCTCTGCTCCGCTGTGGCTCGGATCTCTTCGAGAAGGATGGGGAGTATTTTGTCAATCATTTTCGTCTCTTTGGAGTCGAGGATCTGCTTCACTTGTTCCACGGTGGAAGGAATACCTTGCGTGTAGAGGTAGATCTGGTGCATGTTGGTGTGAGCGGACCTGAAGGCTTCGAAGCCAGAGTCGCTGATTTGGACGAGACTCGCCTTGAAACTCATAGGTTGCTTTATGAATTTGTAGCCAGCTTCTGGTTGGGCCCCGTTGAGAGAGAAGTCGGACATGCTGGCCGCTACAACCATTATGTCCCCTAATATTCTGATACTGTTAGGTGCGGGGATTAAGAGGTGTTCCCAGTTGAATTCATTGCCGAACATCATGCGGAATGAATCTTCGTCCGAAATGTCTAAAAGAGCTGAAACAATCTGTTTAGTTATCTCGATCTTCTCGGTCACTGAAATCAAGAATCACAGCCTTAAACTAAAATATACTTTGACATTCAGTTAAACTTAAGGGTGTGTCGTCTGTGCTTCTTTCCAGTGACCGAATCAACTACAGAAAAGTAAAGAAAGGCCAACTTACATGTTTCAGGTGCTATTTTTGTTCCCATTGTAGTTTTCCGTAGTTGGAACTTGGGTCTGCTACCTACGTTGGGTAAAATCACACAGTTATCATGCCGATTAAGAAAAATGAACTTTAACTAACCAGCAAGGAGTTGGCTCTTTAACAATGTGAAGGAATGACGTGTGTCGACTATAGTCTTTTCTGTTGGAAGACAAGACACGATGTCAAGAAAACCAAAAACACGAAAAGCCAAACTGAAGTTCACGGAGTTAGCTTCACCAGGCTCAAATCTGCACTTAAAAAAAAAGACGGAAATATCTATGGAGATTATGAATACCCAAAGCAGTTTGACCGTATCCTGTCAAACTCTCCACAATTTCTAGCATTTTTGAGACCAGAAACATTTTTCTCTTGCAGCATGAAAACAGGGAAAGGAGAAATTCAAAACAGTTGGTTGCATTCTTTAAATCAAACAAAGGCATAATTTTGACCGAAATACAAAGAATTCCGTTTAATTTAACGCACCTCGAAAAGAATAGTGAAAAATATAGAAAAACTACCGTTGGATTGCTCTGATACGCTTCTCTTTGCTGTAATTTTTCACTGTTATTTCGGTGTAGTGAACTACAAAAACTATTACTCCAAACTGTGCAGGAAAACGCCCTTCAATGGCCGACGTGCACAACGGAAGTGGCAATTTTATTCCAGACAAGACCGAGGCCGAGACGTTAGAGCGCGTTAGAGGCCTTGAGACCGCAAACCTGTCTGGTGGTCTACGTGACGCCAGAGCTGCAGAAATTGTTGCTGGAGAGATGCAAAAAGATGCGTAGCCTCGAATGGAACGGCTCCCTCGAGTTTGACTTTTGCTCTTTTCGCTGTCAAGCTGGCTTTACACTGGCCTGTCGTCGTGTCGAAACACGCGACAGACGAAAAACGGAAAAAAGCAGAAACTCGGCTTCTGTCGCTTGTGTGCCGACGCCAAAAGTTGAGCAGCGCTCAACCCCGTCTGTCGTCAGCCTGTCTGCCCCTTTTTTCTGATTTTTTTCAGAATGTTCCTTTTCCCCCTTGTGTTTGCAATGTTGTATACACAGTACACACATTGAAGGCTCGAAGGGTGCAAGTTGTTCTACCAAAAAGACAGCTCCAAATCCGAATGTAACTCCTTGCTCGTTTCTTCCTACAAGTTAATGTGCACATTGTCATAGAAAGGCATGTTTCGAACGCCAAAGCAAACAAACTAAATGAAGAGGGTCACACGCAGCGTTCAGTAACGCAGACCACATGCAAGCTGTTGAGAAATTTTATAACACTCTCAAGGTTGCCTCGCTGAAGGATGTTGAGCCACGCGGGATTGGTTAAACTATGACTATAAGTGAGTTATTCTGTTACAGAATAAATTTTTGTTAGGTTAGGTTAGGTTAGGTCGTTCAGGTTATTCAGGTCATTCAAGTCGTTCAGGTCGTCGGAATCTATGGCTGACTTGAAATAATCCTAAAATTCGGGCCACTGGTACCAATTTTTCTCCGTTCAACTTCTTTAACTCTATTTTGGGCTTCGAGAAATTATTCTTGCTTCTTTCGGACTCGGTTTTCTTCTCTATTTCCTTAAGAACTGTTTTAGCCTCGTGCTTTGAATCAAAGTACACGGTTCCAACTTCGAGCAAGAACTCTTTGTATTCTTCATACAAAATTACAGTTATACTAGGCTCCAGTCTTGGTCATTCGTCCTTGTCATTTGGTCAGTCAGAGATTTCAAACATCTAAGAACATGTGCGAAGCCTGTTTTTTGTCAGTCATAAATCTTACTACATAGGCCCATGCAAAGGGTACCCCTTTTTTGACCTGTCAATCGAGCTCCGTACATCTGGAGTTAAGGGAGAAAGGGTAAAAGTTGTCAAAGTTGACATGCACGTCATTTCGCCCGAACATAACCTAAGCTAACCTAACCAAACCTAACCTAGCCAAAAGTTTACCTAACCTAATGCATTTCCGATCCAACTACCAAACCTAACTTAAGCTAACCTAACCTATCCTAATCAAATCATTTCCAATCCAACTACCAATTTTCAACTCGACTAACACCCGTTTATCATTCGTTTTCCGGAGAACGTTTTCAAACAGTAACACACACTAGTGTCATTTTTATCGCCCTGTTCCGAAACTGGAGAGCCTGTTGATATAACCACGAGACCTACAGCACGCCACTGAATAAAAAGCGGTCAGATGGGTAAGCTGTTGTCAGGTTCGGTTCGATCGTCCGAACAGGCGTCATATAGTGGCTTCTCATTTTGGAGCTTAACAAATTTCGAAAATTTTGTATTGTTTTCCATCCGAGTTTTCCCCAAATGAAAGTTCTTTTGGAGACCTGATACTTCTTTTGTATTGGAAAAACTAATAGCATCGTAAATGTAAAATGACAAGATCTGTACTCAAATCAACGGAACCGATTTCTTCTACTTTTGAAAATTACACGCAAGAATACATCACCAGGGGATAAGTATCACCATAAAAAGATTAGATCACCTATAAAAAAAAAACAGTGTAAGTATCTTGAGAAAGTATAACGTTTCACACAATCAGGTTAGCATTCATATCACTTAAATTCATTGATAGTTGCGTTCAGCATGTAGCAGGATTATTCAATTCGTTTAAGGGCCAATTTGCATGACCAAATATGAAAACGTCTTAGAATAAGTTCTCTATTTTACATTCAGATTCAAAATTGCGAACAAATTTGCTCTGATTCTAGAAGATTCAAGACTTGAAGATTGATGATTCCAAGGCTGATTTTCATGAAACCTATGTCGGAAAGCCTATGAAAACCAGGTTTTTGTCAGAGTTTTTGTCAGAGTTTTTGTCGATTTCGAACGTTTTTGAAGATTCTGAACTAAAGTGTCAGTGAAGTTGAAGATTTTTTCTAAGACGTTAAGACATGCAAATGAGTCTTCAAACACATCTTTTTATTGCAATAATTAATAAAAAAATTAAATGTAAAATGACAAGATCACTATTCAAATCAATGGATTATCTGGACCCGATTTTCTCTGATTTCTAAAACTACACACAAAGAATACACAACCAGGATAAGACTCTCAAGTCAGGTCATCTATAAGAATATTTAACGTCAAACAAAATATTTAACTTAACAAAGGGGCAGTTCGAAAATGCTTGTGCTGAATATGGTGTAAAGAATTGTTACGTTGGTTGATTTTTGTGTGAAAACTGGGCTTAAAACAGTTCTATGAAAATATAATTTCTGAATGGACGACTCTTATTCTTTGATTTGTTGCCAGGGGGGGGGGGGAATGAGGGTTTTAAGACGGCCCTGCATTTAGGTGCTCCTTTAGATGCCTTTTCGGAGGAATCTAACCTAACCTAACTTATTCCAACCTACCCTAACCTATCCTAACCTAACCTAACGAGTAAACCACCGGTAAACTGACGTTCCCAGAGCCCGCCACAGAACGGTTAGCGGTCAGATCGGTAAGCTTTTGTCAGTTCGATCCTCCGAAAAGGCGTCATTTAGTAGCTTCTTCCAACTGCCAAGACGGACGCGAGTTATATATACACTTCTAAACAAAAATGCAAAGTAATCCTTTAGTAAAATTTATTATTAATAAAAAACGATTTAAATTTTCTTAGTGGAAGAAACTAGTTCGATGTTCCAAAGTTTCCGCGATGACATCAGACCGCCCTTTTCGCGGACATTAAGAAATTTGGAAACATTACTTCAAGTTACTGCATCCGAAAGTAGTAAATACGGTGACTACAGTCTAATCAACGACGACTACTTTATCAATCCAGCCATTCAAAATGCAATTCAAGCGACCCATTTCGCTACAAGGCAAGTCCTGGGCGTTACCCGGAAACACGTCGAAGCCTACGAGGAATTAATCAGCCAACAAACGATAGGAGTGGGTAATCTAGAAGCCAAAATCGTGGACTGTCGCAATCAGATCGCGACTTTGAGTCAGATGAGAACTTCCTTACAAAGTACTGTGCCTTCACTGCAAGAAAGCATCGATCATAACCTTAGGCTATTGGTTGTTGCGCGACGTACATTGTATTCTCAACGCCGCTTTTTAGCAGAAATGGAAGAACGCCAACAAAGGTTGTCCTTTTACTTCGGTGGATTTTTGTCCTTTGGTAATAATTTATATTATGAATGCATTATTTGGTAATACGGGAAAGTTAACATGGGATTTTTGTAGTGCTCGGGCCATCCTACGTCCTTCGTCAAATAAGAGTTGTGGAAAACAACATTGATGAACTCCAACACGATGTGCGGAGGCACAAACAATCCTGGGCAAAGGCAGATTCCAGTTTACGTGAACTTACCATTAAAATTGCCACCAATGAAAACGCAGCCCTTACCGCGTCTGCGCAGCTAAAAGAGTTCGAAGCTGCTTTGAATAGTTTGAAACGCGAAAGATTCTTAGTTTTGCAATTCGAAGAGAAGCTGAAGTCTTGTTTTGCGTTCGTGCAAAATGTCTATGACAAAGTCGACGTTTTGTACGAAAGAAACCGCGTCACCATTGTATTCGATTCCATTATTATTTCCTTGAAAGATTTGCTAAACTTTCTGACCCAGACAATCAATTAGCTGTCCTCGCTACAGCCTATGATTTGAAAAATATCTACAAACTTGTATTTATGAAAGAGTCAAAAGCACATCCGTTTTTTATGGCTCCGCCCACGAGGGGATGGGCTTGGATTACCCGCTTCCCATCCATGCTTTCATTTTTTTTTTTTCTATTTTTTTCTATTTTTTTTAGACTTTATCAGCGTAGGTCGAAGCCTATTGCTGTAACTTTTTATTGGTTTTAACAAAATATTTTCAAAGTAACTGTTAACTGAGCATGCACATTAGACAACGTTTGCACGTTGTACATAGAGCGGGAAAAGAATAGATTTGGAATTTTACACTACATTGAGACACTGGAGACTTGGGTGATTTCTATGCCATTACTTACAAATTTTTATAGCTTCGGACATAAAATGGGTGAGTGCTGGAAAAACTTTTGGGTTGGTTACAATGACTTGTGCGTTAAAATGGACTTGGATTTGGCTCAAATTGCGAAGAAATTGTGCACGTTCTTTGTTTAATGTACGACAATGGAAAAGTGGGTGACGGAGATCTTGTTTTGCTTGATCTTGGCATGGGCATTAGCGTAGGGGGCGTAGCGTTGAGGTGGAGATATTGCACCATGCAGGGTAAGCGTAGCGGATTTTCGAGAGTGTGGTGGCTTGAAAAAGGGTTCGAAGCTGTTTACAGGTGATCGATTTGGGCATTTTTGCGAGCTTAGCAATTCTTTGAATAATCGAGTTGCATTGCGCTGCTAAGTTGTTTGCATGATGGGTCCACTTCAATCGAGAGTCATAGATGACTCCAAGGTAACGCACTGAATCCTTCGGATAGATGGTGATATCTTCCCAAATTAGTGGTGTTCGTTGATCAATGTGTTTCCGCGAAAAGTGAATAAGTTCTGTTTTGTTGCGGGCAAATTCCAATTTAAGCCGTCTGCTCCATTTTACGAGGGCGCCAAGGTTGTTTGTCAAGAGCTTAATGTTTTTCTCGCTTGAGACGCCGGATGTGATGAGAAGGATGTCGAACGCTTTGAACGCTTTTCGTTAAGTAGAAAATAACCTTCACTTTTTTGCAGAATTGACTCCTATCGTGTTGCCAACGCTAGCTTACAAATGTGAAAAACCATTTACAAAATATTTGTTTTTGCTTAAATTAAAAATGTGTCTTCAAAATAAGTACGAGTACAAATATACGAATGAGTAATACAAAATGGCTACTGACCTTTATAGTGACGTCCACGATGTCTTCAATTGGAGAAATCATGATATAATATCATGATGTCGATCATGATATCAATCATGATCGACATGATACTAACTGAATGTTAAGTTCATTCTAAGTACAGTTGCAGTTTAGTGTCTACATGAATGTTTGTTTGTCAAAATGAACCCAAAGTAACTTAAACTATAAAATCTATAAAGTATAGCTTATCTGAGATATAAATTATTTTAAAATGTTCACTTATTTTCGTTTGTATAGAATACTGATTGTTAAGTCGATACATTCTGATTGCAAAAGTCTATACACAAAACAACTATCACGGCGCTTCTGAAGCCTACCCCTATAGCTATATAGAATTGCACGCCATCAGGATTATATGGTCGGATTTTCTTTTAGACACAAGTGTGATCAAAATAAACGAAATAAAACTGACACCCTTTAATTGGGCTTCTCAGATATTGAAGGGGGCAGTTTCCTTGCACTGTTTGGATTTCTTAAGTAGTTCGCGGTATCGGAATAGCTTCTAAACCATTCTAATAAATGAAAAACCATCAGAACTACCTAATGAATTTTTTAATGTATTCCCAAACGTAGGCTTTCGCCTATTGTCGGCATCAAAAAATTGCCCTAACAATGAAATTTGTCACTCATGAAAAAGAAATACATGAGAACAGAGGGAGGATAAAGCGGGGGGGGGGGGGGGGGGGGGGGAGGGAATGTAGAAGGAGGTCTAGATTCCCGAGTTCGTTTGCTTTGAAGCTAACTGATCGTTAGCGATTTTCAGCAGATCTTTCATTCGGATAGTGAAAGCGTTCTTCTCGGCCACGATTAACTTGTGTATCTCATTCGAGTCGCTATTACTCGATAGTTGTAACTCTTCACGTTTCTGGTCGATGCTCATGCCGGCTGTTTCGGCGTCAAAGGCGATCAACTGATTCAATTTGACAATGTTCGGCATGATGTACTTGGCCGAGACCTTCGTGTACATGCCAGCCATGCCGTGGATAAAGGACGATGCTTGACTAGCTTCTTTCGCCGAGACGTACGTGATTCGTAAGTTGACCTGGGAATTAAGCAAGTCCACATCAGTACTTGTTTCCTTGACGATATCATGGAATTTGTCCAAATCCTTATTCATGGACGATTTAACGACGCTTGCCAATTTTTCAAAGATGAGTACTAGTTTGGACCAGTGTTCTTTCAGCAGGCTAAAGTTGTCCAACCCGACGTGCAAGAGTTTGATAGCTTCTCCATAGCTCATTTCGCTAAATTCCTGTAACTGGGTCTGGGCTTTTATGTTTTCGCGGTTGTTCTTCTCCATACGAACTCTAGCTTTTTCAAGATTCTCGACCTCCATTTCGTACTGCTTTTGGACGGTATCCACTGCGTGCTTCCAGTTCATGGACGCTAATTCCGACGCTCGACCGGACGTCGGATGAACATTCGGCATCGATGTCGTTCTTCCTGAAGCGGGATTATTCATCGATTCAACAGTTTGTTTGAGTTCTTCAGCCTGTCTGAAGAAATCCTGGATCTGCTCTCTGACCTCTTTGGTATCGTTGAAACTTTCAGACGACAACAATCCTTCCAAAGTCTTCATGACTGTTATTCCTGCTTGGCAGTTCTTTTCAACCATCTTACAACCGAGATCTCCTTTGGCAATCTCGTCCAGCATGCTGATGTATTTCGCGGCGCTGTACTCCGACTTTATAGAGGAGTCCGTGTTCTTGAAATCCCTCTCTGCGAACTTGTTTAGTTCGCTGGCAATACCAAAGATCTTCAGGACGTTCTGAGAGTTCTCCAGCAAGCATTTGTTATCGAGGTTGACCTTCTCGGGAACGACAGCGGAGTGAGTACTCTGGACCGTACCAAAGATAAAAAATTCGAAGCGTAAGACGGTTACACATAAGTCTCTAAGTACTTTAAATCTGTTAATGGTGGCGAGCTTCCAGTTGGAGGGCTTATTGCGTATGGCTTCGTAAACCTGGCCCTGTGTTTCCTCCACCTTTTTATCTTGATACTCTTTATCCTTCTTCGTATCTTCCAACGTGGTAGCAGTGTTGGTAGCCACCACCTTCAACACTTCTTGCTCCTGATGGGCATCGTCTCGCTGTTTTTCTGTCAAACCTTTGGTAGCCGTGACGGCAGTTAGCAACTCTCCCGTCAGTTTAATTAGTTGGTCAAAAATTTCAACGACTTCATTGGAGCGGGTGGCGCTCTGCTCCGCTGTGGCTCGGATCTCTTCGAGTAGGATGGGGAGTATTTTGTCAATCACTTTCGTCTCTTTGGAGTCGAGGATCTGCTTCACTTGTTCCACGGTGGAAGGAATACCTTGCGCGTAGAGGTAGATCTGGTGCATGTTGGTGTGAGCGGACCTGAAGGCTTCGAAGCCAGAGTCGCTGATTTGGACGAGACTCGCCTTGAAACTCATAGGTTGCTTTATGAATTTGTAGCCAGCTTCTGGTTGGGCCCCGTTGAGAGAGAAGTCGGACATGCTGGCCGCTACAACCATTAGTTCCCCTAATATTCTGATACTGTTAGGTGCGCGGCTTAAGAGGTGTTCCCAGTTGAATTCATTGCCAAACATCATGCGGAATGAATCTTCGTCCGAAATGTCTAAAAGAGCTGAAACAATCTGTTTAGCTATCTCGATCTTCTCGGTCACTGAAATCAAGAATCACAGCCTTAAACTAAAATATACTTTGACATTCAGTTAAACTTAAGGGTGTGTCGTCTGTGCTTCTTTCCAGTGACCGAATCAACTACAGAAAAGTAAAGAAAGGCCAACTTACATGTTTCAGGTGCTATTTTTGTTCCCATTGTAGTTTTCCGTAGTTGGAACTTGGGTCTGCTACCTACGTTGGGTAAAATCACACAGTTATCATGCCGATTAAGAAAAATGAACTTTAACTAACCAGCAAGGAGTTGGCTCTTTAACAATGTGAAGGAATGACGTGTGTCGACTATAGTCTTTTCTGTTGGAAGACAAGACACGATGTCAAGAAAACCAAAAAACACGAAAAGCCAAACGGAAGTTCACGGAGTTAGCTTCACCAGGCTCAAATCTGCACTTAAAAAAAAAGACGGAAATATCTATGGAAATTATGAATACCCAAAGCAGTTTGACCGTATCCTGTCAAACTCTCCACAATTTCTAGCATTTTTTGAGACCAGAAACATTTTTCTCTTGCAGCATGAAAACAGGGAAAGGAGAAATTCAAAACAGTTGGTTGCATTCTTTAAATCAAACAAAGGCATAATTTTGACCGAAATACAAAGAATTCCGTTTAATTTAACGCACCTCGAAAAGAATAGTGAAAAATATAGAAAAACTACCGTTGGATTGCTCTGATACGCTTCTCTTTGCTGTAATTTTTCACTGTTATTTCGGTGTAGTGAACTACAAAAACTATTACTCCAAACTGTGCAGGAAAACGCCCTTCAATGGCCGACGTGCACAACGGAAGTGGCAATTTTATTCCAGACAAGACCGAGGCCGAGACGTTAGAGCGCGTTAGAGGCCTTGAGACCGCAAACCTGTCTGGTGGTCTACGTGACGCCAGAGCTGCAGAAATTGTTGCTGGAGAGATGCAAAAAGATGCGTAGCCTCGAATGGAAAAACACTCTCAAGGTTGCCTCGCTGAAGGATGTTGAGCCACGCGGGATTGGTTAAACTATGACTATAAGTGAGTTATTCTGTTACAGAATACATTTTTGTTAGGTTAGGTTAGGTCGTTCAGGTTATTCAGGTCATTCAAGTCGTTCAGGTCGTCGGAATCTATGGCTGACTTGAAATAATCCTAAAATTCGGGCCACTGGTACCAATTTTTCTCCGTTCAACTTCTTTAACTCTATTTTGGGCTTCGAGAAATTATTCTTGCTTCTTTCGGACTCGGTTTTCTTCTCTATTTCCTTAAGAACTGTTTTAGCCTCGTGCTTTGAATCAAAGTACACGGTTCCAACTTCGAGCAAGAACTCTTTGTATTCTTCATACAAAATTACAGTTATACTAGGCTCCAGTCTTGGTCATTCGTCCTTGTCATTTGGTCAGTCAGAGATTTCAAACATCTAAGAACATGTGCGAAGCCTGTTTTTTGTCAGTCATAAATCTTACTACATAGGCCCATGCAAAGGGTACCCCTTTTTTGACCTGTCAATCGAGCTCCGTACATCTGGAGTTAAGGGAGAAAGGGTAAAAGTTGTCAAAGTTGACATGCACGTCATTTCGCCCGAACATAACCTAAGCTAACCTAACCAAACCTAACCTAGCCAAAAGTTAACCTAACCTAATGCATTTCCGATCCAACTACCAAACCTAACTTAAGCTAACCTAACCTAACCTATCCTAATCAAATCATTTCCAATCCAACTACCAATTTTCAACTCGACTAACACCCGTTTATCATTCGTTTTCGGAGAACGTTTTCAAACAGTAACACACACTAGTGTCATTTTTATCGCCCTGTTCCGAAACTGGAGAGCCTGTTGCATCTGACCTACGTCAGAGCTGGCTACGTCAGGGGGGAGAAAGCAAGGAAACAAAGGTAGTCGAGTACAGAGAGTTGAGCGAGAGCAAGCGAGAGAGTAGCAGTAGCCGAGTTGAAAGTAGCAGAGCCGTAGTTAAGCAAGTGATATTTAGATCCATATTATTCCAATCAAAAGTGTACGAGTGTATCAGGCTTTGTACGCTAAATACAGGAACATTCTGTCATTAACATTTGCATGGTGGGTTGAATCGAGAGTCATAGATGACTCCAAGGTAACGCACTGAATCCTTCGGATAGATGGTGATATCTTCCCAAATTAGTGGTGTTCGTTGATCAATGTGTTTCAGCGAAAAGTGAATAAGTTCTGTTTTGTTGCGGGCAAATTCCAATTTAAGCCGTTTGCTCCATTTTACGAGGGCGCCAAGGTTGTTTGTCAATAGCTTAATGTTTTTCTCGCTTGAGACGCCGGATGTGATGAGAAGGATGTCGTCTACGAATGCTTGTGCGTTGATGTGTTTACGTTTTATCATGCTCAAGCTGCTGTTGATGTAAACGAGGAATAAGAGTGGAAAAAGTGGGGATCCTTGAGGTACTCCCTTTAACGTACGGAATTTGTCGCTTTGACTGTTGTTGGCGATTAGAAAAACTGGACGGTTCGTAAGGAAGCTTTTAATCCATGTCGAAAGTTTGTATGGTATCATTAATTGTCGAAGTTCTTTGAGGAGTAAAGAATGGTCGACGTTGTCAAAGGCACCCGTGATGTCAAGGGGTAAGGCTGTAACTATTTTGCCTTTGTCGAAATTTTGGAGGATTGAATCGCTGAAGGTAGTGAGTGCGTTTGTTGTAGATCGTCCTGAGCGGCATCCCCATTGCATGTCAGAGAGGAGTTTGTTGTCTTCCAGGTAGGATTTTAGGCGCGTGGCCATTGCTTTCTCCAATATCTTTCCGAGGACGGAAAGTAGGGCTATGGGACGGAAGCTCTTGATAGAGTTATAATTTGGTTTGCCAGGTTTTGGAAGTGGGATTATTTTTGCTATTTTCCACTTACTCGGGTGGTATCCTAAAGAGAGCGAAGCGTTAAAAATCGTCAGTGTGTGTGGGCCAATTATACTCCAGCATTTCTTGAGTGCTAGTGCTTGAATTTCGTCCATGCCAGCTGCCTTTCTTGGGTGTAGGCTGTTGAGGATATTAGTGATCACTTCCAAAGTGAACGGCTTTTTTTTTTTTTTTTTTTTTTTTTAATTTGGGGATATTGGCGTGAGCATAGCTCGTTGCCTCCCTCGTCTATTAGCCTTGCTGTCTTACATATGTTACACTCTTTACAATCGTACATTCACGTACACATTATACCTAAAAGGTAATGAAGAAATAAAAATAAAGAGGGAGAAGAAAAGAAAAGCGTATGACGGATGGTATTAAGTTTGTAATTTGTTCATTGCCGAGTTAAAAAACGTCCCGAGGGGAACAAAGGCTTTTGGCTCTGTGAGGAGAACTTGGGGGCTAAAGTGCAGTTTCATTCTTGATAGCTGTCGTAAGAGAATTGCTCTGTTTTTATTAACTCGTCTACACTTGAAAAATATATGTGGTAAATCTTGGTTCGAGTAATTGTTACAAGCACATGTCATGTCATTAGTCTTCTTTATGCGGAAAAGATATTTTTTAGTCGGGAAATGTGTAGAACGTAGTCTTATTATCGTCGCAATAGTCTTTCTGTCTATTTTCGATTTACAGATTGATAGCTTTGAGGGGACAACACCTAAATCACGGAGAGGAGACGGGGAATCTGACCACCTTTCTCTCCATTTTTCCATTACTTTATTTTTTACTAACTCGGGTGTGTAACTGTTCCCATCTGGGAAATTACTGAGTTTCAATGTTCGGATAATGTAGGAACAAGACCTATACCGTCTATGCTCCGGTTCTGAAGCTGTAGTGTCTGGTGGGCAATTTAAGCTAAACCTTAAAATGCGTTCTAAGGACATAAGATCCAAGGGGGGTATGCCCGCTTCAACTTCTAGGGTCGCTGTAGGAGTAGTTCTAAGGGCGCCTGTAATTAGCAGAAGGGCCTGTCTGTGAAGCGTCCGTATAGCTGGTAATTTTGTTAGGTCGACATTACAGAAAGCAGGGATTCCATAGAGAATCTTCGGATACAACAAGCTTGTTACCAGGGTTCTTACTTGATATGTTTGGATTGAAGGGATGAATTTGATCAGTTTCCGAAGCCTGTTTAGCACGAGGTTTCCTTCCGCTGCTAGATGGGATGCCTGCTTATTCCAGTTAAGCTTACTGTCGTAGCGCAGTCCCAGATACCTAACTTCCTGTTTGGGTTCTATCATGGTTCCACTCCACTCTAGTGGAGTTGTATCAGTAACTCTCTTTCTTGTAAAATGAATGAGTTCTGTTTTGTTTTTTGAAAAATTGAGACCTAGTAGTTTACCCCATTTAACAATAGCTTTGACCGCACTTTTTAATAGTCTCACATTAACTCTGCCTGTCGACCCAGATACAATTAAGATTAAATCGTCTGCGAATGCTAGTATTTTTATACGTTTTGATTTCACTAGGTTGAGTACACCATCGATGTACATTAGAAATAGTATTGGTGAAAGGGGTGACCCCTGTGGCACCTCTTTTTTAATGGCAAAAGTCTCACTAGTTACCGAGCCCTGGCAAAGATATCCAGTCCTGTTTACCAGGAAACTGCTCAACCAATTGGTTATTATGGGTGGTAACTTTTTCTTTCTTGCTTTTCTAATAATTTCTTATGGACGACATTATTAAACGCATCTTCAATATCAAGCAATAACGCCGAGGTGACCTTGCGATTGTCAAAATCTTTAAGAACTGAGTCGGAAAAAGACAAAAGGGCATTAACAGTGGACCTGTGGGGTCTAAACCCCCATTGGTTGTGAGACAGCAAGTTTTTGGACTCAAGGTATGTCCCAATTCTAACAGCGATGGCTTTCTCTAGTATTTTTCCAATGTGGGAAAGAAGTGCAATGGGTCGAAAGCTCTTACTCGTGGAGTAATCCGTCTTCCCTGGTTTGGGGATCGGGAGTATTTTTGACACCTTCCAAATTTTAGGGAAATAGCTTAAGTCAATACTAGCGTTGAAAAGTTTAGTTACGTAATTATCAATAACATGCCATGTCTTCTTGATTATGATGGGTTGGATGCCATCTTCGCCAGGTGCCTTTAACGGGGGTAATTTATTAACTATTTCTGTAAGTTCCTTAATGGTAAAGAGTGCCTGTTGTCTTTGTCTAGTCGAGTATGTCTTTCTCTTTATTGTACGTCTTATTTCATTCCTTGAAGTTATAGATTGTTCATCTGTGTTAAACATTTTCTTTGCTAGAAGATTTAGTTTACCTGTTACAGAGGTCAAAGGATCGTTATTATCGTCTCGTAGAAGATCTAGTGCGTCCTTTTGAGTCGTTATTCGAGTTTTTCTGTCAAGATTCCATAGTATACGTGAGTCTGGATTGTTTAATTGAGCTGTCCAGTATTTTTCCCTCGCTTGTCGACGCTTTAACGTATATGTATTGCGTAAGTCTTTCCATACTCTTTCCTTTGTTTTATCCGGGGACGCTTTATAACACTTTAAATTACGAGCCACTTCTTTACGTAGCGTTGATAGTTCCTCGTTCCACCATGAGTTTTTGCGACCTGAACGTGAACGGCTTTTCGTATGGAGAAGTTCGTAAGTATGTCGATTTGTCGAAAAATGATGCGTCTAACTTGGTATCATGGATTCTTTCTGTAGGAACACCATTTAATAAATGTGTCGCTACGTGATTAAGTTGGGATGTTTCATCTGGGAAAGGATCGCCATTATCTTGGCGAAGTTGTTCTAGTCGGCAGTTAGAGTTGGCGCGTAAGAAACGGTCAAGGTTCCATAATACTCTGTTGTCTGGGGTTTTCAACTCTGTGGCCCAATAGTGCTCTTTGGCTTCTCTGGTTTTCGATCTATAGCAGTTTCGTAGTTTTTTCCATGTTTCTTCCAGTTGTGCACTTCTCTTAGCGCGATATTGACGAAGAGCGGTTGACGTCTTTTTTCCAAGTTGGTAAAGGCTACTGTTCCACCATGGATTTTTACGTACATCGAGGGTTCTTGTCGGAATGTGTTTGCTCATTACTTCATGGATAGAGGTTGCGAAAATGGTGGCTACTTCATCTAACGCTAGGAGGTTCTGGGTTTGGAATAATGTTGGATTCAACGACTGTAGGCTTGTTGCCAGCTGGGAGAGAAAGGCTGGCCAGTTTGTTTTGTTGTAGTTCCACGTGGTTTTTGGTTTGGGGGGGGGGGGGGGGCATGCTTAGTGAAGGAGATGACAATTGCTTTGTGGTCAGATTCGTTGTAGTAGCCATCTTCTTCCAAAACAGACCATTCAATTTGTGTTTTCAAGTTTGGAGTTGACCAAGTTAAGTCAATTGTTGATTTTTGACCACGTTCGTTTTGGAAGGTGGGAAGATTCCCATGTGTTAAGTAGTAGCAGGCCGTGGTTTTCGGCAAAATCGCGAAGATTTGTGCCTGCGGAGTCTGGGGTTTTTGCTTCCCACAGCCAATGATGTGCGTTGAAATCTCCTGTGATGACGATTTGATCTGAGTGCCCGTGTTTTTCCCATATTTCTGCGAGCAGTTTCAGGGTATCTATGGTGTGTCTTCTGTACAATGCTATGATTGTTACGGGATGACCATTTTCATTGGGAAGCTTGAGGACCACGTACAACTCAGTTAATTCCACGATGTAAAAGGGACTGTGTTTTTTGTGTAATAGTATCACGCCTTCGTATTCGAGGGAAGGTCTGATTACGTCGAAGCCACCAACTTTTGAGTATGGAAGATTTTTAGGTGGCTCAAAAATGACGATGGTGTTAATTGTATGGCTTGTGGTTTCTCGCAATAATTCCGTAAGTTGATTTGAATTTTTTCTTATGTTTTGCACCAATAATTTCGTCATATTAAGTGTTTTTGGGGGTATTGATTGCCGTTGTTAGTTGGGATGTGAGTTTGGGACCGGATAATTTGTTCGCTGTTTTTTCTGTTTCCTTTAATCTTACTGGGCAGGTTTGGTCGAAGGCAAAATGATTACCTTTGCAGTTGACACATTTGCGTACATTTGCTGTGCAGCTGCGGGTGTCATGCAATTCAGCGCAGTTTGAGTGGTCGCTGCGGCAGTTTGCAGCCGTGTGTCCGTAGGCTTGTCAGTTGTAGCATTGAAGTACGGAAGAGCGCATTGCTTCTTCAACCTGGACTAAACCATTGAAGGCCAATAAGGCTCCGCCGGCTAAGATCTTTTGTTTTTCAGCGACGGAGCTGCACGTGTACATTACGGAGCCGTAAGTCTTTGTGCTCAGTGGGTTGAGTACTTTTACCTTGGTCGCTAAGAACTGGATTCCCATGTCTGAGTTTGTGTTAGACAATTCGGGGCAAATTTGTTCCCTGGATTCGTCTTTGGGGAGTTGATGGAAAACCAAGCGGAGGTCTGGTTGTCTGGTGACAATCTTGACAGGTCCTAGAAAGTTCAGGGATTTCGATTTGAAGGTAGGTTCAGCTTTGATTTTGTCCTCTTTGGTCTTAAAGGTTAAGAGGAGGCGGTTTGTCTTCGGTTTCCTTGCAAGGATCGGCTTCGGTGCATCGTGATCTGCTTGTTGTAAATCTCGTTGGATGATTCGTAGCAGTTCTTTTTTGGGCAGAGATTTGCTTTTTTTCTCTGGGTCCAACTGTTCAAGGTAGATAGTTTCGTCTTGATTTGGTGGCGGCATGTTTTTCTTTTCGTTGGTTTGGGGTTGAAGTGGTTTGTTCTTCGCGGTGTTTGGTTAGGTTTCTGGACAAGCGTACAGTTTGAGATATCATGATGTCGATCATGATATAATATCATGATGTAATATCATGATGTCGATCATGATATCAATCATGATCGACATGATACTAACAGAATGTTAAGTTCATTCTAAGTACAGTTGCAGTTTAGTGTCTACATGAATGTTTGTTTGTCAAAATGAACCCAAAGTAACTTAAACTATAAAATCTATAAAGTATAGCTTATCTGAGATATAAATTATTTTAAAATGTTCACTTATTTTCGTTTGTATAGAATACTGATTGTTAAGTCGATACATTCTGATTGCAAAAGTCTATACACAAAACAACTATCACCGCGCTTCTGAAGCCTATACCCCTATAGCTATATAGAATTGCACGCCATCAGGATTATATGGTCGGATTTTCTTTTAGACACAAGTGTGATCAAAATAAACGAAATAAAACTGAAACCCTTTAATTGGGCTTCTCAGATATTGAAGGGGGCAGTTTCCTTGCACTGTTTGGATTTCTTAAGTAGTTCGCGGTATCGGAATAGCTTCTAAACCATTCTAATAAATGAAAAACCATCAGAACTACCTAATGAATTCTTTTATGTATTCCCAAACGTAGGCTTTCGCCTATTGTCGGCATCAAAAAATTGCCCTAACAATGAAATTTGTCACTCATGAAAAAGAAATACATGAGAACAGAGGGAGGATAAAGCGGGGGGTTAAAGGGAATGTAGAAGGAGGTCTAGATTCCCGAATTCGTTTGCTTTGAAGCTACCTGATCTTTAGCGATTTTCAGCAAATGTTTCATTCGGATAGTGAAAGCGTACTTCTCGGCCACGATTAACTTGTGTATCTCATTCGAGTCGCTATTACTCGATAGTTGTAACTCTTCACGTTTCTGGTCGATGCTCATGCCGGCTGTTTCGGCGTCAAAGGCGATCAACTGATTCATTTTGACAATGTTCGGCATGATGTACTTGGCCGAGACCTTCGTGTACATGGCAGCCATGCCGTGGATAAAGGACGATGCTTGACTAGCATCTTTCGCCGAGATGTAGATCATTTGTAAGTTGACCTGGGAATTCAGCAAGTCCACGTCAGTACTTGTTTCCTTGGCGAGAGCAAGGAATTTGTCCAAATTCTTATTCATGGACGATTTAACGAAGCTTACCACTTCTTCAAAGATGACTACTATTTTGGACCACTGTTCTTTCAGCTGGCTCAAGTTTTCCAACCCGACGCGCAAGAGTTTGATAGCTTCTCCATAGCTCATTTCGCTAAAATTCTTGCGCAGCAACTGGGTCTGGAGTTTTATGTTTTCGAGGTTGTTCTTCTCCATACGAACTCTAGCTTTTTCAGTATTCTCGAGCGCCATTTCGTACTGCATTTGGAATGTATACACTATGTGCTTCCAGTTCCAGGACGCTAATTCGGACGCTCGATCGGACGTCGGCTGAACATTCGGCATTGACGTCGTTCTTCGTGAAGCGGGATTATTCATCGATTCAACAGTTTGTTTGAGTTCTTCAGCCTGTCTGAAGAAATCCTGGATCTGCTCTCTGACCTCTTTGGTATCGTTGAAAGTTTCAGACGACAACAATCCTTCCAAAGTCTTCATGACTGTTATTCCTTCTTGGCAGATCTTCGCAACCATCTTACAACCGATCGCTCCTTTGGCAATCTCGTCCAGCATGCTGATGTAGTTCGCGGCGCTGTACTCCGACTTTATAGAGGAGTCCGTGTTCTTGAAATCCCTCTCTGCGAACTTGTTTAGTTCGCTGGCAATACCAAGGATCTTCAGGACGTTCTGAGAGTTCTCCAGCAAGCATTTGTTATCGAGGTTGACCTTCTCGGGAACGACAGCGGAGTGAGTAGGCTGGGTCTTAGAAGGACTGAAAACTTTGCGGGCTAGGATGGTTAAACCAAAGCTGAATGTGTCTGCAACTGTTTCCAAAATGTTAAAGGTGAGGAGCTTCCAGTCGGAGGGCTTATTGCGTATGGCTTCGTAAAGCTGGCCCTGTATTTTCTCCACCTCTTTTTCTTGATTCTCTTTAGCCTTCTTCGTATCTTCCAACATAGTAGCAGTGTTGGTAGCCGCCACCTTCAACACTTCTTGCTCCTGATGGGCATCGTCTCGCTGTTTTTCTGTCAAACCTTTGGTAGCCGTGACGGCAATTAGCAACTCTCCCGTCAGTTTAATTAGTTGGTCAAAAATTTCAACGACTTCCTTGGAGCGGGTGGCGCTCTTATCCGCTGAGGCTCGGATCTGTTCGAGTAGGATTGGGAGTATTTTGTCAATCATTTTCGTCTCTTTGGAGACGAGGATCTGCTTCACTTGTTCCATGGTGGAAGGAATATCTTGCGTGTAGAGGTAGATCTGGTGCATGTTGGTGTGAGCGGACCTGAAGGCTTCGAAGCCAGAGTTGCTGATTTGGACGAGACTCGCCTTGAAACTCATAGGGTGCTTTATGAATTTGTAGCCAGCTTCTGGTTGGGCCCCGTTGAGAGAGAAGTCGGACATGCTGGCCGCTACAACCATTAGGTCCCCTAATATTCTGATACTGTTAGGTGCGGGGATTAAGAGGTGTTCCCAGTTGAATTCATCGCCGAACGTCATGTGGAATGAATCTTCGTCCGAAATGTCTAAAGGAGCTGAAACAATCTGTTTAGCTATCTCGATCTTCTCGGTCACTGAAATCAAGAATCACAGCCTTAAACTAAAATACACTTTGACAATCAGTTAAACTTAAGGGTGTGTCGTCTGTGCTTCTTTCCAGTGACCGAATCAACTACAGAAAAGTAAAGAAAGGCCAACTTACATGTTTCAGGTGCTATTTTTGTTCCCATTGTAGTTTTCCGTAGTTGGAACTTGGGTCTGCTTCCTACGTTGGGTAAAATAATACAGTTAGCATGCCGATTAAGAAAAATGAACTTTAACTAACCAGCAAGGAGTTGGCTCTTTAACAATGTGAAGGAATGACGTGTGTCGACTATAGTCTTTTCTGTTGGAAGACAAGACACGATGTCAAGAAAACCAAAAAACACGAAAAGCCAAACGGAAGTTCACGGAGTTAGCTTCACCAGGCTCAAATCTGCACTTAAAAAAAAAGACGGAAATATCTATGGAAATTATGAATACCCAAAGCAGTTTGACCGTATCCTGTCAAACTCTCCACAATTTCTAGCATTTTTTGAGACCAGAAACATTTTTCTCTTGCAGCATGAAAACAGGGAAAGGAGAAATTCAAAACAGTTGGTTGCATTCTTTAAATCAAACAAAGGCATAATTTTGACCGAAATACAAAGAATTCCGTTTAATTTAACGCACCTCGAAAAGAATAGTGAAAAATATAGAAAAACTACCGTTGGATTGCTCTGATACGCTTCTCTTTGCTGTAATTTTTCACTGTTATTTCGGTGTAGTGAACTACAAAAACTATTACTCCAAACTGTGCAGGAAAACGCCCTTCAATGGCCGACGTGCACAACGGAAGTGGCAATTTTATTCCAGACAAGACCGAGGCCGAGACGTTAGAGCGCGTTAGAGGCCTTGAGACCGCAAACCTGTCTGGTGGTCTACGTGACGCCAGAGCTGCAGAAATTGTTGCTGGAGAGATGCAAAAAGATGCGTAGCCTCGAATGGAAAAACACTCTCAAGGTTGCCTCGCTGAAGGATGTTGAGCCACGCGGGATTGGTTAAACTATGACTATAAGTGAGTTATTCTGTTACAGAATACATTTTTGTTAGGTTAGGTTAGGTCGTTCAGGTTATTCAGGTCATTCAAGTCGTTCAGGTCGTCGGAATCTATGGCTGACTTGAAATAATCCTAAAATTCGGGCCACTGGTACCAATTTTTCTCCGTTCAACTTCTTTAACTCTATTTTGGGCTTCGAGAAATTATTCTTGCTTCTTTCGGACTCGGTTTTCTTCTCTATTTCCTTAAGAACTGTTTTAGCCTCGTGCTTTGAATCAAAGTACACGGTTCCAACTTCGAGCAAGAACTCTTTGTATTCTTCATACAAAATTACAGTTATACTAGGCTCCAGTCTTGGTCATTCGTCCTTGTCATTTGGTCAGTCAGAGATTTCAAACATCTAAGAACATGTGCGAAGCCTGTTTTTTGTCAGTCATAAATCTTACTACATAGGCCCATGCAAAGGGTACCCCTTTTTTGACCTGTCAATCGAGCTCCGTACATCTGGAGTTAAGGGAGAAAGGGTAAAAGTTGTCAAAGTTGACATGCACGTCATTTCGCCCGAACATAACCTAAGCTAACCTAACCAAACCTAACCTAGCCAAAAGTTAACCTAACCTAATGCATTTCCGATCCAACTACCAAACCTAACTTAAGCTAACCTAACCTAACCTATCCTAATCAAATCATTTCCAATCCAACTACCAATTTTCAACTCGACTAACACCCGTTTATCATTCGTTTTCGGAGAACGTTTTCAAACAGTAACACACACTAGTGTCATTTTTATCGCCCTGTTCCGAAACTGGAGAGCCTGTTGATATAACCACGAGACCTACAGCACGCCACTGAATAAAAAGCGGTCAGATGGGTAAGCTGTTGTCAGGTTCGGTTCGATCGTCCGAACAGGCGTCATATAGTGGCTTCTCATTTTGGAGCTTAACAAATTTCGAAAATTTTGTATTGTTTTCCATCCGAGTTTTCCCCAAATGAAAGTGCTTTTGGAGACCTGATACTTCTTTTTTATTGGAAAAACTAATAGCATCGTAAATGTAAAATGACAAGATCTGTACTCAAATCAACGGAACCGATTTCTTCTACTTTTGAAAATTACACGCAAGAATACATCACCAGGGGATAAGTACCACCATAAAAAGATTAGATCACCTATAAAAAAAAAACAGTGTAAGTATCTTGAGAAAGTATAAAGTTTCACACAATCAGGTTAGCATTCATATCACTTAAATTCATTGATAGTTGCGTTCAGCATGTAGCAGGATTATTCAATTCGTTTAAGGGCCAATTTGCATGACCAAATATGAAAACGTCTTAGAATAAGTTCTCTATTTTACATTCAGATTCAAAATTGCGAACAAATTTGCTCTGATTCTAGAAGATTCAAGGTTTGAAGATTGATGATTCGAAGGCTGTTTGCATGAGTCTTCAAACACATCTTTTTATTCAATAATTAATAACAAAATTAAATCTAAAATGACAAGATCACTATTCAAATCAATGGATTATCTGGACCCGATTTTCTTTGATTTCTAAAACTACACAAAGAATACACAACCAGGATAAGAATCACAAGTCAGGTCATCTATAAGAACATTTAGGCAAACTCGTCAACAACGTAATTTTCGGACTCTAAATTGCCGAGTTCGTTAGCGCTGAATAGGAAAGCGTACTGGTCGCTGACGCTCTTCATCCGATCTTCGATTTGGGTAATCAAAGCGTTCTTCTCGGCCATGACTAACGCGATGATCTCCTCCGAGTCGCGAGTACATGAATCTAGTAACTCTCTCCGCTTCTGGTCGATGCTCATGCCAGCTGTTTTGGCGTCAAAGGCGATCATCTGATCCAGTTTAGCAATGTTCGGCATGATGTACTTGGCCGAGACCTTCGTGTACGTGTCAGCCATGCTATGGACAAAGTACGACGCTTGACTAGCTTTCATCGCCGAGTCGTAGATGATGTCTAAGGTAATCTCGGACTCCAGCAAGTCCAAGTCAGTACTTGTTTCACTGACGTAACTACGGAAATCGATCAAACTCTTGCTCATGACCACTTCAACGATGTTTGAAACAGCTTTGAAGTACCGTACTAGGCCGGACCAGTGTTCTTTGAGCTTGCCCAAGGTGACCAACCCTTCTTGCAAGAGTTTGATGGCTTCTTCGTAGCGGATTTCGCTAAAGTTCATGCGCTGCATCTGGGTCAAGGCTTGGATGTACTCGCGGTTGATCTCCACCATCCGATCTCTCGCTTTGTCAGCACTCTCGCGCGCCATCTTGAGGCGCTCTTGGGCGTTCGCCACTTGGAACCTCACGTTCGCGACCGCGATGTCGGACGCTCGACCAGACGTCGGCAGATCATTCGACATCGCCGGCGTTCTGCCTGAAACGGGATTACCCATCGAATGAACAGTTTTCTTGAGTTCTTCAGCCTCTTCGGAGAAATCCTGGATCTTCCCAGTGACCTCTTCGGTATCATTGAACATCTCAGACTGCAACAACTCTTCCAAAGTACCCATGACTTCTATCCCTGCCTGGCAGATCTTCTCCACCAGCTCACAACCGAGCGCGTCTTCGGCAATCGTATTTAGTCTGATGATGTCTTTCGCGGCGCTGTACTGCGACTTCAGAGTAGAATTGTCGTTCCCGAAATCCCTTGCGGCGAACTTGACTAGGCGTGTGGCAATACCAACGATCTTCAGGACGTTCTGACGGTTCTTCAGCAAGCATTCCTCATCGAGGTTGACCTTCTCGGAAACGTCAGCAGAGGGAGTACTGGGGCGGTAAGTACCTCCTCCCATGGCACCGCCATTGATCATGCGGTCGAGTCGGAGGGTGACTATGTCTTTGAATCCGTCCAGCAGGTTCATGCCGATGATCTTCCAGCCGGAGGGCATCTTGCGCATGGCTTCGCGGATATCGTTCTGAGTTTCCTCCACTGTTTTCTCTAGATGCTCTTTATCCCTCTTCATTTCTTCGAACATGGTAGCAGTGTTGGTAACGACCACCTTCAACACTTCTTGCTCCTTACGGGTGTCATCTAGCTGTTGTTCTTTCAAACCTTTGGTAGCGGTGACGGCAGACAGCACCTCGTCCGTGAGGTTCATCACAAGGTCGAAGCTGTCAACGACTTGCAAGGAGAGGGTAACGCTCCGCTCCGCGGCCTCTTGAATCCGCATGAGCGGGACAGGGAGGAGTTTGATGATCAGTTTCGTGTTCTTGGACACCAGGATCCGCGTCGCGTCTTTCATGTAGAACGGGACGTTTAGCGCGTAGAGGCGGATCTGGTCCATGTTAGTGTGCGCGCGCATGAAAGCTTGGTAGCCAGAGTTGCTGATTTGGACAAGACTCGCCCGGAAACTCGCAGGGTACTTCATGAACGCGTACCCCCCTTCAGGCTGGATCTCATTGAGGGGGAAGTCGGACATGCTGGACGCTACCACCATTAAGTCCCCTAAGACACTAATACCCAAGGGTGCCGGGCTTAACAGTTGTTCCCAGTTGAAACTAGAGCCGATCGTCATGCGGAAGTCTTCATACATGGCCGAAGGAGCCGAGACATTCTTGTTGGCTACCTCGATCTTCTCGATTATAGTCACTGAAATCAACAATCATAACCTTCTTACTAGAATCAACTATGACACTCAGATAAGCTTAAAGGTGTGTCGTGTGGCGTCTGTTCTTAACCTTCTTACTAGAATCAACTTTGACATTCAGATAAGCTTAAAGGTGTGGCGTCTGTTTTTCTTTAGTAGTAACCGTATTAGTAAGTAACCGTATGAACTATAGAAAGGTAAACAAAGGCCAACTTACATGGTCTAGGTGCTTTTGTTGTTGTCGTCGTTGTAGGTTTTCGTAGTTGGAACTTGGGTCGGCTTCCTACGTTTGGAAAATCACACAGTTAGCATACCGATTAAGAAAAACGAACTTGAAGTAACCAGTAACGAATTGGCTCTTTAACAATCTGAAGCTGAAGCTTTCTAACAATCTGAAGCTGAAGCTGAAACAATCCGAAGAATAGCAGCTTTTAAAGTCTACCTTTACCTGGTGTTGGCGGAGCAGCTTGACCAGTAGCTGCTAGTACTAAAATCAGCGCCGTCAGTTGAATCTGATGCTTCATTTTCAAGTCCCTCACGTAGGAGTACCTGTACGCTTTAACTCGGATTGGAAAACTGAATCAGAGTGCTTATGGCGCAGTTTCAGTGGGGACAGTATATATATACCTCCACACGCTCGCGTCTGTTTCCATGGGGGAATCCAGGAGCTGAGTGGTCGGATGTCCACGCCTAGTTTTTTGCTCAGCAACGGGCGCGGGGAAGTTCTGGAGGTCAAATGTCAGTGGGAATTTTCCCCAAGATTGATGTGGGAAACTTGATCTACTATAAACAAACATCTGACGCATTTCAAGTACGAAAGAGTTGATAGAGTGCGCAGTTGCGTTTGGCCTCCTATGCATACCTTATAGCATAAACTACTTCGGCCTCAAATAGGCTATTTGAGGCCGAAGTATTACCATTTGGGTTCGATTTGGTCTCGAAACGGAATCAGAATCTTACGCATTGATTCTAGAATGTACGGCATTCAAAACTCATGTTCAACTGTCGAAATTATGGCAAAAAACGATGACTCATCTGCAGTTAAACTCGACTATTCGCGATACTAAACATCTAAGACAGATTCCGAGTCACGTCCACCGCTTTTGAAACGGGGGGTTTTCTTGTTCCCATTCTACAATGTTGCTTGGTTAACCGACATTGACTTTGAGACGAAAGGAAAAGTGATCCGACGGTCGGAGGGGAATTCCAGGAGCTCCAGGACCGTCCGATTCACTGTGGGAGGAAGTGACCAAATCGTGGCTTTAAGTATAAATACCAGCTTCGGCTGACCATCAAATACACAGAACCGAGCTTCCTTTCCATGATGAAACTTACTGGGCTTCTGCTAGTCGCAGTCCTACTCTGCGACACTTCTGGTAAGTTATATTTATTCATAGTTAGGCTTCTTTAAACAAAATTAATGTATGGTCATTGGTTTTCATAGGAGTTTCGTCGAGTCAAGTCTTTCAGAACTTTATCAATGAAGTGAAACCCCCGTTTTCGCAAGCGTTGCAGCAACTGGATGGATTAGTACGAGTCGCGGTCGCCGAAAGTGCCAAGTACGACGCTGGCCATCCGCTTGACGAGAACTACTTCCGTAACCCTGCCATCCAGGGCGCCATCAGCGCCACCCATGTACCTTTAACGCAAGCTCACAGCATCGCCCAGAGACACGTCAATGACTACGCAAACTTGATCAGTCAGCAGACAGGGAGTATTGGGTCCTTAGAAGGTACCATTGCCACTCATCGGAACCAGATCGCTGCCCTCAGCCAGTCGAAGGTGTCGCTCCAGAGCACTCTAGCGTCAGTCCAAGAAAGCCTGAACCACAACCAGCGGATGTTGGATGACGCGCGGGCGCAGTTGGATCACCAACGCCGCAATCTGGCGAAAAAGAAGAAGCGTAGGAAGCTCTGGCGATGGGTAACTGTCCTCGTTCCACCCGCAGGTATAGTTTCCAAAAGTACCCTTGCATTGTCCTCTGAATGCCTACAATGCTAAAACGTTTTTTTTTTTTGTGTGTTTGGCTTGGGGATTTCTATAGGAATCGGTTTAATCATCACCGAAAAGGATGTTCGTAATACGGAGGGTCGCATTGGAGACTTGGAACGGATTGTGCAGGGCCATCAGCAATCTAAACAGCAAACTGAAGCGAGTTTACAACAAGTCAATACCCAGATCACCGACAATGAAAACGCAGCAGCTGCTGCCACCTCCCAACTGCAGCAGACACAAGCGTCGTTGGATACTTCGAAGCGGGAACGAGATGTTATCCTTCAATTGGGCGAGAAACTCAAGTCTTCTACGGTTTTCTTGACGGAGTTCCAAGGCAAAGTCAATGTTCTTCATGACAGTAATCGTATTACGATTCTGTTCGACGCCATTATAGTGTCATTGGAGAGTTTACTGTCCTTCATGGCGGCTAATTTGGAGAACCAAATTGCCGTTCTGGCAACGAGCCAAGCGTTGGAAACAGTTCGGCAATTGCTCGCTAGGGCTAGTGCTTAACCTGCAGTTTTTGCTTTATGAATGTGTGTTTTTATTTGCTGGTGTTTTAACAAAACAAATTTGCTGTTTAATGTGTCGTTTAAATGTTGATCTTTTGTAAAGAATGAATTGCATACAAGCTCTTGTGGATACAGTCAAAGCCTCTTTGAACCTCAAAATAACCAAGTACCCAAAATAACAAAAACTGGTATTTTTGGAAGACTTATTTTCATTCGAAGCTCGTAATTTTAGAAACGCGAACAGCGGTTTCATACAGAACGTAAGCGTTGGTGCTGAAATTTGACAGATTGGCGCAATTGTGTGCAGCGCGTAGTTCAAATGACCTCAAGAAGTAGACTCATGGTACGCTTGGAGCGCTCAAGTTATTCTGCCAAAAAGCAGCTTCATGAACTGAAAGCCACTCCTTCCTAGTTTTCGCAAGTTTATTTGTTTGACTGTCATAGAGAGTAGTGTCTGTCATTTATAAGTAACTTAACTTAACGCAGTTGAAATTAAAACTCCAACTTTCAGGGCGATACACTGTCAATACCGTTCCTTAATGGCTAAACCTTCGGTCCTCCCAAATTTTTTTTTAAAGCGACTGTTCGTGTATTGACCTTGGAGCTTTTTTTTATCAGACATCCTGTAGCTTATCTAGTGAGTGCTGTGCAACTCATAAGCTCATTAACTCACAACAACTGTCTAGTTTCATTTAAAAAATAGGTACCAAAATGGAAGAGCGGATGGGCAGAATATTAAACTGGCTTAAGTTGACCTTTCTAGTGGACTACGTCACACCAGAGCTTCAAAAATTGTTACTGGAAAAATGGAAAAAGGTGCGTGGCTTCGAATGGGACGGCTCTCCCGAGTCTATAACTTTCCTTAAGGAAACTATTGGAAAGAAGGATTTCAAAAGTGCCAGTGGTTCTGTCCGAAAAAGTATCGACAAAGGCGACATTGCGAATTGGGATCTGACCGCCGTGTCCCATGTCTTACGTTCCTTAAACAGCGAATGGGTTTCGGTAGAAGAAAAAGAGCGAATGGAAGCCGCAGTACAGACCAGAAACCATTTGGCGCATCACCCTTCCAAAGTAATCCCTCAAGAAGAATTCTGCGACAAGTGGCAAACTCTGATTAGCCTTCTGTCGTTCCTTAATGTCCCAACTGCCCAGATTGAGGAGGAAATCCAGTCCCGGACTTCCAATCTGTCTTCCCTTTACTCACCGAGCGTTTCGAACGCCGAGGCAAACAAACTAAAGGACGAAGGCAACACAGCGTTCAGGAATGCAGACTATGCGCAAGCCATCGAGAAATTTGATAACGCTCTCAAGGTTGTCTCGCTGAAGGAAGCCGAGCGGGGCGTTCTGTTCTCAAATCGTTCTGCTGCCTTCCTCCAGATGGCGAAGGCGACGCAGGGTCAAGAACGGAAGCATTTCGCCAAGCGTGCCGAGAACGACGCGAAAAAAGCGGCCCATTTACAACCCATGTGGAATAAAGCTCATTTCCGTCTAGGTGACGCATACCAGCTGTTGGAGAAGTACGAGAAGGCTATTACCGCCTATGAGGAAGCTTTGAGCTTGGATCCGTCTTTGGAAGTTGTATGGACACGAAGAGACGAATGTCGTCAGGAACTTGGTAAACGTCAAAGACGGGACCATATGGATACTATGAATATGCATGCGCGGAGCACTGAAGAGATGATAGAAACAATCAACCAAAATCAGAAGAATAAGATTTGTACCAAAGAATTATACGAAAAATTTATGGAATGCTTTAGTGGAATCTTTTTCTTTTTTCGTTATTAGGAATAGATCGAAGAATAGCATATGCAAATAAAAAATATCATTCGGGTTGAATGTGGGCTGGAGTGACTAAGTGATATGAAAGTGGAGATGCTTTAGCCGATGTGTCAGAAGGCATTCGGTATCGCGATGGAAGAGATACAGCCATAAACTATGAACTCGCAGCGAAACACTTTTCCCGAGCTGCGAGCAAAGGAAACGCTCAAGGAATCTACGAACTGGCACTCTTAACCCAAGCAGGTCGAGGGGTTAAGAAGGATTATCGTTTGGCTCTTCAACTGTACAAACAAGCTGCAGAGATGCCGCCTTTCTTAGACGGTGGCGCGATAAACGAGGGTATCCTTCCTGCTATGCACTGCATTGCATTGATGTACGATGAAGGTGTGGGTGTCGATATGAGCTATGTTACGGTAATAACATATTCATCACATATAACTTGTAGGTAACAAACAACTTAATAAGATATCCAATGCATGCAAGGTCCATTACGAACGTATTGGACATGTAGTGCAGTCTTAGTTCAAGTAAAAATTAATGATGGCTAGCGCGTTTATATGCAGCCTATGCATGTAAAAGAGTTCAAATGAAATGAATCATTAAAATGAAACCTCTTTTTAGGCTTTCAAATGGTACAAGCGCGCTGCCGATCTGGGGTACGGTCCGTCCGCCAACAATCTCGCTATTATGTACAACACAGGGAAGGGAGTACTTGAGCAAGATTCAGTGAAAGCTGTACAGTACTGGAAACTGGCAGCTCAAGGCAAAATTACACGAGCAATGTATTCTTTAGCTGAACATTATCTGAAGATTGGAGACGCTGGACAAGCTCGGAATTGGTTCAAATTTGCTGTTGAAGGAGGGGAAATCAAAGCTATGTCAATCCAACAAGAATTCGAGGCCGAATGCAAAGCAATAGAAGAGGAAAACAGTAAAGCAATACCCGATTTGGGAAAATGGGAAAAGGAAAATAACCTATCTTCGAGCAAGGTGTCTGTCAAAGATAGACTGAACAGATTCTTGTATAGTAACTACCCCGACATGCACAAGTTTATGGAGCAAATTGATAAGGTTCATCGTCGAAGTATGGCCGTGTCTCCGTTAAGTCGCACAAACGCTTTTAAGTACTATAAAGTAATAGCAGAATACGCCTGCCAAGGTCGAGTCTATGCTCAACAGGTCCTCAGAGCGATGCACCATTTTATGTTAGCATATGGTTGGCTAGAAATCTATAAAGAAGCCCCAGACGCCAGTATTGGTGATTCTGTCATTACAGAAGCGGCCCATTGCTTTGAAACAGCGGGATATATTAGCAAATTTTCGGCGGAAGATAAAATTGTACTGATGGAATTAGTGAAGCAAAAGCTGGCCAACTTGAAAGGGCAAACTTGCGACATGGATTGTTACGCGAGAATATGCTACGTGCACTTACACATAGCGTCCTATGTAGAAAACGTGAAATTCCTTGAAAAATGCATTGATCGATACCCGAAAGTTCCGTATTTCTACCATGTTTTAGCCTCCATGCATGGCTTTCTCCAAACATGCGATGAAGGCATCAAAGTAACGCAAAAGGGGTTGGATTTGTTTCCTGATAACTACGAACTAATGTACTGCAAAGCTGCTTTGACAAAGTTGGCTTTTGAAGGAAGCCAAGGCAGTCAGAACGCAATACGTTGCTATGAGGTATTTCTTCAACATGCTCCTTCGGATCATCGAAAAGTCCCAGAATCGTACTATTCCATGGCTCTTCTCACTCTGGGAAGCCCTTCGCAGAACTATGACGCACCAATTGACGCAGCAATAAGAACCTGTTATGAAAAGGGATTGGAGAGTGAGAAGCAATTACTGCCTTGTTTCCTTCCTTACGAAGACCGTTCCAACTCTAAAGCCTTGGTTGGTCTGTTTCTTGAAATGAAAGCAAAAAATCCTAAAAAGGAATTGAGTTTGGTTGGGAAATCCGTGTATAACACAAAAGAGAGCCCTATGCGCAAGTTGAGCAGACTGACGGATCCAGTTCGAGTGCAGACTATCCTTAACCATCGAAAATCAATTAGCGGTGCTAGTAGAAATGAGTTCGATTCAACTACCGAAATCGCAACTACTATTATTCCCCGTTACGCGCAATGTGCTCCTTCTACCCTAGTTGGTTTAAAATCCATCACGCTGTCGGAAATGAATCCTATGGTGGATAAAGTGTATAAAGGTCACGTCATGGATGTCGTTATTATTGACGACCCTGCACTTATAGTCTCACTTTGTGTTGTTCTAGAAGACAACGAAGGAGATGTCATGCGTGGATTCTTTTACAATGTCGAAGGCGACAACAGGATCAAGTACGGTGCCAAAATTTCCATTCTGCATCCTTACATGAGGATTGGCGCACATGATCAAAGACCTGGAATTCGCGTTGACGATCCTAAAACGCTCTTCTTCCACGAAGAAGGTTCTAATAAGCGCCGTTGCCGGTATTGCGGCGAAAAGAACGCCAAATTTACTTGCGCGCTTTGCAAGACAGTTGACTACTGCTCCAAAGAGTGTCAAACTAACGATTGGAAGATTTTGCAACACAAGTTGATTTGCAATACAAAATCAAAATCCCGGCCTAACACAGTTATAACGCTGTGACGAGGATGAGTTACCATTGTTACAAGAGTCATGTAGCAGTCAGTGTAGTGTTTTCTTTCAAATGTGTCTTTCCCAGCTGAATAACTATGAACAAAATGAAACAATTTCTTAGTGGAATGTGTTTCCCTGAAAATCTAAACCTTTGCCTTTGATAAACCTTTGGCCTTAAAGTGTTAATAAACCTGTATGTATCACACTTGTAGCGGGAAATGTGGAAAGAATGGGAAAAGTAATACCATCTCACACCTTTTTTTTTCCTGCAGATGATTAAGAGCTCGGGTTCCACCTTCATTAAAGAAATCCCTGGTTAGATATTTTGCGTGAGATGATTTATTTTGCGTAATTTTGAGGGTGGTGGAAACTAATTTCAAAACCGGGCTACTGTCTTTTTCTGTAAGATACTTCTATGCATTGTTTCCCATGTTCACCCTTTTTAACGAGGATTATGTAATATTTTTTAGTCACGTTGCTTTTAGCTTTATTCACAATCACGCTGGTTTTGCCATTACTCAGCAGGTTTGAATGCAGTGATCGATCTAATTTGTTGGTTCTAAACCCCCCGGTATATTATTGTATCAGAGGTTGTAAATTGGAAAATACATCCGCCTTAATTCGACTTAATTATAGCCCTAGAACGGTTTAATTTGTAACTGCCATTCCCGCATTAATTTAGTTTAAAAATCGTATATTTGACAACCCTGGAACACGCTTTCTTTCAATGAATTTTGTTGCAGAAGCCACTGGTATCCTAACGCAGCTGCAATTAAAACCCCAAATTTTACAGCGATATACTGTAAAAACAAGTTCTTGGTAATTACGTGCATCTTATTTATATAATTACATGCATCTTATTTATATAATTACATGCATCTTATTGTCACCCCTATTTTTTTTTAAAGTGACTGCTTTGACTTTGGAGCGTTTTTTGGAAGACACAGACAATTCAATTGTATGTAGCACGTAGTTCAAAATGACCCCGAGAAGTACACTCATTAGACGCTTGGAGCGCACAAGTTATTCTGCCGAAAAACAGATTCATGTCCTTGGAATGTAACTCCTTTTTGGTTTTTGCACTTCAAGTGCCTTTTTTCCCTGTCATTGAAAGTAACGTCTGTCATATAAATAAGTAGCCTATATAACCTATATATAACGCGAACGGCAGTTGCAATTAAAATTCAAAAACACCTTATCACTATTTTTTAAAAGGGAGTGCTTTAATCTTGGAGATTTTTTGGAAGACAACCTGTGGCTGACTTAGTGACTGCTTATCTTTTGTGCTGCTAATAAGTAACAGTTAATAATGCTACTATAATTAACACACGACAACGAACCAAGTTTGATTTAGAAAAAAAGGTTAAAAAATGGCAGAACGGATATGGACAAAGTTAAATTGGTTTAAATTGGACTGTATGGTGGACGAAGTAACCTTAACGCTTCGGAAGTTGTTTTTGGTGAGATGGAACCAGAGGTGTGGCTACAATTGGGACGGCTCGCCCTATTCGATAAGGTTCCTAAAGGAAAGTATTGGAAAGAATGCCTTCGAAAAGTCCAACTCTGCTGTACAAAATCTAATCGACGAAGGAGACCTTGAGAATTGGGATCTGACCACCGTTTCCCATGTCTTACGTGCGTTGAACAGCGAATGGGTTTCGGTAGAGGAAAAAGAGCGAATGGAAGCCGCAGTACAGATAAGAAACTATTTGGCGCATCATCCTTCCAAAATGATCCTTCAAGAAGAATTCTGGGAGAAATGGGGAACTCTGATTTTCATTCTGAGGTTCTTTAACGCCCCTAATCTCGGCCAGACTGTCAATATTGTGAAGAAAATCCAGTTCTGTACTTCCGATCAGGGCCGTACCCAGAATTTTGGTTGCTGGTATTTCGGATGGGGGGTAGTATGTGTTGTAAGTGTTGCTACACTTTCCACTCTACTAGCAAAAAACTTCTCTCTACTAGCAAAGATCAACCGACTAGAAAACATAATTGTGGCTTACCAGGAACAACCGGAAATCTCAACATTCTCCTGCATCCTCGACTGCTTTGATAAGGTTCTAATGTCTTACCTGCGTTGAACAGCGAATGGGTTTCGGGAGAAGAAAAAGAGTCTAATACATAGCAGGACTATGTATTGCAACACAATACAACATTGCAACACATGCATTGCAACGCATGTATTGCAACACATAGTCCAGCTCTTACCCAATGGACGGGTAAACGAGGCGTCCGTCCTGCTATGTATTGTGTTGCAATGATGTACTATGATGGTTTGGGTGTCGAGATGAGTACTGTTATGGTAATAACAAATTCCTTTCTATATCAATAAATATATAACGTTCCAATAAACAATTTTGGGGGTACAATGCATTCTTTATCCAAGTTAGGGAAAAAACTGTGAGTATAAACTACAAAGCTAAGAGTATTTAGCATATGCTTTGGGATGTGAAAGCTGATGTGAAAGAATTGTACCTACTAAATGAAAACTTCTTCTATACAGGCTTTCTATTGCTACAAGCGCGCTGCAGACCTGGAATTCGGTCCGTCTGCTAACAATCTTGCTGTCATGTACGTCACCAGGAAGGGAGTACCTGCAAGACTCTAAAAGCTGTACAGTACTGGGAGCTGGCAGCTAAACAACAGAAGTACACGTGCAATGCATTCTTTAGCTGGACATTTATCTGACGACTGGAGACGCTGAACAAGCTTGGAATTGGTTCAGACTTGCTGTTGAAGGAGGAGACATCGAAGTTATGTCAAGTCATCAAAGTTTCGAAGCTGCATGCAAAGCTTAGCATGCAGCTTATTCTAATGTTATTAGAAGAAAATACAAGTAAAGAGATAGCCAGTATGGAAAATGGGAAAAGGAAAATAAGCTTTCAACGAACAAGTTTTCTGTCAAAGACAGAATGGACAGATTCTTGTGCAGTAACGACCCCCGACAAACATATACGGAGCAAAGTAATCACTTTCGTCGTCCAGATATTCAACGGTTTCCAGAAGTTCTCGGAAACATTAAGGATTTAATCTACGACTATTATGTAATACAAGAAAACGCTTACCCAGATTGAATCTATGCTCAGCAGGTCTTCAGAGCAAAGGCACATGCCTTATCTGCATTCGAAGGGCTCAATCGCTATAATTGAATCCCCCGACACTAGTATTTGCCTTTTATTGTATCAGAGGTTTATATTGGAAATAAACCGGCCTTAATTCTCCCAAGTTCATGGTTTTCATATTTGTCATTGTTGAGCTAGTTCAAGAATTCCATATAACCAAGAAAAAAGTGCCCATTGTGTAATAAAAAGGACAACTCTTAGGAGTATACTTAGAAAATTTGTTAAAAAGTTACCAATTGCTAGTAAAGTAAACGAGAGAAATAAAAGCAAATGTTCCAACAATGATTTTACAAGTGGTCCAGGAGCTCCTGCCATCTAGCGGGAAAGCTATTAATAATAACCAGATGAAGCTTTTCCTTATGAAAACGTCATTTTCCTACTTCTTTATTGTTATTGCACCAGGTGCACATGCCAACCACGCCTTCTCACCACTAGCTCAGAACATGCTGCCACCTATGTGTAACTAAGATAACCAAATGTTAGATACAATCAAAATCATAATAGTTACTATTAAATGGTCAAAAATAGTCGACAATGTGCCCGTTCGATGGCACAGTTTTGACTAAAAAACAGTCCAACAACAACATGATATTTACTATTAAATGGTCAGAAATAGTCGATAATGTGCCCGTTAGATGGCACAGTTTTGACTAAAAACAGTTCAACAACGTAATACCTACTACTTTCTTTTCATTTCAACTTTTTTTGCAGAAGATCAACTTACACCTTCACTGAACATACTACTGACCTATGGCTTATTGTTATACCCAAGTTAACCGCTAAGGGGGCGGAAAGTGCTTTGCAACGGTGTTCCAGAATGCGCATTCTTTCTGCGCATGAAGCGGCAAGCAGGATAACTTTAAAACCAAGTGCTCAATTTTTACTAAAAGTTTACTAGAAAATACCCTGAAATATGGACGTGATCGTATCCAAAAATTCGCTATTTCACAAGCTTTCGTATAGGTGAAAAATTAATATGCATTTTTCAAATGTGTTTATACACAAATACAAACTTCTTCGTACTTCTTACGCTAGATGGCTTCCGCGTTCCCGTACCATCGTATAAAAGCACGTTTAATCTATACAGGAGCGTTAATAAAGCACCATTACGTAACCAGCCGTTTCATTTTTAACAAAATGCAGAATCTGGAACAACACAATCCTAATAAGGAAATTGATTCCTCCCTCCCCCCCAAAAATCCACTCTATGAGTTTGATGGCTTCCTTTTTACTACGAGGACAAACCCCAGCTAAGACAAAACCTTTTTCCAAGCCGAGTCATAATTCTTCTCATGTCAGCGAATTCCCTGGCGACCACATGCAAAATAGATGTCACGGCATGTTTCTAATTGTACCAAAGGGGATCCAAGACTATCATACCCACACATAACACACGACACACGCCAACGTACCGTAGCTCTGCTGCTGCTCATCAACCTTGAGTTTATTTTTTTTATTACTATATAACCTGACGAACCCCTGACCTGAAGCCATGATATACTGCACCTTTATCATCAGGCAGCTTGCTTGTACTGTGTCATCGTCTGTCTTCGCCACCCCGTGGCAGGGTCAATCGTTACCTAGCATGTCTATCAACTTGGTTCCTACCAAGAAAGATCCATCAGTTCGCGTATACAACAATCCAACCCCCGGAATCATCCATGCCACGTCTAAATCTTCCTCCAGATATGTAATCCTTTAAGATATCCCTTCGTATAAACTCCTCCTCTTCCCTGCAATTTACCTCCTATTCATTATCATCCTTCTTACGCAATTTAACTGTAAAATTAGTTAGAGTCTATCTATAAATCTAAACAAAAAACAAATGTAGTTTCTTTTCGAACTTGTTTTGGAACTGCATAATGCGATGACACATGTAATAACAAATGGAAACTCTGTTGATGGTTGTGTTTACACTAAAGATGTTCTGCTCCTATCTTCGTTTTTTTCATTTTGATTTATTTTTGTCTTTTTGGGTTATATTCTTTGCAAGTTTCTTTTGACTCCCTTGTCTCGTAACTGTTTAAGCAGATGCATCATGAGCCTTTCCGCGTTGGCGGTATCGTTTTCTATTGCTTACAGCGAAATACAAGACTAGGAACCTTAAACAAACGTTGAAAAATTGGATTTGTTTTCTAAGTGAGTTGGAAAATCACTAAATCCTTCTTCTTTTGTAGTTCTTGGTTGGAACTCAACCCACCTCCCGTAAAGCTTAGCTTTGTATACTGTTCCTACCACTAGATGGCGTGGTATGTTATGTAGGGGTGTATATGAACGCGCATTGCTTCTGCGCATCAAAAGGCACGCAAGATGACTTTCTAATAGCATCAATTTGCTAATAGCACTCAATTTGCATGATTTTTTAAAATACATTAAATAAATAGCAGGGCATGAAAGTTTCCAGATTCGCTCATTGCTTTTCCAAGTAGGTTAGGAAAAAAAATTTGTAATTTTTCTCATGAAGGTTCAAAATTCACTTGCAGTTTTAAAATAACCTAGAGCAGAAACTTTAACAATTGAATGTCAAGTAATTTTAAAATATATAACCTACATTACTGTCGAAACCTTTTGAGGAAATCTAACGTTCTTTTTATATAATTAGATTTCTGCGTTCCCCAAGCTATCGTGTCATTGAATGATTAGCTCGGATTGGCTCCTGTTTTATTATTCATTATTGCGTCGTTGCCCCTTTGCCGGCCAGGCCGAAGTAAAGCTACGAGTTCCGCCTCACCTAACAGGAAACATCGGTAACTTTTATTTTGGACGGGATAACATTTACACAATTAACTAAACCAAATTTATCCCATATTTAGCTTCCGCGTCCTTTGTTTGCGTAATACCTACGTTACTCACAAGAGTTTTTGCGATTTTACCCCGAATTTCATGCACTTTCTCCGTAATACGACTTCTGCGCTCTCTATGCTCTGTGGCATAGCAAAGCAAAGCTCTATGGGAGCCTTCAACTCCCGTTTCAAGGGAAGAATGGGGGTTTATAACACCCTCCTTCTGGAGTAATACAGTTCTCGAATCAGAGCCAAAACAGCAGCCGCAACGTTAAGACAAATGACTTGTATGTGTTGTGTATGTGTGAGAAATCGGAGCACGTCTTTCAAAGCGACGGGTCCATTACCTCCCTTTTTCGCCAAAGGATCTGGCTTCTAGCTTGGCTGTGTAACGGCTTTGGACTGCAAGCTAGTTTTAACATTAACCCAACAAGACAACTCAGAGCTCCCCCAAAACATCCACGTGCCGCAGTGTCAATTTGGATACTTAGATACACCCTAAACGCAGTCCGCACGGCGTCACAACACGTCTCTTCCCCGAAACCCCAACTTCAACTTCTTCCTTTATTCATTAGAAGCCAAAAGCCTCTATGATCTCTTGGAAAAGTGCACAAGCCTCTCCTTCATTCCAAATCTTTGCTCCCACCCCAGAAAAAAATGAAGTTGGAAGAAAAAAGATGGCCGCACTAGACGATGCTAGAAGGGGACCGTCAGGGCTATTAAAAATTCTCTTCTTGTCGTTGCTCCTCTATAATACGAAGCCCAAAGTCCCTCGGATCACAAGATCAGCTCCTCATAAGTCCTAAAAACCCTTCCCCTCGACGAAAAGTTAACCCCTTTGTAGTTAGTATGCAAGCTGGCTTGCGAAATAACACAGAAATCAAAGGAAAAGACAAGAGTTAATGACAAGAGACCCAAGTTTGCCTTAGATATGGATGCCGGATGCGGTGTGCAACGCCCTCTAACTCTAACGTTGAACACCACTGGACACCTTCACTGCTGTAAAGGAACTTCGGGGCCCCAGTTGACATTCTCTGAACTCTGAACTCTTTAAGTTCATACGAGATTTGAACGATCTTTGAACGAACTTTTGAACGATCCAACACTGAATATTCTATGTTGCCTCAGCAAACCAATACTGAATGTTCCGTGTTGGTTCAATGAGCAACACTGAATGTTGTGTTCATCACTGAAGATTCAGTGTTGAACTCACATTTCGTGTTGAACTGAGCATTCAGTGTTGTGTTGGTTCGTTCAGTGTTGGCTCACTGAACCAACACTGAATTGAGAGCAACACTGAATGTTGTGTTCATCACTGACTATTCAGTTTTGAACTAACATTTAGTGTTGAACTGAGCCTTCAGTGTTGGCTCACTGAACCAACACTGAATTGAGCCAACGTAGACCGGCTCTTTCGTAAAGTAGATTGACAGAAGCCATGCAAGTTCATAGAATTCACATAAATCCTTCTTATATCCATGACCCTAATCTCACGTAACAGATCCTCTGTAGACAGACAGTCAACAGAATTAATGGAGTTAATAACCTTGGAGAAATTTCCGAGAACAAGACCAAACCTACCCCAAACTTGTACGAATCGGAAGAAGGTCGGAGGAGTTCCCCCGAGTTTTCAATCAGATTCAACTGGAACTTTGAGTCCAAAGTTTCTGGCGTTTTCGGTCCAACTTGGAAGTTTGGAAAGGGAGTTGGGAGGTGAAAGGGGGGACTGTGTTACCAAATAGCACTGACGTATTAGTAACAACCTACAATTAGGCTTTTACGCCGACATGGAGGGGGAAGGGAAGGTGGGGCGGTGGACGGTGGGGAGGGCGGACGGTATAAGCCGAAAATAGGTATAGACTTTGTATATACACAGTTAGACAGTCGCTGCAGCGCCTGCTCCGGGGAGCCTTCCCCCCTCCCCACCAAAGGTTCTGCGGGAAATCGGAAGGCAGAAACAGCTAGCGCCGAAGTCAAGGAACATCCAGTACGCGCCGAGGAGGGATTCCGTGCAGTTACCAAGCGGGCGCGGGTAGGGTATTCCGTGAGCAGAAGGCAGTCGGCAGTTGAAGCCGACGGTACGGTACGGTGCGGTCAGCCAGCGTTTTGCCAGTTGTAGCAGTGCTTGGGTTACTTGTTTCAGTTGCTATCCCCTCTTACCCCTCCGTTGGATGTGGACTTTGGTTTCCTCTTTCTTTCGCTCGGAAGAGTTGGTCTCTGCCAGGTGTGTGATTGTGGTGTGATCGTTGTGGTGTTCCAAGTGGAAGAGGTCGAAAAGCCTAAGAGGCCTGCATTGCAGAGCTAAGGAAGGATACAGAAATATCGGGGAGAGCGAATACCCCGGGATTGCTGGGCGTGACCACCGCAGTTTTTACCCCATATTGAAGGGGCGTGTTGTTCCGTGGCAGCCCGTGCAAAGTGCAAAATTTCCAGTATTTCTTCGAGTCTCACTTTTCCCGATACTTTTGTTTCGGTTTAGTTTGCCCCCCGATCCCCTACTGTGCGGTTGAATTCATGGGCTCTCGATGTCAGTGCCTTGGAAGGGGAGTCATATCCTCCCTTTCGACCTCTCTCGACTACCCTGGCTACCCTAACGTCGGAATCTGTCTGGAGAAAAAGGTGAAAATCTGCCCGAGTCGTCATGAGCTGGACACGGACGCGACCCAAGCCTAGACTCAGACTCAAATTGCGATTCAAGGCAGGTTTTTGTGCAGCTGCTGTGGGTGACGAGGGTCCCGCGTGTCCGACCTGTCCAACCAGCCAGTTGTCCAGCAGGTGACGCAATTTTACCGCCGTATTACTTGCCAGTGTGGGGTGTGCATTTTAGTGCATATGGTGGGGTCGTGCGACGAGGTCTCATACGACAACACATACACCCAATTGACCAGCGGAAACTACTTGCTCGCCATACGGTTTGTAAACGTCCCATGCCGTGCCGACGACCCTAAAGAAGGGGTACGAGCCTAAAGGGGTGTTCGCTTCGGCAAGGGTTCTCCGCCCGAAAGAGGGAGCAGATCCTTGTCCCCTCTCTTCCTTTTTTTTTTGTGTGGCGAAAACTTGGAAACATTTGAGGATCAAGAGCCTCCTGGAGGCCCGGAGGGGTCAAAACGTCCCCCAAAACGTCCTCGCTACAAGTTACTGTGCCTAACAAGGACCGGTCGTAAACAAAGGTTCACACCGGTTATTTTGAGGGTAGGGGAAGCAAAAGAGAGGGGGACGGTTTGTAGATTTCCGTCCCTAAAAAAGCAAACCCTTTCGATACTGGTGGCTACGGACTACCCAGAGCGACAGACAAAAGACCTTCAGAGACAGGTAAAAACCTCGTCCCGGGTGATCACTACCTTTACGTCATAGGATCAATAAGGAACAAATAAAACCTTTTCCCTAATTTCTTCGCCTGCCGAACCGTTAACGACTGAACGCAGGGAACATCATTGCGATCCCCTTGATTGGTGCAGCACGGTGTTCGACCGCGGACGCAAAATTGCATCAAGTTTTGCTACAAGTCCTCTGGATCTCCCCCCTTCCCCCAACCTCCCAAACTAAAAGCTGAACGAAAAAGAGATTGTTGGGGTTGGTGCCAACTTGGCTCGGAATTCCGACAACTTCCCTTGTCCTCAAAAGTCCCCGGAGCTCCCGTTCGTTACCTTACGCTGAAGAACGCGGAGGAGAGAGAGAGACACACAGGAGAGGGAGTAGCGAGGAGAAATCCCGGAACACGACCAACAGCTGGACCATTCCTTTACATCCCCCCGAAACCCCCCACTTTACTGTCCTTTTCTTCGTCATTTACCATATCCGGCATCTCAGAAGCGAAGAAATTCTGCTCCGCACCTCCCATCTCCTTTTTCACCTCCTTTTTATTAAAGGAAAAAGACTTGCGGGGGCTTAAACCTCACGTGATTTCATTTCTGCCCTCCACAGTTGGGGAATTTCACAAGTTTTGAAGTCATTGCCGGGTGAGGGAAGACTCGACGAGTCAGTTTGTCAGTGGTAGTTAGTGGGGCCACTCCACACCCTCGAAAATCGGTCCCCACCGCGGAAGTCGGTCTCACCGTCACCGTCCTGCACCTCCTGCACCGCGTGATCTTGAACTGCACTCACTTCCTGGTGCAGCCACCACCTCCTCGCACCGAACCAACTACACCAACACTTACAGCAGCTTCGACTACGACCATTTCAAACATAATCGCACCGAGCAACTTTGGCACTCGAACCCTCTGCTTGGACTCTTGTCCGATCCGGAAGGTGGTCACACCCCACGTCCGTTCGTACTCTCCGACTCGGCGGGTTCGTCTTCCCACGTTCACTGTGTGGGTCCGCGTTCTTCCTCTCATTTCCCAGCGTTTTCTGAACGCTCGCATCACCGGTTGACTACGGCGAGCCACGCCGGAGCATCGGCCAACATGTTGGATATCTTCCGCGGCCTCAAGAACCTCATCAAAGTCAGTCATATCCACATCGACTCGTCCGTCTTCCGTCTGCATTACAGCATCTCTGTCATGATCTTACTGGCCTTCAGTCTCATCGTGACGACCCGGCAGTATGTGGGCAATCCGATCGACTGCATCCATACCAAAGACATCCCCGAGGATGTCCTCAACACTTACTGCTGGATTCACTCCACTTATACCATCACCAGTGCCCACCTGAAGAAAGTGGGAGTCGAAGTACCCCATCCGGGGGTGGATCGATCCAGTTCCAGGGACGACGAACGTAAATACGTCAAATACTATCAATGGGTTTGCTTCTGCCTCTTTTTCCAGGTAAGGGAGACATGTTTTCTTACAAAAATAACTTGACATCCTGTAGTCTATACAATCCCAATGTTGCCGGGAAAAAATACCAAAATTCTTTAGAGGAACAGAAATATGATAGCTATTGTTGGGTATACAAACGGGAAGGAAGCCGTTAACGGCAGACAAAACGAACTGAACGGGACGAAGCGATATTTCAATGTCGTATTGTTGCCAGGGTGGGCGAATGTGATACTCCATTGTTGGAATTTTTTATTTATTTTCTTTTTAAAGAGAAACAAAAACGCAATGATATACCCTATTGTCCTGGGAAGGGGACGGAATTTTCCATCTGTTTCACGTAGTTCATTGCTAGGACACTTGACTATTACTTCGGGTTTCCCTTTGTTGCCAAGGTAAATTCTTAAAAAAAATCTCTGTTTTAGCTACACAGGTCAATACATTAGCTAGTTCATAGCTATGAAGTTCACTGCTACGCTAAACACGTTTTACAGTGCGAAGGCAACAATCCAACATGACCTTTCATTGTTGTGATGATTCACTACAACGGGAAAGGTTAATGGGGCGCAAAAGCTGAGATGCAATATTTCACTGTTGCGATCTTCTTTCTCTTCGTCCCTTTTTTGCACACTATCATGGCCGAGGCTCGACTGACTTTTCATTGTTGGGCTAATGCCCTCTTCTAAAACAGTCCTAAAGGAATGAGAATAGGCCTTACTTTAACTGTAAGAGCATTTCATTATTGTCATATTTCAATTTGGCAAAAGATTCGTCGCTTCGTTCGCTTCCTTTTACACCCTTTCACCCTCCCATTATTCTTAAACAAGGCTTCGAGAACATATTTCATGATTGGAGATTGACTTTCCACGTCATCCCAAAACAACTTCCCATTCCCAAATTCATTGTTGTGACATTTAATTCTTGCTCGCTACACGCGACTCAGGTTGGAAGTAAAGAGGGGGGGTCTTCTTACAACCCGAGCCATCTTCTTGCGAAAGTTAAAACCTGCCCTAAACTTCCATTGTTGTGATCCTGACCGAACACCAAACGTACCTTAACGCTACCGAGCGACCTTAAGCTTAAACGGCTGCAATATTTCATTGTTGCAAAGCCCCTTTAAGCGCAAGAGCCCCGTTTCAATTTACTTGGCTCCATACCAAATGCAGTCCTCGTTTTTTTTTTCTTTTTTACCCCGGTTCCGCATAGGTACACAAACTATAGTCTTAAGGTCCTAGTCTGTATTGGCTATGCACTCTGGCGCTTCGCTCCGCAAAGGTTCATTAACTCGCAACTCAGGTTGGAAGTGAAGAGGGGGGTCTTCGGTATAGTCCTAGCCCCTTCCAAAGAGCAATAGTCCCGTCCCGTCCATACCTTCCTTCAACCCTTGCTCTTATTTCTCTTTTATTTTTAAGGAGAGGGGGGGGGAGCTCTCTAGGCTAAATGAAATTGGCTCCCTCCCTTCGCAACTCTACTCTCGTCGAGGCAAATTTTTTCTTCAAACGAGCCAAAGAAACAAAAAATAATGATTTTTCTCTCTTTACCTGGGAACTCCTCCACGTAATCCTATCGAACCTATAACTAGGTTTTCGCCGGTACTTTTGAGCAACCAAACCGGCCAATGCCCCTAAAACCGCACTGAACCCAAACATAAAAAAAGTAAATTTACATAACCATCAGGTCGAGCTTTTTTTGGCCCCGTTTCCAATTCCGCCACTAGCCAATAAATCCCCGTCATATAACCATAGTCCAACCTCCTGCTTGTACAAGTTAGGTAGCCCTCCCAGGATTTTTAATTGTACGCACCTGCTACCCTTCCGTCACCGAATCTCTTGGACAGAGCGTCGTTTTCAACTATAAACGCGTGAGTCATGTCCGATCTTTGCTTGTAACCTTAAGCGCGGACTTGACTTGTCCTGGCGTCCTGTGATGTTCCCAATCGCCTGAGAATAGCTCCACAGCCGGGGCAGCTTTAGTCTGTTACGCTAAGAATACATTAAAAACAGCTTCCACCCCAAAAAGAAACCCAAACGCTCCCTTCCCCCGTAAAACGCCCGAGGAAGTGATGGCGTGAGGGAAGCGCGTTATCTAATCTCGAAAAAACGAAACCGATCTTACTTTTTTCCGTAGCCATACCCTGAAAGGAAGTATAACACCTTTGGAGCATCTCTCCAAATCCTCTTCTCACGTGTATGTCTTCCAAGAGATCTCAAGCACGCTGTTAGAGAGAGGCCCCCCTTCCCCCTCCCAACTCTTTCGGATCGTCCAGATTACTGACAGTTCTTGGACTGGTCTGGCTTCATCCGTTTTCCCTAAATACAAGAAAGCCATACTTGTGTTTACAGTTGGGATGAAAAGGGAGCAGTTGTGCAGCTTTGGCTTAAAAGGCAACGTTAAATAACAACCCCTCAAAGTTTTGCTGTTGGATTTCTAAGATTGTCAACTGCCACCACACACAAAAGCCCCTTAAATCCTCTCAGGTCCCGATTAAAACACGGCTAAATCCTTCGCCAACAGCTGCACGGGACGCAAATGCTGCCTGTTCATCCCTCCCCGTCCCCTTCGACAGGGATAGAGGAGAACTACTTGGGGCTCGGGTATAGCACGGCACCGATACGACCCGACCCGGCGTCTCCAGGCCGGTCGCCTGGAACTACCAAGTTCTTCCCATCCACTCGCTCAGGCCTATGCTGCCCCTTCTTCCCCAACAGCACCAACTCAGAATGCCCCAAACATGAAGATAAAAGGCACGCGTGTAGCACGGCAGCGACTCGACCAGACCCGTCCTGACGCCTCAAGGCCGGTCGCCTTGAACTACCAAGTTCACCGTATACACTCGCTCAGGCCTATTCTACCCCTTCTTTCCCAGCGGCTTCAACCTCAAACCCCCAAAACAGGAAGGTAAAAGGCGCGGGTGCAGCACGGCACCGATTCGACCAGACCCGGCCCTACCCGTCCGGACCCCTCCAGGCCGGTCGCCTTGAACTACCAAGTTCATCGCATACACTCGCTCAGGCATATTCTGTCCCTTCTTCCCGAACAGCATCAACTGAAAAGCCCCAAAACAGGAAGATAAAAGTCACGGGTGCAGCACGGCACCGACTCGACCAGGCCCGACCGGACGCCTCCGGGCCGGTCACCTTGGGCTACCAAGTTCATTGCTTCCACTCGCTCAGGTCTGTTCTGTCCCTTCTTCCCCAAGAGCATCAACCGAAAAGCCCCCAAACAGGAAGATAAAAGTCACGGGTGCAGCACGGCACCGACTCGACCAGGCCCGTCCGGACGCCTCCGGGCCGGTCGCCTTGGGCTACCAAGTTCATCGCTTCCACTCGCTCAGGCCTATTCTGTCCCTTCTTCCCCAAGAGCATCAACCGAAAATCCCCAAAATCGTAAGATAAAAGGCTCGGGTAAAGCACGACACCGACCCGTCCCGAAGACTCCAGGCCGGACCAAGTTCATCGCTTCGACTCGTTCGGGCCTATTGTGCCCCTTCTTCCCCGACAGCCCCAACCCCGAAATCCCAAAACCCCAAAGATCGGTAGATAAAAAAGGGCAAATTTCAGCTGCCATCCGACCTTGACATGATACATCACTGGCAGGTCGCTCACATGTGAAGCGTAACGACAACGACGTAATGGCACTCCACAATAAGCAGCCGAGAACTTGTAACCCTACACAAAACCCCCCTTAAAGCAAAGCGCAATAGAGAGAGAGAGAGAGACAGACAACATAACATGGCTTGCTCTCCCCCCATGGACTGCACTCTAACCGCGGAAGTACCACTGGTCAACTCCATCGGTTTCTGCGGATTTCTTTACGCGCTTCGACCCAGTTCCCTCTCTCCTTGGGGAATTTGTTTACACGAACGGTAAAATCCCTCCATTTGTCCCCCATCCTGTCTTCCTTGTATCCCGGAGACAGTTCTGGCCCACGGTGGTTCCCAGTATAGGGTTTACGCAAACGGGTCGAAGCGCTTTCGAATGTTAGAAATGGAATGCATAAAGGGGATTTTTAGAAAAATTCCAAAGGTCCGACACGCAGAGTGCAGCTCGATAAAGTCCACCGTGTTCAAGGATTTTTCTCTTACAGGCGCAAGCAAATAAGGCGAGAGGAAGCGTAGGCAAAAAAAGAGGCCTTTAGTGACGGGCGAGGAAAAGGAGAGGTATCTTCCGTCCCAAGGTCCGGTAAGGCAACAACAGCCACCTTTCCGCCTTTCCGGGGATCTCTTCCTCTTCCTCTCGCATTCCCTCTTCTGCTCCTTCTCAGGCAGTCCCTTTATCCTCCGCGGACGGCACGCGGAGAGAAAAAGTGGCCATACTTGAAACGAGGCAAAACCTTTTCAATGTCTAATTCGGCAGCCTAGCTATGCTTCCTGACACAGCGTAGTGTGCTTGCTGTCCTTCGGATCAAAATTGCTTTCGTCCGATCCACGCACCCTCTTTCTCACGGAATTCTTCCTCAAATTGACTCCTATCTCGCCCCCGGTTCTTTCTAAAGGTGTACCCGCTCGAATAGGATCCCAACACAAAAAATGAATAAAATAAAGTACAAAAATCCTCCGGAAAACGCTACTTCATATCCTATAGAACCCCTTAACTCTAATAGCATTTCTGCTTTTTATACAGCCTTTATACCCTCCGGCTGGAAATGCTATTGTATAGCCCGTCAACCTTTTATAGTGCCAGACAAGTAAAAAACTTCCGACTCGCCTGTATCAGCTTTTCAGAAAATACATAAAAATAGAAAAAAAAGAAAAAATAGGAAGAAAATTACTGCCCTGCCTTTCTATACTCCTATGGGCCCTAATTTGATCCTACTTGGGAAATTTAGACTCGTAAAACAAAAGTATTGATGCCCCGGGGGGATTTCCACGTTGCAGGGTTACTGTGTTCAGTGCCACATTGTAGGTCAAATTTCTACCGGTACCTAGGACACGATACGACAGAGTCCCGTGGAAGAGCAAAAAGCGGGCGAAGCTATCCAAAGTTTTCGAATACGCGAGCACAGCACGATCGATCTTTGCGCGGTTGGTCTGTTCCTGGAAAAACACTTGAAAGGCATGTTAATTTCACGTGCTAGTTATTGCTGACTATACAGCCGGTCCCCCCGAACTCGTTCACCCTATAAAACTGGAGAAATTAAAAGAGGGGAAGCGCAAGTCTAAACAGTGAAGCGACCCCAAAGTTCTGCAGTTATATTACAGGTCCATTAGATATGCCTTTGACTTGTGGCGTGGTTGCGAAGCATCTTTGTCATGTTTTAGAACCCTACTTTGGCCCCCTCCCACTCAGGGTTTGGAGATGAGGTATCTTGCCGTGTACCCGAATCATCCACGAGGCGCGCGCCATCTTTAGGTACCCGTTTCTTTGTAAGTGTCCCTGGTTCAGGACTGTTTTCATCCCAATCCAGATCAGTAGAATCTCCTACTCCTCGAATTATCCCTAGTTTCTTGCAAAATTCCATGATCTGCTGAAATCGAGCTCTCTATCTATGATTGTGTAAAGGGAGGAAGGTCGCTAAAGAGGTAGAAGGTTCAGGGATCGTAGGGGAATTGGACTACGCAGAGGTTGCATTAATACCCCGAGGAAGAGAGTGAGAGAGAGGGGCAATTTCTGTTAGGTTCTAGAGAGAGATGTGAAAGGAGATATTATTATGGTTTCCGGCAGGGCATGAATGATGGATTGACCTGACCGCGACCCGTTTCCGTATCCAACTCATTCAACAGTGGTCAAGAACCCATCAATGTCCCTATCACGCCACTTTCCTTGACCATTTACAGTACCACGACCGATTGCAGAGAGAAAGAAACCAAAATTAGCTGGCAATTTTAGGTTCAATTCCTTTCCTTTTAACAACTCTTTAACAACCATGATCCACTTTAACGTTTCCCCCAGTATCGAACGCTTAAGCGTCTCTTTGCGCGCGTTTTCACTACTAGGCACGCTACGTAGCGTTTGAATTCCAAAGAAAACCGTTGCCTACATCCCGTCTCTTCGCTCTCGTTTTGCCTACCAGCCACGCTACAGAACGTTTGAATTCGAAAGAAAACCGTTGCCTACATCCCGTCTCTCCGCGCTTGTTTTGCCTACAGCCACGCTGCAGAACGTTCGAATTTGAAAGAAAACCGTTGGCGAACCGTTGCCTACATACCGTCTCTTCGCCCTCGTTTTGCCTACCAGCCACGCTATAGAACGTTTGAATTCGAAAGAAAACCGTTGCGTACATCCCGTCTCTTCGCGCTCGTTTTGCCTACCAGCCACGCTATAGAACGTTTGAATTCGTAAGAAAACCGTTGGGAAACCGTTGCCCGTCGCGTCTCGCTTTGTCTGCCAGCGTCTCTGCGTAGCGTTTGAATTCGAAAGAAAAAACCGTTGAATCGCCACACACAATATACTTTATAAGTGGCACAATGTTTCATTCTGGTTTCTGGGCCGTAATTAAGGTAAGGGAGGCGTTTACATCAGTTTGTCAAGAAAGAAACTGGTGTCCCTTTATCTTCTTAAAGAGGAACCATGAAAGGAGTTCTGCCCAACAAAATTACTTGATAAAACGTCTGGAAACTAAGGAGGTTTCTGAAAAGGAACCTTCGAGAAGGTCGCTGGCTCAACTTTCTATGCTTAATAGGGAAAGAAAAACTTTCATAATCTTGAATAAGTGATCTTTACTTCCTAGCTGTCTTGAGTTTTCTTTGGGACTTTCCCATTGGTCAAACAGTTACACAACGAACCAAGTTTCTCGAAGAGCATACCCAATTTTTTTTCTTTCCTTTTCTGCGATGCCGCAGTGACATTTCACCGAAACAAACACGTCTTTCCTGGCACACCAAAAAATACTAAAATTCCCCAAAAAGGGGTTTCTAAAGGGACTAAACTCTTCTTCTCTCTCCAGAGAGAGTGGAAAGTTTTGGAAAGTTTCAGGCCCCGAACGGATGAAAAGACCCCCCTCTTCTTCCCTCCTGGCGAAGAAGAGGCTGCTGTCATCTTCTTTTCCACTCACAATGTTCATTTATCAGCAAGAGCTGCATAGGCTTTAACTTGAAACTTTTCTGAAAGATTTTCATCTTTTCTACGCCAAAAAATAGTACATTTTCTCCGCCCCCTTTTTCAATGAATACTCCAGTTCTTCTAAATCTGATTTTCGATGTCTTGAAAATTTTCTACCCATAAAAAATGTTAAGTCCCCTAAAGCTTTATCCCCCTGACGTGTTCAACTTTGCTGGGGGTAACACAATACCGCAATAGCGAAGGAAGGTTTGCTTGGATCTCATCAGAGAGCCCTACGGCGTGCTGTTCATTTGGCAAGGGGCCAACTTTGGGGAACCCTCCCCCGTGCCTCCAGGGCATGTGCCCCCTTTCCCCGGGCGCTCATCCCTAAAGCCCCTGCAGGCACGGTAGCTTTCGACCCTAAATTTCCTCTTTTTTTGCTTTAAAATAGTAAAAAAAAAATCATTCCATCAGCCTTTATCTTTTGTATTAAAAAAAACGACGCTGCAATAAAAACACATCAGCTAACCCCGGTTTTTTGTGTCCCTTTAAAGCTGAAAGAAGCTCTAATACGTTATCGCCAAAACAGAAGTAGAGGGCGTCCTTGGTTGATTTTCCCCTTCTAATAACTCATTACTTTTGGTCTCAACCTGCGACTGATTTAACCAAACCTCAAACGTTCAAGTTTTTTTCTTTCCCTCCGAAACGAGGCTCGTTAGTAATTTCTAGAGGAGAAAAATCAATTCTGAACCAAGGATCATTTCCTGGTTTCGGGCTAAAAATAGCAAAAAATCCAGAATCTTAACTGATGAAAATTGGAAAAAAAATCCAGTTTCCCAACAGAAAGTTTCAAAAGATTTCCTAAATTCCTCAAAGCGACAATTTTCCTTCATTTATTTTCCACGGTTTTAGTGTCAAAATGGGTATTAAAAAAACAACAACAACAGAATATTAACTGATGAAAATTTCTTAAGAAGTTTCAAGATTTCTTAAATTCTCAAAACAACCATTTTCTTTACTTTCTTTTCGTGTTTTTTGCCTTCAAAATGGGGTAAAAAAAATCCAGAATATTAACTGATGAAAAATTTCTTAAGAAATATCCATTTCCTGCCAAGAAGTTTCAAGCTTTCTTAAATTCTCAAAACAAAAATTTACTTTAGTTTCTTTTCGTGTTTTTTGTATTCAAAATGGGGTAAAAAAATCCAGAATATTAACTGATGAAAAATTTCTTAAGAAATATCCATTTCCTGCCAAGAAGTTTCAAGTTTTCTTAAATTCTAAAAACAACAATTTTTTTAGTTTCTTTTCGTGTTTTTTGTATTCAAAATGGGGTAAAGAAAAAATCCAGAATATTAACTGCTGAAAATTTCTCGGCCAAAAAAATTCAAGATTTCCTACGTTGCTTATTTATTTTTCTTGTATCTTTCATTAAATGAGGTTTTAAAATCCCGAGTTCCCAAGAAAGTGCTCGCAATCAAAGCACCAACGCATAAACCCCTATTCGAAATAAACAAAAAAAAAAATTGGAAAAGAACGAAAAAATAAATAGAACACAGATGGTTAAGCAGAGGTTCGGCTGCTTTTCGCCTTAGTTTTAAACGATACCGAGTCGAAAAAAAGGGGAACGAATTAAGTTGGTTCCAACTCCCCTCTTTGTCTTTCCACTTGCCCCCCTTGCCCCTCCGTCACGCCAAAAGAAATTCCGAGACACTGCAAGTTAACCCGCCAGGAACCCCAACAAAAAAAATGATTCTGCGTCACGAAACAGCCGAAGAAAAAAAAGAAGAAAATCCCGTTTCTGCCTTTACATTTCTTTCTACGGTGAAGAAGAAATTTGGGCCTGCTGGCAATCCTTAAAATGGAATGTTCCCTGCGAGAAGCCAGATGAGGTCAGAGGTTCAAGTATTGGGCAGATCAAGTTGGCACGGAATAAGAAGAAAGAAATGGCCTACTTTCGTTCGTAACCCATTTTTTTCTATTTCTTATTCTTATTGTGGGTCAAACCTTAGCCAATCTGCCAACACGAGCAATTTTCAGGGGAGAAACCGAACAATTAAGCGAGCGGGGGGGCCCAAACAAGGCTAATTAATGTTCCAGACGCTGGCCAGTAACTGTACTGGTACCTTGATGGGGGGTGAGGACTCTCTTAAAAGAGGAAGAGGGAAGCAGGTCGTCTGAGTTAATTTCTCTGCAAAATTACGATTGGCCAACAGCACCTCTTATTGCTGTGCTGTTTGCTGTATTGCTGCAGAGGCGATCTGTCAGGGGCTCTTAAGGAGTCTTGAAGAGAATGACCAGTTATATAGGCGTCCTTTCCTTCGCTCCTTTACCACTCTGTGATAAAACAGTGGGCGAGAACGAGAAAAAAAGGATTCTTGCTGACATTTAAGGGCTCAACGGATCGTTGCCAATTAATTAAGGAGGCGGTACAGATGGGTCGAATGGGGAAGGTCCAACAGTCGTTGCTTTCTTACATCTTCAGGTCGTCTTCACACGACAGGAAGACCTTTCGGATACTTTTCTGCTCTATACGATACTCATCTGCCAATCCATTTCTTCCTTTTAATGCCAACTGATGACCACCATGACTAACCACCTCGGAAACAGATAGATCTCCGCCTCTTTTTGCTTTTTCTCCTGGAGAATAAGGAAAGAGAGAGCGCGAAGCTGATGATGCGGCGATAAAAAGCTCATCATTAAGACACTGGTCAATCAGGAGACAAAGACTCGTTAGCAAGGAACCGAACGTGCCCTCAGGGCAACAAGAAACCGTACTTTCATTGGCCTAATTCCTAACGCTGGTAGTTGTTAAGAAATGGGCTATTTCTTAACTTAAACTTCTGTTCTTCTTAAACTGATCTCTTTTGGAAAACTATTCAAATCGTAGTGAAATCTAGAAAAATAGGAAAGAATTATTCAGTAAGGAATTGGAAAGCAGATTTACCTTATTAGTCATAAAGCGTGATATTAGGAGTGTTCAGGATTTTTTTCAAGTTTTTAAGGCCAACGGTTCTTTGTGTTTAAACGAACTGGGCACGTTTCTCCCGCGCTCTGTAAGTCACGTGATCGCACCATAGCGTCCCCACGCCACTCGTAATTCCGTCGTCCTGTATTCAAGCTGCAAGCGGTGCATGTTTATTCCCCGTATTTGAATAAATTTGGTGTTTAAAAGTGACAGTTCATGTGATAAAAACGTGGCCAAAAGACAGCCAACAGAATACTTTACCACTGTAAAAAGTCTGGAAGCGAATAGTGTTAAACTTAAATAGTTTTGGACGCTTTTTAAAGGTTTTTTTCAGTTCAAAACTTGTGCGTGTCAAAAACGTTCACAATCACAACCATTCCAGGAATTTAACACAAACACTACTTTGTTTTACACTAACACTAATTGTTACCAACACTACTAAACAATCAAAGTTATAGTTCACTTGGAAATAAATCAGGAACAGCACTTGCTTTAAGTGAGAAACATGTCCCACGCACCCTTGCTTCTACGCTGCATGGCAGGCGAAACGTAGCCATATCGTTGACAGGCTGACGTCACGAGATCACGTGCTCCTATGCGCCAATAGGGAAATTCCTTTATTAAATATAGTGTTAATTTGGTTAATTCCATAACTTTCTTCTAAAACATCATAGGAAACAGAGAATAGTATCAATAGAAACTAGATTTTCACTACTACTACACATTCTTTTGTTTCATTCCCAAATATCTTACCATCTAAAAAAAACAAAAAAAGAATAATGCCCTGTACATCTGTTTTTATTAATAATAATGAGAAATTCTTGGAAAATTTCAAGTAAGGATTGGTAATATTACTTCCACGTTCAACTGATATTTTTTTCTGATTTTACCCTAATTGCATCGCAATGTGTTGCCTATGTTAACTGTTTTTATCGCAATCGAATCTGCAATCAGGGCCACCACGTCTTTTGTGCTACAGGAAAAACGTCATTACATTATATGGGGAAGATTACCTTCGCTTTAGCCCCCACATTTCACCCTTGACCTTCTCTCTTCTTCCCTTGTTCCTGTTTTGTTTTTTTATTGTTCTACACCCCCTCCATTTTTTAAAAAGAACGCTTGTATTCTTCCCCCCCCTCCCCTTATTGCTGAAGAAATATCACCAAACCGAAAGCGTTCTTTCTCCTTGGCTAAGAAATGAGGGTAACGTTTCCTGCTTGGCAAAGGGAAATGAACCTGCTTTATATGCAAATATGTCCCTTTCGCTCGTTTCGTATATCTCCTCCCAGCATCTCTCTATATGGGGGTGAGAACGAAAATGTGAAGCTACCCAAACAAAAAGAGATGCTTTTAGGGTTGTTTTTTTTTCGCGTATAAGTTTCATTACAAAAAGTTTCACATCTGTTCTCAGATTTCTGCAATAGATAGCCTTTTAACACCTCGGAAATCTTTACTGTCTTCCGCTATTACATCCTACACATTTCACAGTGTTTACCTTAATGAGGTTGGGAGTACCTCAACGCCTTCCTAAAAAAAAGAGAAGAAAGCAGTTTGGGCACTTTTCCCATGAAGAAAAATAAAAAAAAGGACAAAAAACAGGCGTTTTTTCGTTCTTTTTTGCCAAATATTACACCAAGCACGTTACACACGCGAAAGCGTAGACAAGCGAAGACTTTATGGTCCAGGGAAGATCAATAGTTACCACCACAGAGGGACACTACAAGTTGTCGTTAAGCACGTGGTTGGGGTAGATGAAGCACTCGCTAGGTTGTCAGTTTTTTTTATTTTATTTTTTATCGAAGTTAAAAGCTTACGCGGTTGGTCAGGAAAGGTTCAATGCAGGTATACAGCATAAGCAATATACATATATAGACCGAGGGGCCCTTCTTTCACATCAATATGTTCAATGTTACTATCGTATTTCAAGCGCGAATTGATTTGGTATGGGAGTGACAGGCCAAAGGTCACTCAGAATAAAGGCTTTTCTTTGTTCACTGAGAACAAAAACCTAGAACATTAGACAGAAGTACTGAAAATGATAAGAAATGGAGAATTACACTAGAACTGTTCCATTAGAAAATGGAAAACAACAAGATTTAGAACTTTACTCATGGCTTTTTCCTTTAAACTTTCGATAACCTTCCTAATTTAGAAATGGGTAAACCTTCCCTTCCTAATTCCTAAACCTTCCGTAAGGAAATGAACTCTAAAATTCCCAAGCGTTTTACACTGGTTGAGGACATGCTTTTAGTTCAAATTTCACGCTCGTTTAACGGTTATTGTAACGGTTCATAGTTACGGCGTTCGGCAAATCCTCAACCATGAATATTTCCAACACTGTCGCTTGTTCTCACCTATTAGCGTGGGACTCTTTTGCCTTTTATTGTCTTTACAAATGGGTTTACAGTTTTTCTAACTTTCATTTGAACAGTCAAATAGTAATTTTCAAGCACTTTGTCGCCCGGCCCTGTCTTTACGGGGGATACGTATACTTGTCCGCTTAGTTCAAATTGCGCGCTCGTTTAACGGTTTTCCGCAGAGGCGTAATTTTCATAGTTGCGGCCACGTTGAACCACAGTTTTGAGTCAGCAACAATGAAATATAACCAACGGATTTCTCTTTAGGACCTTGGACACTCTTCTATTGTTTTTAAAAAAAAAACAGTTTACTTCCAATGTTCCAACTTTAGTTTGAAAGTAAAACCTGGCGGTCAAATCACCAAGCCTCCAAGTTTAAATTCAAATCTCGCGCGCTTTTAGGCTTCGTAAGGCATTTTCAAAGCCGCGTCGCTCCTGAAACCATCAACAATGAAATATAACCAACGGATTGGATTCTCGTTATGGGTCTTTAATCGCCTTGTCAGGCCATCATTGGATCTAGTAGCACTAATGTTAGGGTACCAGAATATGATACTAATAATAAAAAATAAGTAATGGGCGATGGTACACACCTGACAGCACAAAAGCCACCGCAACGACATTTGGCGCTGATCACTTGTCACCTTGTCAAAGCAAAAAAAAAGTTACATATTTATGAGCTCACCCCCCCAAAAAGGTATCCTGCAGTGGCTACTTAACCTTTAGCATTGCCTTTGGCAGCCATCACACTTTTTATCTCTGCCCTTTGTAGCTTTCCTAACTCCTAGCTATCTGTCCCTTTCTGACGCTAGGTTTCCGCCACTTTCTTTAACCCGCCACGTGGTTTGGCCTCGCAGCGTTCCTCAACCGCCCTACCTCACCCTCCCTCTCCAGCGCTACCCGATTTTCCCGATTTGAAACCTGAAGCAATAGCTTGAGGATAGAGGTTAAAAACTACCGAATTTCCACCTTTTTGCTCCTGTTGCAGCAATGCAAAGTCCTTGTTACTGCCAACTTTGATGCAGACATAGACAGTCAGGTATTTCTGCATGTACCCCATGGTTTAACGTGAAACAATAGCTGCATTCGATTAGCTTTCTAGCACAGGGCTGTACCAGCATCTCCTTGATCCATAATATGACCAAGGCCAGCTGAGCAGGGCAATTTCTAACGTGCCCAAGTAGCTGACGACGTCTTGGGGATCTTAAAAGGAGAAAGGGTGGGTTGGGTAACGGGGGGTTTGGTTTTGTATAGGACAAGGACATTGCTGCGTGACTGGCTGAAAGGCTTTTTGCAGCGGTCTTAAGGGAGGGAGGACTTTAGGAGGATTGTGTCCTATCGCTTCTCTTATAAGATATAAACCCATCTGAAATTGTCAACTCTTTCGATAAGGCAAACAAAGAAATAGGAAGAAAAAGAAACTTCTGTCGAGCTCAGATTTTTTATTTCCCGCAAGTTCCTCTTCAGAACACTCAGCCTATTAATATCCAATCTGTGGGGATGCCACTTTTGGGTCAGAATGGCTGAGAATTTCATGGTTCGATTACTGGATCCAGAGATTATTTCAGCTGTTGCAGAAATACTGCAGTTCCCATTTCTCCAAGCTTTGGATTTGAAGGGAATTTGACACAAAGCCTTGGCAAGATCTTAGATAGGAAATTCGAAATGTAAATGCTGATTTAACTGGTATTAAACATACATGAATAGAAATTACGGCGAAATGAAGTACATTTCCGCAGAAATATTTCTGCGGGGAGTTCATTTTTCTTGGAAATATACTCAGAACTTGGATATAAAAGATCTTAAAATTAAAACAAAAATCTGAAACTGGATGGAGGGATTTTCTGCAGAAATATTTATGTTTGAAGATATTTTTCTTTAAATCTATTGAAGTTCTATTCAATTCAATTCAATTCTCATGAAAACGCAGAAATATAAGCTTTTTAACTTGACTTCCGATATTACTTTGCGTTCCTAAGTCTTACCCATGGGGAATATCGGGCAATTACGGCTGCAGAAATATTTCTTTCTATGTCTTCTTCAACAAATCGTTAAATTCTAGAGTACTTTGCCATTTTCTCTTCAAACTTAAAGTAAAATCCATGTTTCGACCCCCGAATGAATTGAATTTGGGAAGAAGCTTGTAGAAGAAAGCAAGTCTTTGGCAGAAATATTTCTTTAATCTGTAATTCGATTTGAAAAACTGATCCCGCAAAGCCTCGCAAAATCCAAATTTCAATAGAAAATCGATATCGTTTTCGATGCTATTAGCCTTCTAAATCCCTTTTGAAAATCCGATACTGTGACCATAACTGCCGCAGGAATTCTTATAACTGCCCTTAAACTCCACCCAAAAAAATTTCTTAAAAAAAGATTCGCAAGCTTTCCCATAGAACTAACAAAGAAATTTAGTGACAATGGATGAATTTACGTAGAAATAAGCAGAAATTCGCAGACATACTTCAGAAATGAGTAGAATTACTAGGAATTAGCCGAAATAATGTAGAAATTCTAAGATATAATAAAAAGTTACCTTAAATAAATAAAAAAAAATTTCTTAAAAACGATCCGCAAGATTTCCAATAGAATTAACACAGAAATTTAGTGACAATGGATTAATTTACGTAGAAATAAGCAGAAATTCGCAGACATTACTTCAGAAATTACTAGAATTACTAATAATTAGCCAAAACAATGTAGAAATTCTAAGATATAATTAAAAATTACCTTAAATAAATAAAAATAATTCTTATAAACGATCCGCAAGCTTTCCCATAGAATTAACAAAGAAATTTAGTGACAGTGGATGAATTTACGTTGAAATAAGCAGAAATTCGCAGACATTACTTCAGAAATTAGTAGAATTACCAATAGTTAGCCGAAATAATGTAGAAATTCTAAGATATAACTAAAAATTACCTTAAATACATAAAAAAATACAAGAAAATTCGTTCAGAGTTCAAACTGACCAACTTTATTTCTTCTATTTTTTTTTATTTCTGTGTCTTAAAAGAAAACAAGGGGACATGAGATTTGCTGCCCAGATAATGTTTCTTAGCAGCTCTAAAGCGCCATTTGGTTTTCTTTTCCTTCTTTCACTCCGACTCGGGCTTCTGAAACAGTCAGCAGCACTGAAGGGGAAAAGAGACCTACGAGGCGGTGTACACGCCTTGTTGGCTCTGTCCTTTGATCTCCAGTCAAGCCTGTGTCTGTCTCTAATGAGGCTTCTGTGCTGTCAGAACATGAACCACAGTGGGGAAAAAAGTCCGTCCACTGCCTTGCTTTCTCTGTGTGTCTGTGTGTCGTCCTCGCTCTCCTCCTCTTTTCGGAAAAAGCCACGCCACACGACACTTGATGTAGCTACAAACCCAACAGTGGCAAAGAGAGAGAGCCGGACCCAATGTACTAGCCGATGTCTTTCTTCCAAATCCCAACGTTTTCCCAGAACGCGCGGGGGTTAAAAAGTCCCCTGCCTCTTCGTCACACTCACACACAAAAGATATAGAAGACTCGTCTCCCTGAGTACCCCGCTGAGCTAATTTTAAAGTTTGGTCATGTAGCAAAAGCCTTTTTCTGCTACATCAGCCATTTTCGTGTTGAGTCTTCCCCAGCAGTGTGCCGTGTCAAACTCGACGCGACTCCTCGAGCGTTAAGGGACATTTCTTTGCGCTTTTCTTCCACAACCCAAACGTGCCAAGCATTTCCGGATGTTACCCCCCTCACCCTCCGCAGAAATTTCTTTTGCGCAATGGGAAATATATCGTCCTCTTGCATTCTTCCAGTCTTTCACGAATCCGAGAGTCCTTGGTTGTTGGTTGTGGGTTGGAAGCATCCCACCCCTTGTCGTTTTTAGAAATAGTCTCCCGGACATACTAACAGACAAAGCTTAGGGAAGATAGATACAATAGGAAGAGAGCCCTAGTACATTACTTCGAACCCCAAAAACTGAAAGAACTGTGAAGCTCCGAATCATCCCAGTTCACCCCTTGTCGTTTTAGAAATAGCCCCCGGGCATACTAACATATAAGGCTTACGGAAGATAGATACAATAGGAAGAGAGCCGTCATACATTACTTCGAACCCCCCAAAACTGTAGGAACTGGAAACTTTGGATCCTGGGGAAGATAGTTACAGTAGGAAGAGAGCCCGAGTACATTACTTCGAACCCCAATTGAAACCCCCAAAAACTGAAAGAACTGTGAAGCTTCGAATCATTCAAGTTCACCCCCTTGTCGTTTTAGAAATAGCCCCCGGGTATACTAGCATACAAGGCTTACGGAAGATAGATACAATACAAAGAGAGCCTTAGTACATTACTTCGAACCCCAATTGAACCCCCCAAAAACTGTAATTTGGATCATCCCAGTCCAAACCTTTGTCGTTTTGGAAATAGCCCCGGGCGTACTAACATACAAGGCTTACGGCAGATAGATACAATAGGAGGAGAGCCGTAATACATTACTTTGAACCCCCCAAAACTGTAGGAACTGAGAACTTTGTATCCTAGGGAAGATAGATACAGTAGGAAGAGAGCCCTAGTACATTACTTCGAACCCCAATTGAACCCCCAAAAACCGAAAGACCTGTGAAGCTTCGAATCATCCAAGTTCACATCCTTGTCGTTTTAGAAATAGCCCCGGGCATACTAACGTACAAGGCTTACGGAAGATAGGTACAATAGGAGTAGAGCCGTAATACATTACTTCGAACACCAATTAAACCCCCGAGAACTGAAAGAACTGGAAGCTTTGGATCATCCCAGTCCACCACCTGATAGCCCCCGGGCAGACTAACATATAAGGCTTACGGAAGATAGATACAATATAGATAGATACTTCGAAGTCAATACATTACTTTGTACCCCAGTTAAACCCCCGAAAACTGAAAGAACTGGAAGCTTTGGATCATCCCAGCCCACCACTTTGTCTTTTTTAAAAATAGTCCCAGAACATAATAGTATACAAAGTTTGAGGAAGTTAGATACAATAGGAGCCTTGGTACCCGTACTTGGAACCCCAATTGAACCCCCCAAAGTTTAAGAACTGGAAGCTGGGGCCATTTGGGGTGATGTCAGTGACGTCAGGCATCTGTAACTCGTAACTCTTTGGAGGACTTTTTCTTTGGTTGGACTTCCTTCTCGGTTTTACGGCCTTGAACTTCCGCACAGCGCGGTCGCATTTGCGATGAAAAGAATCAGCGTCGTTTGGCCTCCGCTTCCACTCGCAACGTATCCCCATTCCTTTCCTCCTTTTGCCTTAGAGCGTCTTCTAACAAACCACTTGGTCTTCCTTAACATCCCTCCTGGCTCTTTTCGCTTTTCCCTTGTAAAAGAGGACATAAGAGTTGTATCTATACACACACAAACATGAACAACACATACAACATGACTCCTCTTCTTCCTCCTCCGGTTTGGACTGAACAAAAAGTGGATGGGCGGCCATTTCGAGGTTTGAGAAACCCTAAAAACTTGCGGCTGAAGGAAAAAAGGGGGGATTCCGGGCGAATTGACGATGGAATGATGGCCTGACCCATCTTCGTTGAAAAACATTAAACAAAAACGCAGAAATAGCCGCCAGCTTCCGATGCTGGCCAATACTGAGCCGTTGACAAAAGAAATGTGCGGTACATCGGGACGAAGAGGGTGAAATCGAGTTTGGGGGGACTCTATGGGTTAGTGAGGCCGACCCTAAAACGCTTCTAACCCCCATTTCTAACCATTCTAGTCCACTAACTGAGTGAAGGACACGACAAAGTGGAGAAAGAGGGTGAATTTCTGTATTTCTGTTGATTTCTGGCGGACCCCCTTTTACCCTAAAAGTGTCTAGAGGGATCAAACGTTACGATTCTGGGTAGGGAAAGGAAGAGGGAGGGTGCCTTCTTGCTTAAAAGAAGCAGGATTCGTTGGAAGGGAGAGAGAAATGAAGAAATGTCGAAATTTCCGCAGTAATATTTCTGGAAAGGGATGAAAAAGAGTATCAGAAACTCATCGAGAGCCGTGACCCAATAAAACGGACCATGACCCATCATGTTAGGTCATTTTCCTTTTCTTTTTTTGGAAGCTTTAGTGTTTTTCTTTTCCACCACTAGGAAATGGTGGAATTGGGAAATTTCTGCGTTGGTAGAAATCTTGGGTCAGGAAACTTCTTCCCGTTAAAGACGCAGGAGCATATCTACTTGACGTGATATAAAGGATCATTAATACATGTCGTACAATTTGGAAGTGAGCCCAAATGTAGTTCAAGTTGTGAAGGAAGGAGAAACGCAGCAATTTCTGCCGTAAGAAGAAAGATGTAAACGTAGTAAACGGTAATGGACTTCCTCTCCACGCGACTTTTGGGGGAGTGAAGTTTTACCGTGTTCAGCTGGTACCACCCCCACTCTTTAAGGGTGTCCAGGATGCAAAAGCCAGGCAGCCACACTAAGAGCTGTTTGTTTACGCTTGCAGCGTCTTCTTGTTCGGCAGTAATGGACGCAAGAGTTCTTAGGATCGCGTCATGATGGATGAACCTTCAACCGCAACTCTGACTGAGCCAGTTCTGCGTGAGACCTGAGGAATTTTAGGGACAAATGTCGGTGTAACAACTGATTTCCACACTTGTCAGTCAAAAGGGGCCCACAATGCCCAGCAGAATGGATGGAAGTGGCAGAAATAGGTCTGTTTATGTCAGAATAGGGAAATTTATGCCTCTCTAAGGTATCTTGTGAAGTTGGTAACAGGTTACTTTGATCGATCTTGGGGTTTTTCTTCGAAGTGCTTTTTCCAACCTTGGGCGCGACGCAGAAATGTTGATTTTTTCTAAGAAAAATTTTAGAAATATTTCTGAGTAGTAAAACATGAAGAATTGTGGAAGAACTCGCCAGGTCTCTTAAAATTTCCAGTTTTCGAGTTTCTAAAGTCGGTAGAAGATATTTTAAGGAACGGAAAAAAATATGAAAAAATTTATGGCTGCAGAAATATTTCTGCTTTAACGCTTTACATTTCTGAAGAGCTGCAGGTACCTGCGAATCCCTTGAAGCGTCAAATCTCTGGGTTTTCTTTGGAAGAATGCTTAGATTTCAGATTCTGGTATGGAAAGATCTTCCATTAAAGCAATAGCAGCGACATTTCTGCGACCATTTCTGTTTAGAAAGCGTACTTGAAACAAAAGGATTCCGAGGGAAAGTAACAAAGCATGTTCTGGCTTGTTTTGCTCCCAGAATTACTAAACATAGCAAAAACAGAAAGAAATATCGCTTAAACCGTCCGGAATTTCTAAAAAATCTGCAGAAATGACTCCCAATCTTTCCTCTTTCGCGCATTTACTAATGTGCTGCAGGAACTCGCGACGATCTCAAATCAGACCTGCAGTAATACGTCTTTTTATCGAACAGAAATCTTTTTACCAAACTCCTGATTTCATCAAAGTACTTCCACAAGCTGTACTTCCCTAGTAACAGAATACATATTTAAAGTATTACTTCGGCATTTCTGCAGAACTGAACTAATATTTCTGCAAAATTTCCAATGGGGTCTAAAATTAAACTCGTAAATTGAACCCATGCGCTTAATTACTGCATTTCCCTTTCAAGCGAACAATTAACTTTCCTTAACGTTTTGAAGTAGGCAATTGCCCCAACTTCGCTATTTCTGCCCAGGACCTCTGTCACCTCCCGATACCAAAAAGGCAATATTTCTAAAAAATGATTCTGTAAAAATAGAAAAAAAATTCCTAAAATTGCCATTTCAAAATCGGTCCAAAAATTGCAAGGGCAATTTAAGCGAAGATTTTTACAGATCTTGGGCGATTTCTGAGTAGTTTTCAAAAGCTTTTAAGTGAAGCGAAGTATCTTCGGTTACATGCAGTCGCAGGAAGTTATTAGCTACAGATACCATGGCCCCAGAAGTAGCAGTAAATCCTCCCAAAACAGTGGCCACCAAGAGTCGTGTCATTAATTCATAAAGCGGAACTTCACTAGCAAAGTGGGGAAGGAGCAGAGAGAGAGTTGGCTGCGTCCAAAAACTCCCAACACAACATGGGCTCCTCGCCAAACCTCCCCTTCACTCCATACACACTTGAAACCCCGCCCTTCCACCCTAAGAAAAAAAAACCTCCCGAAAAGGCAGTGTAGCAGTAAGAAGAGATAGCAGACACGGAACTGCAAAACTGCAGTTCCAGTTTCCGGACACTATATATAAATATACTCCTTGGCGGCAGAATTTCCTTTGGGCTCTCTTAAGTACTGGCACTAAAAACCTTTACATTGTTTCCCCGCCTTTTTTATTCGGAGATACATAGTCACCAGCAAACGTGACCGTCTATCTTCGTACTGTACTTGACCTATCTGATTTTGTGAAATTTAGGAATGTACATGTACGTTAACATGTACGTAAGAGGTACGCCGAAAAACTGAACATATGTACACGACCAAGTGTCTATGCACAATTGAAAGGTCAATTTGTAACGCAATGTAATGTACAGACAGTACGTTGCACGGAGCTTGAATGTACAAGTTGGTTGAGATGTACATCCAAATGTACATATACAGTCAAATGCACTTGTGTAACTAGAGTGTGACAGTGCAAAAAGGAGGACATTTGTAGTGTATTGTAATTACACAGTTTAACGTACTGTAGTATTAGCAAAGAAGGCCGAAGTACAGCTATACATTGAGTGTAAATGATAACAGAATCTACAGTACGCATGTACGTTTCTAACCAACAAGTAGTAATAATCAAACAAATCGAAATAATCAAGTAATCCAAAAATAGTAGCAATCAAACCGTACAGAAACCGTACCTGAACAGCAATACGTACCTGTGCAGTCACTAGTACATGGGCACGCATCAACTCATGTCCATGTACAACCAAATCTTCCTTGGCCACCAAAATCTACGTCTGCAGCTGCAATCAAATTGAAAAGCATGTACTGTACATCAATAAATACGTGTACAACGCATGTACATGTACACCGTTTCCCACCTACCTCCATTACAATTTTAAGCAGAATTAGAAGCTTATAAGCACATATTTTACTTCCAAGTATATCAATAAGTACGTGTCTGGCACATGTACCCCGTTTCCAGCTACATTTAGTTACAATTGTACGTATATGTACGTCAGTAAGTACATGTAAAACTCACATACATGTACATAAGATAGGCAGAGAATGGAGTGGTAAAGGAACCGCCTCGTTTTCCAGCTACATTTAGCTACAATTGTACGTGTACTATACGTACATGTACGTCAGTACGTACATGTACAACCCCACGTACATGCACATAAAAAAGGCAGAGAATAGAGTGGTAAAGGAACAATTACATTAAAAGCACACTTTGGAGGATCGACATTTAGATACTCATTTGCACTCATTACACGCCCCAGTAACGCGTTATTAAATCTTGGGTGATTACGCGACGGACTTCGTTTTATGTGCCATGAGAAGGGAGGGGAGTACGTGCTCTGTGAACTTGATATGCACACACACCTAGAATGATAGACTCCTGCGCCTCTTTTGACTGAAGTAGCGAGCGATAGTGTATAGAGGGTAAACTGACGAGAGAGGGAAGTACGAATAAGAGGGTGGGGGGGGGCTATGATGAGTACTCTCTCCACGTTCGCTATACATGCGACACCTTTTAACTATGGGTGTTACAGCCCATTTCGTGCTATCAGTTAGGCCCCCTCGTGGAGAAAGAAAAACGAACGTATGCATTCTTAGAGGCGATCATAAAAAATTTAACTGAACCCCCCTCTTATTCTTCCCGTAAAAAAAAAGAAAAGAATCCCTAGGGAAACCCAGCTGCCTTAAGGTCTTATAGCCAAAGATCTATAGCGATTATTTATATTTTATTTATTTATTTTAAACAGTCCTCTATCGAAGTTTATTTAAAAAATTACAATAAGAGTAGTGGTGCCCTCTAGGGACAGAGAAAAAAATAACAACGGATATTGGCGGATGGTTATCCAAACACAATCTTTGCTACGGCCATGTACGTGAAACTCGATAACTTTTTCCCGAGTTTTGTGTGTCTATGTGTGTGTGCACGGAATTCAGGTCCCGTACACGCTACGCTGGAGTTGGCGTCTATATAAATCCCTTTTTTTTGTCGAAGGAAAAGCGTGGTCGAGGAGTTATACAAACATGGGCGAAGGGAACCCAAAAAGAAATGAAAGAAAAAAATGGTAAAGGGGAGGCAAAGAGTTCCTTCGCTCACTTTCTTCGTTTCCTTTCCGCGTTACAGAAAGATAAGGAAAGAATCTAGTTTCTAAGAAAAAAAGCACCACGCATTTCATGTCTGTAGGATTTTTATTAAAGTGGAATAAAATATTGATGTTAGGAGAAAAAAAATCCCAACAAATATTTATTAAACGCAGTGATATTAAAGCCCAGTCGTGCTTAAATATAAAGTTTGGGAAGTCCTTAGTTCCGCAGAAAAGTTAGGTTAAAGTTGGAAGCTTAGCCTGAGGGAAGGGTCTTCGCAGCTCGCAGTTGTAGTGAAGTTTTTTCAAGTTTTTTTTACTTTAAAAATCCTAAATAAATACGTTAAGTAGCTTTAAAGGTCACATAATTAATTAGTACTTCAATAGATATACTCGCGTAGTATTTAAAGTCTGTTTTCCTAGAAAGTAATTTTAATAATTATAATTTTAATAATTATTAACAAGTATAGTACTTGCACTGCAGGCTTCCGGGAAATTTCTCTTTCTGCATATCACTTACAGTTTCCAGTAACTGCAATGCAGACAGTTGGGTTTCAAGTTTTGGTTGTTCTAGGAAGCTCAAAATCAGTCTCTCTCGCTTCCTTTGACTCTATATCTAAACTTTGTTCGAAGTCAGTCCACATGCATTGCACATCTCCAGGGAAATATTCTTGAGAACGAAATTTATGACGCGTTCGGTACATATGGCGGGGTGCAGACGAGCAACAACGACTGAACTAAAACAAAAATTTAGAATTATCCCCCCCCCCCCCGAAAAAAATGCCTTGACATGTAATAGAAGACAATTGCTTTTGCAGGCTTTCCAGCGATCGATTAAGTAATAAACAAGCCAAGTTTAACTAACTTCCCGAATGTAATGGAACTCCTACTCGTCAGAAACTGTAAACGAAATGAAGAAAAATGTTTAAAAAAAAATCTAAAAATACAAAAATGAAAAGAGAAAAAGAAACACAAAGGGGACGGACGTAAAGCACAGGGATCTGGATGTTTTGCATAAACAGCAGCAGGCTGAAGCTGCTGCAGCAGCAAGAGAGGAATATAGACGCGAAGAGGTCATTGTCTAAAGACCTCATGAAACTTTCATGGACTTAACTTGCAAGCCAAATAACAACTATCACCCCGCTCGGGGCACAAAAAGAAAAAAAAATGGTTCCAAAACACGCTGCCATTTTTGTATTTTTTTTTATCAGTCTGAACATGAGATCGCTTCCTTCTCCATTCCCTGCATCTCCTTCGCCGTCTTAAAAAGGAGAAAAGGCCTCCTTCTATAAGGAGAGATATGTAAACTGAGAGTCGGAAGTCGGAGCAAGTGTCCAAGAACACGAACCAGAACCTCAGAGGTTGCAACCAACCCCCTTTGGCCCCAAAAGTCTCGAGTCCCAGAATAACCTTCCTTCTTAAACCCCCATACAAAGTGCAGGGGTTTGGGCTTTCGCCCTATCCCCAAAACTGGGGTAAGTACACACACACACACCTATCATGTCTTCTTGTAACGAAACAGCCCAAATGCTACAAACAAAGTTCCCCTTTAGCATTATGACCAGAATTCCTGGAATACTTTCGTGTTGCAACGAAACTCTGTTATCTAGTTAAACTGGTCTAGATGTCTACCTATATTACTTCCTAGAATAGCCTACGAATATATAGTTAAGGATGCTGAGTATACAAGGTGTGCAAGGATACAAGGATAGTTCGCTTTAAATAATAAAGCTTGAAATCTACTTTCCAACGATGTATTTCCCATTACTATGCGACGAAAGGTAACGAAGTTATCTCGTTTACAAGCGTTAAGAACGTTTGAATCCTGGAAAGCTTCAGATTTCCGTTGGACAACTGCCACGTGTCTGCCGGCGGCACGGGATGTGCTGCTCCGCCGCGCCGCGGGAAATTCGAATTTCAGCCAATTTTCAAACCACTCCACTTTTGAAACGGCGCGTTGCAAAAATCTAAGAAAAAACACATAGTCTCCAAAATACCTACAAATTTCCCCCAAATCCCGTCTATTCATTTCCACCATCCATAATTTTCACGTAAATTTAACTTAATAAATCCCACGTTTCTGGGGCAATGAAATCAGTTTGGACTCACTGGACTTTCCTTCAGTCTTTCTCGATTTGTATTTTTCTCCCAATGTCTTTGACTTCCCCTAAGTTGGCTCGACACTAGGTATAAAAACATTACAAGCCCTAACAAGACGTGGAGACTCCTAGGTTTAAGGAGGGACCTCCTATGGGGTTGAAGGGAGGGTCAATGTACACATGTACGCACCTACGCACTCTTACAACGTCCAAAACAACCCGGCAAAAGCTCTTTTTATACGTCTTGGGGGATTATTGCCGGAAATTCCGGAATGTTGGATGTTGGATGAGCAGATAAAAACTCGTTTAAAAGTTGCCCATTGACGAGGCCAGTCAGGTACTTGCTTTCGGGAGAGCTTGTGTGTACCCGTAACCGTACCGTACTGTTAACACCCACTATACGAAAACAGAGCCCCACATCGTCCTCCCCCTCATCCCCCTTCACCCTCCTCACCCTCTCACACTGAGACAATCTCTAGGGAAGCTAGGGGCGTTCCCTCCCCTCCCCTCTCGCCCCTCTGCTTCGTTCGCACTGCAGGCCGGAAAGGAGCCCACGTACTCTACCGTACCGTCAAAGAAATGGGGGTCTTTCCACCCAGCTTTGGGAAGACAAGGTTGTATAACTGGCTAGTGTACGTGTGTCATGTTCTTGTCGTGCATTGTCCAAGCTTTTTCCTTTTTTTTTTGGAGCCCAGCATGAACAGACGGTGCGCTCAAGCGACTCATCTAGTTAAGCAGCGTCTTCTTCTTGGCTGCACACGTTGAGCCACGACATTTCCCCCGCTCTTATTTCTACGTCTGTATTTTTCTTTTTTTTACGCTTTTTTATTGGTCTTAACCATACAATACAATACCGGGCAAACGTTTCCTACCGAGACTTCGAACGCTCCGTGACGGAAATTCCATAGAGGATATCTACCCTTCTAATGTAAGGAATCCCATATATATGATAGTATTATACAGAAGAAAAAATATGGGATGAGCTTCCACTATCGTCATCCATTAGTGCTGCGTAGCGAAGTAGGACAGGCAGGTTTTTATTAGACAGGACTTTTGACAATAAAGAAGATAAAAAATAAAAAAAAAGGAAAGGAAAGGACGTGAGACCTGCCCACACCAATCAAGTCCTTTTCAGGTCTTTCTTTACCAATTCGATAAAGGTAGTGTCTGAAGGGGAGGGGTGGGAGGAACTAGAGGTACGAAGAATTTCTTCGGGAAACCGACATGGGTCAAGCCGGGCTTGGTAGTGCTAACCCGGCTTGCCTCGTTTCGCGGTGGTTTTTGAGGACTGAAGAATGAAAGAGTGAGCTGCGTAAAAGCGAAGAAAAATTCTTTTGAGCGAAGTTAACGTAATCAAGCCGGAGTAGGACAACGAGTCCCGGGTTAGGAGTAAGAAGAAGGAATTGGATTACAGGAAGCAAATAATTTTTTTTTTGTCTTGTGCAAGGGAAATTCTGGAAGTTGGAAATTGCAAATGTGTGAACTAAGCGAGTAATGAGAGAGAGAAACGAGCCAAGTTGTGGAAAGCCAGAAGAACAAGGAAAGTAACCGTACCTTGTTTTAGTACTTGAAGAGGGAGCACGGTAAAAAAAGGAACGCAATTCTTTGGAGTGAGAGTGAATTTCTTGAGAGTTTTTTCTTTTTCCGGGGGCGTTTTTTGGGCTTCTTTTCGAAGGAAAATTTGACTTTGGGGATGGCAAAGAAGGTTAACGTGTGGGACTTGAGGGAGTTTGGCTAGATGGACTTACTGTGTTACCTAATGTCCCAATCTGTCTTTGTTAAAACTCAGTTAAAATGTTCTTCAAGTAGCTTTCGGATAGATTTTCAATCTCATTTTAACTTGAAATTATCAGGTAAAAGATTTAACTGCTTAGGTCGAATTTGTTTTGGTTTTTGGCGTGCTTAAAGCATTTTGATCCGATTTTAGGCATTCGACAGAAATAACAGGCAGAAATTCGGCAATCACTGCTGCAGTGCAAGAAATTTCTAACATGTTTCGGGTACATTTGTGTCTGCTCATAATGAAATTAAAGATTTTTTAATGTAGTGTTAATACTGCAGAAATATGCAAATTATTGCAGCTGTATTCGCATTACTGAGCAGCGTGTTCATTTTGTTACATGACAACATTTTTTCTTGGATCTCAGAATCTTAGATTTAAAAACACAGAACTGTTCATTCTGTCTGTTCATTCTGCAGTAATACGAGTATTGCAGAAGTTATGCAGTTATTACGGTATTAGTACCGAGTCATTACTTCCCCCATCAAAGTTCTTAATTCATCTCGCGTTTAAAATTTTAAAAGGTACACTCATTTCTGATAAGGTCATACGGGAACCTGTCGTCTTACTCCGGCTTGCCTCGCACAAATCTAGCGCAACATTGCAATAATGAATACTGAACGATAGCCGAACGACCCTTTTTCTTCTAACCGGGAACGGTAGCCTTACTCCGGCTTGCTTTTCCATCCCTCAAATAGCTTGCTGAAAAATCCTTTCAAAATCCTTTACAAATTCCTGATTATTTTCCAAAACTATTAGGAAATTCAAACGTTACACATTAATAACCTTTTATTAAGTACGGCTTACTATAAAAAATTACTATTTTTTACCAGCATTTTGTCTTAAAAATTACTTCCGAAATTAACCAATTTCTACCGAAATTAAGAAATTTAGCAATTTCCCTCCCCATGAAAAAGAAAAGAGTTAAATAGATCTGCAAGAGCTTAACACCTTCCCAACCTTACCTCTTAGCAAAAGAAAAGAAAAAAAAGTTCAACTGAAACTTCCCGTCCAATACACATCCAGTACTCATTCTACACAGCCATCGCCCTCCCCCCCCCCTGAGGTTGACACTCACCAACACCAACCTTCAAATTACTGCCTAACCCTGTCCCGTCCCACCACCCCTTACATAATTCTTTTCCTCGGCTTTCCGATTAGCATAATATGGTTCGGACCTGAGTCCAGTATGGCTCTCCATTTCTTCGCTCAAACAAATATTTAAAAAATATTATTACTGCCGAGGTATCGTTAGATGTCCTTCTTTGCCACCCACTGGCCCATTAAAGGAACCTTATCAGTCTTCTTCCAGTCTTCGCAGCTTTCTTGGGGGTGTAAAAAAAGCAAAAAAATTAAATAAAAAAGTGGAGACGCTGCAATCGAGCGCCTGTAATCCTTCTGTGTGCATCCTTTTGAGCTCAGAATGCTTTTGCTACCTCAGCACTACTCTTAAACCGCGGAAAAAAGGGAAGATGAAGATTGTTGAGGGTAGGGATTGAAGGAGGAGGAGGTAGGGTTTCGGGGGGCGAAACGACGTCATTTGCCAAGGCATGAAAAGTCAAATCCCGGCCAGCCACACGATTTCCAATTCACGCCTTTTTGGTCTATTGAAATTTCGCGCCTCCGCTCTTCTAGAATAGAAATTCCTGCATATAACCCCATTCGACTCGCTTTTTCTTCTCCATTTTTGCTTGACTTAATCCATTCCTTACTGGGTTATACCCTCGTCTGGCTAGTACCCTAACCCCCCCCCCCCCCAGTCATCCCCAACACCCCGAAATTATCGATGCCAAAAACGTAAAAAAGATGAAAAGGACTTTGGACTTTGCACAGTCATGGAAAATGTACGGACACTATTGGGAAATTTAAAAACGCTGACGGCGGTGAAGGAATCGGTAGACGCTTAACGAAGAAATAGCATTACTTCACATTAGGTTACAGTCACAGTAATTTCTCGCGAGTTTCATTCCGTGATTGGGGAAAAGCTAGTAATGAAGATGTGGATCGAGGTGGAGTCGTTCATCATTGCTTTTGTGGGCTTTTAAAATAGAGGAGTGTTAAAGAGTTATGAGTTGAAGAAATGCGAGAGATTTATGGTTGGCTTAAGCATAGAAGATGCGTTAATGAGACGACGGGGTGTTTGTTATATATTGATTTTAATTGTGAGTTCTTATTGCAGGCCATCTTGTTCTATATTCCACGATGGCTTTGGAAGAACTGGGAGGCGGGGAAGATCCACGCGCTCATGATGGATTTGGACGTGGGGATCTGCTCCGAAGTGGAGAAAAAACAGAAGAAGAAATTACTGCTCGACTACCTCGTCGACAACCTCAAGCACCATAACTGGTGGGCGTACCGGTACTTTTTCTGCGAAACTTTAGCTTTGGCTAATTGTATAGGTAAGCGTCGTTTTCCTCTTCCATTTCAAATTTGGATTTTTCTGGGCAGAAACTGTGTACGATTTCTATATTATATTAGTTATTGCATAAGGTAAACAGTATTAGCTTAGTTAAGTCTAGAGTGTGTGCAGACTAAGCTTTGAAATTCGCTTTAATAGTTTCCCGGGCATTTAAAGTGCAACGACGCTTGGTTTGAATTCAAATTTCGCGCGCTGCCAACGGTCGATGGACGCGTGTCGTTAATCGCGATACCTTCTGTCCAAAACAGTTTGTACTAGGCAGTGCAAATCATTTATGGGGTGAGGAAGCTCTGGGGCCTCTTTTTATATGACTTTGCTGAGACATGTGACCGTTGTATTGACTATTGTATGAACTACATGTTGTCAGAAACGGCAGTTAGGAAGCTCTTTTGGTAATAAAACCCCTTTTAGCCAAAACTCCCTTACGGTACAACAAAACTATAATTATATCTACCTTTCTGAACAACACTATCCAAATGTCCCGCAAAAGACTTCCGTTTAACTTTTCTCAACCGTAAACGATCAACCCACGCCATTTCAAATTCAAATCTGCCGCGCTTTCCAACGGACGCTCACCGTTTCGCATTCAAACGGCCCTTCCAATCAAACAGTTCTGCCCATTGTCTTAACGTTCATCCAATCTGAAGCAAACCTTCACAAATTCGTCAAATCTGAAACAAATTGTCTTAAGAACCCCAATTTAATTCATTTGCGCTAAAAATAAGCTAACTAGCTAACCAGCCTTAGTTTATATACAAACTTTCCGCGCTTTCCAACGGGTGCCCACGTTTTCGCCTTCAAACTGCTGTTCTAATCGAGCTGTTCTGCAGATGGTCTTAACACTACCCTGATTTGAAAGTATTTACCTTAATAAAGAACCAATGTAAGGTAATTTGAGCTGAAAACTAAGTTAACTAGCTATCCAGCCCTATTTGAAATTCAAATCTCGCGCGCTATTCCAACGGTTTTTCCCTCTTCCATGGGCAGGCCTCTAAAGCTCCCTTTCCCGTCAACAGTGAAATTCTTTCGCAAGCTAAACCAAAGCCAATTTGCGGGAAAAATCCCTTCATAAGAAAATAAAAGTCAGACCCTCATTTTTGCTAGATATTGTATAGGGTGCGAATAACCTAGGATGAACATTGCTTTGGTAAACGAAAAAGCCGGCAAGTGGAAGGAAAGCAAGACAACTGCTGCACTGATCCCACGACTTTAAGTGTTGATTCAAGATAGAAAAGCTTAGGTCCTGAAGGTTTGCTGAAGGAAGGCCAAACTCCCGTTGCACCAAAAAAGCCAAGAGACCACCACTGTATACACACATTGTAACATAACATAACTCGCTCTCCATCCTTTTTTTCCCCAAATTACCCCCAATTGGCTCCATGATACAAGGTTTCACCCTCCATTGCCATCCACACATCACCACCCTCGCTCTGACTCCAATGTCCCCATTCTGGGTGTCTTAATCTAACTTTATTCTGGGGTAGAACTATGGACCCAAATATCCCCCCAGAAAAATAAATAAAAAAAAATAACACCGTATGTATTAGGCAGGACCCATATGCCACTGCCCCCAAAGCAAGGGTAGAAAGAAAAATCCAAGCGAGAGAAATAGCAGAAATAGTAGAAATAGAAGAAGGCAAAGTTCCTCTTCGTTTTCCCTTCAGCGAATCAACGACACGGATCAATAAGATATGGAGTAAAGCTGCCAAAAGGGTCCTGATGCGTGTGTCAACCCATAGCCTGCGGAGCATATGTGTCCCTGCATTTCATTAACACCCTCTTTAACCCTTCGCAACCCCTCGCTAACCCGCAACCCCTCCCTAACCGAGCAGAGAGCCAGTTTTGGGAAGCCCAAGGACAAGGTCAAGAGAATCCTTCAGCTGCACCAACTAACACGTCTTTTCTCACGACTTTACCCCGGTGTACCTATTGTTGGACCCACAATAACCCCTGATAAGGTCCCCAGAAATAGCAGCCATCAGCCAACAAGATACTTGGCAACGCTAAGCGTTCCATTTAGGGGAGAGGATAACGTGGGAAACTAGGGCACTGGCTATCGATTAGGGACAACAATCCTTACAGTCGGACCTCCTTGCATGGTAATTCTGAAGATTTGGATTGGGATGGAAGAAATATGGAAGTAATTTTCGATTTCAGTCTTGCTGCAGATTGAATTCACCGAAAATTCACTAAGATTTGAACAACGGTTAGCAGTGCAGGTTTGAAAGGGAGACTTTGGTAAGTTTGGAGGGAGGTTCTTAACGCTAATACGGAATCTCCCAGGATTCCGCGATGATCCGCCGTCGACTCGTGCTATGATACGTCTTCATATAAAGTTATTCCTCTTGAGTTTCCTTAAAGGGCTTGGAGTTGCAGCTTCATTAGCTTGTGCTTGCCTCACTGATGCAAAGCCTAGCATCAGCTTTCGCTTTTTTTCGTCTTGCGAAACTGAACTGGCGAAATTCTCGAGGACATCCAAGTCATGATTATTAAGAAAAAAAATCCAGAGGGCTTTTGTGCAAAGTGAATTCTATTTGATAGAGTTGGTGAGGAGGGAAAAGACAAAGATTCCAGAGCTCGGGGAACACGAAAAGCCGCACGAGCTAGGATCCTATATACGAGTAACAATAGCACTATTGTTGCCACGTACACGAACACGCTATCTTTTGCGAAG